>CM055128.1:46228813-46828813 GCA_029206835.1 Rana muscosa
TCTCTCTCTTTCTCTCTCTTTCTCTCTCTTTCTCTCTTCTCTCTTTTTCTCCTCGCACTTAGACCCTTTCCTGCCCAGCCCAATTTTCAGCAGTCGCACTTTGAATGACAATTATGTGGTCATGCAACACTGTACCCATTTATTTT
Source organism: Rana muscosa (assembly GCA_029206835.1). Taxonomy (NCBI): domain Eukaryota; kingdom Metazoa; phylum Chordata; class Amphibia; order Anura; family Ranidae; genus Rana; species Rana muscosa. The sequence continues at coordinate 46,228,960 of CM055128.1, forward strand.
TTACACAAATGGAGATTTCTTTTGGTGATACTTGATCACGGTTATTTTCTTTGCTACCTCAAATTGCAGTGTGGATCTGCCATGCGATAAAGCGTGCTGCCATTGCGGCAACCTGCATCGCGGGACGCCCAAAACAAATTCAGGAGCTACTTTTGTCATTCACACCTCGGCACTGTCATATTGCAGGCAGTCTCGCGGCATATCTGCCCGTGATTCAAAATGCTGTAGTGTGAATTTTGACTCTGAGCTAGCCGTGTGACAGCATTCAAATAACAAAAGGCTCAAAACTGTTGCAGGATTGGAGTGTGTCAACTGACATGCAAGAAATCTCAAAATTAAAGAAAAGTATATAAAATACGATGGAGAAAGCCATAACCAACCGGCTATGAAAAAGGGGGGGAAGGAATGAATAACTGCCGAAGCATTTCAAAAAACCTCAGTGAGGACCTAGCGGCCAGAGTTTGGGCTTCATGTAGACGGGACAATTGAAAACCAATTCTGAACACTGGAACTTGACAGCTAGTAGCCGACGGTTAAATGTCAGTTTTACCACTTTTACATGCCACGTCTAGTGGCGTTTATGAGCTTTTGCGTTTAGAAGCATTTTTACTTTGTAAATGGTCAGAAATGTATCCCCATTGAAATCTCCTAATAAATGAGCGCTTTATAAACACGAGTTACCGCGTTTTAGGAGCGTTTACATGCTTGCCTCAGCACCCAGGACGTTCACCAAGGTGCTCGCTCTGATTCTGGCACTTCTAAGACAGCGGGGTATCACCATCACAGGCTACTTGGACGACCTTCTGCTGAAGGCCCCTTCAAGCTCAGAATTAGAGGTAAGCGTGTCCATTACCTGTCAGACTCTTTGAGACTGTGGTTGGATACTAAACACGCAAAAGTCAGTATTGGTGCCCACTCAACGCCTAGTGTACCTGGGGTTGATTCTGGATTCCTCAGAGACAAAGGTATTCCTCCCTGTGGAGAAGTTGCAGACCCTCCGGGCTGCAGTACGCAGCTGACTTCCAGGAATTGGTCGTCACTCCGTTTTTGTATGCGAGTGTTGGGCCTCATGGTAGCCTCCTTCGAGGCGGTCCCATATGCTCAATACCACGCTCGAGTGTTACAGAAGGAAGTTCTGTCCAGATGGAACAGATGCCCTTCATCTCTGGATTATCAAATCCGAGTGAGCCACCTAGTCAGGAGATCCCTGGTATGGTGGCTGACAGCACTGGCTCTAATGGCCGGGAAGTCATTTCTTCCGGTTTACTGGATAGTGATCACGACGGACGCCAGCCTTACAGGTTGGGGGGGGGGGGGGGAGTCTGGGGTGTTCAGTCGGCGCAAGGTCGCTGGACCCCAGAGGAAGCCCTTCTGCCGATCAATGTCCTGGAAATCCGGGCGATCAGGCTGTGCCTCTTCCAATGGTCTCAGAGGCTGCAAGGGCGTCCAGTCAGGATCCAGTCAGACAACGCCACAGCGGTGGCATATGTCAATCATCAAGGAGGAACAAGAAGCTCAGCTGCAGCATCGGAGGTTGCTCGCATCCTGAAATGGGCAGAGAAGAGCATACCGGCACTGTCGGCCGTGTACATTCTGGGTGTGGAAAACTGGCAGGCGGACTACCTGAGCCGCCAGATGCTGGACCAGGGAGAATGGTCCTTACACCCGGAAGTGTTCCAACTCCTCTGCCAAAGATGGGACACACCAGACGTAGATCTTCTGGCTTCCCGACTCAATCGGAAGGTATTGAGGTTTGTGGCCCGGTCAAGAGACCCATGGGCAGATGCAACAGACGCGTTGGTGGCATCGTGGGGTCAGTATCGGCTAATCTATGCCTTCCCTCCCTTAAGGCTTCTTCCTCTTCTGCTCCGCAGAGTGGAGGCAGAGGGAATTCCAATGATCCTAATCGCTCCAGATTGGCCTCAGCGTCCTTGGTACGCCGATCTAGTATGTCTGGTAGCAGACGTCCCCTGGCGCCTACCACTACTGAAGGACCTGCTATCGCAAGGTCCCATACTCCATCCTGCTTTACAGTCATTGGCTTTAATGGCATGGCTGTTGAGATCCGGGTACTGAGAGACCAGGGCCTGTCAGACTCGGTAATCTCTACGATGAGAAGTGCTCGAAAACCGTCCTCTTGGAAGGTTTATCACCGCACTTGGAAGGCCTACATCTCCATGTGTGAGGAAATGAAATGGCATCCGCGTACCTATTTGGTTTCCAGAATCCTGCTGTTTTTACAGCATGTGGTGGACCAAAGGCTTGCCCTAAGTATGATTTAAGGGACAGATATCTGCCCTGGCTGTCTTTTTTTTTTTTTTTTTTTCAAGAGACCCCTGGCGACTCACTCTCTCGTGAGTACATTTGTGCAGGGGGTTCGACATGTGGCCCCTCCGGTCCGTCCCCCGTTACCTCCGTGGGACTTGAACCTGGTCCTCTCGGTGCTTCAGAGGGCACCGTTTGAGAATATTAGAGATATTCCCCTGTTGACACTTTCTCAGAAAGTGGTCTTTTGGTGGCTGTTACGTCAGACGAGTCTTTGAGCTGGCAGCCTTGTCCTGCAAGGCTCCCTATTTGGTTTTCCTCAAGGATAAGGTGGTGCTGCGGCCACAGCCTTCCTTTCAAAAGTCGTTTCGGCTTTTCATCTCAATGAAGACATTGTACTTCCATCCTTGTGTCCTCATCCGTCGAATCCTAAGGAGTCGGCGTTGCATTCCTTGGATGTTGTCCGAGCTTTGAGAGTAGACCTATCTGCTACTTCCCTGTTCCGGAAGTCAGACTCAGTTTGTTTCGGTGGCTGGTCCCAAGAAGGGCCAAGCAGTCTCGTCGGCCACCATCTCTAGGTGGATACGACAGAGTGATCCAGGCTTACGCCTTAAAGGGTCAAGCGCCCCCCTTTCCGGTCACGGCGCATTCGACCAGGGCAAGAGGTGCCTCTTGGGCTTTCTGACATCAAGCGTCTGTTTCCCAATTATGTAAAGCGGCGACTTGGTCGTCCGCTCACACTTTCACAAAATTCTACAAAGTTGATGTAGGTGCATCTTTGGATGCCTCTTCTCGGCCACAAGGTTTTACAAGCGGCTGTTTAGAGTTGCAGCTCCTCCGTTGGAGTGCTGTTTTGTGTTTGGGGTGAAGTTTATTTTATGCTGTTACCACCCCTCGTTTTTTCTCTGACACTGCTTTGGGACGTCCCACTTTGTCAATAGAGAAGCTGTCGGTCCATGGACGAAAGAGTAAATAGGATTTTTTACTCACCGTAAAATTCTTTTCTGAGTCCATGGACCGACACAGCACCCACCCCTCCTTTTTAAGTTTGTACTGCTTTTTGACGAACTGATCTGGGCGGGACTGTAGAAGGTGTGATGCAACACTTTTTTTTTTTTTTTTTTTTTTTACAAGTTTTTCTGCCTAGTCACTCCTAATTAACGGATAATACCCACTTTGTCAATAGAGAAGCTGTGTCGGTCCATGGACTCAGAGAAAAGGATTTTACGGTGAGTAAAAAATCCTATTTCTCTTATCGTCCATGGACCGACGCAGCTCTCATACTGATTACATGTGGGTATATGTCCCTGCTCGCAGGAGAAGACCTAGGCAGAATGTTAGAGGTTAAAACATTCTAGAACAAGCCAGAGCTGAACAGCCCCGCCCAGGGGGGCGGTCCCTCCGGACATTACCCTTCCACCTGCAGCTAATCAGCCTCAGTTCGTAACAAAGCAGTACAAACTTAAAAAGAAGGGTGGGTGCTGCGTCGGTTTTTTTCTGCCTAGCAGAAGAAGACGTTGCTCTCAGGAGCCAGTCTCCTGGAAGATTTTACTTTTTTGATTTTTATTCCTTTGGGAATTTTATTTTATTTTTGAGACCTTCAATCAACTGTCGGCTGGGCAACAGGTTGGGTACACTAGTATCCTCGTAGTCTTCCCTGTCCGACCATCGAGCGTGCTGATCCTCGCCTTGTGTGCGTGTGACTCAGTTCACGACATACTCCAGGGGTGGCCGGGTTGCTTTCATGCTCCCGCGGTCCTCTCAAGATTGAACAGTACTTGACTATCTCTCGTGGTGGACCGGGCCGACAGCTACGCAGTACGACTCTGTGATAGGTCTGTCTGAAACAAGCCAGTGGGTCCCTGAAAGGGACGGGTAAGTAGTCTCTCCTACTGCAGGTGAGTACATGCTGGCTGTGTTTCTGTGTGTGGGGGTTTCTCCCTGTCCGTCCCCCCCCCCCCCTGTTATGCTGCTCTCTGCACCCTGTACTGGTGCTGTGGGGTGCTTGGGGGTCACTCTGGCCTGGTTGGGCGCTCATGTCTGCAGTTTTTTCTGGTGTGTGAGGTGATTGATGCGTGTGCCATTGGCGCGCATTAGAGCTTTGAATTTTGCGCTCGGCGGCCATCTTGGCGTTCAGTGGCACAGTTATAGCTGCGGACGGCGGCCATTTTCTTGTGGCCGCCGCGCATTTATTTCTGGCGGCGGCGCGAATCCCCTCACAATCTCCTCACAGACTGAGCTGTCCTTAAGGGTTGGTGGGTCCTCCCGGGTATCCCCTCCTCAGCGTAGCCAGTGGGTGGACTGTATATTCACTGTATAGTGTATAAGGTCTCAGAGGGTGGCGTTATGGAGTCTGATACACCTGCTCTCCACATTGCCTGGGGCAACTGGCAGTGCTGCACAGTTAAACATGTTCATATGTTTCCTGCACCTGCGGTCCTTATGGACCAGTTGTCAGCAGTCCTGGAATCATTCCTGTCAGAATGGAAGCGGTGTGCGAGCAAAAGGAGCTATAAGCCCCCTCCCCCCACAAAAATCTTTAGTGAAGGAGTGCTCTGAGTCAGATATGGGCCTAGCTATTGGGCTCAGGACCCTACCTCTGAATATTTAATGTTTATGAACAGGACATTCCCTTGTGAGGAAGACTCCAGTTCTGTGTCAAAGAATGAAAGGGCGCTTGTAAGTGATCTCATTGATGTGAGAAACACACTCAGGCTGAAATTGCTGTGACAAGCTTTTCTTTTACAGTTTCCTCAGTTTTCCCCACACGCTGCCTCAAGAGCAGCATGGATGAGGGAGGACTTTATTCATTTATGTCTCTAATCCCTGTGAGCCTTGTGTGTGATACCTGAGGTAACATTTCCCACCATTTCCTGGGGAATGATTTGAGCTCTGACACACGGTCTGAGGATCAGAGGTTACCTGTTACCTGCATGCTGCTTCAGCAGCACAGTCAAGCAGGTTGGAATGATACAGAGAAGATTATGCGCCTCTGCGCCATAATTTAAACTCATCCTATACCTCTACACTGCATACATTCACAGTGTATGTCTGCGTGGCTGTCCCCACGTTCCAATGCTGTTTCAGTGCCATACATGGTATAAACGTACAAAATATGTTTATGCATGACTCCAGATACATTCACAGTATATGTATGTATTATACTCTCTGGGCTGGCGGGGGCTCCGGTGTCCTCCCGCACTCTCATGGTATGTGCGCTTCGGCTCTCTGCACAGTATAGACATGTTCAATATGTTTATTGCACATATTATACATGTTTACAGTATGGGTATACTGTTTGCGTGGAGTTCCTCCGGGTACTCCGGTTTCCCCCCCACGCTCCAATGGAAATGCACAGCATAAACATGTGCAATATTATGTTGATTCACATGCTATCATTCCTACACGGTATCTGTGTGCTGTCTGCGTGGGGTTCTTCCGAGTGGGTGCTTCGGCGCTATGCACAGTCTAAATTTGTGCGATTGGACCTACCCGGTATGTCTTTGCAGTCTGCGTGGGTTTCCGCCCACGCTACATGACATGCATGCCTTTGGTGCAATACACGATGTAAACATACACATTATGTTTATACACTACATACATTCACAGTAGTTGTAGGTATTGCATTCTCTGAGTATGCGTGGGGTACTTCGGTTCCTCCCACGCGCCAACAGTGTCCGCGCCTTCGGTGCTATGCACACATGGGCTTGTGCAAAATGTTTAGCACACATACTATAATACCATACACGGTATGCGTATGCAGTCTGCATGGGTTTCATCCGGGTGCTCAGGTTTCTCCCCTGCGTTCCAATGGTGTGTGCATTCTCAGCGCTATGCACAGTATAAACATGTGCAATTTCTTTATTCGCAGGCTAACATACCTACACGGTTGTGTACGCAATCTGTGTGGCTGGTTTACGTCCAGGCCCCGATGATGTGCACGCCTTCGTCGCTGGCACAGTATATACGCGTTTAATAGGTTTATCCACAAATACTAAACTACATACGCCGTATGTGGTGGTATTATGCTCTTTGTGGCTGGGTGGGTTTCCTCCCACACTCTCCATTTGTGCGTTTTGACGCAATACATAGTATAAACTATGTGTTTGCACAATCAGCACCTATCCATGGGTAGCTGCTGGATGGAGCATTGTCACAAGGATCCCTGGTTTCAGGGGTATCACTTTTCACCTGCTTTCAGTGGTGATCAGAAGCGCTGGCTTGGACTGTGTTCGCCAGGCTGGGGTTGGCGTTGCGCCCGTTAGTGGCTGCGTCTCTGGCATTTTTTGTAGCTCAATGACTGGGCAAAAGCCTCTGCTTCATTCATCAGTCGTCTAGCAGGTGCACTACAACTGCTTTAGCCTTTAGGGTCTCTGTGCCCGGGGTGGGTTTGCGCCACCTGTGGAGGCTGAGGTACTAGTCCTCTGACCGAGTTTCTAGGGAAGTTCCGTCAAGTTGCCTTTATTGGCCAACATTTTGAGGCACCCTGTACACTGGGGCCTCCCTTCTCCGATACATTGCGGAGTCTCTTTGGGATTTTCATACGTCTCGCTGCAAGACGGTCCTGTCGGCCGTGTGCATTGCAGACGAAGGGTCCTTGCATCCGGAGGTGTTTCCACCTTCTTGAACGGAGGTGGGGCACCGGAAGTGGACCTTGTGGCCTCTCGACTCACTCGCAAGGTGGCAAGATCGTGGTCAGGTCCAGGGACCCCTGGGCGGATGCGTTCGACGCGTTGGAAGCCCGTGGGGGCAGTATCGCCTGATATATGCTTATTCTCTGCTACTGTTGTTGCCTTGCCGGCTTCGCAGAGCATACTTTACAGTCCTTGGCTTTAATGGCATGGCTGTTTAAAGCCAGGTGCTAAAGGACCGAGTTCTCTCGTATTCGGTCATCTCTTCTCTTCTATGTTGTTGACACGGGAATCTTCCTCCAGAAAAATATCTCGCCGTACCTGGAAGGCTTACATCGCTATGTGCGAGGAACTTGAGTGGCATCCTCGGATCTTTTCCGTTCCCAGGATTTTGCTGTTCTTACAGCGTGGTGTGACCCAAAAGCTGGCCTTGCATACCTTTTTTTTTTTTTTTTTTTTTTTGAGGGTCGGATTTCGGCCCGGACTGTCTTTTTCAACGACCGCTGCCGGGCCATTCCTTGATTAGCACCTTTTGGGCAGGGGGTTCGCCATGTGGTCCCCCCTGTCAAGCCTCCTCTCCCTACTTGGGATCTGATTTTGATGCATCTCGGTTCTCCAAGAACATCCCTTTGAGAATATCAGAGATTCCTCTCTTGACCTTGTCCCGGAAGTTGGCCTTATTGGCCATTGCTTCGGTTAGACGGGTGTCTGAGTTGGCAGCCTTGTCTGGCAAGTCGCCTTACTTGGTCCTCCATAAGGATATGTTGGTATTGCGCCCACGACCATCCTTCTTTTCTAAGGATGGTCTTGGCCTTTCACCTTAAGAAGGACATTGTTCTTCCGTCCTTGTGTCCTCACCCATCGCTTCCCTGAGAGTTTGCGCTTCGTACATTAAGATGGGTACAAGCCTTACGAGTGTACCTGTCTGCTACTGTTTCCATTCGGAAATCTGTGTCTGGTCCAAAACAGGGCCGAGCGGTGTCGTCTGCCACCGTCTTTAGGTGGATCAGGCAGACCGTCATACAGGCCTATGCCCTTAAGTGGCGGGCGCCTCCCTTTCCGGTTGCGGCGCATTCCACCAAGGCAATTGGTGCTTCCCGGGCCTTCCGACATCAAGCATCGGTTGCACAAGTGTGCAAGGCGACGACCTGGTCGTCCGTTCATACCTTTTCAAAGTTCTACAAGGTTGATGTGGCTGCATCTTCGGATGCTTCCTTCGGCCGAAAAGTGTTGCAGGCCGCTGTCTAATGTTGCAACTCCTCCGTTGAGGGGCTCTGCTGGTTTGAAGTGAAGTTTTGGTTGTTCCTTACTTTTTTTGCTCCCACCCTTTTCTTATACTGCTTTGGGACGTCCCACATGTAATCAGTATGAGAGCTGCGTCGGTCCATGGACGTCAGAGAAACGGATTTTACGGTGAGTACAAAAATCCTATATATTTTTTGTCCCGCAAGCGCACCGCCCCACTCTGGATTTCACACTGGGAGGCATGAGAGGCAGTTTTCAGGAGCTAAACAGGTGCTATTTTTAGTTCTAAAACGCCTGAAAGCAGCCTCAGTGTGAAAGAGGTCTTAAAGGGGTTGTAAAAGGTAATTTTTTTTTTTTTTTTTTCCACCTTCATGCATTCTATGCATCAAGGTGAAAAAACATCCGACAATACCAGCTCCCCCTGGCCCCCCGTTTTTTAGCTTACCTGGCCCTTCGAATGTCCCGCGCTCGCCCCCGACATCCTCTTCGCTGCTCAGCCTGGCCGTTGATTGGTTACAGTGGATGGATTGAAAGCAGTGCAGCCATTGGCTCGCGCTACTGTCAATCACATCCAATGACGCGGGGCCGAGTGATACAGTGAGCGGCAATAGCCGCTGGCTGTATCACTGGAGCGCACCCACAATCACTTGCCACCATGCGAGCTCGCATATAGGTGGTGAGTGATTGCGGGGAGGAGCAGAGACAGCCGCCGAGGGACCCCACAAGACGTGGATCGGGGCCACTCTGTGCAAAACTAGCTGCACAGGGGAGGTAAGTATAACTAACATGTTTTTTATTAAAAAAAAATAAAATAAAATACATTTCTTTAGTGATCCTTTTAGAAATAAAAAATCAATGGGCAGAAAATTTTCCCTCCCACTATACCCACCCCTAGCTAGTTACTAGTTTTATTTAAAAACAATGACCGTCCAAATATCAATTGAAATGGTCACATAAAAGGTGTCAAATTGTTCCTTCCTGCTCATCCCCTGCATTTTTTTTAATTTTTTTTTTTTTAGTCCTAAGACTGGTGCTGCAATGTCACAAGAGGGCAGGGACAGTGGAGACCACTGGAGGAGGTGACAAGGAGTCACGTGACCAGATTCAGTTAAATTAGTGTGTGACAAATTTCCTCCAGCATTGCTCCTGTTTGTTCTTGCTGGAATAACAGAAAACAAACTCCTGCGCATAAGTGGACTACCAGACAGTCTGTAAGTGGAATGATAAATGTCACTTGGCCTTGCTGCCTTCACGGATAGGGGTATCCGGTAAATGACAGAGAAAAAAGAAAGGCGCACCAGCCTCGTGCATTATCCTTAGGTGGATTTATTTAAAAAATGATAAAAGAAACCTACATACAAACATACGTGAATGACGCACGTTCAAAGAGTACACAAAAATCGCAGCAATGTAACCGAACCCACTCCAATACGTCAGAGGGATTGACAGGGGTCACTGCCAGCTTGCGCGTTTCGAAGACCTGTATTGGAGTGGGTTCGGTTCGGACGCATTGCTGCGATTTTTTTATTTTTTTTTTGTGTACTTCTTTAACGTGTGTCATTAACGTATGTTTGTAAGTAGGTTTCTTTTTTTTTTTTTTTTTTTATAAATCCATCTAAGGATAATGCACGAGCCTGTTGTGCCTTTCTTTTTTCTCTTTGTTCTTGCTGGAGGCTGCCATTTTGAAGCCCAGAGCCCCCCCGAGCAGTAAATCTTTAAGCTGTCAGCAGATTGACCTCTACATTTTAAGCACAGTGCCAAAAAATAAATGGCAACTGAGCATATGCAGAGCAGGGTGAGATGGTGTATTACTGGCTTTTAAACCATATAGGCACTTATTTTTAATGTTTTTACTTGGCTATACCTGCAAAAGGGTCAAGCATGAAGTTATCTAGTAGGAATTTATTTTCTGACTAAAGTTCCGCCTTAAAGTGTTACTAAACCCATAACCACAAAATCAGCCTATGTAAAGCATGCTGGTTCTATCCTCCGGTTTGAGCCCATCTTCTCTGATCCTCCCCTTCTACTGTCCCCAGTTTTTCTGCTGATAGACCAGTGCTTTGGGGGCACTCTGCACATGCTCAGTTTGGTGTGTATTGCTAGAGCGGTTTATTTTCTTGGGAGGGTGCATGTGATCGGTACAGGGCCAATCGGCTCTGTCCAGACAGGGCCAGGGGTCATGCAGCCTCATAGGACAGTCAGAGGAGAATGAAAACTCCTCCTACAAGCTTTACCTGACACTAATAGAAGTCACAAGACTGCTATAGGAAAAGTGATTTTTTATTTTTATCTTTTCCCCCAATGTAGAGCATCGTGAAGGCATAGAGGTTATTATTGGGGACAATGCTTGAGCAGAATCTAAACAGTTTAGATTCTGCTCAAGAATTGTCCATTGCCAATAATAACCTCTATGCCTTCCTGGTGCTTTACACTGGGGAAAATCCCCTCCTTTTTCTCCTATAGACTATGGTTAGGGTAACGCCTTACATGGTGAGTGGCAAGGGAGCATTTTGCATAATTAAAGTGGACATGGTCTTACCCGTTATTGCTGCTCTTGGCTGTTACAAGCGTGCTATATACTGCTGAGAAAAGGTAAAATAATAGAATTTCCATGTTCTGTGTACTGTGGAGACCAGATATAGGGAATGCAGGCTCCTGGGTTTAGTAACACTTTTTTTAATTGCATGGTTTCGATTTTTATTTTTGCCAGATGCAGGAGGTTGGAAATGTATTACTATTTTTCATATTACTATTTTAATATTAAAAAAATATATTCATTTTTTTTTTGTTTGTTTTTAGAGATGGGATGTGATTACTGGGACACACATTTGGCTGGGGACTTCTTCCCTTGAATATTTAAAAATAGACTCTTCTCTCTATTGATTTCTCTGTATTCTGTGGTCTCTTTACAAAAAACGGTGTCCCTTGGCATGGCCACAAAATCGATTTTACAGATGAAGCTTTGTAAGACGCCAACTCGGTTCCTCAACCTCCTTTTTTATTTGTTCTGTTTGTTGCTTTGTATTGGTTGATGTGATCTCTGTGATGCTCAGAAGTTACAATATTTGTCCTTTTTTTTTTTTTTTTTTTTAATATGAATTATTGATGAGCTCAGTCTGCTATAGGAACAGGAATTATTAAATTAACTTCTTGCAGGAAGAGCCTTTTGGGAATAGAAGAAAATTTGCTGTTGCAACAAAGACCTTAAACAAGCCCTGCATGTTGTATTTTACCGTATATACTCGAGTATAAGCCGAGTTTTTCAGCATTTTTTTTTGTGCTGAAAAATGCCCCCCTCGGCTTATACTCGAGTCACCTTTTTGCGCCTGATCTCGCAGACTTTGGGGACCTGGTACTGGCCGGCTGTAGGTCCCCTGGACCCCAAATGTGGCACACATGTAGCCCCCCTTTTCCTCAACAAGTGTGCAAAGTTTGTTGTCCGGGGGACCTACGGCCAGGGAGCAACGATTTTTTCAAAGCCGGGCACCCCTTCCATAGACTCCCATGTTAAAAGGTAATTTCTCAGGTGACTTTGGGGACCCAGTACTGGTTGGTCGTAGGTCCCCTGGACCCAAAACTTGGCAAACTTGTAGCCCCATTTCCCCTCTACAAGTGTGCAAAGTTTGTCTGGTTGTGCAAAGTTTGTCTGGGGGACCTATGGCTGGGAAACACTGATTTTTTTTCAAAGCCAGGCACCTCTTCCATAAACTCCCATGTTAAACGTCAGTCTAGGCATGGGCACAGTGAGGCATGCAGATGGACACCCTAGGCTTATACTTGAGTCAAGTTTTCCCAGTTTTTGGTGGTATTTATCGGCTTATACTTGAGTATGTAGGGTAATTTAAAGGCATAGCAGTAGTTAGGATAGCGAGCCAGAGCAAGGTAGAAGAAATTAGGGCTGAAACAATCAATTATGAAATCGATTACTATTTTCATAATCGATTAATTAGCCAGTAACATAATGGGGTTAAAAAAAACTAAAATTGGCCCTTTATAGTACAAAAAAGAGCAAATTGCTACTGTAAATATTACTTTCACTGTCCCACAGTAAGGCCTCATGCCCACCGGCGTTTTTACAGCTGCGTTTTTTGCAGCTTAAAAACGCCTGTCCATGTTGTTGTAAATATTTAAAAAAAAAAAAAACACGTCGGAGCTAAAAACGCGACCACACTTTAGTGCGCGTTTTTTGACGCTCGCGGTTTTTTCTGCCTAATTCTGACGCTGAGGAACGCACTGGTCCTGGGTTTTTTTTACAGCTTAAAAACGTCTATGCTATTTGCAGCTCAAAAACGTCTAGGTGGGCATGAAGCTATAGACTAACATGGACAGGCGTTTTTAAGCTGTAAAAAACGCTCAAACGCGGCTGTAAAAACGTCCGTGGTCATGAGGCCTAAAAAAACCCTTACAGTAGCGCTTTATTTGCTATTTTTTGCTCTTTTTGAACCAATTCTTTTTTTTAACCCCATTATGTTACTAAACATCACAGGCCTGCCTCACCTGTTTGGTGCTTTTTTGCAGAAGCCCACTACAGTGCATTTGCTGTACATGGTTTCCTATGGGACACATTCACATCCATGATTTTTTCAGCTGCTGCGTATTTGGAAAGGGCAAGGACTTTTTTTTAACGCAGAACCGTGCTATTTTGGTTCAATATACTTCAATAGAGAAGCTGCAGAAAAGCATGTAATGCGTTTTTGCAGAAATTTGTGTGTTTTAATCTGTCCAACAACAAATTGGGCAAAAAAAAAATGTAAAAATGCAAATCGCAGCAAAATTACTTTTTTTTTTTTTAAGGCCATTAACCAATTAATCAAACAATCGGCCAACTAATCGATTATGAAAATAATCGTTAGTTGCAGCCCTAGAAATTATATAAATATGTGTAATATAAAAAAAAATTTCCTTCCCCATAATGCACATGTAAATGGCACCTCAACACCCCACGATGAACAGATAGTTAAAGGGGTTGTAAAGGTACACATTTTTCACCTTAATGCATCCTATGCATGAAGGTCAAAAAACATCTGACAATAACGTGCCCCCCCCCCCCCCGTATCACTTGCCTGAACCCATTCACCTGCTGCGCTCGTCCTCGACGTCCTCTTCGCCGCTCAGCCTGGCCGTTGATTGGCTAGAGTGGATGTATTGAAAGCAGCGCAGCCATTGGCTCGCGCTGCTGTCAGTCACATCCAATTACGGGGGGCCTGGCCGAGTGATACAGTGAGCGGCTATATCCGCCGGTTGTATCACGGGAGCGCGCCCGCAAGAACTAACCACCATGCGAGCTCGCATGAAGACAGCCGCCGAGGGACCCCAGAAGATTAGGTTCGGGGCCACTCTGTGCAAAACGAGCTGTACAGTGTATAACATGTTTGTTTAAAAAAAAAAAAATTTGCCTTTTAGTGTCACTTTAAGCACCTGTGCATTGTGGTGTAGTACGTGAAAAAGAAATGGTGCTCTTCTGTCCGTTGGGATGCATTGGCAGCTCATTTAATATTAATGCGCTGCCTTAACGTAATACAATACATAGAATACAGCACTGCTACACATCAGAGGTGCGAAGGGGGGACCTGAGCTGATCTATCACTTGTATATCTATTTTTTTTTAGCCCTGTAGTCCATCATTATATATATATATATATATATATATATATATATATATATATATATATATATATATATATATATATATATATATATATATATATATATATATATATATATATATATATTTTTGTACAGTGAGTGTTCATGTATTGTGCAACCCAGTCTGCATTCGGTGGTAACAATGTTCATCTTTCCAGAAATGAGGATATTTGTTTTCCGTTATACACAGGTGCAGCGGTGTGGGGCGTCGGTCTGAAGCTCTCAGACAGCACGTCATTCGGTCGTGTATGTGTGTGCGCCAGGTCTCAGCTGGCTTTTGAACACGGCACACTGCTCTGCATCTAAAATGTCAGCATAATTCTTCAAACTGAACTGGTTGCTCGGCTACTGCGGTGACGCAGGGCGCCTAATGAATATAGTTGTCTGAGTTTTGTAAGCTTAAGAGATGAGAGAAATCTGCCTGTAGTAACCAATCGGAAATCACTTGTGTACTACATAAATGATTCACACAAATCCTGTAAAGTGTGTGTGTGTGTGTAATATTGCAGCAGACTCGAGCAATAAATATTGAATATTTAAAGCAGGGGTGCCCAACCCTTTGAAAAGTGAGGGCCACTTAAGCGACTTGGTAACTGGTCGCAGGCCACAAAATGTGGAGCGGGTGGATGACGGGTCCGTGTACATTCTGCATATGCAGAGGACACTGACACAGCCTACTCTACCCTATGGACCCTCTGATCCACCCAGACGGAAGGGGACGGATCCCCTTCTGGTGTGTGTGTGTGTGTGTGTGTGTGTGTGTGTGTGTGTGTGTGTGTTTAGCAGTTCGCATCAAAGGTGAATGGAGGGTTCGACTGGGTTGAAAAGGGCTTAAGGCTGCTTTCACACTGATGCTCTGGTTTACCCACACCGCGGGTGTAGTGCACCTGTGGCTTTCCTGCAGGTAAGCGGCACTTTGCCATAGACTATTTCCTGCAGGTGTAGTGCATTTTCAAAGTTCACTAATTCTGCCGGTAATAACAGAAGTCTATGGCTCAGTGCAGGTAATCTGCAGGTGCACTGCACTTGTGGATCAGTTTGAAAACAGTCCAGTAACCACTGTAGAACAGATCTGCCCATATATACACTGATTTTAGTAATAAACTTGCCTTTTAATAACAGTCTTCTATTCAGGTATGGTCGGCTGTTGCTGTACCAGGCTGAGTGCATTTGGTATCACTCTGCCTGTGACAGGAGCCGGCGCTATACAGGAAGCATCGACTTATGCGGCTCTGCTCCACAGCCGCTTGCTTCCTTTACTGCTGGCTTCATTCACAACCCTGATGCTCTGGGATGGCGGGTTGGCAACCCGTGATCTGGGCTTGCCAACCCACCATCCCAGAGCAGGAGATCATGGGCCACATCAGAGCGCTCCGCGGGCCACTGATTGGGCACCCCTGGTTTAAACTGACTTTTTTGCTGGGTCTCTTCCTATGCCATTTGACTCTACCAGTGCAGACTGTTGTTGTAAGCTCTTTATTGCTCCCTTTGTCACAGCTGTCTAGCAATCCTTAGCTAGCAGCTGTGAAAACTCTAAGAATAAATCGCTTTTTTTTTTTTTTTTTTTTTCCCTCCTTTTTTATGGGCTAGCTTGTCTACTGGTCAGAACTCTGGTAGAGGCACACCATCAAAATAAATAGGGTTCTACTGGTGAACTTGGCCAGGAAGCAGAGGACTAGCAGAGCAGGATGAAATCCCTGGAGGATGTGGGCGTCTGATCTCAGTAACTATGCATCTGTGAAGAGGGTGGGCTCTGTGTTAGGTCCGCATGGGGGGGGGGGGGGGGAATATAAGTGCACTTTGTAGGAAAGGGCACTTATTCCTTAACTACTTGCCTTTAGATTTAGTAGAGAATCTGCCATTTTATTTAAAAAAAAAAGCAGATTCCTTCTCCCTTTTTGATATCTACTGCTCAGCTTTAACAACCACATGTTGGAGGTGTTAAGATGTACCTAAGGCAGTAGATGCAGGCAGTGTTTTTGTATGAATTAGGCCTGAGGTAATAACATGGCTTTTAACACCAGAATTGGCCCAGTTTTGTCTGATTTTGTACAGTAGGTGCCGCCGATTTCGTGTAAGGGCTCTTTCACACGGAGGTCCGTTCAGGTCCGCCTGTCAGTTTCTTAGGCGGACCTGAAACGGATCCTCCATGTACCCCTATGGAGGCACGGATGTCAGCGGAGACATGTCCGCTGACATCCGCTCCGCCAAAGTGTGACGGAGGAAAACCCTATTTCTCTTATCGTCCATGGACCGACGCAGCGCTCATACTGATTACATGTGGGTATATGTCCCTGCTCGCAGGAGAAGACCTAGGCAGAATGTTAGAGGTTAAAACATTCTAGAACAAGCCAGAGCTGAACAGCCCCGCCCAGGGGGGCGGTCCCTCCGGACATTACCCTTCCACCTGCAGCTAATCAGCCTCAGTTTTTTTCTGCCTAGCAGAAGAAGACGTGGCTCTCAGGAGCCAGTCTCCTGGAAGATTTTACTTTTGATTTTTATTCCTTTGGGAATTTTTATTTTATTTTTGAGACCTTCAATCAACTGTTGGCTGGGCAACAGGTTGGGTACACTAGTATCCTCGTAGTCTTCCCTGTCCGACCATCGAGCGTGCTGATCCTCGCCTTGCGTGCGTGAGACTCAGTTCACGACATACCCCATGGCTCCAGGGGTGGCCGGGTTGCTTTCATGCTCCCGCGGTCCTCTCAAGATTGAACAGTACTTGACTGACTGTATCTCTCGCGGTGGACCGGGCCGACAGCTACGCAGTACGACTCTGTGATAGGTCTGTCTGAAACAAGCCAGTGAGTCCCTGAAAGGGACGGGTAAGTAGTCTCTCCTACTGCAGGTGAGTACATGCTGGCTGTGTTTCTGTGTGTGGGGGTTTCTCCCTGTCCCCCCCCCCTGTTATGCTGCTCCCTGTACTGGTGCTGTGGGGTGTTTGGGGGTCACTCTGGCCTGGTTGGGCGCTCATGTCTGCAGTTTTTTCTGGTGTGTGAGGTGGTTATTGCGTGCGCCATTGGCGCGCATTAGAGCTTTGAATTTTGCGCTCGGCGGCTATCTTGGCGTTCAGTGGCACAGTTATAGCTGCGGACGGCGGCCATTTTCTTGTGGCCGCCGCGCATTTATTTCTGGCGGCGGCGCGAATCCCCTCACAATCTCCTCACAGACTGAGCTGTCCTTAAGGGTTGGTGGGTCCTCCCGGGTGTCCCCTCAGCGTAGCCAGTGGGTGGACTGTATATTCACTGCATAGTGTATAAGGTCTCAGAGGGTGGCGTTATGGAGTCTGATACACCTGCTCTCCACATTGCCTGGGGCAACTGGCAGTGCTGCACCGTTAAACATGTTCATATGTTTCCTGCACCTGCGGTCCTTATGGACCAGTTGTCAGCAGTCCTGGAATCATTCCTGTCAGAATGGAAGCGGTGTGCGAGCAAAAGGAGCTATAAGCCCCCTCCCCCCACAAAAATCTTTAGTGAAGGAGTGCTCTGAGTCAGATATGGGCCTAGCTATTGGGCTCAGGACCCTACCTCTGAATATTTAGGCCTCATGCCCACTGGCGTTTTTACAGCTGCGTTTTTTGCAGCTTAAAAACGCCTGTCCATGTTATTGTAAATATTTATTTTTTATTTTTTTTGAAAAAAAAACAAAAAAAAAAACGTCGGAGCTAAAAACGCGACCACGCGTTAGTGCGCGTTTTTTGACGCTCGCGTTTTTTCCTGCCAAATTCTGACGCTGAGGAACGCACTGGCCCTGGGTTTTTTTTACAGCTTACAAACGCCTATGCTCTTTACAGCTCAAAAACGCCTAGGTGGGCATGAAGCTATAGACTAACATGGACAGGCGTTTTTAAGCTGTAAAAAACGCTCAAACGCGGCTGAAAAAACGCCCGTGGGCATGAGGCCTTAATGTTTATGAACAGGACATTCCCTTGTGAGGAAGACTCCAGTTCTGTGTCAGTGAATGACAGGGCGCTTGTAAGTGATCTCATTGATGATGTGAGAAACACACTCAGGCTGAAATTGCTGTGACAAGCTTTTCTTTTACAGTTTCCTCAGTTTTCCTCACACGCTGCCTCAAGAGCAGCATGGATGAGGGAGGACTTTATTCATTTATGTCTCTAATCCCTGTGAGCCTTGTGTGTGATACCTGAGGTAACATTTCCCGCCATTTCCTGGGGAATGATTTGAGCTCTGACAGACACACGGTCTGAGGATCAGAGGTTACCTGAATGCTGCTTCAGCAGCACAGTCAAGCAGGTTGGAATGATACAGAGAAGATTATGCGCCTCTGCGCCATAATTTAAACTCATCCTATACCTCTACACTGCATACATTCACAGTGTATGTATGTGTTATTGGTCTCTGTGTCTGCGTGGCTGTCCCCACGTTCCAATGCTGTGTTTCAGTGCCATACATGATATAAACGTACAAAATATGTTTATGCACGACTCCAGATACATTCACAGTATATGTATCATACTCTCTGGGCTGGCGGGGGCTCCGGTGTCCTCTCGCACTCATGGTATGTGCGCTTCGGCTCTCTGCACAGTATAGACATGTTCAATATGTTTATTGCACATATTATACATGTTTACAGTATGGGTATACTGTTCGCGTGGGGTTCCTCCGGGTACTCCGGTTCCCCCCACGCTCCAATGGAAATGCACAGCATAAACATGTGCAATATTATGTTGATTCACATGCTATCATTCCTACACGGTATCTGTGTGCTGTCTGCGTGGAGTTGTACCGAGTGGGCGCTTCGGCGCTATGCACAGTCTAAATTTGTGCGATTGGACCTACCCGGTATGTCTTTGCAGTCTGCGTGGGTTTCCGCCCACGCTACATGACATGCATGCCTTTGGTGCAATACACGATGTAAACATACACATTGTTTATACACTACACTAAATACATTCACAGTAGTTGTAGGTATTGCATTCTCTGAGTATGCGTGGGGTACTTCGGTTCCTCCCACGCGCCAACAGTGTGCGCGCCTTCGGTGCTATGCACACATGGGCTTGTGCAAAATGTTTAGCACACATACTATAATACCATACACGGTATGCGTATGCAATCTGCATGGGTTTCATCCGGGTGCTCAGGTCTCTCCCCTGTGTTCCAATGGTGTGCGCATTCTCAGCGCTATGCACAGTATAAACATGTGCAATTTGTTTATTCGCAGGCTAACATACCTACAGGGTTGTGTACGCAATCTGTGTGGCTGGTTTACGTCCAGGCCCCGATGATGTGCACGCCTTTGTCGCTGGCACAGTATATACGCGTTTAATAGGTTTATCCACAAATACTAAACTACATACGCCGTATGTGGTGGTATTATGCTCTTTGTGGCTGCGTGGGTTTCCTCCCACACTCTCCATTTGTGCGTTTGACGCAATACATAGTATAAACTGTGTTTGCACAATCAGCACCTATCCATGGGTAGCTGCTGGATGGAGCATTGTCACAAGGATCCCTGGTTTCAGGGGTATCACTTTCCACCTGCTTTCAGTGGTGATCAGAAGCGCTGGCTTGGACTGTGTTCGCCAGGCTGGGGTTGGCGTTGCGCCCGTTAGTGGCTGCGTCTCTGGCATTTTTTGTAGCTCAATGACTGGGCAAAAGCCTCTGCTTCATTCATCAGTCGTCTAGCAGGTGCACTACAACTGCTTTAGCCTTTAGGGTCTCTGTGCCCGGGGTGGGTTTGCACCACCTGTGGAGGCTGAGGTACTAGTCCTCTGACCGAGTTTCTAGGGAAGTTCCGTCAAGTTGCCTTTATTGGCCAACATTTGAGGCACCCTGTACTAGAGCTGCACGATTCTGGGCAAAATGAGAATCACGATTCTTTTGCTTAGAATAAAGATCACGATTCTCTCACGATTCTCAAAAACTGAACGCCAGAACCCCCCCCCCCCCAAATAAATAAACAAACCTGTGATATATATGAATGTATAAAAAAAACAGACCAGTGATATGTCTATAATGTTAAAGACCATATAACTCCTATAAAAAAATCTGAATCAAAGTTTGATTCTGCTTTTTTCATAAGAGTTATATGGTCTTTAACATTATAGACATATCACTGGTCTGTTTTTTATACATTCATATTTTCATATATATCACAGGTTTGTTTTTTATAAATCATACATTTGTTCACTGATTGCATTCAGCTGGATTTTATACAAGCAGCGCCAACATCCCAATTTTTAAATCTATCAGAAGCAGTACCGCCGGCAACCACTAGAGACAGCGACCGCTGACATGTAGGAGGAGACGAGAACAATGCTGTCCTGAGTCCACTGGGTGGCGCATGGATACACTCTACAGTTGTACAGAACTGTGAGAAAGAAGGAAGCCCACGCCCAGGCATCCATCCAGCGGCGCAGGCTGCTGACGTCAGTTCCGATATCAGCGCCATTTGCGTTCCACGCTGGTTCCGACGGCTTCTCCTCGGTCCAGTCTACATCCCGGGGGAGACATGAAAAATCGAGGTAATCCAGGCCGGAGATCGCGGGGGGGGGGTGAATCGAGATCGCGATTAATGTACGATTAATCGTGCAGCTCTACCCTGTACACTGGGGCCTCCCTTCTCCGATACATTGCGGAGTCTCTTTGGGATTTTCATACGTCTCGCTGCAAGACGGTCCTGTCGGCCGTGTGCATTGCAGGCGAAGGGTCCTTGCATCCGGAGGCGTTTCCACCTTCTTTACCGGAAGTGGACCTTGTGGCAAGATCGTGGTCAGGTCCAGGGACCCCTGGGCGGATGCGTTAGACGTGTTGGAAGCCCGTGGGGGCAGTATCGCCTGATATATGCTTACCCTCTGCTACTGTTGTTGCCTCGCCGGCTTCGCAGAGCATACTTCATCCTGCTTTACAGTCCTTGGCTTTAATGGCATGGCTGTTTAAAGCCAGGTGCTAAAGGACCGAGTTCTCTCGTATTCGGTCATCTCTTCTATGTTGTTGACACGGGAATCTTCCTCCAGAAAGATATCTCACCGTACCTGGAAGGCTTACATCGCTATGTGCGAGGAACTTGAGTGGCATCCTCGGATGTTTTCCGTTCCCAGGATTTTGCTGTTCTTACAGCGTGGTGGGACCCAAAAGCTGGCCTTGCATACCTTTTTTTTTTTTTTTTTTTTTTTGAGGGTCGGATTTCGGCCCGGACTGTCTTGTTCAACGACCGCTGCCGGGCCATTCCTTGATTAGCACCTTTTGGGCAGGGGGTTCGCCATGTGGTCCCCCCTGTCAAGCCTCCTCTCCCTACTTGGGATCTGATTTTGATGCATCTCGGTTCTCCAAGAACATCCCTTTGAGAATATCAGAGAGATTCCTCTCTTGACCTTGTCCCGGAAGTTGGCCTTATTGGCCATTGCTTCGGTTAGACGGGTGTCTGAGTTGGCAGCCTTGTCTGGCAAGTCGCCTTACTTGGTCCTCCATAAGGATATGTTGGTATTGCGCCCGCGACCATCCTTCTTTTCTAAGGATGGTCTTGGCCTTTCACCTTAAGAAGGACATTGTTCTTCCGTCCTTGTGTCCTCACCCATCGCTTCCCTGAGAGTTTGCGCTTCATACATTAAGATGGGTACAAGCCTTACGAGTGTACCTGTCTGCTACTGTTTCCATTCGGAAATCTGTGTCTGGTCCAAAACAGGGCCGAGCGGTGTCGTCTGCCACAGTCTTTAGGTGGATCAGGCAGACCGTCATACAGGCCTATGCCCTTAAGTGGCGGGCGCCTCCCTTTCCGGTTGCGGCGCATTCCACCAAGGCAATTGGTGCTTCCCGGGCCTTCCGACATCAAGCATCGGTTGCACAAGTGTGCAAGGCGACGACCTGGTCGTCCGTTCATACCTTTTCAAAGTTCTACAAGGTTGATGTGGCTGTATCTTCGGATGCTTCCTTCGGCCGAAAAGTGTTGCAGGCCGCTGTCTAATGTTGCAACTCCTCCGTTGAGGGGCTCTGCTGGTTTGAAGTGAAGTTTTGGTTGTTCCTTACTTTTCTTGCTCCCACCCTTTTCTTATACTGCTTTGGGACGTCCCACATGTAATCAGTATGAGAGCTGCGTCGGTCCATGGATGATAAGTGAAAATAGGATTTTTGTACTCACCGTAAAATCCGTTTCTCTGACGTCCATGGACCGACGCAGCACCCACCCTTCTTTTTAAGTTTGTACTGCTTTGTTACGAACTGAGGCTGATTAGCTGCAGGTGGAAGGGTAATGTCCGGAGGGACCGTCCCCTGGGCGGGGCTGTTCAGCTCTGACTTGTTCTAGAATGTTTTAACCTCTAACATTCTGCCTAGGTCTTCTCCTGCGAGCAGGGACATATACCCACATGTAATCAGTATGAGAGCTGCGTCGGTCCATGGACGTCGGAAACGGATTTTACGGTGAGTACAAAAATCCTATTTTTTCCTTCAGTCGGCGGAGCGGATCGGATGACAACGGACTCTACGGTCCGTCATCCGATTCCCCATAGGGGAGAGCGGCGCTCTGACAGGGCGGTCCCTGCAGTGTGTGGGGACCGCCCAGTCATCCGTCGGCTCAGCGGGGATCAACGGAGCGATCCCCGCTGAGCAAGCGGAGCTTTACGGGGCGGATCTGCACGGATCCGCCCCGTGTGAAAGGACCCTTAATCTCACCTCTTCTAGCAGCAAGATTGACACCCTAAGAGCCAGCGCCGAGCTGTCTTGTCATCAGGAAAGGAAAAATGTTGTTTTTCCTTTCGCAATGAGCGACACGCATTGCTAACATTGAGGCCGGTAGACGGAGATACAACGTGGATTCCCGCCAATACCAGGCACTGTTTGGTATGAATCCTGAGCGGGAACTTCACGCCAATTTTTAATTAAAAAACCGGCATGGGCAGGAGCATACCAGGCCCTTCGGTCTGGTATGGATTTGAAGGGGAATCCCCTAAGCCAAAAAATCGGCGTGGGCGTCCCCCTCATCCAAACCAGACCCTTTTCCAAGCACGCAACCTGGCATGCCGCAGGAAAAGAGGGCTGGGGGACGAGAGCAGCCCCCCTCCCTCCTGAACTGTACCAGGCCTCATGACCTCAACATGGGGGGGGGGGGGGGGTTTGGTGCTCTGGGGCAGGGGGGCGACCTGCGGCCCCCCACCCCAAAGCACCCTGTCCCCATGTTGATGGGGACAAGGGCCTCTTCCCGACAACCCTGGCCGTTGGTTGTCGGGGTCTGCGGGCGGGGGCTGATTGGAATCCGGAAGCCCCCTTTAATAGGGGGGGCGGCATCTGGGTCTTCCTTATGTGAATGAGTATGGGGGTACATCGTACCCCTACCCATTCACCTGGTGGGGGAAAAAAATGTCAATAAAAACACACCGCTTTTTAAAATAATTTATTACACAGCTCCGGGGGTCTCTTCCGACTTCGGTGGTCTCCGGTATCGTCTCCGGTTCTTCTCTCACTCTCCGGTTCTTTCTTCCTTCTGCCGGGCCTTTGCTATCTTCTTCCAGCTCGTGCTAGCGGAGAGGCCTGGTCTTCCCCGTCTCGTCCGGCTCTCCGTTGTCCTTCTGCCGGCCCCTCCACTATCTTCTTCCAGCTCTTTTGCTAGTGGAGGGGCCGGTCTTCCCGTCGCCGTCTTCTTCCCTCTTCTCCTCGATGTTCACTCGTCGCTTCCTCCCGCTGTAATGCTGGCTGTTCGGTCCGCAACGATTTATATAGGCCTCTCATGACGTCAGTCACATGCTCCCATGACGTCAGTCACATGCTCCGGGGCCATGCAGGGCATGTGACTGTGACGTCATGAGAAGCCTATATAAATCGTTGCGGACCGAACAGCCAGCATTAGTGGGAGGAAGCGACGAGTGAACATCGAGGAGAAGAGGGGAGAAGACGCCAACGTCAAGACCGGCCCCTCCACTAGCAAAAGAGCTGGAAGAAGATGGTGGAGGGGCCGGCAGAAGGGCAATGGAGAGCCGGATGAGACGACGGCGAAGACGGGGCCTCTCCGCTAGCAAAAAAGCTGGAAGAAGATAGCGGAGGCCCGGCAGAAGGAAGAAAGAACCGGAGACCCCCGGAGTCGGGAGAAGACTGCCGGAGCTGTGTAATAAATTACTTTAAAAAGCACTGTTTTTTTATTGACATTTTTTCCCCACCAGGTGAATGGGTAGGGGTATGATGTACCCCATACTCATTCACATAGGGTGGGGGGCCGGCATCTGGGGGCCCCCTTATTAAAGGGGGCTCCCGGATTCTGATCAGCCCCCGCCTGCAAACCCCGACAACCAGGGTTGTCGGGAAGAGGCCCTTATCCCCATCAACATGGGGACAGGGTGCTTTGGGGTGGGGGGCCGCAGGTCGCCTGCCCCAGAGCACCAAACCCCCTATGTTGAGGGCATGCGGCCTGGTACGGTTCAGGAGGGAGGGGGGCCGCTCTCTCGTCCCCCCTCTTTTTCTGCGGCCTGCCAGGTTGCGTGCTCGGATAAGGGTCTGGTTTGGATTTTGAGGGGGGCCCCCACGGCTTTTTTTTTTTTTTTTGGCTTAGGGGATTCCCCTTCAAATCCATACCAGACCGAAGAGCCTGGTATGCCCCTGGAGGGGGAACTCATGCCGGTTTTTTATTTAAAAATTGGCGTGGAGTTCCCGCTCAGGATTCATACCAAACACAGTGCCTGGTATTGGCGGGAATCCACGTTGGATCCCTTTCAATACAGTGCCGCGTCTCCTTCTCGCTCTTGCGGTGAGCGCGAAGTGTCGCCACCCTGTCGCAGAGAATTTCCGCGATGGGATCGCAATGAATATACAATGTCGGTGGCACCTACTGTATGTGCAGCATGCAGGGTTATGGTGATGGGGAAGCATGGAGAACACAAGGCTGGGAATATAGGGAGCATTGTGTTTTGAGAGTTGTAGGTACAGAAAACTTTGGCTGGAGGGTTGGGCTTACAGGAAGTATTGCTTTGAGTGTTGAAGAAAGGGGATGCGTTGGGCACGGGGTTGAGGAAACCGGGGGGGTGGGTGGTGCGTTGGGCAGAATGTTGGGCATACGAGGTGTGTAATTTGGAGGGTTAGGGATTCAAAGAGCGTTTGGTTCAATAGTTGGGCATACATGGAGTATTGTTTCAGGGTTTACAGGGAGCATAGGGTAGAATGTAGCATTCAAGGTGTGTGTGTGTGTGTATATGGTGAAAAAAACTGCGCTAGAACCCAAATAAAACAATGTGCAAGCTGCCAGCACTCAGACAAGGTAGAAAGGTGAATAAAATAGTGCAGCGCTAAACCAAAAGGTAACAAGTACCGTAGTATCACTCTATGTATAGTGACAACCAAACCTCAAATGAAAAATCCCAATGGATATGAGACTAAATGTGAATACAATAAAAATCACAAAGTGTGTGTATATATAATGCAGGGCTCGACAAATCCCAGGCGCCAGGTCGCCATTGCGACTAGACATTTCACCCTGGCGCCTGGGCTTTGATCAGTGACAGGTGCCTCTGCTACAGGACGGGTTGCGGGGTCTTGGCAAGGAACGTGATTAGCGGTGGCAGCTGGGATGGAGCAGGAAGAGGTGGCACAGCAGTGGCTGACACGGCGGGAGAAACGAGTGCTCAGCAGAGTGAAGTCCAGCTGGGGATCCTCGGCAGCCTGTCATCCCCACTGCTGCTGTCGCCCTGCCCCAGGGTATTGCAGGAAGCGGCTCAAGAACATCAGGGATCCAGAGTAGTTGGTTTCCCAGCACCAGAGCGCCCTGCTCCTCTGGCTAAATGAGAGGGGCTGAGCACGGGAGAAGAGGTTCTCAGTGGCGTTGCCAGGCGGGGGGTGCAGGCCGCATCGGGTGACACCTGTGGGCAGCGGCACCGCTCGCTAACACTGCACGCCACACAGTTCTCACACCTGCACAGCGGAGCGGACCAAAGCCGCCTCCCTCTCCCCTCTGTTTACGGAGGAGGAGGGAGTTCGAGGGACACACTCCGCTGTGCCTATCCCACGCTGTTCTGAGGTCTGTAAAAATGTTTATGTAATCCAAATACATGTGCTGGGGGGCACTATGGGAGGGAAGGGGGGGGGTTCTGCACTGATGGAGGGGAGTGGTCTGCACTGAAGGGGATCTACATTGATGGGGGGGGTCTGTACTTTGTGAGGTCTGTAGTTGGTGGCGGGGGGTGATACCAATCCTAGTGATGACACTGGGGCTCATCACTGAGTCATACCAAAAAAAAAACTGGTGCCTAACTTTTTTAGCTGGTTCCTAGATTCAAAGCAAATTTGTCAAGCCCTGATATAATGGGTACTTCTACGTAAAGGAAGTCCACAAAACCTTTAATAGTGAGGTGAATAAACATAAATGAATAATATTAAATCCATAAAAAAGCTAAATTGATAAATAATCCCTGTGTATAGGGGAAAAAAGTCCATATATCATGAACAAAACCCAAAGACCCTGTGTGGGCTGGAAATGAATCAACTCAAATAGTCCAAAATGAGTGAATACAATAACATTGGTGAATGGAGACAAGTCCCACAAAGGTGACAAAAACAAAATGTTGACTGTAGAATCCAAAACACTTGAAGCAAATAACTGGATGGGGTACTCGGTCTCCATTCATAGTAGTCCATTCACCAATGTTGTTGTACTCACTCATTTTGGACTATTTGAGTTGATTCATTTCCAGCCCACACAGGGTCTTTGGTTTTGTTCATGATATGTGGACTTTTTTTTCCCTATACACAGGGATTATTTATCAATTTTGCTTTTTTTTGGGGGATTTCACATTCATTTGTTCACCTCACCATTAAGGTTTTGTGGACTTCCTTTACATAGAAGTACCCATTATATATACACTTTATTGTGATTTTTATTCACATTTAGTCTCCTATCCATTGGGATTTTTAATTTGAGGTTTGGTTGTCACTTTACATTGAGTAATACTAGTTACCTTTTTTTTGGTTTAGCGCTGCACTATTTTATTCAAGGTGTGTAGTTTGGAAGGTTAGGGATACAAGGTGAGTTGGTTTGAGGATTGGACTTTTGCTGAGTGTTGAAGATGCAGGCAGTATTTGGTTTGAGGCTTGAGCATCTAGGGAGCATTGGTTCAAGGGCTGGGGTTATGGGGGAGCATTGGTGATGCAGGGTAGTGTTGGACATACAAGGAGTGTAGTGTTGGGCACTGGACCAGGGGAGTTGAGTGTTTGGAAGGTTGGGTATATGGGGAGTGTTTGGTGGTTCTGTATACTGGGAGCGAGGGGCACTAGGTAGGGTGATTCAGGGTGTGCTGGCTGAAAAATTGGGCATAAAGGGAGTGTTGGGTAAGGGGGGCATCTTTCTGTACGTAGAGTGCGTCAGGTCAAAACTACCAACCTTGAGCTCCTGGTGCTGAGAATTTTGCTGCTTTTTCAGGCCCATTTGTCTTAGTGTCCTCCTCGATCTGTCAAGATCTGTGGTATCTCTGGTCACTTGAAGTCTCTGCATTTAATTCTTTGCATTTAATAAGCAAGGATTCGCACGGATCGCACCCTTCAATAAATTAAATTAGTCCAGTTGAAATTCCCCTTAAATTTGAGACGCCTTTTTGTAAAATGCCTGGAGTCTCCTCCTTATATAATCACGGTCTCGGCAAATATTTAAATGGTTCTATCCTCGCAATTTATGATGTAGCGCGTTCTGCATATCCTCTTTAGATGTAAAGTTCTGAAACTTCTCTGCACCCTTCTGTCCGTACTTATTGATTTTTCTTTCATTCAAATAAAGTTGTGTGGTAGGTTTCTAGACCTTTTACCATGCTCCTCCCATAGAATTACTATTGTTTGCTCATTTTGAGTGCTATGTGTTTTTATTAAGGACGGTATTGGCAGGACTTGCAGGGACAGCTGAATGGCCATTGTGTTCCATGTGATATGACATAGTTAATCCACCTTGTGGGGCCTCTGGAGAAAGGGTTTATTGGTTTCCCTGGCATCTTGCAGTGTATGTCCTTGAATTTACATTGAAGGTGACATAAATCTTGCATGAACCTGCACTTTCCCTCCATGTCCTAGGGGAATGAAAGATTCATGATTATTAATGGCTGACGCAGGACACAGTATAGCTCACGTGGTTTTAATAGTTCACTTCAGTAATCCACTCAACATCAGAGTGGAGCATGGGGTGACATTTGCAGAATGTGACAATTTTCTACAGCACTTGGAGGTGTACATGATTTCAATGCAGAGTACGTTTTTCAAGGCCGCTTGTGCTTTAAAAAGCATAGCAGTTGACCTGCTCTTGAAAATGCTAGTTCCCTGGCTATCCTGCTGTATCGCTGGCTTCTGTACTTCTGAGATGCTTGTCTGGAGCAAGAATTGCAGGTTAAAAGTTTACTTTCTAATGTGCATGCTCGAGATCACGGTCTAAAAAGCATGGGTCAACCAGGCAACTTGCGTTACTAGAAGGAACACTGCAAATCAACTTCTGGGTTTGTTTGTTTTTTTCCATATTTGCCTTGAAGAAAGCCATGTCCCCAGGAGGATACTTTACATTGATGTCGTCCTCTAAAAAGGGTAATACCACTCTGAAGGGCTGTATGTTGAAACTTTGCTCCATCTAAGATCTGGACGCCGCTACTATCCAACATTTTTGGGTGTAAGTTAGCCCCCGCCCCTCCAGAAGCGGTGTTTTTTTTTGGGGGGGGGCGCCGCCTCCAGAAGCGGTGTTTTTTCTGGGGGGGGGGCGCCCGCCTCCAGAAGCGGTGTTTTTCTGGGGGGGGGGGGGCGCCCGCCTCCAGAAGCGGGGGTTTTTCTGGGGGGGGGGGCGCCCGCCTCCAGAAGCGGTGGTTTTTCTGGGGGGGGGGCGCCCGCCTCCAGAAGCGGTGGTTTTTCTGGGGGGGGGGCGCCCGCCTCCAGAAGCGGTGGTTTTTCTGGGGGGGCGCCCGCCTCCAGAAGCGGTGTTTTTTCTGG
This sequence comes from Rana muscosa, assembly GCA_029206835.1. Lineage (NCBI taxonomy): Eukaryota > Metazoa > Chordata > Amphibia > Anura > Ranidae > Rana > Rana muscosa. The sequence continues at coordinate 46,257,641 of CM055128.1, forward strand.
GGGGGGGGGGCGCCCGCCTCCAGAAGCGGTGTTTTTTCGGGGGGGGGGGGCGCCCGCCTCCAGAAGCGGTGGTTTTTCTGGGGGGGGGGGGGCGCCCGCCTCCAGAAGCGGGGGTTTTTCTGGGGGGGGGGGGGCGCCCGCCTCCAGAAGCGGGGGTTTTTCTGGGGGGGGGGGGGCGCCCGCCTCCAGAAGCGGGGGTTTTTCTGGGGGGGGGGGGGCGCCCGCCTCCAGAAGCGGTGGTTTTTCTGGGGGGGGGGGCGCCCGCCTCCAGAAGCGGTGGTTTTTCTGGGGGGGGGGGGCGCCCGCCTCCAGAAGCGGTGGTTTTTCTGGGGGGGGGGGGCGCCCGCCTCCAGAAGCGGGGGTTTTTCTGGGGGGGGGGGGCGCCCGCCTCCAGAAGCGGGGGTTTTTCTGGGGGGGGGGGGGCGCCCGCCTCCAGAAGCGGTGGTTTTTCTGGGGGGGGGGGGGCGCCCGCCTCCAGAAGCGGTGGTTTTTCTGGGGGGGGGCGCCCGCCTCCAGAAGCGGTGGTTTTTCTGGGGGGGGGCGCCCGCCTCCAGAAGCGGTGGTTTTTCTGGGGGGGGGGGGGCGCCCGCCTCCAGAAGCGGGGGTTTTTCTGGGGGGGGCGCCCGCCTCCAGAAGCGGTGTTTTTTCTGGGGGGGGGGGGGGGGCGCCCGCCTCCAGAAGCGGTGGTTTTTCTGGGGGGGGGGCGCCCGCCTCCAGAAGCGGTGGTTTTTCTGGGGGGGGGGCGCCCGCCTCCAGAAGCGGTGGTTTTTCTGGGGGGGGGGCGCCCGCCTCCAGAAGCGGTGGTTTTTCTGGGGGGGGGGCGCCCGCCTCCAGAAGCGGTGGTTTTTCTGGGGGGGGGGCGCCCGCCTCCAGAAGCGGGGGGTTTTCTGGGGGGGGGGCGCCCGCCTCCAGAAGCGGTTGTTTTTTTTTCTGTGCCCTAATTCACGCTGAAGATGGCTTCAAAATTGTGCGTCTTCATCTGAAGCCATACGATTTTTTTAAAGTGGCATATCCATGCAGCTTTGGGTGCTATGTGAAAGACATCTGTGCAGCTTCATGTACAGATGTCTTGAAGTCACACCCAAAATCGTCAAAAGTAGGGCAGGAACTACTTTTGCTGCAAAGTTGGCAGCACCGGTGCCATTGCCGGAAATGGTCTGCGACTAGTCATGATAAATCGGTTCAGTGTAAACAAGGGCTTAATGGGCTATTTATTTTTATCTTGCATTCGACTGAAATTTTGCTTTAGGATTCGGTTAAAAAAAAAAAAAAAACTTGTTCTGAGGCTGGGTTCACACTAGTGCGACACATCTGTCCTACTTTGGATCCGACTTTGCCCTGCGACATGAAGCCGACATATGTCCGACTTTCAATGAACGGGGATCCGACTTGGATCCCCGCCAATATCAGGCACTGTTTGGTATGAATCTTGAGGGGGAACTCCAGGCCAAATTTTAATTAAAAAAAAAACTGCATGGGTTCCCCTCCAGAGGCATACCAGGCCCTTGGGTCTGGTCTGGATTTGAACGGGCGCCCCTACGCCGAAAAAACGGCGTGGGGGGTCCCCCCAAAATCCAAACCAGACCCTTATCCGAGCACACAACCTGGCCGGCCGCAGGCGAAGAGGGGGGGACGAGGGAGCGGCCCCCCCTCCCTCCTGAACCGTACCAGGCCGCATGCCCTCAACATGGGGGGGTTTGGTGCTCTGGGGCAGGGGGGCGACCTGCGGCCCCCCCACCCCAGAGCACCCTGCCCCCATGTTGATGAGGACAGGGCCTCTTCCCGACAACCCTGGCCGTTGGTTGTCGGGGTCTGCGGGCGGGGGGCTTATCGGAATCTGGGAGCCCCCTTCAATAAGGGGGCCCCCGGATCCCGGCCCCCCCACCCTATGTGAATGAGTATGGGGTACATCGTACCCCTACCCATTCACCTGGTGGAAAAAATTGCAATAAAAAACACTACACAGGTTTTTAAAGTAATTTATTACACAGCTCCGGGGGTCTTCTTCCTCCGACTCCGGCGCTCTTCTTCCGACTTCCGGGGGTCTTTTCCGACTTCGGGGGTCTCCGGTGTCTCCCACTCTCCGGTTCTTTCTTCCGCCGAGCCTCCGCTAACTTCTTTTTAGCTCTTTTGCTAACGGAGGCGCGGTCTTCCCGTCGTCGGCTTCTTCTTCCCTCTTCTCCTCCTCGATGTTGACGCGTCGCTTCCTCCTGCTGTAATACTGGCGCTCCGCTCCGCATTAATATAGGCTTCTCATGACGTCAGTCACATGTTCCGGGGCACGTGGCCCCGGAGCATGTGACTGTGACGTCATGGGAACATGTGACTGTGATGTCATGAGAAGCCTATATTAATGCGGAGCGGAGCGCCAGTATTACAGCGGGAAGAAGCGACGCGTCAACATCGAGGAGGAGAAGAGGGAAGAAGAAGCCGACGGCGACGACGGGAAGACCGCGCCCCTCCACTAGCGAAAGAGCTACCAAGAAGATAGTGGAGGGGCCGGCAGAAGGACAACGGAGAGCCGGACGAGAACGGGAAGACCGGGCCTCCGTTAGCAAGAGAGCTAAAAAGAAGTTAGCGGAGGCCCGGCGGAAGAAAGAACCGGAGAGCGCGGAGACGACACCGGAGACCCCCGAAGTCGGAAGAAGACCCCCGGAGCTGTGTAATTACTTTAAAAACCTGTGTAGTGTTTTTTTATTGCAATTTTTTTCCACCAGGTGAATGGGTAGGGGTACGATGTACCCCATACTCATTCACATAGGGTGGGAGGCCGGGATCCGGGGCCCCCTTATTGAAGGGGGCTCCCGGATTCCGATAAGCCCCCCGCCCGCAGACCCCGACAACCAACGGCCAGGCTTGTCGGGAAGAGGCCCTGTCCTCAACATGGGGGCAGGGTGCTCTGGGGTGGGGGGCCGCAGGTCGCCCCAGAGCACCAAACCCCCCATGTTGAGGGCATGTGGCCTGGTACGGTTCAGGAGGGAGGGGGGGCGCTCTCTCGTCCCCCCCTCTTCCCCTGCGGCCTGCCAGGTTGCGTGCTCGGATAAGGGTCTGGTTTGGATTTTGGGGGGACCCCCACGCCGTTTTTTCGGCGTAGGGGTGCCCGTTCAAATCCAGACCAGACCCAAGGGCCTGGTATGCTCCTGGAGGGGGAACCCATGCCGGTTTTTTATTTAAAATTTGGCCTGGAGTTCCCCCTCAAGATCAGTACAGCACAAGTCGCATGCCAAAGTCGGACCATGCAAGACTGCGGTCCGACTTTGATCCGACTTCAATAATAGTCAATGGGCTGAAGTCGGATCAAAGTCGGACCAAAGTAGTACAGGGAGCATTCTCAAAGTCGGACCGACATGTGTCGGACCAGTTAAGACGGCTCCCATAGGGAAACATTGATTTTCACACGTCATGCGACATGAGCTCCCAATGTCGGAGCGTTTGTCGCCTCAGTGTGAACCAGGCCTGATACTGAAGCTTCTCCTTGTTCTCCCTGTTAAGCTGTGTGCACTCCGGGTAATAATTGACAATGGTTTAGTTTGGTAGTGCAGCTTTTCATTACAATTTAATACTTTTTAACAAGAACTGCAAAGGCTCAGTGCTTTGAGATACTTGGCTGTACTCTGTAAATGATACTGTGTAAGCTGAGTGTTTAACCAGCGTGCCTCAGGACGTGCTGCAGGTTTATGATCTGCACAATATGCAGATGTTGGTTTTAACCGGTCTTCTTCTTTTTTATTGTGTTCCAGAATTGCAGATCTGTGTTCAGCGGAATCTAAAATATGGAGGAACTGCAGGACGTCCAACTGACAGAGATCAAACCCCTTCTGACAGATAAGGTAAGGCTTCGGCTGCCTCTGCTGCTATGGTAGTTTTGAGTCTGGGAGTGTCTGTGGGCCGTCAATGTCTTCTGGCCAAACTAGTTATGAAAAAATAATTTTTTCCTAAATTGTCACAATCCAAGGCTGGGGTCACAGTAAATCGGACAGCTGCCAGAGTGCTTAACCTGTCTGGCAGCTGTCTACTCCTGACTGCAATGGGCACAGTGATGCACGATTCACTGGGCGTCCTGTTTGTTTGTTTTTCTAGTGGTGTAGTTGTGCGCGGGGGGGTGGGGGGGGCGATGGCCCACATCCAAGAAGGGGGGCCCAGGTCCGGCCCCCGTCAAACCGACAAGCCTCAAACATCGCTGGAGCTAGATGGGCTTAAAGTATTAGGGAGGCCGAGGGTGGCTGCTGCACACAGGTGTGCTGACTTTACAACCACTTTAAGGAAACCTAAGCAAGCACAGGATAACACTGGAGCTTGGCTGGTGGGCGGAGTTGGGAACACAATTGCAGATATCTCCCCACTGAACACTTGATCATGCACCTAAACGGTTTTATTTTTATTCACAATGTTCATCCCGATACAGTAAATGTCCATTGGAACCATTTTCTGCCATGATATGTTCAGTGAAATGTTTTTATATGGTTCTTCCTGGTAACACCACATGCCCTGTGCTTCTGTCAGTAACTATTTCATGAATCAGAATTCAACAAGCATGGCTCTGTTGGCCTAATTTGCATGATGGGACAATTGCACTGTACTTGTGCCAGTAGAGGACTGGTACATCGAATCTTCAAGCTTTTTGTATTCTGCAGACTCGTCTTATTGATGCTTCATTGTACCGGCTCAGCTTAATTTATGGCCTTTCATAAACCTGCAGTGAAAGTGTGTTTTAAAGACTTGAAGTGTACTGTATATTAAAAAAATATATATTGATATGGTGTAGGGAAGGGTTAAACCCCTGCTAACCACTTGACCCCTGGAAGATTTATCCCCTTTCATGACCAGGCCATTTTTTACAATGGGGCACTGTGTTTAACTAAAAATTTGCAGTGTACAGTGCTGTACCCAAATACAATTGCAGATTATTTTATTTTTTACCTTCTGCCAGGGTGGATTTGATTCAAATGCTATAAAACATCAATTAAAAAAAAAAAAAAAATGTCTAATTTTTTAGCCAAGTATGTATTCTGCTACATATTTTTGGTAAAACCAAATCCCTTTAAGCGTAGATTGATCGGTTTGCGCAAAAGTTATAGCAGCTACAAACTATAGGAAATATACTGGTATCTATATCTCATACACACACGTCATGGTGGCAATTGGCGACTTATAGCTGGACTGCAAAATTGCGGTGTATGTTCTGCCACTTTTTTAGGTCTCATGCACACTAGACATTTATACAGCTTCTGTTTTTGGCTTAAGGTGTTTTTGTCTGCAGCCTCCCCCCCATATGTGTCCATGCACACATGGGCTGTTATCATCATTTTTTTGGGGCTGAAAAAAAACCCAGAACTAGTGGGTCTTAAGAGGAATTTTTCAGCTGATAAAAACTTAAACTCTGGAAAACACCAACTTGAATATTCTGCGTTTTTATCGGTGTTTGAGCCTGAGGACCTGCACTCGGTGAGTGGGGTTAGTCATTAAAGGACAACTTGTACCAAAAGTACAATTGTTCTTTAAAGCGATCCTGTGCTTTACTCATGCAGGTCAAAGTTGCAGTTCACTTTTTATGGTCACATGAAGTGAGTTGCATGCTCATTCATACTCGGAGTTGCTGGGTGTTTCGTTTCTGCTAGACAGTCTTGTGATTGCTTCGCATTTGCCACACACTGCACAGCCAGCAGGTGGCACACTTTCTGGGAGCTTTTCATTCATTTTAAGTGCAAGTTTTAATTTTTAAAATATTTTAGGTTATTTGTATTCTTATAATATTCTGCTTTACCTCCTAGAATGCCGGTCGGAACTTTGAAGACTTTGATGGACAGGTGAGACTATCTTTTTAGTAGAATGGGATATTTGCTTATGTAATTTTCCAGTTCTACAGATTTCTGGTCATATTCTAAGTATCTAAAACAAAAAAGAGAAAAGCACCTCTAATGCCACGTACACACGATCAGTTTTCCCGACCAAAAGTGTGATGTGAGCTTTTTGTCAGGAATTCTGACCGTGTGTATGCTCAATCACTTTTTTCTGTCAGAATTCCTGCCAAGAAAAGATTGAGAGCAGGTTCTCTATTTTCGTGACTGCAAAAATCCCTATCGGGAATCGCGGTCGTCTCTATGCTATTACGACGCAGAAAAAAAACACGCATGCTCAGAATCGAGCAGAAGAGCCGAACTGCCTATTGAACTTAATTTCTCGGCTCGTCGTACGTGTTGCACGTCACCGCGTTCTTGACGTTCGGAATTTCAGACAAGATTTGTGTGACCGTGTGTATGCAAGACAATTTTGAGCCGTTTTCCTGCTGGGGGGAAAAAAAAAATACAGGTTTCCTGTCGGAAAAACTGATCGTGTGTACAGGGCGTTAGTGTAGTATTAAGAGCAATATTTTAATAAAACTCCAAAAGGACCACTCGCATGTAATTGGGGGGAAAAAAACAAACAGGCTCCTTTGATGGCAGACATCTGCCGAGAGTGGCGTCTATAAGCATTGTTTAATAATAAATTTAAAAAAAGCAGTTAAACGCAGTCTTACCCGTGGGCCTCTGCGTATTCCCATAGTGAGCAGGGAGATACTGATCTTCTAGCTCCTTTTACTGGCCAGGATGTGGTGAAAGACTTGTATAGCGCTACAATGCGAACTGAATCGCCTTTTTGCAGCCAGTGTCTTGCTGGCAGGTGTGGTCATTTACCCCGTAGGATCTTGACACGCTAGAGACACACATACGTGTGTGTGTGTGTGTGTATGTATGTATGTGTGTGTGTGTGTGTGTGTGTGTGTGTGTGTGTGTGTGTGTATGTATATATATATCTCACACACACACACACACACACACACACACACACACACACACACACACACACAATTTTTGGACAATCCAATTAACTTACCAGAATGTCTTTGGAGTGCTTGCAGACAACTGTGGAGAAGGAAGGGGTGGCCGGCAACTCTGTCCACTGTCCACATGAGATTGAAGGTATGAGTGAACCGCAATGCCAGCGGGATGACGTCACCAGAAGGAGGGCAGTGCAACGCATTTCAGAGCCATGAGAACTGTTTAGATGGGCACAAGACCATGGAACTAAAACGCCCAGCATAAACAGAAAATTCATAATGTGCTCTGCGCCTTCACTGTTTGGATAAAAAGTGGAAGTAGACATGTATGGGAGGAGGGACATGTAGGTGTGGCTACTTAAAAGCTTTGTAAACTTGTCCAATTAATCACATTTCCCTACAAAAGAGTAAGCGGATGTCTGCTGCAGGCAACGTAAAGTAAATATGTTCAAGCCTACCAGACAAAATAGGTTCCCTTTAATACAAAGCTGTGTCCGTTGTGATCATAGACCTCCTTCAGAGGGGTTATGGTGTAGACTCCAACTGTTGCCACATGCTCACAAACTTTCCCAACTCCAAGACCTTCCTACGGCCCTCAAATTCTGGGTGTTGTAAATCAGACTCCAGCCAGATCTCTTGTGGTTTTTGACCTGTTCTCAACCTCTTATTAAATAAAAGTGGAGCTGCACTTACCCAGTGCTAAAAAAAACAAAACAATTCATGTAAATCTTCATCTGATGGTGTGGAGGTAACTAGGGACCTGGTTGACTATACACCCTTGAATATAGCTGCTTTGTTTGACTTACTAAAAAGCAAAACACAGACGTGGTCTAGATTTCCCTTGGGGGGTGATGGGGTGCATAAATTTAATAAAAATGATCACACTGCCCAAGATTCTATATCTGGTGTGGCATGCCCCCCTATACATTCCCTTAAAACTCTTTAAGCAGATGGAAGCTATTCTAATTTCATTTGTCTGGGGAAATGGTAGACTTAAACTAGCTTGGTGTATCCCTCCCGGACCTACAGGATTACTATCTAGCCTCGCAACTATCCCACATGTACCACTTACACACGTCCGAAATGCAGTGCTACAGATCCTTGGTTTGTGACAAACCGGGACACCCGACATATACACTTGTTCAGGCTATCCTTCGCAGGAAAAAAACACCCGGCCCCACTGTGCGGTACAACTCGGCATGTTGCTACACCACCAAAGGATATGGGAAAAAGCTTAATTCAAGCATGGTACCGCTTAAAAAGCAGAATGTGGGGAAATGTCATTCTCGCATCCCTTTGTGGCTTAATAGTCATGTGCAGGAACTGGAAACAATTCCTGTCTCGATTGTTTGGGCTAGACATGGGATACTGTATCTCCATCAGGTCTTGTCCACTTCCGGGCTCAAGCAGTTCCAGACCCTTAAAAAGGCGTTTTCCCTCACGCACCAATTGGCGTTAAAATACCTGCAGCTCCATCACGCACTTCGAACCCAGCTACCAGGCCTAGCTAGATGTAGGGACCGAACCCCCCCCCTTGTGCTGAATAGTTTTGGGAGATGACCCCTCCAAGCTTATATCACACCTGTATTACACACTCAGACAACGGGTGTGCAGCTGCTATTTCTCACAAGGCCAAAACGGTATGGGAACAGGATGTAGGACCCATAGATGACGACTGGGACGAGATTTTAGGGGGAACCAAGACAGCGTCTCCCAAGTTGTCCGATAGACTGACACGACTGTATATAGTACACAAAGCCTACCTGACGCTGGTAAGATTGGCAAAGTTCCAGCGCACGCCGGATCCGACGTGTCGCTTGTGCAGGGCTGATCCAGGCTCGTTTTACCATCTCATATGGAGCTGCCCACAAATCCAGACGTATTGGACGCAGGTTGTCCGTTTTCCTCCATGACAATATGGGATCCCCGGTGGTGCGGGACTCGGCCGGTTATGTATTTTGGGGCTACTGCCAGACATAGAGGTGGACAAATATCACACGATATTCACTTTTGAAACATTATTCCTTGCATGTAAAGTGATTGCTCATAGATGCGGAACGTGCCCCCCATACTAGTTATGGAAAAAAGCAGTTAATGACACCTTGCAATTTAAGAAACTGATCTACGCACATAGGGGATCTACACAAAAATATTCCAAGATCTGGGACAGATGGTTGGACGGGGAAACCTGTGTATAATTTTTCCATACCCAGAGAAGAGTTCCCCTGTACCTGTGGCACACCTTGTTTATAGGTTGAACTAAATTGCCATCTGATTCACTACACCTATGAATATGTGAATGGCACACCCTGTAACACACACACACACATATATATATATATATATATATATATATATATATATATATATATATATATATATATATATATATATATATATATATATATATAAAATTTATGTACAATAGTCAATCTCCCAAAATCGTGACCACAAGCATTATTCGTTAAATTTAAAAGTGATAGTGCTCAGTGCAATTCATGAAACCTAAATCCTCTGCTGGAGAAACCACCAGCCCCCACCCCCACCCCCCTGTGACTGCACTCACTGGTAAGTGTCAACACCCCTCCATATAAGAATGAGGGTCGCACTGTGCTCAGTTTGCAGCCTCTGTTGCTGTTTTTTTCTTTATCACTGTTTTGGAGATTTTATGTGCTCAATATGCCAATAAAGGAATATAAAAGTGAAACCAGGGAAGCCAACATAGGATACAACTGAAGTGGAAAAACCTCCTTTTGACATACAAAATCGCAATACACTCTCTGGCACTCTGAATGACCTTACGACAAATCTCCAATCTGTGCCACTGCTCTGTGCCACAATGGAGCCAGCGTGTATGCACTCCAAATGGCAGAAGTGATGTGGTAACTGAAAATCCTGCCCCTGCGTGTTTCAGGACATCATCAGGAGGATGCCTGTTTAGCAACTAGGTAGGAAAGGCCAGTGTGACAGGGCAGGTAGTGCTATGAACTTATATTTGGTTGCAGTTACTTTTGGCCAACAAATGTTGGATGGCAGGCTAGTAAATTTTCGGCGGACAAGTCTGTCTTTAATTTTCGTATCGTCGGTCACACAAGTCGAAAGTACAAATGCGCATGCTGGGAATCGATGCTCACCAAACATGAAATTAGCAGAAGGGGCTCAAGAGCTGAAATTCCTCATAGTACAGCACTACGTTCGTGTTTGTTGGCTGACAAATGTGTACCGTTAGTATGCAAGTCAAGATCCTGGCACACGCCCTTTGGACAAAAATCAGACGCTCGGTTGGCCAACAATCGGATCGTGTGTACGAGGCTTAAGTCTGCTGCAGGCAGATATTCCTTGGTCTTTTGCTGAATTGGCTAAAAAATTTAACATGGATGGCCTTGTTGGCACTACTCTGCTCAACAAATGTAATTTTCTAAATCCACATTTGTCAAGGGAGCCTGATAGAAAATTGTCATCCAAACCGTGACTGCATCCAGACAGATGCAGTCAATGTTTGGCTATTCTTACAGCTGCGGGTATCGGCTGTCAGAATACAATAGCCGACGGGAGTTTCCTTCATCTACAGTGGATAGAGAAATCTATTCGATTTCTTATTCAGCCAGCAGGCTAGTCTTAAACTTGCTTATTTGACATGATGAGGTAGATTTACTAAAACTGGAGTACTTTATCTGGTGCAGCAGTTCAGGGTAGCCAATCTGCTTCTAGCTTCAGCTTATTCAGATAAGCTTTGACAATAAAACCTGGAAGCTGATTGGTTACTATGCACCAATTTTTGCCCTCTCCAGTATTGATAAATCTCCTCTCGAGCCTTCCCGTTGCAGGCTGTCCACTCTAAACCACTATCTCACAATTAGTGTTGTCTTCAGTTGGCCATTGGAATGCCAATCTAATTTGCCTGATTGGCTGGCTGGTGTTGTCAGCCTGCAACAAGAAGTGCCAGTGGGAAGGGCCGTTAATGGCAGGATCTTAAGAAGAAACGTTGCCATTGATTTACAAAATATCATATCTGAAAACTAAAGGCATGATGTCAAACGTACTAGAAAACATTTTAGGCTTGCATATACTTTTAATAACAATGAGGAATACCAGCATACATCCGTTGACCTGCATTTAATCCGTTGTTTACACCGTAGTATTTAGAGGAGTGGTTATGTACCTTGCGTACGTGTGTCGTTGGTGAGTTTCCCTTGATCCCTCATCCTTATTACAAGCTGGAATCCAATTAGTACGAAACTAATCCCTGCCACTTCACTGTTTAACAAATGTTTGTTCGAGTGTCTGCACTGCCGAGAAGTAACATACTTCTTCCCAATGGCTTACTTGGATGTCGATCACATATGTTTTGCATTGAAGCCTTCGGTAAGTCCTCAATATGGCTAATTTTACTAATGGTAAATCTGCTTGTGTGGAAGCGTCTAACTTTTGAGATGGTTACAACTGTTCTAATTTTCTGTTTAATTTTAAAATTGGCCTGGAAACATGAAAGGTGGGACCTGATTGGAAGAAAAACTGCCCCTTCCTTTAACTTTGTAAATGCTGAAAACTGAAAGACTCCTCTGGTTTGCAAGCCCCAAAACAAACTAATGTGAAAGCGTGGCTCCCCAACTTTTTTCCATTAAAGTCCAGATTGGTGCATTACACTTGGTGATGTAAGGCTTGGATGCAGCTGCTCGGCCATGGAAACCCATTTCATGAAGCTCTCTACACACTGTTGTGCTAATCTGAAGGCCACACAAAGTTTGAAGGTCTGTAGCTATTGATTCTGCAGACAGTTGGCGACTTCTGTGCGCTAACCCCCTCTATCATTTTTACGTGGCCTACCATTTCATGGCTGAGTTGCTGTTGCTTCCGCTTAGTGGTATTATAACAAACTGACCGTGGAATATTAGGTTGCCACCTGTACAATAAGTCCATCCCTGAAATTTCCTTGCTACCAATCTCGGTACCATGCTTGAATTCACTGAGCTCCTGGGAGCGACCCATTCTTTCACAAATGTTTTGTAGAAGCAATCTATAGGTCTAGGTGCTTGATTTTATACCCTTGTGGATATGGAGGTGATTGGAACACCTGAATACAGTGATTTGGAGGGGTGTCCCAATACTTTTGGTGTGTGTGTGTGTGTGTGTGTGTGTGTGTGTGTGTGTTATTTTTATATTTCATATTCTCTAGTAGTATTGGGGGAAGGAAATGATCCGAATAAATGTTGCTGCATCTAAGTTGTCCTAACTTTGGCTCTGAATAAAGCAGATGGGACTTTATTCCAAGTTTGATAGGAAATTTGCCATGGGTGTCATTTAGGCTTTTACTTTCAAATCTTGATGCAGGAGGTAAAAGGTAGGCCTAGTAAGTAAAATGTGCCACTTTTAATTAGATATAGATATCTACACACATAACCTTTTTCCCCTTATTTATTTTTTCCCTTAGGAGCATGATATTGAGACTGCTCATGGCGTGTTGCATGTCACCATGCGTGGTGTCCCGAAAGGAAATAGACCAGTGATCCTGACGTTCCATGACATCGGCCTGAATCGTAAGATGCCCATTTTTTTTTTTTTTTTTTTTTTTGGTTTGTTAAATGGCCATATAAAAATTTGAGATACAGGAACTGAAAAGCTCCGTTGTTTCTCAGCCTTGCTAAGTGGGAAGCACGACTTGCATTGGCAATGAGCAAACCTGGATTGTCTAATTTTACATTTTCTGGTCAGTCTTCTGTTGAGTAAAATAAAGTGTTCTCCACTCAAGCTGTCGCCTTTTTTTTTTTTTTTTATATATACTCCCTCTGAAGTAGCCATTTCTGGCCAACTGAGGGAGTCTGGTTGATTTAGTATCGATGGCTTTTTTTTTTATGGTCCCTACAACAGCATGCCAGTTAAGCGAGTCTGCAATGTGGCTTTTTTGGGTGACTCAGGTTGATGCAGTACAAGATGTCCCTGAGCAAGCATTTTCAGACAACCAAGCAAGTTAGAAATTGTGGAGCTTGTTTAGAGAGCTTCCGTTTAGGGGACCGACTTGCCTCATTGAGCGCATGCGGTAAATTCTTGGATGTGTACAGAGCGCCTGGGACAAATGTTCAGCTTGAAGGACTTTTTGAAAACTTTCATGGTTAAGAACCTCAAATACAGCCCATGTGTTTTTTTTTTTTTTTTTTTTTCTGGGCTTTAGCAGTCAGTAAGACTAAATTCTGATGGTCAGATGTTAGTGTTCAGGAGACATTGGTCGTTATCAAGCCTTAACGGTTGCACCCATTTTTTAGTTTATTAAAAGTCAGCAGCTACAAAAAGCATAGCTGCTGACTTTTAATAAACCGACAGTTACCTGCCCCACGGTCCAGCAATTCGGCTGCCCGGAGGCTCGCTCCTCTTCCCCTCTCCTCTGCGGCGTCATACTAACTGTGGGCACCCGGCCGTGACGGCTTACGGCTTCACGGCCGGGCGTGCACTGCGCATGCGCGGGTCGCGCTGCGCGGGTCGCGCTGCGCTCTCCTATTGGCCAGCCAAAATTCTGGGACCTGATCGCTGGCATGGAGGGGCCGCCTAGGGAGAGAGGAGGAGTTGCCTAGGTGGCTGAAGAAACCAAGTAGGACATTAAGTCCCACTAAAGAGTGGGTACAACTCTTAAGCCTAGTACACGCCACTAGTTTTTTTACTTTCAGCCCAGCAGCTCAGGTCAGATGCTGTACTAACAATCCGATGTTACAACGGTCTCCCCTGCTGTGCTATTGTGTTCTGACACGGGAACAGCACCCCCCTGCCAGAACACGGTCGGTCAGCTGCTGGTTTTCCAGTATGCTCATCCCACAGAGGCTGGCCTGGCTGCCATACACACGGGCCAAGTGTTGGCAGGTTTTTATTGAACTGGCTGATGTTGCCCGACATTCACCCTGTGTACTAGGCTTTAGGACTCTCCCAACACCATGCATGTCATAACAAGCATGTGACAGCAGGGATGACAGAGCAGGGGTCTCCAAACTTTCTAAACAATTGGCCAGTTTACTGTCCTTCAGACTTTAGGGGGGCTGGATGTTTGTGTCGGTGGGAGGAATAGTGCCCCATTATTGGTGTCAGTGGGAGCAATAGTACTCAGTCATTGGTAGTGCCCCGTCGGTGGGAGCAATAGTGTCTTGTATCAGTGAGAGGAACAGTGCACAGGGCCGCAGTTTGGAAACCACTGGCATAGAGGCTATGCTCATTAGCATGGGCCATCTAGACAGTGATCAATGTCAGTTGAGAATGATGAATCTGGTAGATCAGTAGATTTGTTGTGTTTTTTGTTTGTTTGTTTTTGTTTTTTTTCATGCTGCAAAATCAGTGGGGAGTCCTTTAGTTTGTAGCAGCATGAAGACGCACACTTCTTTTTTTTTTGTTTATCTTTAAAGTGAAATAACAAAATCAATTTTTGTCTTTTTATCTTTATAGACAAATCTTGCTTCAACACATTTTTTAACTATGAAGACATGCATGAAATCACACAGCATTTTGCAGTTTGCCATGTGGATGCCCCCGGACAGCAGATGGGAGCGCCTTCATTTCCATCTGGGTGTGTATGCCGGCTTTCTGAGTTCTGAGTTCTGTGTCTGTGCAGTCAACAAGTCCGAATGAATTGGGTTCCTTTTTGATAGGTGCACTGGAAGTGGAGAAATCACAGGAACTGATGTGGATTTAGCTGCTCTGCTGTCATGCTGGAACTTTGGCTTAGTTGGTTTTAAAATCACTGACCTGGATCAGGTATCCAGTGAAAGCAGAAATCCTGACCAGCAGATTTGTCCCCAGTCAAGTGGATCATGGTATTAGAAGCTGCAGGGTTAGCATAAGGCCCCTTTCACACGGGGCGGATCAGTAATGATCCGCCCCAAGAACCCTCCGCTTGCTCAGCAGGGATCGCTCCATTGATCTCCGCTGAGCCGGCGGATGACTGGGCGGTCCTCGCACACTGTGCAGGGACCGGCCTGTCAGATCTCCGCTCTCCCCTATTTTTCTTTCCTGAAAAACGGAGCATTGCGGGCACGGATAAGATCGGATGTCAGCGGATGTTCATCCGCTATCCAATAGGGATACATGTATGTCCGTTTTTCATCCGAAAACGGACATACGGTCCGCCTGTGTGAAAGGGGCCTAAGATAGCCAAGTCTTATTTCCGTGTGGTTACCCTGCAGGAAAATTGAGAGGGGTGTGTCGTCCACGCCCCCCCCCCCCCATTTTTTATTTTTTATTCTTATAACCTTCTAGTGATCTAATATGTGGAGATATCCACATATGTTGCACCATATCCTGGATATATAAACTAAAAAGTGTGTTGTGGAATCTAAAGTCTTCTACACACAGGCTGATTGTTGAGCGGCATCAGCCGTTTCAATAGAAACCAACCGACGTTCGGCCCCTTGTGTACTGCGGTCAGTCTGGCAGAAGAAGCCAGTTGTTGACTGGGCCATTCTAACACATGAATATGCTTTGATCTATACCATTCCATTGTAGCTCTGGCTGTATGTTTAGGGCCATTGTCCTGCTGAGGGGAACCTCCGCCCCAGTCTCGTCTTTTGCAGACTCTCACGACCGTTTTTGATGAGAAACATGCCATTTACTCTTTCATCCATGGACTGACACAGCTTCTCTATTGACAAAGTGGGTATTATCCGTTAATTAGGAGTGACTAGGCAGAAAAACTTGTGAAGTGTTGCATCACACCTTCTACAGTACCGCCCAGGGGGCGGACCCTCTGGTATAACCTCTGTCTGCATCTCGCAGATCAGTTTTTTTTCTGTCTAGCAAGGAGTAGGACATGGCTCCCTTCGGGCACATTGGTCCGGGGGAAAAAAGATATATATATATATATATTTTTTTGCTACATTTGTTGTTTCCTGCTATCTTCGATCAACTGCCGACTGGGTGACAGGCTGGATCCTCGATCCTTGTAGTCTCCCCAGTTTCAGCCATCGAGCGTGTGCCGACCCTAGCTACGCGCTGGGTTTTCCACGACATGCCCGTCGCTTCACGGGTGGCCGGTGAGCCTACGCATCGGACCGCTCAGCTTCGGCTGACCTTACGGCCGAGTCGCAGCAGCCTGGCCGGTGAGCTTGCGCTCCAAGGCTTGCATCGGACCGCTCAGCTTCGGCTGACCTTGCGGCCGAGTCGCAGCAGCCTGTCCGGTGAGCGTCACGCTCCAGGGCATACATATGATCGTCCCTTTTGGGTCCTATCACAGCATGCCTGGCCAACAGTCACCTTCCGTGCACGGACGATGATCTGTTTGGAATGTCTTCCAGCATAATACATGCAGGATAGGTAAGTAAAACTCCCCTGCCTCGGCTGGGTGATTTAGCTGGACATTCCTGGAGAGACCAAGTAAGTGGTTGTGGCCCCTTTCTTCCCTCTCTCCCTGCCTTTCCCTCCTCCCTTGGCTTCTAGCTAAAGGGTGCTGGGGGTCACCTAAGGGGTTCCACTGGAGCGGGGCTGGCTGTAACTAACATTTAAAAGAAATGTAATTTCTGCTTACCTGTATGTGCTTCCTCCTCCATGCTGTCGGCGGCCATTTTGGGGTGGTCCATGCCGAGTTCGGCCTCTTGTGACTGCCCGGCCGCCATCTTCCTGTGGTTCGGCCACACCCACTGGCCCCTATCAGCTGATCGGCGGCCATGTTTGTCCACCCTGTATGTATATATTGCCGTTCGGCGGCCATCTTTTTGTGGGCTACAGCTGCTTGACCTCTATCGTCGGCTCGGCAGCCATTTTCTTAGAGCCCACATTATCTTCCATACAGATGTTTTGGCAACCATTTTGTGAGAGCCTCCGGCCTCTTGGGTGCATTACACTGGCGCGAAAATTCACACAGGAAGTGCTGATAAAAGAAGCAGACTGTCCCAGCATCACAGGCGCAGCACACGGCAGCATAGCAGTACCGGTCCAGGGTGGTCAGTCCTCTGGGTAACCCAGCATCTCTGCAGCGCAGGAGGGTGGCCTATTGATATCTTGCCTGGAGCCCTGTGGGTGTCAGCGTGTGGTCAGCATGGCATCTGAGCCAGATGTCTTCTCCCCTGAAACACCAGATTTAGCAACTGGTGCCCCTGAGGTGTCTATAAATGCTATGACGGCAATCCTAGAGGCGTTTGCTGCCAGGGTGGAAGCAGCACACGGGAATACAGAGGGTAGTAAACGCCCTGTCCCCTGCAAGCTTCTGGGGATAATTGTGATGCAGGTCCAGCTACGGCTCAGGGCCCAGAACCTGACGCATCAGAGACTGCAGACCGTGACCAGACAGTGAGGAGCACTCCAAGTCCAGGTCAGTACGCAAGACGGCATTGGTATCTGACCTTATTGCTAAAGTTGGAAAATACTGCAGAAGCAGTCGAGACTCCGGTCCACTTGGGTTTCATAGACCTGCCCGCCCTGCTAAGGTGTTCCCTTGTGTGTCTTTTGATAAACTCTTATACAAGGAATGGGAGAACCCACTGAGGGTCTTTACAGCCCCAAAGAGGTTTGCGGTACGGTACACCTTTGAGGAGAGTTTTCTGAAGAAATGGACCTCTCCCCCTATAGTGGACCCTCCGGTGTCCAGACTTAATAGAGCCACCACAATTCCTGTAGAAGGGGCTCCTGTTTTCAAGGACCCTGTGGATAAGAAGGCTGAAGCACTCGCTTGCTACCTATACTCAGTGGTAGGCTCAGCAGTACACCCGGCATTTGGCGGGGGCCCTAGTGTCTCACACACTTACTGAATGGGCAAGATTGCTACTCCAGGGGTTAAGGAGCGAGATGCTCCTCCTGATGAGATAACATTGGCCGACCAGTTGGTCCAGGGCCTTAGGTTTGTCTGCGAGTCAGACATGGATACTATTCCCCTGCTGTCTAAAGCTTCGGTTTATGCAGTAGCAATACGCCGCCTGATCTGGCTAAAAGGCTGGTCTGCGGACCAGACTTCCAAGAAAGCCCTGTTGGATCTGCCTTTTAAGGGCGACAGACTTTTTGGGGCTTCTCTGGATGACATCATCAAGTATGCCACAGGAGGTAAAAGCACTTTGCTTCCCCAAATTAGCAAGGGTAAGGGGCCACGCCAAGGACAAGGGCCCTCCTTTACTGCACGCAAGCGTTTTTTTCGTCCCCCTAGGGCGACAGGGAAAAGACCCCAGGCCGATAAAGCGACTGCCCAAGGACAAAGGCGTCCTTGGTCCCGCATACCCAACAAGCCTGTGGACAAATCTGCGTCCGCATGAAGGTCCGCCCCCACCCAGCTCTCGGGTGGGGGGACGTCTTCGCAAATTTGTGATTTAGTGGACAGCTCTAGTCTCCGACAGGTGGGTTTGCAAAGTAATCTCCTCAGGCTACAAGATAGAGTTTCTCTCTTGTCCACCGGACAGATTCATCACCTCCAATCTCCAGCTACTACCGACCCGTCGGGAGGCCATGTATGGGGCGGTCCAGGGTCTACTGGAACGCGAGGTAGTTATTCCAGAACAGGAACGGGGTCAGGGTTTTTACTCAAATCTGTTCATTGTGCCAAAGAAGGAGGGGGTTCGTCCAATCTTGGATCTCAGAGGCCTCAATTGCTTTGTGAAAGTACAAAGATTTCGGATGGAGTCGGTTCGATCTGTAGTCACGGCTCTCCATCCGGGGGACTTTCTGGCCTCCTTGGACATCAATGACGCATACCTGCATGTCCCCATATACTCCAGACACCAGAAGTCTCTGTGATTTGCTGTCGGGAAGAACCACTACCAGTTTGTGACCCTCCCATTTGGCCTTGCCTCAGCACCCAGGACGTTCGCCAAGGTGCTCTCTCCGGTTCTGGCACTTTTAAGACAGCGGGGTATCGCTATCATGGGCTACTTGGACGACCTTCTACTGAAGGCGCCTTCAAGCTCAGAATTTAGAGGTAAGCGTGTCCATTACCTGTCAGACTCTTCGAGACTGTGGTTGGATACTAAACACGCAAAGGTCAGTATGGTGCCCACTCAACGCCTAGTGTACCTGGGGTTGATTCTGGATTCCTCAGAGGCAAAGGTATGCCTCCCTGTGGAGAAGTTGCAGACCCTTCGGGGCTGCAGTATGGCAGCTGACTTCCAGGAATTGGTCGTCACTCCGTTTTGGCATGCGAGTGTTGGGCCTCATGGTAGCCTCCTTCGAGGCGGTCCCATATGCTCAATACCACACTCGAGTGTTACAGAAGGAAGTTCTGTCCAGATGGAACAGATGCCCTTCATCTCTGGATTATCAAATCCGAGTGAGCCACCTAGTCAGGAGATCCCTGGTATGGTGGCTGACAGCACTGGCTCTAATGGCCGGGAAGTCTTTTCTTCCGGTTTACTGGATAGTGATCACGACGGACGCCAGCCTTACAGGTTGGGGGGTAGTCTGGGGTGTTCAGTCGGCGCAAGGTCGCTGGACCCCAGAGGAAGCCCTCCTGCCGATCAATGTCCTGGAAATCCGGGCGATCAGGCTGTGCCTCTTCAAATGGTCTGAGGCTGCAAGGGCGTCCAGTCAGGATCCAGTCAGACAACGCCACAACGGTGGCATATGTCAATCATCAAGGAGGAACAAGAAGCTCAGCTGCAGCATCGGAGGTTGCTCGCATCCTGAAGTGGGCAGAGAAGAGCGTACCGGCACTGTCGGCCGTGTACATTCCGGGTGTGGCGAACTGGCAGGCGGACTACCTGAGCCGCCAGATGCTGGACCAGGGAGAATGGTCCTTACACCCGGAGGTGTTCCAACTCCTCTGCCAAAGATGGGGCACACCAGACGTAGATCTTCTTCTGGCTTCCCGACTCAGTCGGAAGGTATTGAGGTTTGTGGCCCGGTCAAGAGACCCATGGGCAGACGCAATGGACGCGTTGGTGGCAATGTGGGGTCAGTATCGGCTAATCTATGCCTTCCCTCCCTTAAGGCTTCTTCCTCTTCTGCTCCGCAGAGTGGAGGCAGAGGGAATTCCAATGATCCTAATCGCTCCAGATTGGCCTCAGCGTCCTTGGTACGCCGATCTAGTACGTCTGGTAGCAGACGTCCCCTGGCGCCTACCACTACGGAAGGACCTGCTATCACAAGGTCCCATACTCCATCCTGCTTTACAGTCATTGGCTTTAATGGCATGGCTGTTGAGAACCAGGTACTGAGAGACCAGGGCCTGTCAGTCTCTATGATAAGTGCTTGTAAACCGTCCTCTAGGAAGGTTTATCACCACACTTGGAAGGCCTACATCTCCATGTGTGAGGAAATGAAATGGCATCCGCGTACCTATTTGGTTTCCAAAGAATCCTGCTGTTTTTACAGCATGGGGTGGACCAAAGGCTTGCCCTAAGTACGATTTTAAGGGACAGATCTCTGCCCTGGCTGTCTTTTTTTTCAGCGACCCCTGGCAGCTCACTCTCTCGTGAGTACTTTTGTGCAGGGGGTTCGATATGTGGCCCCTCCGGTCCGCCCCCCGCTACCTCTGTGGGGCTTGAACCTGGTCCTCCGGGTGCTTCAGAAGGCACCGTTTGACGTAACAGCCACCAAAAAGACCACTTTCTGAGAAAGTGTCAACTAATATTCTCAGACGAGTCTCTGAGCTGGCAGCCTTGTCCTGCAAGGCTCCCTATCTGGTTTTCCACAAGGATAAGGTGGTGCTGCGGCCGCAGCCTTCCTTTCTTCCGAAAGTCGTTTCGGCTTTTCATCTCAATGAAGACATTGTACTTCCATCCTTGTGTCCTCATCCGTCGAATCCTAAGGAGTCGGCGTTGCATTCCTTGGACGTTGTCCGAGCTTTGAGAGTATACCTATCTGCTACTTCCCTGTTCCGGAAGTCAGGCTCACTGTTGGTTTCGGTGGCTGGTCCCAAGAAGGGCCAAGCAGTCTCATCGGCCACCATCTCTAGGTGGATTCGACAGATAGTAATCCAGGCTTACGCCTTAAAGTGTCAAGCTCCCCCCTTTCTTGTCACGGCCCATTCGACCAGGGCAATAGGTGCCTCTTGGGCGTTCCGACATCAAGCGTCTGTTTCCTAATTGTATAAAGCGGCGACTTGGTCGTCCGCTCACACTTTCACAAAATTCTACAAAGTTGATGTAGGTGCATCTTCGGCTGCCTTTCGGCCGCTAGGTTTTGCAAGCGGCTGTTTAGAGTTGCAGCTCCTCTGTTGGAGTGCTGTTTTGTGTTTTGGGGTGAAGTTTATTTTTATGCTGTTACCACCCCTCGTTTTTTCTGACACTTCTTTGGGACGTCCCACTTTGTCAATAGAGAAGCGGTGTCAGTCCATGGACGAAAGAGTAAATAGGATTTTTTACTCACTGTAAAATCCTTTTCTGAGTCCATGGACCGACACAGCACCCACCCCTCCTTTTAAGTTTGTACTGCTTTTTGACGAACTGATCTGCGAGATGCAGACTGAGGTTATACCAGAGGGTCCGCCCCCTGGGTGGTACTGTAGAAGTTGTGATGCAACACTTTTTACAAGTTTTTCTGCCTAGTCACTCCTAATAACGGATAATACCCACTTTGTCAATAGAGAAGCTGTGTCGGTCCATGGACTCAGAGAAAATGATTTTACGGTGAGTAAAAAATCCTATTTTTTTTTTAATTGTTCGTGAAAAACTGTCGTGCATAGGCTCGAGCATTTTTCTCGACGAGAAAAATGGGTGTTAAAAATTTAAAACCTGCTCCTATTTTTCTCATCTTTCACGTCGTTTTTCTCGTCGTGAAAAACTGCCGTGTGAGGCTTTAACAACGGAAAAAACGTGCATGCTCAGATGCAAGTTATGAGACGGGAGCGCTCGTTCTGGTAAAGCTAGCGTTCGTAATGGAGATGGCACATTCGTCATGCTGTAACGGACTGAAAAGCGCAAATCGTTTCTCACCAAACTTTTACTAACACGCGGTAACACGAAATCAGCAAAAGCAGCCCAAAGGGTGGCGCCATCTGAATGGAACTTCCCCTTTATAGTGCCGTTGTACGTCACCGCGCTTTGCTCAAGCATTTTTTTTAACAATAGTGTGTATGCAAGGCAGGCTTGAGAATCACGTCGAGAAAAACATTGTTTTTTTTTCATGACATGACATTAAAAACGGTTGTGTGCGCGGCATTACAGGTTTTCTTCTAAGTTTGCCCTGTATTTGGCTCCATCTATCTTCCCATCATCTCTGACCAGCTTTCCTGTCCCTGCTGAAAAAAGCATCCCCACAACATGATGCCACCACCATGTTTCACGGATGGTGTGTTAAGGGTGATGTGCAGTGTTATTTTCCCGCCACACATAGCGTTTTGCTTTTAGGCCAAAAAGTTCAATTTTGGTCTGATCTGACCAGAGCACCTTCTGCCACATGTTTGCTGTGTCCTCCACATGGCTTCTCACAAACTGCTAATGGGACTTCTTGGGGCTTTCAACTGTAGCTTTCTTGCCACTCTTTCATAAATGCCAGATTTGTGGAGTACGTGTCTAATGTTCTGTGGACAGATTCTCCCACCTGAGCTGTGGATCTCTGCAGCTCCTCCAGAGTTACCATGGGCCTCTTGGCGGCTGCTCTGATTAATGCTCCCTTTGTCAGTTTAGGTGGATGGCCATGTCTTGGTAGGTTTGCCGTTGTGCCATACTCTTTACATTTTCGGATGATGGCTTGAACAGTGCTCCGTGAGATGTTCAAGGCTTGGGATATTTTTTTATAACTTAACCCTGCTTTAACCACTTAACGACCGCCCACCGCCGATTTACGTCGGCAGAATGGCACCGACAGGCAGAATCACGTAGATCTACGTGATCGCCTTTGTGCAGTTGGGTCCATCCGGACCCCCCTTCACTGCAGTGAGCGGCCGTTAAGTGTTCGGGAGCGATCAGGCATGAGGGGGCGGCCGCTCGATTCCGCCCCCCCCTCGCGATCGCTCCCGGCCAATGAAAATGCTTCCTCCGCCATGTGATGTAAACACAGGCTGGAGGAAGTGATGTCATCTCCCTCGCCGCGGTCTTTTCGTTCCCGGCGCCGAGGAGAGAAGACAGAGGTTAGTGCTCCAACAGTCCACTGACACGTAGGTACACATAGGCACACAAATCACCCCCCAGGTCACCCCAAAGCCCCCAATCACAGTGTCACTGATTGCAGTGATCATTTATTTTACTGATCACTGCATTTAGTGTCATCTGTGATTGTAAAAAGTTGCAGGGCAGTTAGGATTAGGCCCCTTTAGGTCCAGGGTAGCCCCCTAACCCCCCCTAATAAAGGTTTAACCCCTTGATCACCCCCCAGGTAACCCTTTCACCCCCTAACTTCAGCGTCACTAAGCGATTGTTTTTCCGATCGCTGTATTCGTGTCGCTGGTGTTTTAGATAGGCAGTTATTTTTTTTTTAGGTTCGCCGCAGGTTTTTATTAGTGTCAGGTACCCCCATATATTTTAACCCCCTGATTGCCCCTAGAGTTAACCCTTTCACCAGTGATCGCCGTGTAAGCGTCCCTGGTGTCACTGGTTAGCCAGTAAGTTATTTAGGTTACCCGTCAGGTTAAATATGGGGGTACCCGACGCTATATAAAAACCTAATAAAGGTTTTAACCCCCTGATTGCCCCTAGTTAACCCTTTCACCAGTGATCACCATATAAAGGTTACGGGTGACGCTGGTTGATTAGTTTGCTTTTTATAGCATCAGGGCACCCGCCGTATATAACCCAATAAAGGTTTAACCCCCCTGATCGCCCGGCGGGTGAGATCAATTAGGTTTTAGCGCCAGAGAGGGTCTGCGTCGCCCCAGGCAGTGTTAGGTTAGTGCCAGTAACGCTAACACCCACGCGCAAAGCATACACCCCCCTTAGTGGTATAGTATCTGATCAGATCTATACTAGCATCCCCAGTGGTTTAGGGTTCCCAAAAACGCAGTGTTAGCGGGATCAGCCCAGATACCTGCTAGCGCCTGCGTTTAGCCCCTCCGCCCAGCCCAGCCCACCCAAGTGCAGTATCGATCGATCACTGTCACTTACCAAACACAACACACATAACTGCAGCGTTCGCAGAGACAGGCCTGATCCCTGCGATCGCTAACAGTTTTTTTGTAGCGTTTGATATATTTGCTGACGACAGTCAGGTGCTTTTTTTCCTGTGAATCTTACTAGTGTACCCCTAAATTTAGAGCCCAAAATGGCAAGACGAAGGTACACTAGTAAAGAGGCCTACGAGATTCTGAGCATGACAGATAGTGAAGAGGAGGTCACGTATCTGTCAGATTCAGGCTCAGAATATCTTCCCGTAGAAGACAGTGACGTCAGCGGCCCCACGTCAGATAGCTCTGACGACGAAGTTGAGGTCCCTGCTAAGGTCAGGTGTTCCCGATCTTCTGAGGTTGTTGAGGAGCAAGAACCGCAGGTCTCTCGTATCATGGAGCAGAGTAGTACTAGCGCTGCTATTCCTTCTGGTGAACTGGCAAGCACCAGCGGCCTAGTACAGCCTGGACGTACATCCAGCACTGCAGTAACACTTGGTGACGTGGCGAGTCCCATAAGTGCAGTTCAAGCTGGCGAGGTGGCAAGCACAAGTAGTGTCCCGCTGCCACCAAGAAGACAAAGGCAGGCCCGTCGTGCCCATACTGCCCTTCCTGCAGAATTCGCCTATCCTGATTGGGTCCCCACCACTTCTGCAGAACCCGTACTTCCCCCATTCACTGCCCAACCCGGTATTCAGGTGGAAACAGCTGATTTTATTCCAATTGATTTTTATTCGCTGTTTTTCACGGAAGATCTCTATAGATCTATTGTGGACCAGAGTAATTTATATGCTGGTCAATTTATCGCCGCTAACCCCCAGTTGCCTAAAATTGCCAGAAATTGGAAACCAATTACGGTTTCCGAATTTAAGACCTTTCTGGGCCTTTCCCTCAACATGGGCACACATAAATTTCCGTCATTGCGTGCTTATTGGTCCACGCACCCAATTGACCACATGCCCGTGTTCTCTGCCTCCATGTCCAGGGCACGATACGAGCAGATTTTGCGGTTCATGCACTTCAACGACAATGAACTTTGTCGTCCACGTGGGGACCCTGAATACGACCGGCTCTATAAAATTCGGCCCCTCATAAACCACTTCAACGAACGTTTTGCAGCCTTGTTTACTCCCGATTAAGTTGTCTGCGTTGATGAGTCCCTGATTAAATTTTCTGGCCGCTTGTCTTTCAAGCAGTACCTTCCCAGCAAGCGTGCCAGATACGGGGTCAAGCTCTACAAGTTCTGTGACAGGGCAACAGGCTATGTAGTGAACTTTACGGTTTATGAGGGAAAAGATAGTCAGATTGAGTCGGTCAACTGCCCGGATTACATAGGGAGCGCTGGCAAGATAGTGTGGAACTTGGTGTCACCCTTATTCGGAAAGGGGTACCACTTGTATGTGGACAATTATTACACGAGCGTGCCACTGTTTAGTCACTTGTTTGATCATCAGATTGGAGCATGTGGCACCGTGCGACCTAATCGCCGGGGCTTTCCCCAGCGGCTTGTAGATGCCCGTCTTAGGCTGGGGGAGAGAGCCTACTTGAAGTGTAATAACTTGCTCGCTATGAAGTGGAGGGACAATAAGAATGTTTTCCTTCTTACCTCCCTTCATGCAGACACGACAGTCCAAATTCGTACGGCGACTGGTGTTGTGGAGAAACCCCTCTGTGTCCACGAATATAACCAAAATATGGGAGGGGTGGACCTCAACGACCAGTTGATGGCGCCGTATCTAATTGACCGTAAGGCGAGACGCTGGTACAAAAAAGTGTCTCTATCATTATTCCAATTGGCTTTGCTGAACGCTCATGTGCTATACAGAGCTTCAGGCGGGACGTTATCTCTTCTAAAATTCCAGAATGAGATAGTCACAGAACTCCTGTATCCAGGCGGTTCTGCACCTCACCATCCCCAACCAAATGCAGTAAGCCGGCTGCATGAGAGGCATTATTCGTATGTCCTCCCGAGTACCCCTACCCAAAGCCACCCCCAAAAAAGATGTCGTGTCTGTAGCAAGCGCGGATTTAGGCGTGACACCCGTAGTTTTTGTCCACTCTGTCCTGACAAGCCTGGTCTTTGCCAAGGTGAATGTTTTGAACGCTACCACTCAAAAGTGAAGTTTTAGCGTAGGGTACAGCATTTCACAGACAAGGACACACTTACACAGGGTCTCCCAAGATGCCATTACATTTTGAGAGACCCGAACCATTACAGTTGTAAAGTTACAAAAAAAAGTGTAAAAAAAAAAAAAAAAAAAAAAACGTAAAAAACAAAACACAAAAAAAATATAAAATAAAAAAACCAAAAATAGTTGTCGTTTTATTGTTCTCTCTCTCTCTCTATTTTCTCTCTATTGTTCTTCTCTTTTTTACTGTATTCTATTCTGCAATGTTTTATCATGCTTGCTTTTCAGGTATGTAATTTTTTGTTTTCAGGTGCGCCATTCAACTGCAGCGCGGAATTATTTATTTATCTTGACAGCAACAGCGTTTGCTCCCACGATACATAAAGCCGTGACTCCAGTGCTGTAGGAGGTGATTTCACCACCACAGTTAAAAAAAAAGAGCATATATGCCGAAGCATGGGGGCAGCAGGGGCGGAGGAGCGATTTTGCTCCTAATGCCGCGTACATACGGTCGAAATTCCGACGGAGGCCTGCCCGTGGAAAATTCCGACCGTGTGTACGCGGCATAACTTTTTTGCGGGAGGATGCCCCCATGCTTCGGCATATATATATTTTAGGCACAGGTTGCGTTAAAACATTTTTTTATTTTTTACTAGGTTTTGTTTTGGTATTTGCTTTGCAGGTATGGCATGGTAAGGTCTTACTGTTGTACTGTAATGTTACTTTGTTTTAATGTTAACCACCATTTGCTTAGCAGGTACGCCATTCAGTTGCAGCGCGGATCTATTTATCTTGACAGCAACAGCGTTTGCTCCCACGATACATAAAGCCGTGACTCCAACGCTGTAGGAGGTGATTTCACCACCACAGTTAAAAAAAAGAGCATATATGCCGAAGCATGGGGGCAGCAGGGGCGGAGGAGCGATTTTGCTCCTAATGCCGCGTATATACGGTCGAAATTCCAACGGAGGCTTGCCCGTGGAAAAGTCCGACCGTGTGTACGCGGCATAACCTTTTATGCCGCGTACATACGGTCGAAATTACGACGGAGGCTTGACCGTGTGTACGCGGCATAAGTTTTTTGCGGGAGGATGCCCCCATGCTTCGGCATATATGCCCATCATTAGAAGTGGGTGGATGAAGGGAGGTATTCTAATGGTGGGCATACCCACCAATCAATCTCTTTTTTCGTTCAGCCAATAGGCTGTATGAAAAAAAAGATTACAATACATGTCCAACAAGGACCAGCAACGTACTGGTATGTTGCTGGACTTTGAATGTTTATACCAGAATGATGCCTGCGGGTTTAGGTATCTTGGTATCATTCTTTTCAGCCAGCAGCCGGCTTTCATGTAAAAGCAATTCTAGCAGATAATTAGCCTCTAGACTGCTTTTACAAGCAGTGGGAGGGAATGTCCCCCCCCCCCCCCCGGATATAAAAAGCGCCATTGGGAAATTGGGAAAGCATTTTATCACACCGATCTTGGTGTGGTCAGATGCTTTGAGGAAAGATCTAGGGTCTAACCCCCCAATTTTTTTCAAAAAAGAGTACCTGTCACTACTTATTGCTATCATAGGGGATATTTACATTCCCTGAGATAACGATAAAAATGGTAAAAAAATAAAATATGGAAGGCACAGTTTAAAAATAAAATAAAAAAGCCAAATAAATAATAAAAAAAAAAAAAAAAGCACCGCTGTCCCCCCCTGCTCTTGCGCAAAGGCGAACGCAAGCGTCGGTCTAGCGTCATATGTAAACAGCAATTGCATCATGCATGTGAGGTATCACCACGAAGGTCAGATCGAGGGCAGTCATTTTAGCAGTAGACCTCCTCTGTAAATCTAACGTGGTAACCTGTAAAGGCTTTTAAATGCTTTTAAAAATGAATGTAGTTTGTCGCCGCTGCGCGTTTGTGCGCAATTTTAAAGCATGTCGTGTTTGGTATCCATGTACTCGGCCTATCATCATCTTTTTTATTTCATCAAACATTTGGGCAATAGTGTTTTTTTAGTGCATTAAAAATAAAAAGTGTGTTTTTCCCCCAAAAAATGCGTTTGAAAAATCGCTGCGCAAATACTGTGTGGGGAAAAAAAAATGCAACACCCACTATTTTAATCTGTAGGGCCTTTGCTTTAAAAAAATATATGTTGAGCCCATTGAATATTTTTTTTTTTTTGTCCCAAGTGATTGAATAATGACCAAAAAAAAAAAAAATGTACAAAAAGTTGTCACTAAATTATATATTGCTCAAACATGCCATGGGCATATGTGGAGTTACACCCCAAAATACATTCTGTTGCTTCTCCTGAGTACGGGGATACCACATGTGTGGGACTTTTTGGGAGCCTAGTCGCGTACGGGACCCCAAAAACCAAGCACCGCCTTCAGGATTTCTATGGGTGTAAATTTTTGATTTCACTCCTCACTGCCTATCACAGTTTCGGAGGCCATGGAATGCCCAGATGGCACAAACCCCCCCAAATGACCCCATTTTGGAAAGTAGACACCCCAAGCTATTTGCTGAGAGGTATGGTGAGTATTTTGCAGATCTCGCTTTTTGTCACAAAGTTTTGAAAATGTAAAAAAAGAAAAAAAAATGTCTTTCTTAATTTTCAAAAACAAATGAGAGCTGTAAAATACTCACCATGCCTCTCAGCAAATAGCTTGGGGTGTCTACTTTCCAAAATGGGGTCATTTGTGGGGGTTTTGTGCTATTTTGACATTTTATGGCCTTCAAAACTGTGATAGGTAGTGAGGAGTGAAATCAAAAATTTATGCCCATAGAAACCTTGAAGGCGGTGCTTGGTTTTTGGGGTCCCGTACGCGGCTAGGCTCCCAAAAAGTCCCACACATGTGGTATCCCCGTACTCAGGAAAAGCAGCAGAATGTATTTTGGGGTGCAATTCCACATATAACCATGGCATGTGTGAGCAATATATCATTTAGTGACAACTTTTTGTAATTTTTTTTTTTTCTTTTTGTCATTCAATCATTTGGGACAAAAAAAAAAAAATATTCAATGGGGTCAACATGCCTCTCAGTAAATAGCTTGGGGTGTCTACTTTCCAAAATGGGGTCATTTGGGGGGGTTTTGTGCCATCTTGGCATTTTATGGCCTTCGAAACTGTGATAGGTAGTGAGGAGTGAAATCAAAAATTTGCGCCCTTAGAAATCCTGAAGGCGGTGCTTGGTTTCCGGGGTCCCGTACGTGGCTAGGCTCCTAAAAAGTCCCACACATGTGGTATCCCCGTACTCAGGAGAAGCAGCAGAATGTATTTTGGGGTGCAATTCCACATATAACCATGGCATGTGTGAGCAATATATCATTTAGTGACAACTTTTTGTAATTTTTTTTTTTTTTTTTTTATTTTTTTTTTGTCATTATTCAATCACTTGGGACAAAAAAAAAAATATTCAATTGGCTCAACATGCCTCTCAGCAATTTCCTTGGGGTGTCTACTTTCCAAAATGGGGTCATTTGGGGGGGTTTTGTACTGCCCTGCCATTTTAGCACCTCAAGAAATGAGATAGGCAGTCATAAATTTAAAGCTGTGTAAATTTCAGAAAATGTACCCTAGTTTGTAAACGCTATAACTTTTGCGCAAACCAATAAATATACGCTTATTGACATTTTTTTTACTAAAGACATGTGGCTGAATACATTTTGGCCTAAATGTATGACTACAATTGAGTTTATTCGATTTTTCTTATAACAAAAAGTAGAAAATATCATTTTTTTTCAAAATTTTCGGTCTTTTTCTGTTTGCCTCTGCGATTTTTATTTTTTGCGATATAATCAAATACCATTAAAAGAAAGCTCTATTTGTGGGAAGAAAAGGACGCAAATTTCATTTGGGTACAACATTGCATGTCCGCACAATTTACAGTTAAAGCAGCGCAGTGCCGAATCCCAAAAACAGGCCTGGTCCTAATGGCCCGAAATGGTCCGGGGCTTAAGTGGTTAAACTTCTCCAACTTTATCCCTGACCTGTCTGATGTGTTCCTTGGCCTTCATGATGCGGTTTGTTCACTAAGCTTCTCTACCACTCCTCTGAGGGCTTCACAGAACAGATGTATTTATTTATACTGAGTAAATAGAGTCCACCTGTGTGTAATTTAATCTAATTAGGTGACTGCTGCAGACAATTGATTTCACTAGATTTTAGTTGAGGGTATCAGTAGAGGGGGCTGAATACAAATGCATGACACACTTTTCAGATATTTATTTGTAAAAAAAGTTGCTTTTTTTTTTTCATTTCACAATTATGTGACACTTTTTGTGTTGGTCCATCACATAAAATCCCAATAACATGACAATGTGGAAAATTTCAAGGGGTATGAATACTTTTTTAAGGCGCTGTACTTTCCGATCTATTTACTAATACTAGCAGCACGAGGATTTAAAATACATTTTTGGGAGAGAAGTTCCGCTTTAAGGTAAAAACTGTTGCCTTACAACCACTTTATTAGAAATTCAAGTTGGTTTTCTTTGGACTGTTTCGATCTATCTGATGGGCTTTAATCCAAGTGGTGACATCTTTGTCCAATCCCAGAAGACTTGTTTGAATGTGTCTTCTGGACTGCTATGGTAGGTTTTAGAAGATCTTTTTCTAGAAAGTGAGCCAAGGATTTAGGGACCAAATAACACAGCACAATGGGCTTATACAGCAGCCTTTGTACTGTAGCTCAGAAGGCTTCTGAAACAAATGACTGGCAAGTATGGTGGGAATTGTTTTATATTCTGTGGACAGTCTTGCCTCTGCTGGCTGTATATCGATCTTGATGTATTTGTACTTTGCTGTATATAATGCTGTATTTAGCTGTAAATGCATTTTTTTTTTTTTTTGTGGCTTTTCCAGGTACCAGTATCCTACAATGGATGACCTGGCTGAGATGTTGTCTGCTGTTCTAACGCACCTAAGGTAAGAAATGCAAGTCATCATTTATTTAAAAGTTGAATCATTTTGCTGGACATATACATGGTAATTTTTCTAGCAATTATAAGCAGAACGCTGCAGCAGACTCGCTGACCCTGTAGGTAATGAGATTTCTGGAGGAGTAGCACTGTGGGTCTGGCTCTGAAGTGATGTCAATTGCAAGATTGCCCGTCTAGCAATATATTGCATGCGCTATTCAGTCTTGTGTGCCGTAAAGCCCATCCAATTATTTTCTTCGGTCAAATTTTACAAAGTGACCAGACAGGCTAGCAGTAATTTGATGGATTAAAAACCATGTATGTTACATTAGATCCGATAGCAAACGGATTCACATTTTGGTTAGCACTGAGGACCAGAGCCCAATAACAATTGTTTTGTTCATTGAGGGCCAATTCACAGCACATGTAGTCCAGTGCATGTTGTTTTGTTTTCAAACATGTGCGGTCAGTTCCAGGGCTTTCCCGTTTCAGAAAAAAGTAGAACATGCTGCGTTTTTCCGGCACTGAACTATACTGGAATGTAGAAAAACGCACCGGAATTCACTGGAACGCATCAAAAATGAATCCAAATTGCACCAGACACCAGTAAAGTGGGGAAAAAAAAGCAGGAAAAACATCTGGACTGAATCCAGAAACGCGTTAAAGAGGTAAACCCTGATCGGTTTTACTTCCTCTTTATTTCCCTGCAAAGGTAAAGCATAATGGGCTACTATGCATCTCATACTAGCCCATTATGTGTCACTTACCTGAAACCGAAGCCTGCAATGTCACTGCTGTCCCCACTGGCAGCGAGTGTCCATCTTCACCCCTCTTCCTTCCGGGGCCGCAAACTCCGGCTCTGACGCATGGGAGCCACCAGTCACGGCACGATCCCACTTTCTAAAGGGCGCATGCTCTGTAGACATTGTAAATATCTCCTAAACATGGAGGTTTAGGAGATATTTCCAGCACCTACAGGTAAGCCTTAATATAGGATTACCTGTAGGTAAAAGTGGTTGTACAGGGTGTACAACCACTTTTAAAGCACATGGAAAAACTAATTCGTAACGGATCTGTGGTGTGATGTGACCCAGCCCTCATAGCATATACAGTCCTGTAACACACTGGTGCCAGCTTAACATCGCACATTGTAACCGGCCATCTATGAGCTGCCAGCATGCAGTGATACCGTAGTACCTACTTTATCACCAATACCTTCTCCAGAACTAAAAGGTGCCGCATTGGTAGTCCCATTACAGATGCATTCCCTTGTTAAAGGATTTAGAAGTGCCATAATGTAAAAGTATAGTTTAGTTTACTGGAGTCATATTTGTGAAAGATTAATTCTGATTGGTTGCTGTGGCCACTAATCTGTTGTCTGTGCTTCTAATGTGAACCAGACATTTTGAAAATTAATTTCTTTTTTTGTTTCAGTCTAAAGTCGGTCATAGGGATTGGGGTTGGAGCCGGGGCCTATGTGTTGTCCAAATTTGCAGTAAGTTTGTATATTTTATAGTAAAATACTAAATTCAGATTTTTCAGACGTGTGCACTTTCCTGCTGTTTTAACAAATGCTGGAAAAATTAAGTGGATGTCCAGATTGCCGCAGGCGAGTTTTACTGCAGTCTGGCATCTTTAGAAATGTTCAATATTACCCTGGTCATGAGTTGTGCTCTGTGTGCTACGTACAGGAACCTTTTAGGAAAAATCAAGTTTAAATCAAGTAAAATGTATATTTAACTGCTTTAAGATCAGGCCTATTTTGACACTTCTCGCATTTTTGCTAGAACTTGTTGAACCCGAAACATTTATTATATTTTTTTAAATGCAGAGGCCCTAGAGCAGGATCTTCAAACTACGGCCCTCCAGCTTTTGCGGGATTACACGTCCCGTTAAGCATTGTAAAACTGACATTCACAGACATGACTAGGCATGATGGGAATTGTAGTTCCTGAACAAGTGGAGAACCATAGTTTGGAGACCCCTGCCCTAGAGTATAGAATGGTGGATGTTGCAAAATGGCTTCTAGAGGCCAATTGGCTGCTGGATCGCTTTTACAAGAGGCAGAAGGTTCCCCCTCCACCTCCTGAAAGCTCCTGTCCCACCAGGATGGAATGTCGCCAATCCTCTCTATTGTCTTGGTGCTCGCTTGCTTTTATAGTCAATGCTGCTTACGCACACAGTGACAAGACAAGCCTGCCTTGCATTAAGCAAGTTTTGTAAACTACAGTTAGGGTATTAATGCCCTATACGTCTATATAATGTATGTGTACTATGAACTAGGGGTTGACCTAATCAGCGGCTCCGATAATCAGGCTGACATTCGCAAATTTTCAAATCCGTATCGGTCAAACTTACCGATATTGGTCAGTGTGTAGTTTATAGGTGTTTATGCCATTTTTCAAAGTTTTGAGAAGCCATGTAATGAGTTACTATTTTTCAAGCACTTTATTTTTCCCAGTTTGTTTATTAAATGTTAAAATTAAACCTGTTCAGTTTATACCAGATTTGTGTAGAAATTGTGTTTTTTTTTTTTTTTTTTTTTTAACTTTAAATGGACAGAATATTGGCACCTGTTATTGGCCTAAAAGGCGGCCGAAAACCGGTAGCGGCCCTGGAAAAAAAAAAATCAGTCTATCCCCCTACTAATGAACCCTAATGGAATGTTCTAAAAAAAAAGGTGCATGATCAACCAAATCTTGGGTCTATGGGGGACCTTCCAGTTCATTCTTGTATTGTATTGTATTGTATTGTACTCCTTCTTTTTTTTTTTTTTTCTTTCTCTCCCCCTGATAGGGTTGCTATGTTCCCAGTGTACCTCTTTGTAACTATCTACGTATGATCACCTATTCTCACTCAAGGCAGTTTTAGCTCTATGGAGGCTGCAGCACAAACTTAGTGTTACCAAACCCTCAACAGTAAAATCCTTCTGTATATGCAGTAAAGCATGCTTGTTATATCCACTATGGAACCTAAGGGGTTAATCCTGCGCATTGTGTAAAAAGGCTGTTTGATCCTGGCTAATCTGATCCTCCCCCTCTTTCCATTGTCCCCAATCCATCTCCTGATAAGTCTATGGAGTCAGGCTGCGCATGCTCAGTTTGGTGTGTATTGCTAGAGTGTTTTTTGGTTTGTTTTTGGGGGAGGATGCATGTGATCAGCACAGGGCCAATCGGCACTGGGCAGATGGTCAGGGGTCCTGCAGTCTCATAGGACAGTCAGAAAACTCCTCCTACAAACTTTAACCAGTGCGTGGCTGGACACTGATAGTCACAAGACTGCTTATATACTGCTGATCAGAAAAGGTATTTAGCAGTTTATATTTACTAAAATGTAATTTCCATGTGTACTGGGGGAGACGAAAATAGGAAGAGGATATATGGACAGCCGCACTCCGAAAAAAACGTTTGGGTTGCCTTTTATTGGTGAAAAGATATAAAAGCACTACAAATCACAGCAGACCGTGGGATATCCCTAACATGTTTTGCACTAAGGTCTATGACAGTGGTTCTCAACTCCAGTCCTCAGGGCCCACCAACAGGCCAGGTTTGCAAGATAACTGAAATGCATCGCAGGTGATATAATTTGCTGCTCAGTGATTGCAGTATTCTAGTCTGCATCTCACCAAGGTAATACTTAAAATCTGGCCTGTTAGTGGGTCCTGAGGACAGGAGTTGAGAACCACTGGTCTATGACTAAGCACTAGACCTTAGTGCGAAACACGTTAGCTGGTATCCCACTGTCTGCTGTGATTTGTAGTGCTTTATCTTTTCACCAATAAAAGGCAACCCTAAAGGTTTTTCGGAGTGCGGTTGTCCATATATCCTCTTCCTATTTTTGCTTTGTGCATTGCCAGCATTTGTGATTTCTGAGAAGACATTGATTGCCTATTGCATCCATCTGGAGCGGTTTCCTTTCTTCCTTTTTCCCCCCTTCCTTTTTCCCCCCTTCCTTTTTCCCCCCTTCCTTTTTCCCCCCTTCCTTTTTCCCCCCTTCCTTTTTCCCCCCTTCCTTTTTTCCCCCCTTCCTTTTTTCCCCCCCTTCCTTTTTTCCCCCCCCTTCCTTTTTTTTCCCCCCCTTCCTTTTTTTTCCCCCCCTTCCTTTTTTTTCCCCCCCTTCCTTCCCCCTTCCTTTTTTTTCCCCCCTTCCTTTTTTTTCCCCCCCTTCCTTTTTTTTTCCCCCCCTTCCTTTTTTTCCTTCCTTTTTTCCCCCCTTCCTTTTTTCCTTCCTTTTTTCCCCCCTTCCTTTTTTCCTTTTTTTTTCCCCCCTTTTTTCCTTCCTTCCCTTTTTTCCTTTTTTTTCCTTTTTTCCTTCTTTCCTTTTTTTTCCTTTTTTTCCTTCTTTCCTTTTTTTTCCTTTTTTCCTTCTTTCCTTCCTTTTGTCATACTGGGGGAGACGGATATAATGAATGTCCTGGGTTTAGTAACACTTTAAGCTGGCCATGCACAGATCATCTTTCCAGGTCAACAAACATTGATCTGAATATCGATGGAGCCGGGAGAGAAATAATCAGCTTAAAAGTGACTGCAACCAATCAGATGCAGTCACTGACCCGCAATTGTGAATGGGACCTTCGGGTGACCGTAGCTAAAGATTTCATATTCTGTATCAAGTGCTCATGCCTGTGTTCTATGTGGTTGGCTTGGTTCTGCTTGAATATTTCCTAAAACCTTTTCTCTAATGCAGCTTGATTACCCTGAACTGGTGGAGGGCCTTGTACTCCTCAATATTGACCCCTGTGCCAAGGGATGGATTGACTGGGCAGCTTCCAAGGTATAGAATTTGGTCTTCAAGAAAAGTTTGGTTGGTACTACTATGTATGCAGGAATTGGGATACCCGTGGACACCAGATATGCCTGCACAGAATGGTTGGGTTGGTGACCCCTGGACCACGGATGACCTTTTAAGGCAATTTGCCATTAGAGAAATGTGTAGGCTATTGCTAACTTCCCTTTGGGGGGCTTTTATTAGCTTTAACCACTTGTCGACCATGCTATAGCCGAATGACGGCTACAGCGCAGCTGTTTAGTTCTGGGATGCTGTCAGATCACTACGTCCCGTGACCACGCCTGCTGCTGGGTGCGGGCGATGCGCTCTGTGATCGTAGTGTCCTCCCAACACTGCTGATCAGATTGAGGTAAAGAGCCAATCAGTGGCTCTTTATCACGTGATCAGCTCTGTCCAATCAGTGGTAAACAGATTCTGGTTATCGGCACTCCTTTCCTCATGCTGACAGCACAAGGAGAAGAGAGCTGATAACCGGCTTCTTTAAAAGGGACATCTACACTGACAATCGGGGCACTCCCACCAGTGCTGCCAATCTGTGTCGCCTGTCAATGCAACCGCATCAGTGCCTGTCGGTGAAGGAGAAAAAATACCTGTTTGCAAAAATGTTATAACGCACTATGAAAGTGTTTGTTTGTTTGTTTTTTTCCATTTTTTTTTGTTTGTTTCACCCAGTGGTGATTAAATACTACCAAAAGATGTTTGGGTACAGTGTTGCATGACTGTGCAATTGTTCAAAGTGCGACAGCGCTGCAAATTTGCCTGGGCAGGAACGGGGTAAAAGTGCTCAGTAGACAAGTGGTTAATACTTGCAGTAAAATAAGAACTCCTTTGCAAGCTTTTTAAAAGTTTGAGAGTATTGTAGCATTAGCATGATGGCAAGGAAACTCTAAAGTAGTATTTTATTAAGTGTAAATATCTTTTTATTTATTTTTTGAGCTGGTTGTCTTTACGCAATTTAATCCAATGTGTCCTTCTGTTACAGCTTTCAGGATGGACATCGAATGCCGTGGACACTGTTCTGGCTCACCTCTTTGGTTATGTAAGTATTTTATCTACTTGGTTTATCTAAACCCAACAATAAAAAAAACTTATTTCACCTGACCAGCCCTTGCATGTAGGGGCTGAATTGGTTGTCATTTTATAGCCCCCCCTTGTTGTGTGTTTCCCCCCCCCCCCTCCTAGTGTTTTTATTGGTTACACACTTTCCTGTCCTAGGACGGCAAGGCCCGCTCGCTGTACTGTATGGAAGAGCAATGTTGTCATCCTAGGACAGGAAGTGTTGGGACTACAAAGCAACTCCCCCTTTTTTATGCATAAAATATATGGGGGCGGGGTGTTTTCTAGTACACATAGAGCTGGGAACAATAACTGGTTAGTCTGCAGAGCACAGGTAGTTACTGGCTTACAATATTTCTGGCAGAATCAATGGCTTTTTTGCACGTATTGAACTGAACAAATAGTAAGTTCATGGGTCAGTGTTTTCTTGCACTT
Organism: Rana muscosa; assembly: GCA_029206835.1. Classification (NCBI taxonomy): domain Eukaryota; kingdom Metazoa; phylum Chordata; class Amphibia; order Anura; family Ranidae; genus Rana; species Rana muscosa. The sequence goes on from CM055128.1 coordinate 46,294,709, forward strand.
GAAGACTGCTTCTCGGCAAAGCAGTGTGTGTGTGTGTGTGTGTGTATGTGTGTGTGTATGTATGTATGTATGTATATATATATATGTGTGTGTGTGTGTGTGTGGTGTGTGTGTGTGTGTGTGTGTGTGTGTATATATATATATATATATATATATATGTATATATGTATGTATGTGTGTGTGTGTGTGTGTGTGTGTGTGTATATATATATATATATATATATATATATATATATATATATATTTTTTTTTTTTTTTAAATAAAAAACGGGGGGGGGGATATTTTATGTATGCCATTAATGAATTGCCCTTTGTGACATGGTGATTTTTTAAATAAAGCAGATTTATGATCTATTCCCTGTAAGACTACAATTCTACAGATCATCTTCTAGTGGCTCACTTTCTTTTTGAAAACCAGACCTCTGTCCAGTGATACCTGGTTTATTTCATCTCACTTGTGTTTTTATTATTATTTTTCAGTAACTTTTCATGTGTTTCTTACAGGATGAACTTCAATCAAATCTAGATCTCATTCAGACCTACAGACTACATATTGCTCAAGACATAAACCAAGATAACCTTCAGCTTTTCGTAAATTCCTATAATAGGTAATCTTGTCGTTTTTTTCAATCAAAGCCTAATTCAAGTATGTTTGTGTGGGTTTTATTTTTTTAAGGCCGTTTACTTTTTTTTTTTTTTGTAGAAATAAATGCACTTTTTTTTTTTTTTTTCACAATATTTGATTTTTTACTTTGCATCCTGTAAAGCAGGGGGTCTCCAAACTATGGTTCTCCAGCTGTTTAGGAACTACAAATCCCATCATGCCTAGCCATGTCTGTGAATGTAAGAGTTTTACAATACCTCATGGATGTGTAGTTCTGCAACAGCTGGAGGGCCTTAGTTTGGAGATCCCTGCTGTAAAGCATCGCCCCGCAATCAGCAGATCGTGGGTGCAATGCATGGATCTTGCAGACTTTCAGTACACGGTCTGCCTGAACCTCTGATACGGGCTGGCAGTAAGGCTCCATACACTTGTGCGACTTTGGACGAGTGCGACTTAGATGGGGCTTTGGCCAATTATAATGGACAACTAACTGTCTTATGTAAAACATTCAGGTGCAAATAGTGTGAATGGAGCCTTATTGATGGCAGGAAGAATCGTACAAGAGTGTTCACTGGCACCCTTGCAGTTCATTAAGTGCGGCTGATGGTACTTGTAGTCTATATTGTTTTGACAGGAAACTGTCAATGAATGACACAGCCATGTGGGCGGAGCCCCACACGGCCGCGCTGTTTTCAAATTGTGACAGTGGTTACAGGGAGAAGATAATTCCTCGGCCCCCTGCCGTGGCTGCTGTCAGAGCGGAGAGTGCTGATGGTGGGAAGTGGCTAAAGAGAACATGCTCCTAGAGGTGAACTTGGCCTTAAAAAAAAAAAAATGGAGCTTTGACTTAAATATTCACCTCTCCAGCATTGTTCCTGAAGACCTAAAGCTGTAAAGTCCAGAGCTAATCCACTGCATCCTGGCACCCTACCACCCTGCACTAACAATGCTGCAAAGATTGTACTGTTCTGACTGCATTGGCGCCACTCTTTATCTTACATTGTGTAGTGGGTGAGGAGATGGCGGGAACCCTGTATGTAATGTAATGCGTCAAAATATTTATGTATACCAAAAAAATTGGTAGAATCATGTGGGGGAAAATGGGAGTTGAGCTTGGAATTGGACTTTAATATGTCTTTGTCTTTTTTGCGAATTCTTAGTCATACTTCATATTTACTTCTGAGATCTTTCAGTCCATTGCCATCCTTGTTCCCATGAAAATCATTATCTTTTATTTTTTTATTACTGTAATCTAATTTAAACGTTTTTATTTGTTTTTTTCCATGAAATAGCCGCAAAGATCTGGAAATAGAAAGACCGCTTCTTGCAGCGAATAATTCTTTAGGAACGCTCAAGTAAGGAACTTTTGGAAGCCGGAGTTGTATGTCTGTGTTTCCCTATGTGTATACCATGCGCCCATTTCATTAGAAAAGTTACTTTTGGTAAGGTTCTTTTTAGATGCCCATGTGTTTTACAAAGATCTGACTTTGCGGAGGTAATCTTGCAGAGTTCTTTGCTTCAAAAGCTACAGATCAGTAAAGTTTTTATTTTTTATTTATTTTTATTTTTTTCAGACTCGTAGGGGTTGATTTACCAAAGGCAAATAAGCTGTTCACTTTCCAAGGGAATTTTTATTTGGCATGGTGAATGTGGTAAAAATTCACTTGGCAAAAAATACAAGGACAATAGCAAAGAGTATTTTTGCTTGTACATGATTGGATAGTGGCAATCAGCAGAGCTTTACCTTCACTAAGCAAAGGGAAAATTCTCTTGCAAACAGATTTGCCTGTAGTAAATCAATCCCATAGAGAGATTGAATAAGGGTGATTCTTTATGGGATTTCTGTTCTTGCACTCCCCCCTCCAATTTGTCTTGTTTTCTCAAGGAGGCAATTGGTTGTGTTTTTGGGATTGTATTTGATATGTGCAAAGAGATCACACAAATACTTAAAAGTTTAACCTTTATTAAAAATTAATGACAGATATTAGAAAATGTAACAGGAATACTTCACTAAAGATGCTGTTTCACCACGGAGTCCCCCCGTAAAGGCATGGCCAGGTAATCATACCAGACGCTTGCATGTTGCAGCTCTGGATGAGACTAAACCTACCAGTTCTGGCTAAGGTATATAGGTCTTGTGTATAGGAAATGATCAAGCCCACTCTGTGCCATTTTCCTAAGGCCACTTTCACACTGAGGCGCTTGAAAAACTGCCAGTAAAACACGGAGTGCTTTTAAAGCGCTTTTGAGGCGCTTTCAATTCATTTCAATGGAGAGGGGCGTTTTTTCAGCGCACTGCCCCAGTGTGAAAGGATTCATTGATTTTAATGGAAATACGTTTTCAGGTGCTTTTTTTAGCGTGAAAGTGCCTCAGTGTGAAAGTGGTCTTGGGTCATACTGCTCTGAGTGGGCTGGCTTGTTCATATAGGCAGTTTTACAATCGCACATTCCTTTTGGTACGAGTCGGCCAAAGTAATCAGGGAAACCAGGATATTAGACTTTCTTGGATATTTTATGAGGCGCCCATATTAACCACTTAAGCCCCGGACCAATATGCATCCTAAAGACCAGGCCCCTTTTTGCGATTCGCACTGCGTCGCTTTAACTGACAATTGCGCGGTCGTGTGACGTGGCTCCCAAACAAAATTGTCCTTTTCCCACAAATGGAGCTTTCTTTTGGTGGTATTTGACCACCTCTGCGGTTTTTATTTTTTGCGCTATAAGCAAAAACAAAGCGACAATTTTGAAAAAAATGCAATCTTTTTTGCTATAATAAATATCCCCCCCCCCAAAAAAATTTTTTTATATATATATATATATATATATATATATATATATATATATATATATATATATATATATATATATATATATATATATACACATTTTATTTATTTTTTGGCAAGACACATCGGAAACTTGACACATTTTTGGGACCATCGTCATTTTTACAGCGATCAGTGCTATAAAAATGCACTGGTTACTGTAAAAAAATGGCAGTGAAGGGGTTAACCACTAGGGGTGCTGAAGGGGTTAAGTGGGCTTAAGGGAGTGATTCTCACTGTTAAGGGGCGTGGCTCCGAGTGACACGTCACTGATCTCCGCTCTGATTACACAGAGATCGGTGATAGTGTTAGTAGGCGAGCGGGGAGATGTTGTGTTTTACACTAACATCTCCCCACTCATCCCTCCGTGAGACGATCGCGGGGATCCCCGCGGCGATTGAGTCCGCGGGACCCACGGTCTGACTCAGCGCGGCGTTGCGTGACCACACGGCAGGCAGTTAAAGGGCAACGTACAGGCACGTGATTGTGCCTGTACGAGCCATTCTACCGACGTATATATGCCATGGGCGGTCGTTAAGGGGATAATTGGGACATTGCATGTTTCATATTCCTTATCACCAGTGGCGGTGCGCTGCCCCCTCTCTCCTGCCATCTCTCTCACCATAGATAGATTTATGCATTGCATAAATCTATCTATGGTCGCCGCTGCCACCCACTATTCATGTGCCCGACCCCTTTTTTCAGGCGCCTGAATTACAGCGGCGGGGTATTTTTTGGAAGCACCCGATTAGAGCCATAGGCTCTAATGGGTGTCCAAAAAGGTGGACATTGGGCACCATGCTGGGCGCTCGCTGTTCACTCATCGTTGTGTTAGGACAGTGTTTCTCAACTCCAGTCCTCAAGGTGCACCAACAGGTCATGTTTTCAGGATTTCCCTCAGTTGAAACGGCTGCGGTAATTTCTAAGGCAGTGAAACTGATCAAATCACCTGTGCAAAATAATGGAAGGCCTGAAAACATGACCTGTTGGGGTACCTTGAGGACTGGAGTTGAGAAACACTGTTAGGAAAACAAATGAATTTGTTTTCCTAACACTGAACTGCCTCTCAGCCACTAAAATGCTCCAGTCTGTTACCTGATTGGCTGAAACGACAGGCACTGTAATTGGACGCCGTGTCCAATCATAGCAGAGAACAGGAGAAGACACCAGGGAGCGTGGAGGACATCGCCGTGACCCACTGCCCCACCGAGGTAAGGGCGTTTGGGCACAGTGGCAGCGTTTGTTTTGTTTTTTTTCAGTTTGTGCCCCCCCCCCAAAAAAAATTGAGCACCAGCCTCCACTGCTTATCACTATGGTTGTGCGATTCTCTAACTTGGTCATGGTCATGAGCTCTTGGGGGGGGGGGGGGGGGGGGGTGGGTTGTTTCACTGACTCATTGTAGGGGGGTAGAAGGTTCTGGGAGTTCTCCAGCCTGGCTACCTAATCTGTGTTCTAATCTGTGTGCTCTTAAGGAAGCACAGGTTTCCCCACCAGTACCAGCTAAAGCCCAGTAATAGCTGTATTTTAAAGTGTGTGTATGTGTATGTGTATGTGTGTATATGTATATGTGTGTATATATATATATATATATATATATATATATATATATATATATACACACACACATACATCACCATATGCAAATATAGCTAGCACAAAAGCAATGTGCCAGAGTGGGATGCAGCCCTGTAAAATGTTGGAGTGTTGGACACGGGGTTGATGCTTTGACAATGTGGTGGCACGAGGACTTTATTTTTTATTTGCGCAAAAAGCAATCTTTAAATTTTCACATTGTTCCATTAAAATGCACGGTAATTTATTTTGAGACGGGTAGCTGGGTGTATCTGTCACTTTCTGCAGAATCTCTTGGGTCAGGTGATTGTAAGGTAGCGCATTAGACCACTTCTATCCCTTAGAGCCTAGGCTGGACCAATGGGTGTATGGATGCGCTCTATGACCGGTCAGGTAATTAAGACACACGCAAAGCTGTATTCAGAGTTCAGCATACTTATCCTACAACACAAGGAGACTCCTCCCACTAAACCACAAACACGAGTTTAACAGAAGATATTGCAAAAAACTTACCGGTAGTTACAGTGCATTCCTATCAATAGCCTTACAATGTATTCTGCCTAGTTACAAAGGGCTCAAAAGGTCATGTGATAAGTTCTGATCATAGAAGCTGGGCGTCGAGCCAGATCTTGAAGTCTGTGAAAAAGTAGCTTGACCACTACTAGTCTTATATCCTGTCATTACGAACAAGTTCTACAAAAATAGCTGTTAGTGTGAACATCAGAGAGTCTGACATTAGCTAACTTAATATCAATATCTTACTGCAAAAATACAAATATACTTACTGTACTTATTGACTTGGTATTGCTAAAACTTATGAAAGCTGAAATGTAATGAAGATCAATAAAGACCCCCAATAATCTTACAGTGATGACAATCTGTCGTTAGCTTTTTAAGGGGTATATGCCATTTCATTGATGTCCAATTATTATGATTGCGATTAAGGCAAAGTGTTGTCTTCTAGGTGCCCTACTCTGCTGGTGGTTGGTGACAGTTCTCCTGCAGTTGATGCTGTGGTAAGTGGCATTTTATGTATTTTTGCTTTTTGGTGTGGAAATTTCCCTTTTTTCTGCTTTGTGGTAGGGGGGGGTCAGAAAACCAGAAGTGATGGAAAATCTCTACAGAGGGGACAGAAGGGAAGGTTTAAAGGATAAGTTCACCTCTGGGATAAAGCTTGCCGATTAATCGTTGAAGAAAAAAAAATTGCGATCTCGCTTCAATCGCCTAACGATCTTATTACAATATTTCCACTATTTGTGCAGAGCCTTCTCTGCTCACTCAAATGTTTATCAACATTGTCAGCGCTAAGAGATAACTATAAGCAATGTATCTTTTACTTCTTTTAGATCAAATGAACTATGAATTCTCGGTCTGTAATTGAGGCCAGTTTAACCATTTTTAAAGATTAAACCTATTTCTGACACTTGTTGCTTACAAGTTAAAATCTGTATTTTTTTGCTAGAAAATTTATTCAAACCGCCAAACATTATATATATTTTTTAGCAGAGACCCTAGAGAATAAAATGGCGGTTGTTGCAATATTTTTTGTCGCACTGTCTTTGCGCAGCAGTCCTTCAAATGCGATTTTTTTTTTATTTATTTTTTTTTTTTTTTGGGGGGGGGGGGAGGGGGAAAATACACTTTAATTTAAAAAAAAAAAAAGTTGGCCCAATTTTTTGGTATAATGTGAAAGCTGTTGCGCTGCGAGAATCGTGATCTTTATTCTAAGAAAAATAATTTTAGCCAGAATTGTGCAGCCCTACTGGGAAGATGTTGCATGTTTTTTTGTTTGGGTTTTTTTTTTTCGTTTTGTTTTATTGAGGGTGGAACATGAAAGATGTTCCCACTGCTCCAGCTTCTGTCCGCTGCCCCCTTCCCTGTGATGGCAGTATGGGGAGAAGTTCCCCATACTAGCTGTCCCTTTTTGAAAACCGCGTGGCCGTGTGGGGCTCCGCGCACATGGCCGCGTCATTTTATTTACAGAGTTCTGTGACTGCACAAACTACAAGTCCCAACATCCTTTGCAGCTGTCGGCTTGTAGTTCTCAATGAACTACCACGGCACTGTTGCATGCTCTGGTCATTTTGAGTCTTCCTGTCAGTGTGAAACTGCCTGGCCGTATGATGTACTGACAGTCTGTAGGAGATCTGCATGGCATCAGCAATCTGATCACTGGTGCAATGCTTTCCAGGCTCCTAAACAATTTTTACCTGCAAAAAGTGTCTTTATTTTAAAGTGATCCTTTAACCACTTCAGCTCCTGAAGGTTTTTACCCCCTTCCTGACCAGGCCATTTTTTGCGATACCGCGGTGCTGTAACTGACAACTACGTGGTTGTACGACGCTGTACCCAAATAAAATTGTCTCCCCCCCCACAAATAGAGCTTTCTTTTGGTGCGATTTTATCACCTCTGTGGTTGGGGGGGGGGGGGGGGGAGATACAAACTTACTTTCTGCTATAAAACCTATCCAATAAAATGTAAAAAAAAATCTTTATAAATTTAGGCCAATATGTATTCTGCTACATATTTTTGGTAAAAAAATAAATCCAAAAAGTATATACTCGAGTATAAGCTTTTCAGCACTTTTTTTTTTTTTTTTTTTGTGCTGAATGCCCCCCTCGGCTTATACTCGTCACCTTTTTGCACCTGATCTCCCGGATTTGGGGATGAGGTGCCAGCCTTAGGTCCCCTGGACCCCAAACTTGGCACACATGTAGCCCCACTCTTCCTCTACAAGTGTGCAAAGTTTATTTATTTTTTTCAGGGGACCTACGGCCGGGGAGCACCGATTTATTTATTTTTTTCTCAAAGCCGGTGCCCATGTTACTCCCATGTTAAACGTAAGTCTAGTCATGGACACCCTAGGCTTATACTCGAGTCAAGTTTTCCCTTTTTTGTGGTAAAATTAGGTGCCTCGGCTTATACTCGAGTATATACGTTAATATTGATTGGTTTGCGCAAAAGTTAGTGTCTTGAAACTATGGGATGTTTTTATAGAATATTTTTACTAGGAATGGTGGTGGTCAGCGATTTTTTTTTTTTTTTTTTTTTTTTTTTTTTTTTGGATAAGTTGACAGTAATTTAAAACGCTTAACACAAGCATAAACAGTAAGGTACATAAGTATTTCCATAATAACAAATATGCAGCATACTAATCCTGATATATATGCTCAGGAACCTATAATCTTAAAATTATAAATGTGGAGAAGAATCAGATCGAATAATACATAGTCAGTAAAACGCACCATTATCTAATACCCTTGGCGATTCGCTCAGGTGTTACAGTAAGAGCAGAAGAACACCAAGCATCCCATACCTTATACTTATGAAACTTATTTTTGAACACAGAGGTAGCCTAAGGTAACACTTGATTTATCAACCAAAGCCACCTACGTATGGAGGGAGGGAGGGAGGGAGGGGCGGGTTGAATCCACTTAAGCGCTACAGCCTTACGAGCCAAAAATTGTTTCCGTTAACCTTATCCTAGTATGTCCCGGCCACTCTTCCTCGTCCAAGACCCCTAGCAAACATACCAGTGGGGTACATGGAATAGGAACAGACAAAACTACAGCCAGTACCTCCGTCACCTGTTGCGAATACCTTGCTTTGACAGAACATAGCCGCATAACCGTGAACAAGTACAGAGTGCATGTAGAGGTAGGCAAATGATGCATTGCATGCAATCTTACTGGGGTCAAGTATGATTGATGCCACATATAAACGTGAATCAATGTATTAACAGCCAGATAAATGAGATGAGCATGCTTCTTCCCATTCCTCATCGGATGCGATTAGCGCTTTTTAGCGGGACTGTGACATTGCGGCAGACAAATCGGACACTGACACTTTTTGGGGACCAGTGCTAAAAATAAAATAAAAACACTGTCACTGTATAAATGGCAATGTGGCAAGGAAGGGTTTAGCATGAGGGGCAATCAAAGGGTTAAGTGTGCTCCTAGGGAATTCTTTCTAACTGTGTGGGGGGGGGGGGGGGGATGGACTGACTGGAGAAAGATACATCTGTGTTCCTGATTGTCAGGAACCCCAAGATCTCTCCCTGTCTGACAGAACGATAGTCTGCCTTGTTTACATAGGCAGACCGCTGTTCTGCCTCTCCTACGAACGATCGTGGGGGGCCGCCGGACCCTCTGATTTGGCTCCCGCTGATTGGCGCGTGCCCTGGAGCCGACAACAGGAATCGCGTACAGGTATGTGATTTTGCGCTTAATGGCCGCCCTGTCACAGTAAATGTATATGGGGCGGTCTTTAAGTGGTTAAAGCCTCCGTGTTTTAGTTGCTGTGTGTTTGTCCTAATGATCCCTGTTCCCATCTGTTCTTTACCACTGTCATAGGGATAGAACAGAACATACGTTTTTTACAGGTATAGTGTGGATTGGATAAACGTAACAGCGATGTCTTCTTTCCAGGTGGAATGTAACTCCAGACTGGACCCAACAAGAACAACACTTCTTAAGGTATTCCTATATGGTAAAATGTAAAGGGGGTGGGAAATCTGTATTAACTGGATATTGGAGATCCTCAGCCAGCTTCTATTTTTGGAATGCATTGAGATAAGGGTTTGGAAACGGAGTCATCTTTAAGTGTTACTAAACCCAGATCCTGCATTCACTATATCTGGTCTCCCACAGTAAACAGAACATGGAAATGTAATTATTTTAGTAAATATAAACTGATACTTTTTTTCATTGGCAGTATATAGCAGCAGTCTTGTGACTTCTATCAGTGTCTGGTTATAGTTTGTAGGGGGAGTTTTCATTCTACTGACTGTCATATGAGGCTGCAGGACCCCTGACCCTCTGTCTGGACAGTGCTGATTGGCCCTGTGCCAATCGCATGCACCCTCCCAAAAAACACCTCTGCACATGTTCAGTTTTGTATATATGGCTAGAGTGCCACCAAGGCTCTGTACTATCAGGAGATTGGGGACTGTGGAAGACGGAGGATCAGAGAAGATGTGATCAAACCACGTTTTTACACCATGTACAGGATTAACCCCTTAAGTTCCACAGTGACTATAACAAGCATGCTTTACTGCATATACAGACTGATTTTACTGTTGTGCGTTTAGTAACTCTTTAACCTGGCTTTAGTTATTCTACGATAGGTGTTCAGGGAGGATGTTCCAGAGCAGAGCTTCCCCCATGGCAGTTGTAAGCTAGGGTGACAGCTCACAGGTGGGTGAAAATGTCTTGAGGTACAACCTGTGATAGCTTTGTTAAATTCACAGCTTTTGGATCAAACTGTACAAGATTAACAAAGATGTGTGTGGATAGATGTGCTCATAAGTTTACATACCCCTGTTCTTAAAACCGTTTATTGCCCCTTTTAACATCAATGACGGCTTGAAGTCTTTTGTGGTATTTGTGGATGAGGCTCTTTAATATCTCAGATGGTAATGCTGCCAATTCCTCTTGGCAAAAAGCCTCCCGTTCCTGTAAATTCCTGGGCTGTCTTGCATGAACTGCACGTTTGAGATCTCCCCAGAGCGGCTCAATGATATTGAGGTCAGGAGACTGAGATGGTCACTCCAGAACCTTCACTTTATTCTGTTGTAGCCAATGAGAGGTCAGCTTGGCCTTGTGTTTTTGATCATTGTCATGTTGGAATGTCGAAGTACGTCCCATGCGCAGCTTCCTGGCTGATGAATGCAAATGTTCCTCCAGTATTTTTTGATAACATAGTGCATTCATCTTGCCAACAATTTTGACCAAATTTCTGTGCCTTTGTAGCTCACGCATCCCTAAAACATCAGCGATCCACCTCCGTGTTTCACAGTAGGAATGGTGTACCTTTCATCATAGGCCTTGTTGACTCCTCTCCAAATGTAGTGTTTATGGTTGTGGCCAAAAAGCTACATTTTTGGTCTCATCACTCCAAATGAGTTTGCCAGAAGGTTTGAGGCTTTTCTCTGTGCTGTTTGGCGTATTGTAAGCGGGATACTTTGTGGCAATCGTGTAGTAATTAATGGCTTTCTTCTGGCGACTCGACCATGCAGCCCATCTTTCTTCAAGTGCCTCCTTTTTGTGCATCTTGAAACAGCCACACCACATGTTTTCAGAGAGTCCTGTATTTCACCTGAAGTTATTTGTGGTTTTTTTTTTTTTGCATCCCGAACAATTTTCCTGGCAGTTGTGGCTGAAATTTTAGTTGGTCTACCTGACCGTGGTTTGGTTTCAACAGAACCCCTAATTTTCCACTTCTTAGTTTGAACACTGCTGATTGGCAATTGCAATTCCTTGGATATCTTTTTTTTTAATATCGCTTTCCTGTTTTATACAGTTCAACTACCCTTTCCCGCAGATCCTTTGACAAATCTCTTTGGTTTCCCCATGACTCAGAATCGTCAGTGCAGCGCTGAATGAAAGATGCAAGGGTCTGTCGGGTCCAGAAACTCATTGACCTTTTAGGCCTGATTTACACCTATGCAGGTTGCAGTGTGCATTTTGCATTTTTTCAATACACATTTTCGATCCATTGAAGTCTATGGAACCAAAAACCTGGCCCTGTTCGTAAAATGCACAGATGTGAACTACATCCATAGGAAACCATGTTAAATGGACTGTAGTGTTTCTGCAAAACTGAAAACGCGCTAAAAAATGCATAGGTGTGAAAGAGGCTTTAATATTACAAGCAAACAGACCACAGGTGAGGATGGTTCCCTTTAATAGCCATTCAAACAAACCCCTTTGTGTCAACTTGTTTGCATGTTATCAGGCCAAAATCGCCAGGGTATGTAAACTTTTGATCAGGGTCATTTAGGTAGTTGTCATTATGATTTTAAAGTAAACACAGTTGAGTGATAATAAATGGCTTCAGCCAAACACTAACCATGAGTGAAAAATATTTTTGTGTTCATAATCTCTGAAAATGGCCAAGAAATCATAAATTCTACGTGTGTGTGTGTGTGTGTGTGTGTGTCACACGCACCCTAACTTTAAGAGGGAAGTTTCAGGGAAAAAACTTTCCACAGCCCCCTCCGTATAACACGCAGACACAGTTTTACCCTTTATTTTCAGGGTAAAAAAGTGAGTGTTTTACGCCAATAAATATGTGTGTGTGGATTTTATATATATATATATATATATATATATATATATATATCTCTATCTCTATCTCTATCTGGAGCAATCCCCAAGATCCAATGTGAAGGTTTTGTGCAGCTTAATCATTGACTTGTATTAACCATGAGAAGACGAACTCTGCAACAATGGCTGCCTCTGATGGCCTCCTTGTTATACAGTAATATTGGTATTGCCTTCTGCCGTGAGTTCTTCTGTGGCTTATTGAATGTATATAAAGAAAAAAAATTCTCATGACGTGTTTCATTTATTCCTAGATGGCAGACTGTGGCGGATTACCACAAGCTGTACAGGTTGGTCTGTTTTTGCTCTACAAAAAGGCATATAAATTCATTTTGGAAATGGGAGAGAGACACCAGCACATTTTCTTTAGTTATGGGTAAAAGGGAGATGGTTTAGAACCTGTCAGAATTTTATTGCTGTCACCATCGGTAAGGTCTTCCCTCGTTTCCTGTCCTGGTAACCACTTGTCAGTAGAACAAGTAATGACCACCTTTCTGAAAATCCTAGTTACATTCAAATGTCTAGTGGTCAGGATTATGTAATATACACAGTTGGGACTGTAACATGAAACATGGCGAGCAAGGTGCGTTCATTGCGTGCAATGTACAACATAATGAATGTGGTTGGTACATCCATCAGGACTTTGTAGCCTACAACATAGTGTGTAGGGTTCAACACACATGACCTAGAGTGCAGTGGTTAGGACTGTGTATTCAGCTGAATTATCTTAATTTGGTGGTATAAGAAATCTAATGCGTTAAAGTTTTTTTTTATTTTTATTTATTTTTTTATTTTTTTGTTCTGGAAGATGGCATCCTTCTAAATAGGTGAACATCATGTGATGTGTTGCCACCTTACTGTTTTGCCTAGAATCCTGATTTCAATTTTCATTGTTTTCTTTAGCCTGGAAAGCTGGCAGAGGCCCTAAAATATTTTATTCAAGGAATGGGATACAGTAAGTTCTATTATGCCTTTTATCTATCAATTTGTTTGCTTTACCTTAAAGTAATCGAATGATTGCAGTCTCCTAATCTTTGGAATGTTTGATTTGCCATTTCCTGTTTGAATTGTTGGTCTGGAAAGGAATGCACTATTTAGATATGGGGCATACAAAAAATGTAACCAGTTGATCTTTGTGTGCATCATTTGCTCAAAAAAAATTTTTAAAAAACTTTCAGCGTGTGCAATGTGTCAAGCCCCGCCTCCTCTGCTCTTCATCTGCATTTACCTGCAATTTCCAGCTGTTATTTTGACAGCCGGGGCTTGTTTCATTTTTCTGCTCCTAAAACTGTGTATGCAGTGTCACGAAGAGTCGTAACGAAGTAACGCTAATCTGCCCTAAATTTTACTTCCCTTCTAACCTTGGCCATTTTGCTTCTCTTGTTTGTATTTTTTTATAAATCGTTTTAATAATGACTTTTTTTCCTTCAATTAGTTTTTTCCTTAACTGTTAGTGATTAGCAAAAAATATGGTTCCATTGTAAATGGCTTCACTATACTTTGTAATAACAATTTTAGTGTGCTTATACACAGGAGAAATTTATAAAATATACACATACATACATTTGCTTTACATAGGGAAGATGGCACTATTCAACACCTTCCCATACTATACTGCTTAAGTAGTGGTCCAGTAATGAAGACCCTTGCTTAGAAAATAACATTTATAAAGAATGCCTGCAAAGGAAGATTCTAAATATTCACTTTCCAAAACGTCTTTCAGGACAGCACCCGAGAGATCATGGCTCCTCCTCCTACAGGAAACACCTCATCAATTAATTCTTTAATTGGAGGCCTCCACGTTGCTTCTATCAGTTTTTTGTGTTTCCTCCAGCCGGAGGAACACCTCTGGTGAGAGCCACGATCTCTCAGGGCTTTCCTGGGAGACAAGGTTCTCAGTCAGTCTTTTTTTCTTAGGAGAGTGATCCTCCCACTTACCTCCTAGCATGGATGGTCCCGTGGGCTCCCTCTCCCTCTTCCGTGCTCGGGGAGAGCCTGTACAGCCCGGGAGTGCTGCCTCCTTTTTGTCTTCAGAGCGGTGGTTTGCTGTGTTCTCGCCGACCGATTGCGAATAGCGGCGTGGAGCTTTACAGCGGCCGCCATTGTTCTGGTGGCCGAGGAGAGCCTCGGCCGCGTCCTGTATGGGAAGAGGTAGCACTTCCGGGTCGGCGCGCGCGTCATTTCCGGCCGCAAAGCGCAGAGGGAGAGGGCAGGGTCACCTGGTGCCTTAAAGTTCCGGTTCCAGGTCAGCGCGGCGGCGTTTTCGAATCTGGAACCGGCATTTTTTTCTTCACCACGCATCCGCAGACAGCTATGGACAGCGATGCAGCGGATAAGGGGGCAAGCCAAGGCACCAGCAAGGCTAAGGTAAGGGACTGTGTCCTATTTTACACTGGGCCGTTTTCTCCTGTGGGGGGGGTATTCACCTTCTTCCCCCTCCATCTCCCCCACCCCCCATCTCCCTGGTGGTGCAGTGGCTGGTGATTTAGCATGTCTGCATAATACTAGGGGTCTTTTTGTAAAAGGTGGTGGTGGTGCATGGCTTGCGGGGCACAAGGAAGTGAAAGTGTTTTTTCCTATGTGTACCTGGGTGTATTGATTTGTACTGTGTAACAGTTTTTTCTTAGCGTGGTCCCTGGTTTTTTTCTTTTCTGTTTGTGCAGGCCAAAAGTTCTGCTCAACCAGTGAAGAGAAGGTGCCCTGTCTGCAAGGAAAAGTTAAGCGAGGCTTGGACCAAGTCGCTTTGTGCAGATTGCACTGCAAATGTAGTCAGGGAAGAGTCTCCATCCTTTTGTGGTGATCTAGTATCTACAATTAAGGATGAACTCCGTGCCACCTTTCAAGCTTTTAGGTCAAACCTAAGAGAAGAACCAGGCCCTTCAAGGGAACCTAGGGCTCCGCAGCCTTCTTCAGAACCCCAAGACGGCTCTCAAATATTATTGGGAGGTCCGATAGACGCTTCCCAAGAATCTGCTTCCCTTGCTCCAGATGGAACAGACTCTGAGGAGGAAGAAAATGAAGCAGAGAGCGCTTCTAAGTACAAAATGTCGCTTGAAGAAGTCGCAGGACTTTTAAAAGTAATCCATGCGACTTTGGGGATTGAAGAGGAAAAGAAGGAGCTCTCCCTACATGACCGCATGTATGCAGGTTTGGGTGATCCAAAAAGCCGTGTTTTTCCAGTCCATTCAATAATCTTGGACATGATTAAAAAAGAGTGGTTGGAACCCGAGAAAAAGCCATTTTTTTTTTTTTCCCGGTCTCATAAGAGAAGATTTCCATTTGAGGACAACCCGGATTCCATCTGGAACAAGGTTCCAAAACTGGACTCTGCTTTTTCACAGGTCTCAAAATCAACTGACCTTGCCTTTGAGGACATGGGCATGTTAAAGGAGCCCATGGACAAAGGAATGGATTTGCTTCTTAAAAGGGCTTGGCAGTCTGTGATGAACAATCTAAAACCAGCAATAGCAACAACCTGTGTCGCTAGGAATTTAGAACACTGGATTAACCAGACGAAGGCCCATGTTACGGCAGATTCTCCAAAACAGGAGATTCTGGACTCATTTACAACGCTTTCTGCAGCAGTATCATATATTGCGGATGCTTCAGCAGAATCCATTCGTATGTCAGCCAGGTCAGCGGCTTTGACCAATTCTGCTAGGAGAGCCTTGTGGCTTAAAACTTGGCCAGGAGATGCTGCATCTAAAAATAGACTGTGTAGCATTCCCTTTACAGGGAATTTGCTATTTGGTTCTGAGCTGGAGTCCATTCTTGACCGTACAGCTGACAAAAAGAAGGCGTTTCCGGTCAAAAAACAACAGGTACAGACCCGTAAGCGTTTTTTTCGTCCCCAAAAAGGACAACAGGAAGGGAAAACGCAAACAAAAGGAAGCAGTGGTCTTCCCAGAAACCAAAAGGTAGGAGTGGAGTGCTCTTCCATCCTCCTGCGACCCCCGGAAAGCCGCAGTGACAATCCACCCCAAGTAGGGGGAAGACTCCAGGAGTTCATTCCCCAGTGGAGAGACATCACTACAAATCAGTATATTGTAAACATGCTCTCCCAAGGATATGTGGTGGAATTCACGGAAGAACCCCCAAAGAGATTCCTAGTGACAAACGTCCCGAGGGATCCGGTCAAGGCACTCGCCATGAAGTCCCTAATTCAGGAACTGATATCCCAGAGAGTCATTGTTCCGGTTCCAACAAAGGAGTTCTTCCAGGGGTTCTATTCTCACGTTTTCCTTGTACAGAAACCTTCAGGAAAGTACCCGCCTCATCCTAAATCTAAAAATGCTGAATTTGTCAGTAGAATACAAAAGATTTCGGATGGATTCCATTTTCTCAGTAAGAAGCCTCCTGAGTCAAGGATGCTTCATGGCGTCAATAGATTTGCAGGACGCATACCTCCACATTCCTATTGCTGCCAGATCTCAGAGATATCTGAGGTTAGCACTGAGAGAAGGGAAGAAGGTGGTACACCTGCAATTCAGAGCTCTTCCATTTGGCCTGTCATCTTCTCCAAGGGTGTTCACGAAGGTAATGGCCGAAGCTCTAGCACCCTTGCGTCTAGAGGGAATTTCAGTGATTCCTTATCTAGACGACCTGCTACTGTTTGCTCAAACAAGAGATGGACTTCAGAGAAACTTGGATAGAGCACGTGCTCACCTAGAATCCATCGGATGGATACTAAACCTCCAAAAGTCCAATCTGATTCCCTCTCAGGAGGTGTTATTCCTGGGTTTCCGTATCAACTCTGTGGAGCAAAAGATTTTTCTCCCAGAAGAAAAACGGGAAAAGCTGTTAAAGGTTGTGTCACTCTTACAAACCAGTCAGCTTCTGTCCATCAGGAGGGTCATGTCAGCATTAGGAACCCTGACCTCTTCCATACCGGCAGTACAATGGGCAAAGCTCCATTTCAGGCCACTGCAAAAGTTTCTGTTAAAAATCTGGGATCGCCAGCAGAATTCACTAGATTCACTGGTGAAGATCCCCACCAAAGTAAAGAGGAGTCTCTGGTGGTGGAAGAACCAGGCAAGACTCTCAGCAGGCCTGTTATGGTCCTTTCCAACCCAGGTAAGGCTAACAACCGATGCCAGCTCCTGGGGTTGGGGGGCTCACATGAGCGGTCGTTGGGCTCAGAGATCTTGGTCCACAAGGGAAGCCCTGAGATCTTCAAACTGGAGGGAACTAAAGGCGATAGAAATGGCCTTATTGTTCTTTGCAGAAGAAGTCCAAGGGCGACATACACAAATTCTGTCGGACAACGCCACGGCGGTGGCTTACATAAACCGACAAGGGGGCACCAGAAGCAGAATACTTCAAGGCCTAGTAGAGAGCATTCTAAATTGGGCAGAGCTCCATACTCAATCCTTGTCCGCGGTCCATCTAAAAGGGACCCTAAACAGGATAGCGGATTTCCTCAGCAGGAACCAGGTGTACGAAGCGGAGTGGCAATTGAATCCAGATGTCTTCAATCTAATAGTGAAGAAATGGGGACAGCCAAGAGTGGATCTCTTTGCGACTCAGGAAAATACACAAATATCTCTTTTTTTCCCTGAACAGGAACGAGTCATCTCTTGGGGTAGATGCTCTGGCGCACAGTTGGAATTTTCACCTCAGCTACGCCTTCCCTCCTTTTCAGCTGATTCCGCAGGTCATAACAAAAATCCAGAAAGAGGATACGACAGTAATCCTCATCACTCCCTTCTGGCCCAAGAGGCCTTGGTTTTCGGCTCTTTTACAGATGCAGATCAAACCATACTGGCATCTTCCCTTGAGGCAAGACCCTCTGTTACAAGGTCCGCTGTTTCACCAAGAAGTAGAAAAGCTAAAACTCACAGCCTGGCTTCTGAGGAGCAGCTCTTAAGGAGAAAAGGATTCTCGGATAGGTTGGTGGCTACCCTCCTATCTAGCAGAAAGAATGTTACCAGAGCAATATATCACAAAGTCTGGAAAGTCTTTAACTCTTGGTGCACTACATCCGGCAGACCATTAAAGCAGATTTCTTCTATCTTGGAATTTCTGCAAGAAGGAGCAGACAAGGGCCTAGCGATCAGTACCCTAAAAGTTCAGGTTGCCGCACTGGGGGTATATTTTGAGAAATCTATTTCATCAGAACCCCTAGTAAACAGATTCTTTAAAGCCCTCACTCGGGCTAGACCGATAGTGATCAAAAACTGTCCGTCATGGAACTTATCAGTCGTTCTACAGGCCCTGACCAGGGAACCTTTCGAACCTCTCAATTTAACCTCCCTGAAGCTAATTACTTTAAAAACTATTTTTCTAGTAGCTATTACAACAGCTCGAAGGATCAGTGAGCTGCAAGCTTTATCTATCAGGGAACCATTTTTTTCTATTTTTTCAGACAGAATTGTGCTGAAGACGGATCCTAACTTTTTACCAAAGGTTGCCTCAGTTCAATTGCCAGATGGTTGAGAATGGCTATCTCAGACGCCTATTCCCTTACAGGCCAGGAGAGTCCAGTAAGTATCAGGGCTCATTCTACTAGAGCTTCGGCGGTGAGTTGGGCAGAAAAAGCTGGTGCCACCCCCGAACAAATCTGTAAGGCAGCTACATGGACAAGTCTGACGACCTTTGCCCGTCATTATAGATTAGATCTCATGACGGCTGGGGACCAGGCTTTCGGAAGGAAAGTCTTACAGGCTGTTGTCCCACCCTAAATGGGGTAAGTCTCGATTATCCTCTCGGGTGCTGTCCTGAAAGACGTTTTGGAAAAATGCAAGTTAGACTTACCGGTAACTTGTTTTCCAATAGGCTTTCAGGACAGCAGGATCCCGCCCTTTTTTTATGCTGTGGCTGTAATACTATGTAATAACTGTCGCTTATGTGTTGCAGCTGGGGCTGGAGGTTCTCTACAAACAACTGATGGAAGCAACGTGGAGGCCTCCAATTAAAGAATTAATTGATGAGGTGTTTCCTGTAGGAGGAGGAGCCATGATCTCTCGGGTGCTGTCCTGAAAGCCTATTGGAAAACAAGTTACCGGTAAGTCTAACTTGCATTTTTTCCTGTGGGTGACTAGTTCTCATTTGGCTTTCTTTTAAGAGCTATAGCTTCTGGCATGTGTTGTCTACCTGGTCCACCATCTTGTACTGTGGTTCCTCCCTCTGGCTGGTATATCACTACGGGACACAGTTGTGACCCAGGGGCCAATGGTATGAACCACAGCGTGCAGCAGCAGGAGGTCCATGAAGGGATGAAAACTAAAGTTGCAGGCTGCCATAGCTCTTGAAGACCACAAACTCTTCCCTAATTGTGTAAAGCAGACCATAGTTTGTAAACTCTTGAGACCATCTAAAATTGAGCTTGACATGAGCCTAAATGTTCATAAAACTTTTTCTTTAAAGACTGCAAAAATACTTTTTGAAATGTATGTTGTCTATAAAGTCCTTTTTTCTCACTTTACTAACCTGTTCCTGTGTCTGTCCTTTCCCCTTGTTGAATGTTACCGCAGTTCCATATGTTCAGCTCAGTCATCTGAGCAGTGAATCAGGTACCTATAGCCCAGAATGGTGTGCAGCACGTCTTGGATTGGTCAGAGTAGTCCTGTGCTTTGCTGGGTGACGTTTGGTTCTAGTTTCACATTCTAGAACTTTGCTTGCATCAAACGGCAGCTTGGCATGTTGGTGTCTGTGGTGATTTTTTTTTTTTTTTTTTTTTTTTTTTTCCATGCATGACTTTGCATGATAATTGTATTTGTGTGACATTTAAGATACCAATGCATTGTGGAAAGAACATTTCTGGAGTTTCCTTTTTGCTTAGAGCTCAGACCTTCTGTTTTTTAAGTGTATCTAAATCCAAAAATTTGCAGCTTGCCAACACTTAGATGTGGTGACTACATTAGTGGTTTTTTTTTTTTTTTTTGGCCTGGTAATCCTGACAGTAACACACTTCTGTCCTAGGGTGACAACGCACTGTATCTATGGAGAAGCAGTGTAGCTTTAGGTTGCTCACCTGATTTTGGACTGCAAACTCCTCTTTGCCATAGGGAGGGCGATGCTTTGTGTTATGCAGAAGCAGGGATTGTGGTTTGGGCTCATTCTGGCATGCGGAAGCCCTTGCCACCGCACTAAAAAGTGATCCACTGTGTTGACAGGCAGGGAGCAGGCAATATGTCTGTTTGTCTTTTTTGCTGAAAATGCCGACCCACCAAATCACAACGGCATTGCACATGATTGGGATGTGGCCCCATAAATACTCCTAATTTTTTTTTTTTAAACAGGTTTTTTTTTTTTTCTCTTTATTTTTTCCTCTTCCTTCAGTCCAGTTAGAGGTGCTAAATAACCAGGCATTTCTTAATAGTACAGGACACAGGCAGCCTATTCATACACCATGGGTTGTAGGCTCGTGATTGGACGCTGGTAAGCTTTTAAGGTCCTGGCTCCTTGGGTGCCTCACCTATAACCCTACCCCACTCCGTGAGTCATGAGTTTCCTGGTAGTCTGTTGGTGATTATCCTCTTCCGTTTTCGGCGAAAAGGAGCTTTACTGCGTATTTTCCTAAAAGATTTCTTAAATCAACTTGCCTGTCTACAGAAGCAGTATATCCAGATTCCTGTAAACCTTGAATTCTAAATGGACCCTATGCTGTGGGGACAGCCTGTAATGCTGCTTCGGGAACTGGATTCTGCTTGGGGTGCAGTTTGTGCAATGGAATCCAGTCACTGAAGACACCTTCGGGGGTATATCCATCATGACAGGACACACCTGGACTTCATACATAATCCTGCTTCCTGAACAGATAAGCCAGGCTCACCCTATAGGTTTTGACCTATTTTGTAAAACTGAAAAAAGTTTTACATTGCAAAAACAATCCAAAGTTGGGCGCTAAAGCTTATCCAATCAGACTGGATGACCACGTGTTGCATCACGCCACTGGTTGCACATTTTTAACGCCACTTCCGCCTAGATTGTTTTATACAGTAATCGGGCACTTCCTTCCACCTTTTCACTAAAATTATTTTTTGCAGGACAGTCTACACCTAGGTTACCACATACTACCATCAGACATGCTTACTAGCTTTCCCACACTCCTTTGTGAGAAGCCCACAGGGTTAAGCCATCTTTGTCCAGTGCCCAAAAACCAATTTCTCCACCAGTCTGACCCTAATATGCCAGCCCTAGATTATGCAAAATCGGAGTACAATGACCAAGATGTTGAAAACGGTGCTGGTGGTAAATGCAGAAGATTTCTCTCCCCCCACACTGTCATTATATTGAAGAGGGAGCTTACTGTAATATGCTTGCTCATAGAGAAAAGCTTGTTGTATCTGTCTGCAAAAGCCTTGGCATTGTGCAGGTAGACTGTTTCGCCACACCCCTTTTGGCACTAAACCTTGCAAAACCTCCTGTGACCCACCATAAATGATTAATGGGCTCCTGCTCAGGCTAACCGGGTCCAATGAATTGGATGCTGCTGACTGGTGAGGATGCAGGCTGGGGAAAGGTTCGTCCAGACCCAAAGCATGCTGTAGAAGAAAGAAGATAGCGGGGGTCAAGTAGTTGGCAGTTAAAAGCAGCCTCGGCTCAATTCATCCAAGCCATGACCCCAATATGTTTCACTAAGCCCCAGGGGCGGAGTGAAACATTTTGGGGGAACGGCTTGGGTGAATTGAGCCGAGGCTACTTTTACCTGCTAACCACTCGAGTTGGGCGAGGTGTGCAGCGGCCAGGCTATCTCTTCCTACTGCTAAAGATCAAATGGGGAAACTTCTGAATGGATTTTACTCCCCCAAAAATCATTACTAGGCTCTATCCAGTTGCAAAAGTTTTACAAATTGGTTATTTTGTGGTTGACAATGCAGTCTGTCCTAAACTCTTGCTGTACTCGTTGAAGAGGTTTTATCTTTTTAAAGATTTGTGGACCGAAGTTTAAGCCTCTCCTAAAAGTGCCATTCACCCTAGTAGGCCTAGCCCTGAAACCAGCTGTTGCTGCTATTTCACCATTTCAAACTAGACCAGAGCAGTAATCAACTAA
Organism: Rana muscosa; assembly: GCA_029206835.1. Lineage (NCBI taxonomy): Eukaryota > Metazoa > Chordata > Amphibia > Anura > Ranidae > Rana > Rana muscosa. The sequence continues at coordinate 46,316,808 of CM055128.1, forward strand.
CATGACCCTGCTTTTTATTTTATTTCATTTTTTTGTGGATTATGCAGTTGTGGAGAGATCACAAACCCTCCTTGCCAGGTGCTTTTACCTCCTCTAATAGTAGAACACCTTCATGCTCCTCCCAGACTTTAACTTCCAAACCCAAGTTCAGCCCTTCATTCTGACACAGGGCTTGGCCCCAAAAGATAACGTTTTCCTCTTCACAATGTAGGGATGCCTTTACTCTGAGTGGGTTTCTTCTGCTGCAGCGGGCATTTCGCTGGTCAACAGACATCACAAACGAATGGGTTTAATACGTGGTTTCGAAGAGTTCAAAACTCTACCTCCTTACTGTCTCCTTCTGTCACACCTCCTAAAAAAATCTCTCTCTCTCTCTCTCTCTCTCTCTCTCTCTCTCTCTCTCTCTCTCTCTCTCTCTCTCTCTCTCTCTCTCTCTCTCTCTCTCTCTCTCTCTCTCTCTCTCTCTCTCTCTCTCTCTCTCTCTCTCTCTCTCTCTCTCTCTCTCTCTCTCTCTCTCTCTCTCTCTCTCTCTCTCTCTCTCTCTCTCTCTCTCCTTTTCTCTTAGCCAAAATGTCTTTTGGTGTATCTTTGTGTTGGTAGCTAGTACCTGAAGAGAGCCCTTTCTTATACTTCACAACCACCAAGTCGTGGTATGCCCAAGACCATTCTTCATTCAGAAGTTGGCTTGAGCGTTTTTTTTTTTACCTCCAACCCTCAGAGGGCACCCCACTGTAAACCCTCCATTCAAACCAAGCTCCTCCTCCTCCGGTGGATGTTGGGTTTGCTGCTCATACTTTTTTTTGTTTTGTGGCTATTCTTTCTGCTGGCGCAGCTTTTGACTGCAAGGCTCTTGCGGTGGCACTTTGACCCTGGGTAACGGTTACTCCTATTGGACCTGTTGTCACAGTTCTGTTGCCTATTTTCCCATCCTTGCATTGGGCCTTCCCATGGTGTCTGAATAAGATGCCTGTGTCCTATACTGTACGATTTTAAGATGAGAGGAATTTTGCCTTTCCAGTAACTTCCATATCTTGGAGTACAGTACAAGATACAGGCCTTCTCCCTAACTCTCCTTGTTATACTCCATTGCTTGCTACAAAACTGAAGACTCAGAGGGGAGTAGGGCTATAGGGGAGGTAAGGGGGCATGTCCTCAATAGCTTGCCAATCTCAATTCACCTGAAGGTACAAGCAACCCATGGTGTATGAATAAGATGCCTGTGTCCTGTACTATACTCAAGATATGGAATTTACAGGTTAGTCAAGTCCTCTTTTTCTGTACTTGCAGAAAATGTAATTGAACAAAAAAAAAGTTCTTGTGTTTTTAGATATTTTGAAGATTTTTTTTTTCTTTTTTTTTTTTTCTCTTCCTTTTTAACTGAAGACTTGTCTTCCAGTTAAATGATCTTTCAATAATGGGTGCTCTTTTGACAGGGACTGTTTAGCGATTTAGAACCTCGGCTCATTCACTTTTAGGGCTCATGAGTTTGGAGGTTTGTGGCAATGCACCAAAATGCATATTGGCTCTGTTTTTGTGTGTTGACAAGAAGTATTGAAGTAGTATGGCCGAAGTTTTTTTGGCGTACACTTATTTCTGCATTCCTGTGACCCAAATTCAGCCGATAGCAAGCTAAAACTGTCGACTGTCAGAGCTGGTTCAGCCTCTGGAGGGATCATGACAATGTCGGCTTCCACCCAGATGCTTCACCGACAGAGGGCTCACCCCCTGAGCCAGCTGCTGCCACTCCCACCGCTAGAGCGGGACAGCTGGTGCATTGGACCGATGTTTTACTCACAAAGGTGAGGTATGTAGTTTTTTTTTTTTGTTTTTTTTTATATATATCCCACACTTCCCACGTCACTTGAGAATCTGAGTGCTTAAATGCAGCTGAACACACTATGAATTGTTTGGAGCGTTCAGCATCTATTAACTACAGTAGTTTATAATTATCCACCTTTAAGCCCATGTTAGACCTATATTTAGGGTCTAACATGGTGCCACTTAGACCCTCCTCTCTGACCGTGTCTGGGGGTTCCTCCCTGCAGAAGCTGTCTGCTTTAAAAATGCCTGCACAGCCGCATCAATCCATTCACAGGAATCTGTGCATGAACTGAAGTCCCATATGCCACTGGAGATTGTGTAGTTCTCAGTGATCACTCCACTTGTTGTCCATTGACACTACAAGACCCTAGCATTGTACCCATGATCCCCCTGATTGCAGTTGCAATGCTTTTGCAAAAAAATGCAAATTTTTTCCAAACATATGTGCAATTTTTTACTTTTTTTTTTTTTTTGCAAAAGGTGGACTTGGCCTTTAGACAGTTTCAAACGGATGCGAACACCTTGACACGAGTTTCCAATGTGCAACTTCCAGTATATAGTTCGGTTCAGTTTTGTATTTGCTCTCTTTTACGGTCTCTCAGCTAATTAAACCAGGGATGGACTTGAACCTGATTCAAGAGGCAACTTAACTTCCAGACAAAAGTTTTATTTTTATTTTTTTGGGTGCTGTGTTTTTTGGAGAACATTTAAAAATCATTTTTTTTTTTTGTCTGTGCTCCACAACAAACCTTATTGAAGCTTTCCATTTACTGCTAAGTCTTGACTTCCCAATAAATTGAATTCTTGTGGTAGATTGCTTGGTGTGTGGTAGATTGCCTTTTGGAGATTTCTTGCAATTGTATTTGCAGTTGCAAGAGGCTTGTAAATGCTTTAGACTGTCTGAAAATTTGTCATGTGACCAGCTTTACAGAAAGCTTCAGTACAGAGTTGGGGATGACCAGGGAAAATTCCAATCTGGATCTTCACATTGGTGCTCCCTCAATGAAGTCAAGCCCTCTATTTTAGGGTTAGAGCTATTAACTGGAAGCAAGACAATCTGCTATTTGGAACATAAACTCCAAAGTTCACCAGGCTATGCTTTTAATTCAACCTACTTTTTTTTCCTCCTTGTAGTGCCAGCAGCAAGTATGACCAGACTCGTCCGTTCCCGCACTCACTCCGCCTCCAGCAGCGGCTCAACAGAAGTCCCCCGCAGCCGATCTCAAACCAGCAATGCCCACCTAGAGACCACAACCGGCTCGGCTATCACAAACGATATCCAGGAAGCTCCACAGACACTGGAATTATCTTGCTAAAGCACTCCAGCACTCGTTTCCTTTATCAGTCGAACAATGAACCCATCCAGACCAGCAACTCTGGAGGAAAAAAAAAAAAATATTCCCATTTCTTTCCATCATTTGATCTTCATGTAACTTTGCATGAACTTTCTAAATATCTAACCTAATAGTCTTGATACTTCTGGAAAATCTAACAGTTCTATGTATCATTCCCTGTGTTTAAAGGGGATTGCCAGGAGAATGTGGTTATTTCCTTTTGGCTTGACCCCCTTCAGTTTCATAGTATAAAGGGGTTACTCTTCCCCCTCCGGCTGCTCTTGTGGGTTTTAACAGATGATGCAATTAGGTTTCACGTGCAGCTCTGCTTGTGAAATTTGAGCTGGGCTTTTGGTATGGGCACACAGATTAAGTTGCACATTGGTTAGTTGGACTTAAATGAACCTGTACTCCATTTTAAACCTTTAATAGCAAGTCTTCAAAGAACACACTCCCAGCTATTCTGTGCCCATCTGATTTAATTTACCTTGGTTAGTGGGGCCTGACTTTATGACAATGACATGTCAACTGCTATCCTTTTGACTAATGGGACTGCATCAGTTGGCATATAGGGAACTTTCATTGGACAGGGAGATGACGGTTGTTGGTGGTTAGCCATTTAGTTGGGTAATGAAGTGAAAGCAGGTACAAAAGGCTTGTGGTGTCTATCCTTAAACAGGTCAAGTTTAAGGTGGCGTACAAGTTCACTTCAAAACTGAACTCTTGGAAAACTCAATCCCCTCTTGCAGTTGGGCTATGCCTGCACTTTGTAGGGGTTAACTACTAATTTATAACTAATTTGTCTTTTAACATCGAGACTGATTAAGGGTCAATAGTCCTACACTGGAGTGGACCCAGAGGGGCAGTCTACTGCTGGAACAAAAGAGCACCATTTGCCAGGGCAGTAGGATCAAGTAAGTGCAAGTGCTCTTGCCCTAGACTAAATGAGCAGTTAACCCTTGCAGTACCACTGCAAGTAAGGACTTTTAGTGTTCCCAGAGTTCAACTTCAAAGGGAATTTTTCAGGATGGGTATGTAGGAGTCCTTCTTCTGGTATATTGTGAAGGAATCATGATGAGCATCCCTATCGGTTTGGTCAATGATACAAGTAAAGCTTACTTATGGCTTCACCTCCAAGTGAATGTTGGTTTGGTGTTGCTGCACAGATAATGTTGCTGAATTTATTTTTTTCAGGTTTAAATAAAACTTGTCAGGATTGAAGTAATGAGAGCTGCCATTGCAGACCTAATTTTGATGGCAACAAGTTCCAAAAACGATCATTCCATCCTCCCACTACTGAGCTAAAACAAGCATACACCCAGAGAAAAGGGAGCTCCCGACTTGCTTACTTGTTCTGGGTTGGTGACTTCCTGAGCAACAATGGCCCTAGAAGGTCGCCCTCAACAAGTTGGCAATGGTATCTTCCTGGTTTCATAGCTCCTTTTCATGCCCTCTCCCAGAGGGGGAAGACTTCCATTCTCCCTGAAATTTCCCCTAAATAGATTGTTTTGTTTTTTTTTGGTGGGTAGAAAATGTAAACATCTCATTGGGTTTGTTTTTTATATTGCAGTTTATATTTTGACTTTTTCAGCTTTCACTCTTATTAAAAAAAAAAAAAAAAACATTTTTTTAAAAAAAAACACTAGAATAATGGGGGCCCGGGGTGCACACTTTAGGTGTGGTACTTTGGAGCTTCTAAGACTCTTTGCAAACTTCTCTCCCCTCGTGGTGATTTAAGGGTAGTTAGGTTTTATGCACTTAATGTCTTCACTGCTGTGTTTGGGGTAGAAGATAACACTGCCAGCACTTCACAGAAAAGCTTATCTGAGCCTTTTGCTAGAAGCATAAAAGGGATCTTTTGTAATGCTTAAAAAAAAAAGGCTCTTGCTGACAAATATTGGATTTCTGCTTTAAGAGAAATCTCTGGCTCCATTCTCACTATATCTTTGGAGCTCTTACTATAGATTAACCAGGAGCTGAAATGTTCAGTTTTTCTTGCAGTGCCACCCGTTGCAAGACTTCGGTATTGCAGCTCATCACTTTTGCTATATTGCTTATGTGAGTTCAAGTATAGCTGAACGTGTGGGCTTTACTCTTATTGTAAATAACAGGGATGAAACCTTGTCACAGCTGCGTGTGCAGTTTTTTTTTCTTTTTTGTCCTTGTCTAACTGGAAATCTTATAGTCTGTGCCTGCTTCTTCTGGTAGAGACTGCACTTATTGGGTCTGATGCCAATGTATTCCAACTTTTGGAGGATTGTGCTTTTAAGTGAATCTAGTTATCCATTAGTTCCTGCCTTTTTGACTGCTGGTCACATACTGTGCAGCGTCCATGCTTTCATTTTGTCTGCAGTTTACTTTTGATGGCAATGCTAAGCAGTCTAGAATGCAGACTAGACACACACCGCAGTCTGATTTCCTACTTGCATCATTGCTTATTTAGCCACCAGTCACACCAGTGCAACTTGTCATGCGAGTTTAAAATTGCATGACAAGTCTCACCCCAATGTCAACAATGGAAGCAGTCTGATGGAGTCGCACCAATTTTGAAAGTAGTTCTTTCACTACTTTTTGCAAGTTCAGATATGACCTGCATGGATATCTGTGCATGACATCACAGATGTCTTCCAAGTAGCACCCGAAGTAGTACTTCCTTGAAATTGTGCTACGTCAAGTGAAGTAGCATGGTTTCAATGTCCCGATTGGTGCGACTGGCTTAGAATCCTGCGCTTGTCCCATGCAGGGTAAGCAACTAGTTGATGATGTACCTGCCACTCTCTCCAGCTTCATTGGTGGCTCCATTCTGTTGGTGGGAGTAGAGATTATGCTTGGTACCTCCTGGGTTTGGGGAGCATGGGACTTGCCTCTCTTCCCAATGTCACTGGTGATTGTCTAGGCTGAGAAGAGATTATTTAACACTGTATAAGCTCCAAGACTTGTTTTTTGGAGTGAAGACAGAAAGCCTTGAGTAAGATGCAAACAAAAGCAGGGCGAGTATGTAAAGCTGTAGAGGGGTTGGTAAACTAAATGCTTTGCCCTGCATTGGCAAATCGCAGGTCCTCTTGAAACATGGTTACCTTTCTCACCATGTGGTCTCTGCCAATGTGACACACTTGAGATAAACTTCCTGTGCAAAAATCTACGCACTGAACATTTGATCAGTAAAATGTTAGTGGGCACCCACACTTCTGTTAACCACACAGAACAAATTTTTGGTTTCACAGTTCACCCAGGAGCTGGTAAGCACAGGCACCGTTGGAGATCAGTACATCAATGACTACAAGCCCTAAGCTGGTCTTCAATTCTTTTGGTGCTTCAGTCTGCCCTTTTCCTAGCTGTACATTATATACTCTTGCTTTTGGTGTTCTTTCCAAGTGTTTCTTTAAGAGTTCAGATGAATTATGAATGTTCTTTTAAACTATAAAAAGGGAACATTTAATACTAACCCAATTGTATTTTGTTCATGTCATTAACGTTAATATATATTGTTGTTCATGTCATTAACGTTAATATATATTGTCCACTACAGTGTTTGTTTACTTATGTATATGAGAAAGCAATAGATGGTTATATGGAAGCCTTAATGACTTTACAGGGAAAATAAAGTGAATTTCAAGGTCTGTCAGCTTTCAGTAGAAAAGGAGAACTTTCATTGGACCTCTATGCCAAGTGCAAGGGCCTCACGCCTTTATTTGCTCAGAGTACTTGGCACAAGCCAGTAGTCAAGGTTCATTCAATGGAAATTCAAAGAACAATAACCTAATAGCACCCAGATTTAACTTTTTTTTTTAATATTTTATAATTGTCGAGCGCTTTGCTCCCAGGGCTGCCCCAGTTAGAGTACCTGTCACGTTTTACAGAATGAGTACAGTGATGGGTGTATTTAAGGCCATTCAGAGGCAAGGAAGGCTGACACTGGTAATGACCTTCCTAAAAATGCTAGTTCCCTGGCTGTCTCTGGATTTAATCCTTTGAGTTGCTGTCCTTGCACAATCATGTGGAATAAAAGTAAGACTTAAAGGACAACTGTAGTTTATGCAAGCACACCCCTACTCCAACGTCTTAACGTCGAAGTAAACCCGTTGATTTAATAGTTTCACAAAAACTTTACATTCCGGACATGTGCTGGAAATGTAACGGTCATAATGGTTGTGCTCCCAGCCAAACCATCCAATGACTGGAGTCATAACTGATCACATGTTCAGTACCATGACAGTTAAAGATTAAACACAGCCCAAGATGGCCACTTCCTTGGCTGAAATGGATAGGAGGGTTTACTTCCACTTTAACCTGTAGTAGAGCTGCATCCTATGCAATATTTTCTTACCTTTTGGGAAACGGCTTTCTTCTGCTGCCCCTGTGTACCAAGACTTTATAGACCTGTATGGGACAGTCCCAGACATTGGAGCAGTATCTCAAGACAGCCATATATATATATATATATATACTAGCCGAGGTCAGGAAAACATTGCACAGGCTGGCTATGAGACCAGTGTGTATGTAAGAAGGTGTTGGGGGTGGCAGAGGATTGTGTATTAAAAGTACTGTTGTCCTTTTAAGTCGGAGCTCCTAATCTGCATCCTTGTGCCAACTTAAACTATTGACACCATTTAATCACCACAGCTGGCAGGGAGTTTTTTTTTTCTTCAAAAGGTGAGATCATGAATGGTAGCCGCTATCGTTGCTACAGGTTCCTCTGAAAGACAAAAGTTCCTTGCACTGTGGGCAGAGTTCAAATCTGGAAGACATTGACGACCTCACCAAAAATATATATGCTTGGGTGGGGTGTCATGACATTCCCATTGGGAGTCTTTGTTCTCTGGAACCACAGCAAGTTTACTTCCACTCCAGCAATGGCCATGACACGAAAAGTTACTCTTCTCATTGGCCCCAAGTGAACCTTTCAAACAAGACCCCCATGCTGCACCATCCATCTTCGGCAGAATATATGTTGGATGCACTTTGGTCACTGACAGTCTCTAAAAAGAGGTCAAACCCTGCTCCCTTTGGGAGGAACTATTGTACAAGCTGATAACTGGGTAGGTTAACCAAGATTTAATGCTTCATACTTTCCATTTGGGTAACATGCATGCCAGTGTCATTGTTTTGTACCAAAAATGCTATTTATGCTGAAATACAAAATTTCAAAATCAGACCACCTAAAATATTATGAACGGTTTATCTTTAAATACATATATTCAAGTTTTTGTTAAATAAACGTCTCTTCCCTTTTTGAAATGTTCGTTTTTGTTGTTGGTTTGATTTTTGGTGTGACACCCAAAAGACCTGCCTTTAGAAACCACCCACTTTGGTGTTAGGGACGGATGTGTATCTTTGTGGCTAGGGACTTGGTATTTTTAGACCAATAAAACCTAAAGGGATTGTTTTGAATTTGTATCTTACAAATGAACCTATATGATATATTTTTCTTGTAGCTGAGCAAGAATGTAGACTTGACTATAACTGTTATCAATGATTGTCTCCTGTTTAAATAAAGGCATTGTCAGTCTAATTGACTTTGTACTTGCTAATAAACTGAAGTGTGTTGTATGGTTTTTGGCTACTTCTAAAGAGACCCTGTCACCAGCCTTAAGGCTTGTTTAAATGGGTGGCCAGGGGGTGGTAAAAGCAGGTGTTTGAGTGTTGGTTCTACTGTCCACCTAGAAACAGACCTGCAGCCAAATTGTTGGGCAGTACCACTACTGAGTGACTCATTTAAGCTGGGGCTGTTCTGCAACTGTGTGCAATGGGTTGGAATTTTAAGGCTGTGCCACATCCTCCCTGCAACTGAATGCAATGCGTGGGGTTGTATTTAAAATCTTTTCCAGTGGTTTTCCTTTCCATAAAACACTCAATGTAACTGGGATTGGAGAGAAGGGGAGTACTATAGTGAAGTGGTGCCCATCCTGGAGCCCACTGGCACTTATTGTGTGGCCCTTGGGGCCCCTAAATACTATTTTGTTTTTAGTGCTTACTAAAGCCATATTATGTTTAATATTTTGAACAGTGTTCAGACTGCCATTTAGTAGGTAGAGTGAGGGGGGGAAAAGTATTTGACTCCCTGCTATTTTTGTTAATTTGCCCACTGGCAAATGATCAGCCTAACTTTAAGGGTATGTTTATTTTAACACAGTAACAGCAAAAATATCCAGAAAAAAACGCATTTCCAAAAAGTTATAAATTGATTTACATTTTACTGAGTATTTGATCCCCTATCAATCTGCAAGATTTCTGGCTCCCAGGTATCTTCTATACAGGTAACGAGCTGAGATTAGAGTACTCCTAAGGGAGTGCTCATAATCTCAGCTTGTTACCTGTATAAAATACACCTGTCTTCAGAAGCAATCAATGCAATTCCAATCTCTCCACCATGGCCAAGACTAAAAAGCTGTCCAAGGATGTCGGACAAATTTTGTAGACCTACACAAGGCTAGAATGGTCTAAGATCCCTCACCAAGCAGCTTGGTGAGAAGGTGACAACACTTGTTGCGATTATTTGTAAATGGAAGAAACCCAAAATAACTGTCAATCTCCCTCATTCTGGGGATCCATGCAAGATTTTCAGTGATCATGAGAACGGTGAGGAATCAGCCCAGAACTACACAGGAGAATCTTGTCAATGATCTCAAGACAGCTGGGACCATAGTCACCAAGAAAACAATTGGTAACACACTACGTCATGAAGAATTGAAATCCTGCAGCGCCTGCAAGGTCCACCTGCACAAGAAAGCACATGTTCAGGCCTGGCTGAAGTTTGCTAATAAACATCTGAATGATTTAGAGGAGAACTGGGTGAAAGTGTTGTGGTCAGAGTAGACCAAAATCGAGCTCTTTGGCATCAATGCAACTCACTGTGATGGTGTTCTTGGGGTCATAGGCAGCATTCCTCCTCCAACCAAACATGGAACTGTTTTATGCTGTTTTTCAGCTAAGGGGACAGGACAACTTCACTGCATCAAATGGACGATGAATGGGGCTATGTACTGTCAAATCTTTGGTGATCCTCCTTTCCTCAGCCAGGGCATTGAAAATGGGTCGTGGATGGGTAATTTCAGCATGACCATGATCCAAAACTCATGGCCAAGGCAACAAAGGAGTGGCTCAAGTAGAAATAAGCACATTAAGATCCTGGCCTAGCCAGTCTCCAGCCCTTAAAAATATATGGAGGAAGCTGAAGGTTCGAGTTACCAAATGTCAGCCTTGAAACGCTAATGACATTGAGAGGATCTGCAAAGAGGAGTGTTAGGCCCCTTTCACACGGGTGGATAGAATTCAGCTTTTAGCTGCGGATAGATCAAGTTATCTACTGCAGCTAAACTCAAACAATGCTTTCCTATGTCCCCATTCACACACTGCGTTTAGCAACTTTTTCATTACATGGGGTTTGGTGCGGATAGAAAATATTAATTTAACTGTGTCCAGGAACGATTTATTGCAGCTATCTGCAGGTAATCGCAGTGTACTATGTCACCTGCAGATTGCAGCGGCAACAAAGAAAGAAAAACAACAAAGCAATGAAACAGAAATGGCAAGAATGTTCCAACGCAGCCAATCGCAATGTACAACTGCACGTGAACGCTGTGCCAGGATTCTCCTGAGTTTCAAAATAACAAAACATGCTTTTAACTGGCAGAACAGTGTGAAAAGGGGCCTTACAAAATCCCTCCTGAGATGTGTGCAAACCTGGTGGCCAACTACAAGAAACTTCTTACTTCTGTGATTGCCAACAAGGGTTTTGCCACCAAGTACTAAGTCATGTTTTGCAAAGGGGTCAAATCCTTATTCCACTCATTAACCCCTTCATGCCGACCATATGCAAATATGCGTTAATGGTTTAAAGGGGTTATACCGGGGTGTTGGCTGCAACTGCAGCCACCAACCTGGTACCATTTATTTTTAGAGCCAGTGGTTGGCTTTTTAGTGATAAACAATGTGGCTAAATGTCGCTCGGCTGTCATCCTTAAGGAGCGGGAGGGGATGTCCCGTCTGAAACCCCCCCCCCCCCCCCCTTCCGCCGCTCGTCCCCGGCTTCCCGTCCCACCGGGAGGCCCAAGGCACCATTCGGCGTCACAACATCACTTCCGGTTTACTCGGCTGCCAAAGGCGCTGATTTAGAAAAAAAGTCTACAGTATTCAGAAACGCCATCTGAATACTTTTAAGTGCAAAGGAGAGGTTTGGGGTGGTGGAATTATGCCAGACCTTACATTGCATGGACTCAGCCACATGTGTGCAATAGGCCATGCGCACACCGGCACTGCAGCATCTAATTCTTGTGCTTTGGAAATTTTGGCTGCCTGTGTCTCCTTTGTGCCACAGTTCTAGTCTCTGACCTCCCATATCACTGCAGAACAAACCATATGACAGAACACCCTCAATGGCATCACTTTTATTTCCCCATTAACAGTCTGTGCTGCTTCTTCTTCCTTTTTTTTTTTTTTTTTTTTTTTTTTTTTTTTTTTTTTTTTTTTTTTTGGTGAAGTGTGACATTTAGGAAACCTATTTGTCAAGAATTCATCTAATTTTTTATTTATTTTTTGTTTTAAAGCCCATAAAATTTTTTAAAAAAACACTGCAACGTATCACAAAGCCCTGGGGAAAGTGAACCAAAGATGTTAGAACTGCAAGACCTCAGTCCTCCTAAGCCAGTGTTTCTCAACTCCAGTCCTCAAGGTGCCCCAACAGGTCATGTTTTCAGGCACTCCATTATTTTGCACAGATGATTTGTTCAGTTTCACTGCCTTAGTAATTACCACAGCTGTTTCATCTGAGGGAAATCCTGAAAACATGATCTGTTGCTGCGCCTTAAGGACTGGAGTTTAGAAACCCTGCTCTAAGCCACAGTGCTGCACCAAGCAATTGAGATCCTCTTGTCATGACTCCTGGCGGCTCCTGAGAGCTTGGGTGTTCCAGACCATCCCTGTGTGGCCTAGCTCCTTCTATTACTTTTGCCATTACATAAAATAAATATAAAATCCAATCGGCATGGTGGGGGCCCATCATGATGGGCACAGCAGAGGTGCATATCTGGGAATTCGGCGATCTCGCCAATTGAGTCCATGAGAGAAAGATAAAACTGATGCTGGGTTCACACTGCCGTGTGGAGCAGCTCACAGCAGGGGTCCAGTGTGTCCCTGTTCGCTGGTTTAGGGCTGAATTTGGGTCTGAAAGGGACCAGAAGATGCATGAGACTCCTGTGCAATTTTCTCCATAGCCATCCCGGAACCGTGTGAACTGGCTCCATAGAGAACCGGTCACAATCTCCTGACATGTGAATTAGATGCGGGGAAACCTGCTGTGTCACTCCATGTGTGCTACTGTTAAGGGACTGCGAGTTCCTGCCTGTAATGGGTTGTTACTGAACAGACAAGCAGACTGCTGGTCCACTCCTGGTGGAACTTGACAGAGGCTCAGCAAGAGAGAGGCCAAGAGTGTGCTGGTGGAAAGTGAAGAGAGGGGTCTGTATATACACTATATATTACCAAAAGTATTGGGATGCCTGTCCATGAACTTTAATGGCACCCCAGTCTTAGTCCGTAGGGTCCAATATTGAGTTGACCCATTCTTTGCAGCTATAACAGCTTCAGCTCTTCTGGGAAGGCTGTCCACAAGGTTTAGGAGTGTGTCTATGGGAATCTTTGACCATTCTTCCAGAAGCGCATTTGTGAGGTTAGGCACTGATGTTGGATGAGAAGGCCTGGCTCACAGTCTCCACTCTAATTCATCCCAAAGATGTTCTATTGGGTTGAAGTCAGGACTTTGTGCAGGCCAGTCAAGTTTCTCCACCCCAGACTCAATCGTACATGTCTTTTATGGACCTTGCTTTGTGCACTGGGCCAAATCATTTAATGGAGGGGGGATTATGTTGTGGGGTGGTTGGTCAGGGGTTGGTCTTGGCCCTTAGTTCCAGTAAAGGGAACTCTTAAAGTGGTTGTTACCACTAAGGGTGAACTGGGGGAAATCCTTAATCCTACCCATAGATAAGGGGGCACAAGCAGTAGCTGACCCTGCTTTGTCTCTTACATGCACAATATCCTTTAGATACTTCGGAGTTGATTACATCCCATGTTATTGATTTTGCCGATCTGAACTTATCGCCCCCCCCCCACCCCCCGTTGCATACTACCAAACAGAGACTAAAAGCAATGGAGCTTTCTCTCATTGGACGACTGAACCTAATCAAAATGAAAATCCTCCCAGTTTTCCTATATAGTTTGAGACATTCCCCAGTGTGGAATCCTAAAAAGTTCTTCAAAGTATTTGATTCCTTGCTCTTCTCCTTCTTGTGGAAATCCACTCCTCCCCATTTTAAGCTAGAAAACACCATGTAGGCCTTGGATTCACGGAGGATTAGCGTGTCCTGATTTATGCTCATACTTCTTGGCAGCACTTCTTATAACTTCCAATTACACTCTCAATGTGCGGCAGTGCTCAGAAACCTGGTGGTTGAAGGTGCCTAAGTGTGTTGCTGACACTCCCCTTTGGTCTCCCAATACCCCCTTGTGGTTCAATCCAACCCTCCCTGAATTTCAGTTAATTCCAGATCCGACTGTCTGGGCATCTAGGGGCATCAAAACACTTGGCCAGATATGCCCTGATGGTAAGCTGTTAACCTTTTGATGATTTGAAAGCACGGTTTAACCTCTCTAATCACTTGTTCTTCAGGTACCTGCAGCTCCACCATGCTTATTCTGCCCAGTTTGGCACATCCCCAGTTGACCTGTATATCTCAGACATTGAAATTATGTTATGCAATGACATGTTAACTAAACCACTTTCAGAATTCTACAAGCCATCGGTTCATGATGGTATGGAGACTCTACGGGCTAGATGGAAGGCGGATGTTCCAGATATAGATAATGAAGATTGGGAAGACTTGTGGAATTATCCCTTTTCTCAATTGGTAGCCAGTAGAGATAAATTGATCCAATTCAAATTGGTATACCAAATATATCTGACACCTAACAACAGGTTAAATAAAATGTTCACGGGTCTTTTCTCCCAGTGCTGGAGGTGCTCAAAGAAACATGCAGGCTGTAAACATGTATTCTAGATGTGTACGAAAATACAAATTTTTGAGCTGAAGTTACACAGTTTATTGCTACACTAACTATGGTATGGGTTCCTCTTACCATAGAGGTTTGTTTACTTGGTCTGGTGACCCCTCTAGCCCCTCGTTGAGCACTTAGAACCCTCTTTAGTTTACTTCTCTTTTCCTGCAATGCCATTACATTGAAATGGAAATCCAGGGAGGCCCCCACTATAGTTTTCTGGCAGGCCTTAGTAAATGCTGTATTGTCGTTTTATATAAAGCCACATACCTCTCCTGTGCAGTGGTGGCTTGTGAAGTTTTAGGAGGGGGGGTGCCAGACCCCACCCTTCCTTTTTTACCCCTCCCACTTCTCATAAGCCCCACCCTTATAGAATACACCCACTCTGTCCCCTTGCTTCCACCCATAGTGTCAGGACTATACAGCTCAGCATCATAGGGCAGAGTATACAGCCCCAGAATCACAGGACAGAGTATACAGCTCAGCCTCCCAGATCAGGGTGTACAGCTCAGCCTCCCAAATCAGGGTATACCGCTTAGTCTTACAGATCAGGGTATATAGCTGAGCATTACAAATCAAATGATAACATACTCCAAGGTAGAGGAGGGCTGGAGGAAGTTGTAAACTGCAGGATCATGGCATGGATCCTAAGCCCTTTGTAAACTGTTCCTAATTATGGGAGAAAGTTGAGATAATGAATGAGCCAGGACTGTGAGAGTAGGATGTGGAGGGATGAATGTGCAGGGGACATGAAAGGTGTGACAGATGTGTACAGAGGAGATGTCCTCTGATGAGGACCTCCTCCCCATACATACATCCTGGACACAGGTGACAGGCCAGCAGACGGGATGGGTGGACAATGATGTCCCAGCATGACACTAGTGCTGATTACCTGCTCAGGGCCCTGGAAGCAGATATTACAGGTCGGAGGGCAGGGGGTATTTTTGCGCTGCACCCTGTCTGTGCTGCTGTCTGGCTGGGAAGATGCTTCTTCGGTAGCGGTGGCACAAACAGACTCCTGCCCATCCTTCTCTGGCGCTTGTTTATCCTCATCCCCTGGCTTGTCACCCTGAATCCCGCTATACAGCTCTGATGTGCTCGCTGTGGCTGGCTGTGTGACACCAGAGAGCAGTGCGGCCACACACAGCAGTGAGCCTCAGCCGGGAAACCAGAAGTGACACAGCGGTGCCGCAAAAAGCACCGCCCACCATTCTCCGGTCCCCGCCAATTAAAAAATAGCAAAGGAGGCCAGAAACAAATAGCTGTAGAGTGGGAGTGTTCGGGCGCATCGCTTGTGACCCGAACACTGCCTAAACACAGGCAAATCAGTTTTCCTGCTTGCATTCAGCTTTGTTTTAATAAAAAACCTATACAGTGTGGAAAGCCTATATATAAAAGAGAGATTGGCAGTGGCAATTTGTAATATTTTATACTAATAGCGGCAGGAGTGGAGGGGGGCGGAGACCAAGACACGGAGCTGACAGGGAGGGAGGGGGTGAGGGGGACAGAGGAGAGCTGCGGATGATAGGATGTAAACTGACCACGGCGATCGGGGCTCATCAGCCATGATTATTGTGGTCAGGACACAGAAGGGGACACAGGAACTGGCAGGATCAGCCAGGTTTTTTACAGCTTAGAGAGGGGCAGATTAGACAGCACAAGCGCTGTGCTGTTTAATCTGCTATAAGGGAACAGGATCTCCCTTTTTTTTTTTTTTTTAAGTTTACAAACACTTTAAGGCGTCAGCATACCAAGACATTCTGGACAATTTCACCCTCCCAACTTTGTGGGAACAGTTTGGGGATGGTCCCTTCCTGTTCCAACATGACTGCACACCAGTGCACAAAGCAAGGTCCATAAAGACATAGATGAGTGAGTTTGGGGCGAAGGAACTTGACTGGCCTGCAACTAAACCTGATAGAACACCTTTGGGATGAATTCGAGCGGAGACTGCAAGCCAGGCCTTCTCGTCCAACATAAGTACCTGACCTCATAAAGGCGCTTCTGGAAGAATAGTCAAACATTCCCATAGACACACTCCTAAACCTTGTGGACAGCCTTTCCAGAAGAGTTGAAGCTGTTATAGCTGCAAAGGGTGGGCCTACTCAATATTGAACCCTACTGACTAAGACTGGGATGCCATTAAAGTTCATGTGCTTGTAAAGGCAGATGTCCCAATACATCCCATCCCTATCCAAGCTGTTAACACCCCCCCCCCCCCATCCCTCATTAATAAATAACAAAAACAAAGCTACGGACTGTTTTCTGACTCGGTGTGCCTGGCTGTGCAGGAGTGGGAGATCCCTGTAATCTGCAGCTCCTATGTGGGGTGTTCTACACAAGGATATGTGATAGTCCGTGAAACACAGCCACAGCGCCCTCTGCAGAATGCAATTGTGGAGTATTTTGTTGTATCTGCTGGTAGCCAATAAATTTAAATCTGGAAGGTATCTAAAACTGTTTTTTCTTTTTTTAGTATAGGTTAAATCCTATTTTAGGAAGGGGCACTGATGATACAAGTGTATTTACAGTATATGGCTTTGCCTGGTTTTCAGTGAATGCACCATAATTGCATTTTCTGATGATTCCCTAAGACTCCATTCACACAGGGGCAACACGACTTCCAGCGCGACTTTGGGAGGCAACTTGGACATGACTTGAGTATGAATCACAGCGCGACTTGGGGCGACTTACAAGGCAACTTCAAGTGTCCTCCAGGACAGGAGGCTTTCCAGTGGCCAATCAAACAAAAATCAGCTCAGTGGGAGGGAGGGGTTTGCCTGAGAAATGTATTTTCTCTTCCTGTATTGTTGCTTCTGTTAAGACAGGGGTCCGACTTCTGAGCCAACTTCCATTGAAATCAATGGGTACAAGTTGCCTACAAGTCGGATTGAAGTAGTATAGGAACCTTTTCTGAAGTCGGAGCGACTGCAGTATTGTGCATTAAGACGGCTCCATTCACTTACATTGATTTTCTCATGCAGCGCGACTTGAGGCGACTTGAAGTCGGATCCAAAGTCGTCCCTGTGTGAATGGGCTCTTATTGTAATGTTTTATCACCTCGTATACTCATTCATGTTTCCTTAAGTACAGACATACTATCATTCCTGAAGAGATCTAGGTATACTTTATTTTCTTTGTTATTGTCAGTTCTGGTTTACATGCTGACAATTACTGATCAGCGACAGATTGTGTATTTCTCAATTTTTCCCACTAGATGGTGTACATACTCCATCCATTCCATCTTTTATAAACCAGACCCACAAAGTGCCGCCATAAAGCATTCTTGATATTAAAGGCAGATTAACCACCTCAGTACCAACCTGTAATACACCTTCATTACTAGACCATTGGTCAGTCATATAATAGTTTGAATGACATATGCTCTGTCATAAAACACTGTACCCAAATACATTTTGTATCATTTTTAGAAAGAGCTTTCTTTTTGTGGTATTTAACCACTTGCTGACCGCGCTATAGACAAATGATGGCTACAGTGCGGCTAGCTGGTTCTGGGTGGGCATCTATTGACATCCTCCTAGAACCCTGATACCCACCCCCGGGGCATGCTTCAGGTGTGCTTTGTAATCGCTGTATGCGCAGGAGGCAAGCTGGGGATCACTATAGTAGTCATGGCTACTACAGTGATCTCCACTAGCTCCTCGACACTCATACTTACATAGTAGGTGTGGTTGAAAAAAGACACAAGTCCATCAAGTCCTATGTGTGTGATTATATGTCAGTATTACCTTGTATATCCCTGTATGTTGTGGTCGTTCAGGTGCTTATCTAATCGTTTTTTTAAACTATCAATGCCCCCCGCTGAGACCACCGCCTGTGGAAGGGAATTTCACATCCTTGGCACTCTTACAGTAAAGAACCCTCTACATAGTTTAAGGTTAAACCTCTTGTCTTCTAATTTTAGTGAATGGCCACGTGTCTTGTTAAACTCCCTTCCGCAAAAAAGTTATATCCGTATTGTGGGGTCACCACCAGTACAGTATTTGTAAATTGAAATTATATCCCCTCTCAAGCGTCTCTTCTCCAGAGAGAATAAGTTTGGTTCTCGCAACCTTTATTCATAACTAATATCCTCCAAACCCTTTATTAGCTTTGTTGCCCTTCTTTGTACTCTCTCCATTTCCAGTACATCCTTCCTCAGGATTGGTGCCCAGAACTGGACAGCATACTCTAGGTGCGGCCGGACCAGAGTCTTGTAGAGCGGGAGAATTATCGCTTTATCTCTGGAGTTAATCCCCTTTCTAATGCATGCCAATATTCTGTTTGCTTTGTTAGCAGCAGCTTGGCATTGCATCTACTAGGACCCCCAGGTCCTTTTCCATCCTAGATTCCCCCTAGTGTATAGATTGCATTTGTATTTTTGCCACCCAAATGCACTATTTTACATTTTTCTACATTAAACCTCATCTGCCATGTAGTTGCCCACCGCATTAATTTGTTCAGATCTTCCTGCAAGGTTTCCACATCCTGCGGAGAAGTTATTGTCCTGCTTAGCTTGGTATCGTCTGCAAATAGAGAGATTGAACTGTTTACCCCGTCCTCCAGGTCGTTTATGAACAAATTAAATAGGATTGGTCTTTCCTCATTCTTTATCGGTCCAATATGCTTTGTCCTCCCTTTATTACTGTTTACATACTTCAAGAATTTCTTGGGATTTTTTTTGCTCTCCTCCGCTATGTGTCTTTCATGTTCTATCTTACATTTCTTGTTGCATTCTTTATAAAGTCTGAATGCTGATGATGATCCCTTAACCTTGTATTTTTTGAAGTCCTTCACTTTTGCTTTTAAATGCATTTTTACATTGGAGTTAGGCCATCCAGGACTTTTGTTCGCTCTTCTAAATTTATTACCCAATGGGATGCACTGGCTAATGCCCAATTTTTTCTACAATAAATATTAAACAAGGCCGACAGTATTACTGGTAACATTAAACATCCGATCAGCAAACAGGCATTCAGACAATCAGTGAACTCTGAAGTTCTGGTTTTCTGTTGAGGCGTACCCTCAAACTTCTAGTATTTTCACTGATGATTTACTGTAACAACACAGGATTCACCTTTCCCACACAACCTATGCAAATCTCCTTTTACAGAAATAATTTACAGATTAGAAATCATTTTCACTTCTCTAAAACATACAGTCAGTGCATTCTTTCCAGCACAATAAATGGGCACAGTGCCCTTTAAGCCTTGTACACACGATCGGATTTTCCGACGGGAAATGTGTGATGACAGGCTTTTTGTGGACAAATGTTGGATGGCAGGCTAAAAAAAATTCCACAAACAAGGGTCTGTTGGACAAAAGTCAGTTGGACACAAGTCCAAAGTACAAACACGCATGCTCAGAAGCAATGCTCGCCAAACACAACATTAGCAGAAGACGCCCAAAGGGTGGCGCTAAAGAGCTGAAAAAACATGACGTTTTTTGTTTGTTGGCTGACAATTGTGTGCCGTTTGTATGCAAGACAATTTCCTGGCCAACGCCCTTCGGACAAAAGTCTGAGGCTTTGTCCGCAAAAAATCTGATCGTGTGTACGAAGCTTTACAGATTAGCGTAAAGCATTTGAATTTTCTGTTCTGGTGAACCCTCAGCTTCTGTGAACCCTCACAGCTTGTAAAACAACCCATTCACTTTAAAATAGAAATGCAAGTCAAAATGTTTGTGTATATAATATACTGTATATAATGTGTATAATATGTAGCCACTTGCCCTCCGGAAGATTTACCCACCTTCATGACCAGGCCATTTTTTGCAATACGGCACTGAAAATTGCGGGGTCATGAAACACTGTACCCAAATAAAATTAATGTGATTTTTTTTCCTCACAAATAGAGCTTTCTTTTGGTGGTATTTTATCACCCCCTGTGTTTTTTATTTTTTGTGATATAAACAAAAAAAGACCAACAATTTTGGTAAAAACAAAACCCAATAAGTGTATAATGATTGGTCTGTGCAAAAGTTATAGCGTCTACAAACTATGGAATATATATATACCGGAATTTTTATTTATTTATTCTTATACTGGTAATGGTGGCGATCAGTAAATCATAGCGGGACTGTGATATTGCGGTGGATATTCTGACACTAACTGACACTTTGTGGGAACCAGTGACACTAATACAGTGATCAGTGCTAAAACTATGCACTGTCACTGTACTAATGACACTGGCTGGAAAGGGGTTAAACATCTAGGGCGATCAAAGTGTTAAATGGGTGCATAGCCAGTGTTTGTGAGGTACTGTGAGTTGCTTTTAGTAAGGGAAATTATGGATGTTATTTCCTGATTTGCAGGCAAAGAAAATCCATCCCTTCCTCCTCTCAGGATGGAGCTCTGCCTTGTATACATATGCAGATCTATTCTGTGTGTTTTCCAGAAGATCGGCGGCTGCAGGCGGACATCCACTGACTAGCACCTGCTAATCAGCTGCTGTTGTGACAAATCACAGCAAAAGCGGCACACCGGCGGCGCACACACCCCCTACCCGGAAGTGCAGAATTACGTATATATACGTAATTCTGCGCAACGCGGCTGCCCTGTAGCAGTGAATCTGCTATAGGGCGGTCGGCAAGTGGATACAGTATATAACAGGCTGTTTATTTTCACTTTGTTATTTTCTTGCTGGAGTTCTGCTTTAAGGCGATTAAACAATCGTACATAATACACATTCAGTTTTCCTGATTACCATCACACCAGTCAGTCATATAACACTGTACTGCATTGGTGACAGTATCTAAAAAAAAAAAAATTGTATTTCTTAATTTTCCGAATAAATTGTGTAAAAAAATTACTACAAAAAACTCACCATGCCTCTTATCAAATACGTTGGACTGACTACTTTCCAAAAAGGGGTCATTTTGGGGGAATTTGTACTGTTTTGGCATTTTAGGGCCTCAAGAAATGAAATGGGCAATTGGTCTCTCAATCATTACAACTTTGGAATCTATATAGAAATAAACTTTCTTTATGTTCAGAAACCCCACCTCAGGCATCCTTTTTCGGAGATCCAAAGTTTCCCCCTGGACTTCATGGTTCATCTGAATTTTCCTGGTGGTACAATAATGGCTTAATATTAAAAAAAAAATATATAGAAAACTCTACATTCTTATCTTTTTCATCTCTTCAAACGTCATAGCAAACCCCAAACGGTGAACACTGCAGGTTTCTACAAATTAGACATTTCTATACCACACACTATAAAACATCTGGCATCAACCCCCTCTTTTATAAGAACAAATTTGCTATAAAACTCCACGAGGAAGGGGCCTGATCTTAGAAATCTTTGGTCATTTGGTGAGTATGGATCCACAAGAAAAACTACCATACAGTATATGCAGAAATGGGAATCAGAATTTAACTTATGCTCAGATGATTGAGATGACTGTGTAATAAATTTACATAAATGTACAAGATCCCTCACAGTTCGTTAAAATGCCATAGCTACACGCTATGTTTCCATCAGTCTCTCCCACATGTTCCTCTCAGGCTTCCTTTCCACATATTTTTGGGGAATGTGAGAAAATATCCCATATTTGGCGTAAGTTGGAAAATTTTGCTTCTCACCTCCACTAATTGTCTTTTATTCACTCCTATACCAGAAGTTCCTACCCCTTATATGAGGTAAAAGGGGGGGGGGGGTAAGTAGGAAGAGAGAGGGCAAAGTAGGGGAAGAGGGTACATGCATCGGGTTGGTAGTAAATGTATCTGAACTAAACGTGAGTCCAGTGCATTGTAGGCTTGGGAAGGGTATCGTAGAGAGCTGAGTGTTACTTTTCTGGATCGTGTACGTTTGGACGTACAACTTCTATCGTTTGGGGGGGGTTGCTTCCACTAGTGTCCATCACGGGATAGGGATAATGGGTACTACCGTGTAGGTCTAAAGAACACTCTAAATACAGAGGCAGTGAAGACTCTGTCAACCCTATCGTGGGGGATGTGGCTAATCTGACTAGGGGCATTCAGCCCCCGTCCAAGGCAAAACAAAACAAGTCAAAACATGTACTGCAGCACCATTGGCAGTATAACAGATTCTTCAATCTTTGAATGGACCGTTCAGGGATAACACATGTCTAGACGATAATAATACATATAACATCAAACATTTAAAGCATACAACTTGTGTGAACATAAAAACGTATCCCTGAGGACAGCTGAAAGTGCCGTCACGTCCAACCAATTCCTGGATCCCAAGAGGAATGACCAACATAGGGGGTCACCCACCCCTCCCGGGGCTCCAGGTCAAAGAACGATGAGTGGAAAGGACAGAACCCCCACCGGCCGGTGGGGTGAAAAGAACTTCATCCATTTGGAGATTTGGAAGTGCGTGAGCAGGAGCGTTTCTTGTTGGAGACTGTTTCCCATCCAGAACAAAAAGGAAGGCCAGGGGCCGCAGATGTTAAGGGCCAGTCCGGTACCTGTATTTGTGGCAGTTCAAAGGTCCCCAAAAAGCTAGCTAGG
Organism: Rana muscosa; assembly: GCA_029206835.1. Taxonomy (NCBI): domain Eukaryota; kingdom Metazoa; phylum Chordata; class Amphibia; order Anura; family Ranidae; genus Rana; species Rana muscosa. Next base: position 46,339,488 of record CM055128.1, read on the forward strand.
TCCCCGAGGGTACGGAAGACAGCCGATTTGCCATTGTGGGATGCAGAGAGTTGGAACGGGTATCCCCATCTGTATTTGATCTGCTTTGCTTGCAGGGCGTCAGTAACCGGTTTGAGGGCTTTCTGCATGAGTAGGGTCTGTCTAGACAAATCAGTCAGTAGCATGACAGGGGAATCATCGAACAAGATGGTCTCCTGAGATCGGGCTGCCAGCATGATGTCAGTTTTTACATAAAAAAAATGAATTCTGCATATAACTGTCATGGATATGCAGTAGTGTTTGTCTGTCAGATTACCTTCCTTCCCATGTGTTCATCTTAGAGGCCAGACTCTCTCTCACCTGGCTGCCTTCATAATCTCCTCCCAGCCTGACTCCACCCCAGACCCTATCACAGAACACTATATTAACCTGTACACTGCAAGCCTGCCTTGCTGATCAACGTGTTTGTTAAAGCATTCTGTGTTTGGGTTCCTGCCTGCTGTGTGCTACGTCTGTCTCTCTGTTACCGATATTGGCTTGTTCCCGACTATCCCTGTGTGCTTGTGACCTTGACCTTCGGCTTGTCCTTCGTTTATGTTTGTCTGCTTGTTGCCCTGACCTTGGCCTTTCCCCTCACTATTCTTGTATCCTGTGCTGCTGCTTTCCCTCTATCCTCCTTACCCTACGGAGCGTGAGCTAGGGGGCTCTAGGGGCCGCGACCTGGACCCAGCTGCAGCGTAACATCCTCACCACTAGAGGCTCTGGGGAAAACCTGCTGTGTCTCAGACTCCGCGCCCTGGGGAATCTTGGCTCTAGCTTCCTGTGGATCCCTGTTGTGCTCCACTGGTTCCGCTTTCCACAACCACCCAGTATCTCATCCGCAGCAGTCAGCCATAGGGTTCACTGCCTTGTGGTGCACTCCTGACCCCCAACGGTGTGCATCTGTCATCTGGCCACATGTGACCTGACAATAACATCCCTGGGATAACCGGGATTTGGGTTGCGGGGCCCCAGTGATCTGTGGATTCTGTCAATTTCGATCGGTGTCTCTTTGGGTTTGTTCAACAGTTGGTTAAACATGGAGGTGGCCGCCATTGCAAGATCTTTATTTTCCACGATTCTGGCAATCCGCGTATGCAGATATTGTTGCGACGGCTTCTGTTCTCTTGGTGGTCCAGACCATAGAACAGTTGTTGGATTTGATTTGTATGCTCTTGTAGGATACTCTCATGCTCAGAGATTCTGGTGACCGATTCCTCTACTGTAGTTTCAATGTCATCCATGCGGAGGCCTATGTCTTTGCGGAGGTCACTAATCTCCCTCCTGTATGATTTATCCAGCCTGCCAATGTAGGATTCTATGTCCTGCCTGGTGGGGAGGGATTTTAAATAGGCCTCCATGTCCCAGCTTTCCTTAGGACTGTGGGGGGGGAGAGGGGCTCCCGTGATGAGAGGGGCTCCTGGGGTAAGTGGGCTCTGGATCTGGGGACCTGGGGGAGGGGGGGTGCACGGCCTGTACCTTAGATGCTGCTTGTGCGGCCTGTGCAGCCGCCGAGCGGGTTGCCGCTATCTTGGGGGCCGGTGTGGTCCTGGTGTCCGGTCCCTTCGCGGGAAAATAGCTGCCGATTTCCCCGGATTTTTGATTCCCAGAGGTGCGGGGAGTGTTGCTGCACCCCCTCTTGCTCATGGGGTAAGCCAGGAGGAGTTCTGTCCGCGGGGCTGCGATCAGTGAGAAGGACGGGAGCGGGAGCCGGTCTCTCACACATCCGCCAAGCCACGCCCCCTACCCCTTATATGAGACTTATTCATACCATTTGTGCGGCCATACGCTGGCTGATAGCCAAAGACTGGAAATCCGCTTCAGTCTCTATTACCCAATTAAAATCAAGAGTAAACTCCATTGACCTTATGGAAAAAATATTCCACACTTTATACAACTTTAAGAATTCCTACAGCAGCTGCTGGCTTTTAATATTTGGACACTTACCTGTCCTGGAGTCCAGCGACGTCCGCAGCAGAGGACGAGCGACCGCTCGTCGCTCTGCTGCTCCCTCCGCCATCCTCGCTGCGCCGTTCTGATTGGTGCTCCTGTGTTCTTGGAGCCAAGTGTCTCCCAGAACACCAAGGGAAGTCTGCGGGAAGTGACGTAACTCCCGCAGATTCCCGGAGAGAGGACTCCCGGATGTGGGTGAAAATACCTGTCTTAGACAGGTATCTTCACCCCCCTCCTCCCTGAAAGGTGTCAATTGTGACACCGGAGGGGGGGAGGGTTCCAAATAGCAAAAGTTGCTATTTAGGGTGGAGCTCCACTTTAAATGGAACCTTTGGTTTAAACATGCTGAAGGTTTTTTCTAGATCACTGACAACTATATTTTTCAATGTGGATAATCTACATCTGACTAACCATTTACAGTTAAACACATCAATGTAATTTTTTATATACAGTAATACCTTGAATTACGAGCATAATTCCTTCCAGAAGCATACTTGTAGTCGAAAGCACTCGTATATCAAAACGAGTTCCCCATAGGAAATAATGGAAACTTAGATAATTCGTTCCACAGCCACTGCTAGTCTATGCAGTACTGTATGTGGCCAGAGCTGTAGGGGCACCGGTGTATGCAGTACCACATGTGGCCAGAGGTGTGGGGGTGCCGGAGACACTCGGGAACTGAATGTCTCTGAGCGTCTCCGAGTGTCAACGGTGCCCCCGCACCTCTGGCCAAATGCAGTACTGCACACCCCAGCGGCTAGAATCCTGCTTATCTTGCAAGGCAACGGTTGCAAAGCGAGTCAGGATTAAAAAAAAAAAGTAGCTTGTATTGTAAAGCGCTCGTAAACCGCATTACTCGCAATCCAAGGTTCCACTGTATGGTGTTAGCTATCTACTTTGGATTAAGTTGTAATATTGTTTTATGGCCATTGATACAATTTTATGTTTTCCTTTTGTCATTTTACATTTTACTAATATCAAGATGTAACTGGTGATTGTACTAAAGTTATTTGAATAAAAAGTTTGTGAACAAAATAAAAACCTTCTGGAGGTCAAGTAGTTAAAATGCACCATACTTTTCCTTTAAGATTCAATTTAAAACATGATCACTGCATTCCAATTTTTTTAGCAATGCTTCACAAACACGTCAGAAGTAGAGTTGAGCGGACACCTGGATGTTCGGGTTCGGCCAAACTTCGGAAAAAAGTTCGGGTTCGGGACCGAACTTTAACCCGAACCCGGACTCAAACCCGAACCCCATTGAAGTCAATGGGGACCCGGACTTCTAAGGACTAAAAAGGCTCTAAAAAAGTAATGGAAAGGGCTAGAGGGCTGCAAATGGCAGCAAAATGTTGTTAAGAGCATGGCAAGTGCTCTGCAAACAAATGTGGATAGGGAAATAACTTAAAATAACATAAAAAAAATAAAAATAAAAAATAATAATCTTGACCTAGGAGGAAGAGGTCCATATGGAGTAGGAGGTTGAGGTGGCGGTGGATGTGGCTGTGTAGGTGGAAGCGGCGGTGGAGGAGGACGAGGTAGCCAACACTGATTCAAAAATACAACAATGGCTGGGTAAGGCCGGTGATGTGTCGAATTCTGTCCCCCGTCAAATAGTGTCCACCCTGTACTGCGCTTGCTCAGTATGTAGGACAAGGGGATTTCGAAAATCTCCCAAGACGAACGGCGCCTGCGTGGTGAGTTCAGGTGAAGGCCACACCATCCGTGGTTCAAGCCGAGCCAAGTGAGGCCGTGCCCGAAGCGTGGCGATCGAACCGAGCCCGTGAGGGGCCCTGTTACTATGTGCTACCGTATGTCCACTTGGATGGTGGGGCTTGAACCTGCACTCACAGCGCAGGCGCCGTTCATCTTCGGAGATTTTGTGAATCTCCTTGTCCTCTGTACTGCGCAAGCGCTGCGCCTTCGCAGTATGGGCCGGACACAATCCGATGGCCGGACAGTTTTTGTCACAACACCGATATACATGTCTATTCTGCACAAGGTACGGACAAGTCCTGTGGGATCCATGCCTGGTTCATTTTAATGAACGTGAGCTTGTCCACATTGGCTCTGGACAGGCGGTTGCGCTTGTCTGTGATAACGCCCCCTGCCGTGCTAAATACACGTTCAGATAATACACTGGCTGCAGGGCAGGCCAGCACCTCCAAGGCATAAAGGGCAAGCTCAGGCCATGTGCCCAATTTGGAGACCCAGAAGTTAAAGGGGGCAGACCCGTCATCCAGTACGTGTAGGCCTGTGGACACATACTGCTCAACCATGTTGGTGAAATGCTGCCTCCTGCTAAGACGTTCCATCTCAGCTGGTGGTGCTGGTTGTTGTGGCGTGCTGACAAAGCTTTTCCACATTTCAGCCATGCTAACCCTGCCTTCTGAGGTGCTGCCGGTGCCCCGGCTGCGTTGGCGACCTCTTCCTCCTCCTCTGCCTTCGCCTTGTGCTTCCACCGTACGCCCGCTGTCAGGTGGGAATGCCACCAGCAGCACGTCTACCAGCGTGCGCTTGTACTCGCGCATCTTACGATCCCGCTCCAGTGAGGGAATTAAGGACGGTACGTTGTCCTTGTAACGGGGATCCAGCAGGGTGGCCACCCAGTAATCCGCACCAGTTAAAATGTGGGCAACTCGGCGGTCATTGCGGAAACACTGCAGCATGTAATCGCTCATGTGTGCCAGGCTGCCCAGAGGCAAAGAAAAGCTGTCCTCTGTGGGAGGTGTATTGTCTGTGTCCTCTGTATCCCCCCAGCCACACACCAGTGATGGCCATGAGCTGGTCTGGGTGCCACCCTGCTGTAAAAATGGCTCCTCCTCCTCCTCCTCCTCCATCTCCTCCTCCACCTCGTCATCCTCCAGAACTGTGCCCTTTCTGCCGGACAATTGTGTACCTGGCGTTTGTTGGTGCAGGAACCCACCCTCGTAGCCACTTGTGAAAGACTGCCCTGAAAGCCTTTGAAATGATCCCGCTTCCTCCTCCTCCTCCTCCTCATCCTCCTGTGCCACATCCTCTTCCATCATCACCCGAAGCGTTTTTTCAAGGAGGCATAGAACTGGGATAGTAACGCTAAGAACGGCGTCATTGGCACTGGACATGTTGGTGGAGTACTCGAAACAGCGCAACAAGGCACACAGGTCTCGCATGGAGGCCCAGTTATTGGTGGTGAAGTGGTGCTGTTCCGCAGAGCGACTCACGCGTGATTGCTGCAGCTGAAACTCCACTATCGCCTGCTGCTGCTCGCACAGTCTGGCCAGTATGTGCAAGGTGGAGTTCCACCTTGTGGGCACGTCACATATGAGGCGGTGAGCGGGAAGGCCGAAGTTACGCTGCAGCGCTGACAGGCGAGCAGCAGCAGGGTGAGAACGCCGAAAGTGAGCACACACAGCCCGCACTTTCTGCAGCAGCTCTGGCATATTGGGGTAATTTTTAAGGAACCTCTGGACCACCAAGTTCAGCACATGCGCCAGGCAAGGGATGTGCGTCAAACCGGCTAGGCCCAGAGCTGCTACGAGATTTCGCCCATTATCGCACACCACCAGGCCGGACTTGAGGCTCACTGACAGCAACCACTCATTGGTCTGTTGTTCCATGTCCCTCCACAACTCCTGCGCGGTGTGGGGTTTTTCCTCCAAACAGGAAAGTTTTAAAACTGCCTGCTGTCGTTTACCCCTGGCTGTGCTGAAGTTGGTGGTGAAGGTGTTACGCTGACCGGATGAGGAGGCGGTAGAGGATGAGGAAGCGGAGTAGGAGGAGTTAGCAACAGGAGGCAAACTGAAGCGCCCTGCAATCCTCGGTGGTGGAAGGACATGCGCCAAACTGCTATCTGCCTCAGGCCCAGCCGCCACTGCATTTACCCAGTGTGCTGTTAGGGAGATATAACGTCCCTGACCGTGCTTACTGGTCCACGCATCCGTAGTTAGGTGGACCTTGCCACAGATGGCGTTGTGCAGTGCCCACCTGATTTTGTCCCCCACTTGGTTGTGCAGGGAAGGGATGGCTTGCCTGGAAAAATAGTGGCGGCTGGGCACGACGTACTGTGGGACAGCCAATGCCATCAGGCTTTTAAAACTCTGCGTCTCCACCAGACGGAATGACAGCATTTCAAAGGCCAGGAGTTTTGAAATGCTGGCATTCAGGGCCAGGGATCGTGGGTGGCTAGGGGGGTACTTCCTCTTCCGCTCCAATGTTTGGGAGATAGAGAGCTGAACGCTTCCATGGGACATTGTGGAGATGGTTGGTGACCCAGGTGGTAGTGTTGCTGGCAGATCCTCTGTTTGCGGGGTGGCAGGTGCCACTGTCACTACAGAGGTGGATGAAGAGGCCGAGACTGCAGCAGAAGAGGAAGCAGGAGGAGCCAGAGACCTTTCTTGGTTTTTGAGGTGTCTACTCCACTGCAGCTCGTGCTTTGCACTTAGATGCCTGGTCATGCAGGTTGTGCTCAGGTTGAGAACGTTTATGCCTCGCTTCAGCCTCTGATTGCACAGCCTGCAAACCACTCATGTCTTGTCATCAGCACATTGTGTGAAGAACTGCCACGCTAGGGAACTCCTTGGACCTGGCTTTGGTGTGCTCGGTCCCTTGCTGCGTTGGGCAGTAGCAGACATACTGTCTAGCGGACGGACGCTCCGCTTTTGCACCCTGCTCCCTCTTCTGCTGTGCTGGTGGCTCTGTGCGACCACCGCCTCTTCCTCCAAACTACACTGGTCACCTGCATAACGTTCATTCCATGTGGGGTCGAGGACCTCATCGTCCTCCACATCATCTTCCACCCAGTCTTCACCCCTGCCCTCCTTGTCTGACTGCACAATTGCGAAAGCAGCAGCAGTTGGCACCTGTGTTTCGTCATCATCCGAGACGTACTGCGATGGTCCTCCCATGTACTCATCATGAAACATAAGTGGTTGGGCATCGGTGCACTCAATCTCTTCCACTTCTGGGGCAGGGCTAGGTGGATGGCCCTGGGAAACCCTGCTAACAGAGTCATCGAAAAGCAGAAGAGACTGCTGCATGATTTGGGGCTCAGACTGCTTGGCTGATTTGCAAGGGGGTGAGGTGAAAGACTGATGGACATGGGTTTCAGGTGCCAACTCTGTTCTTTCATCAGAAGAGTGGGTGGGAGACAATGTGAAGGAACCCGTGGCACTTTCAGCAACCCAATCTACTATCGCCTGTACTTGTCCTGGCCTAAACATTCGTACAGCCTCATTAGGCGAGACAAAATACCGCCACAGGCTCGGTCGCCTACTCGCACCTGAGGAAGGTGTTTCACTTGTGCGTGTATCTGGCACAGATCCACCACGTCCTCTCCCTGCAACAGGAGCTCCACCAGCAGCACCACGACCGGGGCCACCACGTCCCTTTGACCTTCTCCTCATATTTTCCAAATTTAGGATCTTGCCCTAAATGGGTGTTTTTGGAAGAGCAGAACACACCCACAGTACGTAACCGCTGAATCGCACAGCTACAGAACTGCAGAAAATGCTATTCAAAAAAAAATTTGTTTTTTTAGTATAGCACAGTCGGAGAAAAGCTATATAGAAATTGTTTATTTCACACACCTCCACATATGTATAACACACTGCAAACAATTTTTTGCCTTCCAACACAGCAAAAATGACCACATAGTGGCAAAGGAGAAAAAAGGTGAACGTCCTTGCATGGCACACAAATGGTCACCATCAAATTTATCTGAACTTGAGCAGTTCTCAGAAGAAGAGTGAGCAAATATTGCAAAGTCTAGATGTGCAATGTTAGCAGAGACATATCCCAACAGACTAAAAGCTGGAATTAAAGCAAAAGGTGGTTCAACAAAATACTGACATGGGGGGGGTGATCCATTTTCCAACTTAGGGATTCTGTTTTTTATTTATTTATGACATAGTTGGTGTTATATCTTTCACTTGGATGTTATATGTTGCATTAGTAAATAAAACACTGCAAAGCAACAAAATATGTTTTGTTTTTTTTAAAGGGGGTGACTTTTCTATACCCACTGTAGCTTTGTGATTTGAGCCTAAATGATGTATAAATAAGCCACCACGCCCCTGGATTTATGAACCTTTAAAGAATATTTGAAATAAAGATTGATTAACCACTTCAGCCCCGGACCATTTGGCTGGCCAAAGACCAGAGCACTTTTTGCGATTCGGCACTGCGTCGATTTAACTGACAATTGTGCGGTCGTGCGACCTGGCTCCCAAACAAAATTGACGTCCTTTTTTTCCCACAAATAGAGCTTTCTTTTGGTGGTATTTGATCACCTCTGCGGTTTTTATTTTCTGCACTATAAACAAAAAAAGACCGACAATTTTGAAAAAAAAGCAATATTTTTTACTTTTTGCTATAATAAATATCCCCAAAAAAGTACGTATTCTTCTACATATTTTTGGTAAAAAAAAACGCAATAAGCGTAAATAGGGGATCATTTTATAGCATTTTTATTAATATTTTTTTTTTTTTTACTAGTAATGGTGGCGATCAGTGATTTTTATCGTGACTGCGACACTATTGGACACTTTTGGCGCTATTTTGGGACCATTCACATTTATACAACAATCAGTGCTATAAAAATGCATTGATTACTGTGTAAATGTGACTGGCAGTGAAGGGGTTAAACCAGGAGGGGGTGCTGAAGGGGTTAAGTGTGTCCTAGGGATGTGTTCTAACTCTAGGGGGGATGGGCTACGTGTGACACGACACTAATCACAGCTCCTGATTACAGCGAGCTGTGATCAGTGTCTTGTCATTAGGAAGAATGGGGAAATGCTTGTTTACATCAGTATTTCCCCATTCTTCCTCTCCGTGAGACGATCGCGGGACTCCTGGCGGACATCGAGTCCGCGGGACCCACGCCCAGACTCACGGAGCTGGCGGCGGGCACGCGTGCGCCCACAATGCCGGCGATGTATATATACGTCGATCTGCCCACAGGAGCCATTCTGCCGACGTATATGTACGTTAGGTGGTCGGCAAGTGGTTAAACCACCACTGGTTTTTAAAAATATCAATTCATAATCTTAGAGCAATCTTTCTCCGGGGTGCCTACTGAGTTAATCAGGGGTTCCCCAGTTTCCGCTTGGTAACAGATGCTGTACACACTGGATGCTTCCAGCGATACACACTCACCCTGCAAGATACTTCCTTGCTGCATCAGGGCCCACTCATCTGCCCACTGCGCTACCCACCACACATGGAGCCAATCAGCAAGCAGATGATTCTGGCTACCAGATAGGTCAGCAGAAAGGCAGTAGTGCTGTTAAGAATAGATCTAGCTTTCAGTGTCATTGTTAGTGGAGATCATGAAAGAAGTCATGTGGGTCATGCCAGGCTGCCCAGGGACCATATTGGTCAAATATAGAAGCTTGTTGAAATAAATTTCCCTATATATGGCAGCACTGTGGCTTATTGGTTATCTCTCCTGACTTGCAGAATTGAGATCCTTGGTTCAAACCCCAACCAGGACACTAAATGCATGGAGTGCATATGTTCTCGCTGTGCTTGGGTGTACTCCAATTTCCTCCAAAAACATGCTGGACGGCAGGAACTGATAGAATGTACTGTACAATATAAAAAGCACTGTATAAATTGTTGGTGCTATAATAATAATATAGGGAAATGAAAGTCATCATGGGGAACGTTAGCCTAGTGATTGATCAAAATAGGTCTTGCTTGAAAATGTGTGGCAGTATAGAGCATTATTGGAGTCTAGTAGTTAATTCCCTCCCATTGATGGTAAGTTACGTTTACACTGGGGTTCCTATAGCATTTTGCATACTTTTAAAGGGTTACTTGACTGAGAAAAGATCAGGAGTCGTCTTAGGCCTCATGTATGCTGCTGCTGGCAAACGGACGTTTAGGAACAGTTGGGCATTTTTTTCAACTGCTCCTGAACTCTCCTCTATGTTATCTTATCAGTACATGTACACAGGGGCATTTATAGTAGTTTCTAGGCAGTTGAGTTTAGAGGATTTTTCTGGAACCCAAAAAAATGCGCTTAGAAGCTGTTTTTAAAGCGCCAAACGCGGCTAAAAGCGTTAAATCGCGTTTTGCAGCATTTCGTTTACAGACGTTTTTCATTTTAACCAAAAAATTAAAAATAAATATATTTTTTTCCAAACACTTCTAGACGCAAACGATGCTTAACGCAACTAAACGCGGCATGTAAACGCGGCTAAACTGCCGTTTTTAGATGCTGGTTTCTAGCTGTCATGGTAAATAGTTCAGGAGAGGTTGAACAACGTCCCGTGTACTTGAAGCCTTAGAGGTTGGAAGGAAGGTTTAGTGTAGTAAAAAAAAAATTGGTAGCTAAATAGTACAATTTTTATACCAAAAAGAGGGACAACTGCACAGATTTGGACAGTCCCTGCAAGTGAGGTACAGTTAGGAGATATGCATGTTCATGACCTTAGAAAACTGCCAGGGGGCCCGTGAATTGAGAACTGTCCACAGTACAACAAATCTGCCGCTGGTTGAACCACTCAGTAGTTTTGGTGTAGCCTATAGATCAGCCATTCTCAGCCAGGGTTCCATGGAACCCTATGGTTCCTCCAGAGATTGTTAGAGTTTCCTGGAGCTGTGGCTGAAAGACCTCTCACCTGATGGGGCATGAATGGTTCCAGGTCCAACACCACATAGCATGGTCAGCAGCATGACACCACTGATCATTTCACCTGTCTGAAAAAGTGGCATTCTGACCATCAATGTAAGGGAAATTCTTTCCACTAACAACCAATGTAAGGGACATTCTTCCCACTGGTCACCAATAAAAAGGCATTCTTCCCACAGACCACCAATGTAAGGGGCATTGTTCCCACTAACTTCCATTATAAGGGGCATTCTTCCCACTGACCACCAATGTAATGGACAGTCTTCCCAATGACCACCATTGTAAGGGACATTCCTCCCACTGACCACCAATGTAAAGAGCATTCTTCCCACTGACCATCAATGTAAGGAGCATTCTTCCCACTGACCACCAAAGTAAGGAGCATTCTTCTCACTGACCACCAATGCAAGGGTCATTATTTTCACTAAGGAAAGGAAGGTGCGCCAAACTAAGTGCAGTAATAACGTTTTAATAACCATTAATAAAAACAGCCAAATGGCTACTCACAAATAGGAAGAAGTAATCAGGCATATAGTGTATACAATGTATATGGGTGGTCCGGTGTCATCAATAGTCCGAGGGAAAGATGTAGGTCCCAGATGGAGGATAAGGCTGAAGGCAGATGTAGTGTCAGCAAAGGAAGTCCTGGGCGTTAAGATGCTGTAAACGTGTGTGATGTTATTCTTCCTGTAGTGGTGGAAGATGCGCATCAGCGTGCGTTTCAGCGTGGAGCCCAGCGTGCCGTCGGACCGGAAGTGACGTGGTACGAGGAACGGACCAATCCGATGACGCGTTTCTCAGCTTCCGCTGTTTCATCAGATAACATCACACACGTTTACAGCATCTTAACGCCCAGGACTTCCCTTGCTGACACTACATCTTCCTTCAGCCTTCAGCCCTCGGACTGTTGATGACACCGGACCACCCGTATACATTGTATACACTATATGCCTGATTACTTCTTCCTATTTGTGAGTAGCCATTTGGCTGTTTTTATTAATGTTTATTAAAACGTTAATACTGCACTTAGTTTGGCGCACTTTCCTTTCCTCATTTATCTTCCAGAGCCTGCTTCTGCTTATGGTAGCTGCCGCTGGTGCATACATCATTTGATGGACATTTGAACTTTTCAGTGACATTTGAACTCTCATTATGCCAGAACTATTTTTGCGCCATTTTTACCTTTTTCTGTCATTATTTTCACTGACCACCAATATAAGAAGCATTCTTCCCACTGACCCCCAATGTAAGGAACATGCTTCCCACTGACTACCAATGTAATGGGCATTTTTCCACTGAACTCCAATATAAGGAGCATTCTTCCCACTGATCACCAATGTAAGGAACATTCTTCCCACTGACCTCCAAGGTAATGAGCATTCTTCCCACTGACCACCAATGTAAGTAACATTCCAACCACCAATGTACAGAGGCGTTGTAAGGGGGGAGCCCGGGGTGCGGGCCGCACCCGGGTGACACCCGACACAGCACTGCATTGAGAGGCGCCGCGCTGGCCGCGGCTCTCTCCTCTTCCTCCTTCCCCTGCGCCCGCATGTCCTCTGGGAACCGGCACTGCGATCTACAACTGCACTTGTGACAGGCAGGTGGGGGGAGGTCACGGATGGTGCCAGTGTCCTATCACATTTGCACTGCTCAGACCGACGTTGATGCCTAGGCTCCTCCTCCACTCCACACTGACAGTATATCCACAACAGGAGGAGGAGCCTAGGAAGAGGGACATTCGTGTTCACAGAGCCGTGCTGATCTGAGGTCTGTAAATGTAGGGAGGGGAGGTATAAAGGAGGGGGGGCGTTACATTAGGGGGATTGCAGGGGGGTTAACCTTAGGGGGATTACACAGGGGGGTGTTACTTTAGTGGGATTGCAGGGGGGTAACATTAGGGAGATTGCACAGGGGGGTTACATTAGGGGGATTGCGGGGGGTAACATTAGGGGGATTACACAGGGGTTGTGTTACTTTAGGGGAATTGCAGGGGGGTAGCATTAGGGAGATTGCACAGGGGGGTTACATTAGGGGGATTGCACAGGGTGTTTACATTAGGGGGATTGCAGGGGGGTTAACATTAGGGGGATTACACAGGGGGGGTGTTACTTTAGGGGGATTGCAGGGGGGTAGCATTAGGGGGATTGCACAGGGGGGGTTACATTAGGGGGATTGCAGGGGGTAACATTAGGGGGATTCCACAGGGGGCGCATTACTTTAGGGGGATTGCAGGGGGGTAGCATTAGGGGGATTACACAGGGGGGGTTACATTAGGGGGATTGTAGGGGGGTAACATTAGTGGGGTTTCCACAGGGGGCGTGTTACTTTAGGGGGATTGCAGGGGGGTAGCATTAGGGGGATTACACAGGGGGCACGTTACTTTAGGGGGATTGCAGGGGGGGTAGCATTAGGGGGATTACACAGGGTGGGTTACATTAGGGGGATTGCAGGGGGGTAGCATTAGGGGGATTACACAGGATGGGTTACATTAGGGGGATTGCAGGGGGGGTAACATTAGGGGGATTGCACAGGGGGGTTACATTGGGGGGATTACATTGGGGGATTACACAGGGGGGAAGTTACATTAGGGGGATTACACAGGGGGGGCATTACATTAGGGGATAACACAGGGGGGGGGCGTTTCATTAGAGGGATTACACAGGGGGGGCATTACATTAGGGGAATTGCACAGGGGGGGCGTTACATTAGGTAGATTGCACGAGGCACTAACATTAGGGGATTACACAGGGGGCAGAGCTGTGCTGATGCGCTAGCCTGCTCAGTGCCCTGGATTGCTCATGCTCAGTGACCGGGGGGGTGACACTATATTTTACAGCACCAAGTGACACCAAACCTAGTGACGCCACTGCCAATGTAAGGAATATTTTTCTCACTGACCACAAATGTAAGGAACATTTTCATCGCTGACCAGTGATCACCATTGTAAGGGGCATTCTTTCCACTGATCACCAATGTAAGGACCATTTTCATCACTGACCACCATTGTAAAGGGCAATCTTTCCATTGACCTCCAATATGAGGAGCATTCTTCCCACTGACCCCTGATGAATTCAGTTTAGCCGGGGTTATCTGAGACCTGAAAACTATTTCAAGAGTTCCTTAGTGATGAAAAGGTTGAGAAAGGCTGTTGTAGATACCGCAGGCAAGAGTCTGGAGATATTTACGGTCTGAGTTCTATGACGTGAAAAATCTATCCTACAAAAACCTTTGTCTGGACCACACCATTCTTTTATTTTAAAAAGTCACAAAAACATAATGTACTTTCCATGACCTACGGGTGCATTGATCTTACACCATACGATCCATGACACAAGTCAGTAGTTTGGTGCAGTTTCAGGCACTCCTACATGCTCAGGTCTCCCCATAGAATTTTGGGAGTGATGTCATCACACAGATCTGGCTGAATATTGCTACAAGACACATCCTACTTCTCAGACTCAGCTGCCTCTCGATGTGACAGCATAGGTTATTCATTAAGAAACCCACACTGAAAACTTCCTCCAAACTCTCTCACTAGCAGGTGTAGTCAGTCTTCTCTCTCAGCTGATGAAAACATGCTAACAAAGTAAGTTTTATTTTTATTATTCTTCTATGGAGTTTATATTATAGGAATACGGTGTATTATTTGCCCGAAATAGCTGAGGTCTTCACATTATTAGACCATAACTCTGCATAGGAGACAGATTTAATACACATTTCAGAAAGTCTTTTTAGGTGCTGGTCTTGCTGGTCTTGTTCCAATATGCCTATACAGGCTCTTAAAGTATTCATAATACCCAGTGAGAATGTCCCCATTCTGCTGGCTGCCTGGAAACATGTTTTTCGTTGTCTCTGGTTTTGCAGGAATGATATTGGGATTTTTTTTTTTTTTAACAAGAAATGATATTTGGATTTTTACATAGAGGTGCTGTGTTTATAAGTACATTCGATTCCTAACTATGAAACGTATGTTTTATGGGAAAGCCAGTTATATTACTATCTTGCCAAACCCTTCCAAATTAAAGAAGACCTGGAATTATCCAAGAAAGCTAGGCTGACAATTTTAGCATGCCTTGTAGTGATCAATCAAGGACTGGGCTGTGTAGGTCATCATCAATAGGGGGTGACAATCAATGCTTCCATCCTTTGGTTCCGGCTTATATTGGCAAACAAAAGTTTTCCAAACTTTTTAGAGAAAAAGGAGTACAAACTTGTTTCTGAGCACTTCCCACAGAGAAACATAGAAAGTGACAATGAAAAAGCTAATTTGGTCCATCAAGTCTACCCCCTTTTTATTTATTTTTTAACATTTGGGGTATATTTTTTTTATTTTATTTTTTTGTTTCACCTTTTTTGTCTAAAAAAAGTATAGACTTATATTTGTTCCATTTGGATCTGTTCTTTTGTGGGGGTTTTTTTTAACCTTTATGCCCGAGTATAGACCTAAGTTTATCCCATTTGTGTTTTTTTTTTGTTTTTTTGTTTCTTTATCCAGCCACTACATTACATCTTGTTTTTTTGTTTAAACTTTTTTTGCCCATAATAGTATAGACTTATGTTTATTCCATTTGGGTTTGTTCTTTTATGTTTTTTTTTTTACCTTTTTGCCCGAGTATAGACCTTTTATCCCATTTGACTTTTTTCTTTTTTTCTTATTTTTTATTTATCCAGACAGTACCCTTTTCCAGTGTTTCTCAACTCCAGTCCTCAAGGCGCACCAACAGGTCATGTTTTTGGGATTTCCTGCAGATGAAATGGCTGTGGTAATTACTAAAGGCAGTGAAACTGCTCAAATCACCTGTGCAAATCAATGGAAATCCCAAAAACATGACCTGTTGGTGTGCCTTGAGGACTGGAGTTGAGAAACACTGCCTTATTCCACTGATGAACAGGTGGCTTTAGCCAACATTTTATTTTAACAATCAAAGTTTTCAAGTCTATACCAGGTTCAATAATCTCACAGTTGGATGCATCCAATTTGCAAGTGCCAGGGTCCTGTAATGACGTTGCCTAAATTAAATCCTGATTTCACTAATATGCCTGGTGTGAGAACCCATATTCATTATTGTTTATTTGTGGTAGTACAATGGCTAGGTCTTGTAAATGCATAACAATACCCTCAAACTGCAATAGGCACCATCGTTGGGGCAAGCAGCAAAAGTCCCTATTACTGGTGTTGGTGGACTTTGTGGCAAAAATTGGATAAGGCAGGTAATATTATGGTGGTCTTACATAGCTAGACTATTTGATGACAAAATAATTGATAACTGTCTACTTTGACAATTGGCTAGGGCAATGGCTAGGAGGTCTTGTAAATGCCTAACAATACCCTCAAACTGCAAAAGGCACCATAGTTGGATCAACTGTGGGTATAGAATTGGATATATGGGATTGTATGATATTATTATATATATATTTTTTTTATGGTTGAACTGGATGGACTTGTGTCTTTTATCAACCTGACTAACTATGTAACTAGTTGGGGCAACCCGCAAAAGTCCCTATTACCGATGTTGGTGGCCTTTGTGGTGAAAATTGGATAAGGCTGGTAAATTTATGGTGGTCTTACATAGCTAGACTATTTGATGACAAAATAATTGATAACTGCCTACTTTGACAATTGGCTAGTGCAATGGCGAGGAGGTCTTGCAAATGCATAACAGTACCCTCAAACTGCAAAAGGCGCCATCGTTGGGGCAACCAATAAAAGTTCCTATTACTGATGTTAGTGGCCTTTGTGGATAAAATTGGATAAGGCAGGTAATATTATGGTGGTCTTACATAGTTAGACTATTTGATGTAAAAATAATTGATTACTGTCCACTTTGACAATTGGTTGAGTATCTAACGTACCCATGAATTCTTCTGTTTGGCTTAATAAGAAATTGGCTTCTCGTAGAATGCCTACACTTTATATCCGATACAAAACGGCTGTTCCCCATTGTTACGGCTCAGTTAATTTCCCAGATAATGTAATAATCAGAAGATATTCAGCTTTCTTCCACCACCAGTTCTACAGACTTTTACAGAAGGACTAAACATGGCGCTCCAGTTTTACTGTGAAGCCCTATACAGTAGCAGGGGTTTACTAAGTACCTCCTTATATGTGTCATTTGGTCTGTAGTACCCCCTGTAGTGTTTTTAATAATTTCCAGTACACCTAAAAGTGTATAAAATGGTTTCTAATCAGCCCATTATATATTTTAAATAACTGCAATGTGTTCGCTCCAATTTATTTCTACAGACTTTTTTAATGGCTTATTCGTTATATAGAATAATTTGTTGAATTTACGGCAAGCAAAACTAAAAGCTTTATTGCTTGGTGCAAAACACATTGCTGTGTATGGACAACGTTTTTTGTTGTTGTTATATCTAAGTGTACAAATTACTAATTTATTGGCTGTGGTGGATATCACCTCACTGGAAGCCTAAGATATCAAGCTGCGTGAAATAACAACTGCCTATAATACCCCACATCAATGCATAGGCTTGCTTCTTACATTCAATTAGCTGTCATTTTTCGGCAGAGCTTTGAGCCTTGTTGCTTGCTGTGAGCTGTACAAAAAACACACTGATGAAGAAGCCAATTTTTTTTTTTTACTTATTCACTAGTAGTTTTTGAACTTACAAGCATCTACTGTAGTGGTCACTTTTAAAGGGAGCAAGAACTGTGGTCAATGGATACAGAACACTGAATGTCTGAATAAAGGCCGAATGTCTAACAGGAACCGCAAAGATTTGCACATCCCAATAAAAAACACTTGAATTGCCAACAAAAGTGTGGGATTGTTAAAAAACATATTGTCCGTGAGAAGCAAAACCCTGCCTAATGGCGCGGCTTTGGGTCTAGTAGATAATTATCAATTATACTAGAGACTTCGGACCTTAGAGTAGATTCAGGGGCCTTTTATTCTTTTTTTACAAAACATGTTGCCATGCTAGAAAGTATCTGAGTCAGAGGCTGCTGATATAGAATGACAGGGCAGCTGCCAAAGTTTTGAAAGCCTACAGTTTAGAAAAAGGTATCAAAAATTCAATTCAATAAGACCATACACGTTGCTACAAACCATAGCATCCAATTAGCTTTCAGTTTAATGCAGATAAATAATAAAGCCTCTATATTTGTATTTAATTGCAGCTTAGAATACGATGAAATTTAAGCACTTTTTTATGCAGTGCATAGCTGTGCTAAATTGATTGTAAGTGGACCAGGCCTAAAAAGCAAAATATGACTACTGTCTATGCTATAGGTTAGACCAAGCCTTTTCTGGAACTTTTTGTTTACAAGTCTAAATTAGTATTTTTTGCTAGAAAATTACTTAGAACCCCCAAACATTATATATTTTTTTAGCAGAGACCCTAGAGAATAAAATGGCAATTATTGCAATATTTTATGTCACATCATATTTGCGCAGCGGTCTTTCAAATGCAATTTTTTTGGAAAAATTAATTTAAATTAAAAAAACAAAAAACATTAAATTAGCCCAATTTTTTGGTATGATATGAAAGATGATGTTACGCAGAGTAAATAGATAACTAACATGTCATGCTTTAAAATTGCGCACGCTCATAGAATGGCGAAAAACTATGGTATTTAAAAATCTCTATAGTCCACGTCCAAGTTAAATTTTTTTTACAGGTCACCCGTTTAGAGTTACAGAAGAGGTCTAGTACTAGAATTATTGGTCTCGCTCCAACAGTCGCATCGATACCTCACATGTGTGGTTTGAACACTGTTTACATATGTGGGTGCAACGTACATATGCGTTCGCTTCTGCTTGTGAGCACGGATAGACAGGGTGCTTTAAAAAAAAATGTTCTTATTTATTTTACTTTTAATCTTTACACTGTCCCTTTATTTTTAATTTTTTTTATGACTTTTATTTCTATTACAAGGATTGTAAACATCCCTTGTAATAGAAATTAGCATGACAGGTCCTCTTTATTGAGAGATCTGGGGGTCAAAAAGACCCCAGATCTCTCATTTACATTTAAAAGCAAGAAAAAAGTAATTTTGCCTTTAAGGGAAAAAAAATCATCCCTTTAAGGCCGAGAGACGGAAGTAAAGTGAGACCTCGTTCCGGTCCTCCAAGGGCATAGAGCAGAGTTGGGGCCATATTGTCCTCACTAGGCTTCCTGCCCGACTCCGGGCTAATGGACAGGTGCGTTAAGCTCGGAGATGACTGGAAAGTGTTGGGGGGATGGGCACCTCTCCCGCCGCCTCTAAAAGTGATCCCGTGACAAATCCGCTGCTGGGACCACTTTTATCAGATGCAGAATCGCCCACAGTACAAAAAAGTACCGGGATTCTGGCAGCTAGCTGCTGCCATAACAACAGTATTTAATGTCCAAATAATGACATAAATGTACTGTGGACGGTCGTCAAGTGGTTAATTCATAGTGAAAATCATAGAAAATGAATTGCTTAGTTGAGAAGACCTTTGTGTCGCTATATTGTGCCAATACATTTCACTCTTATTTTTATGGTTGCTGGCTGATTTACCAGGATCATGGTACAAAAAAAAAAGTTTTTTTGGTGGGATTTCTTGGATCACAGTCCACTTCTTCAGGAGCAGGTTTTGGAAATAGTTAACAACAGCTCTATAACATTTATAAAAATAGAAACAATTTGTTTCCATAAATCCCAAATCATTTAAAGTGTTTGCCCCTGCTGTCCTGGATTGGGGTCCCCATCTTGAACCCTCTAGGCCAGTGATGGGGAACATTGGCGCCCCAGATGTTTTGGAACTACATTTCCCATGACGCTCATGCACTCTGCAGTGTAGTTGGGCATCATGGGAAATGTGGTTCCAAAACATCTGGGGTGCCAAGGTTCGCCATCACTGCTCTAGGCTATTGCAATGCCCCCAGTGGTCTTTGAGGTAACTGCGGTCTTCATATAGACGCTTTAAATGATTTTGGATTCATGTAAACTAATTGTTTCTATTTATTTTTTTTACATGTTTTTAATTATCTCCATCACCTGCTCCTGGAGAAGTGGACTATGATCCAAAAAAATGTGTCAGGCTTTATATAATATTATGTTGATGATAAGTCTTGTATCACCCGATCTTGAGTAATTTGAATGATGGTTGGATGTACAATAATATGAATTTGTTTTTTATGGGAATTTTCAGTACTTTTGTAACAACATTGTTGAAATTGTAATTTTCTTTGTGTGACTTGTGCCTCAAAAATCGAGCCAAAAAAACTTTGTTTTCTTTTTGTACTTTTTACTGTGTAATAACTGGACAATAAATAGGATATATATGGATCCTTTGGTTGAAGCCCTGGTAGTATAAATAAAAAAACACACTGAGCTGAAAATCTGTTGCTATGAGGACCTGTCTTCTAATATTGCAAATGGCAAAAAAATGAAAGTGCAATATCCAAAATCTGTGAACGTCCTTGGAAATCAGTAATGGTTGTTGTCTATAATACTAAGCAAGTAGGAATGATTAAATCAGGGGAATTGGAGATTCTTTATTTGGTATTCTCTTGAGTATTTGCTTGTAGGTCTGTCTGATGATAATTCCTAAATGGTAATATTGGACAAGTGTGTATATTGCGAATCAAATGCTTTGTAATTTGCCTAATTCTAATAGCTATTTCCTTTTCAATTCTATAGCAAAAAAAAGGTGTTTGCTATGGATGCTTCTTATTTTGTTAGGTATGGGATTTTTCTGCTTGGCTTAAGGCAATTTGATATTATTTAAGGTCCATGCAACAACAATATTTCAGTTACAAGTGGAATTATGTGGGTGAAGTTTGCCCTTGGTGTCTTATATGTCTTTTATATGTCTCCATGAGTGCCATAATTCTCAGCTGTGTTCCTGCCCACCTGGGAGTTTTGCGTGTTCCAGCCCCCTTGTTATATTGTCTATAATATAAAATAAATATAATTCTACCAGGGCTGATGAGAACCCCTCATAACGGGCACAGCAGGTCTGCAGAACGCAGTTTAGAGATCTCATTAACAGAATTTCCAAGAAATATAAGAAAATGTCAGGTGGTTCAATTCTCAAGCATCTATCAAAAACTGAAATGCCAGTTCTAAGTGATCTTACACTTTAATAATAAAACCAGAGTTTATTTAAAAAAAAAAAATAGGGTTTCATAAAAGAAAAGAAAACATGGTTTCATGGGCAGATGCCAGATACCTAATTGCTGCTGCCAATTAAAAAAAAACTTGTCCAAGTGAAAACAAATAAATGAATGAATGTTCCAGGCTGATGGATTACATTACTTTGCAGCAAATGTTGCATTAAACCTTATCGCTTGTAGTTTTTATATTACGTACTTAATGGCATTTGGTATCATATTAAAAATTTTAGACATTCTGGGAGTTTAATATGGTTCGAAATAATAGCCAATTGTTGGCTATAGGGTCTATGTATTAATGTTTTCACCCAAGATTTATAGAACTTTCACTCACCTGAATGGAAAGGTAAATCTTGGATAAAAATATTAATAAACTGGTCCCTATGTGTTATTTATCATAATGATTGTCATTTTTAACCACCTGACAGCCCTCATTTTACAGAGCAAGCCTATAGAGTAAGTCTGTTGTGTAAATTCAGGGCTATCAAACTATCATATTAGTTAATTACTGTTTGCTTGCAATACTTGCATTTTCTGTAAAAGACGATTGCTTAGTTTTGATGCAAAAGAATTGCATTACGCACTCAACCTCATACATGTTCAATGCTGGGGTGTTTAACGCAGTGTACTGCAATTGTGTTTAAAACAGAGATTAATTATCATTAAACTGATATCCGGCAACACACAATAAAATGAATACAAATGTGGTACATACCCCATATGGCCTAAATCAAATTTTTGTAAAATGTATAAAGATTGGCAGATTGGAGACCTTCCTTGGCAGTGCTCCTCACCCTCAACAATCATCACATTTTGAAGGGTCCAACAGACCCAGGATCCCTTTGATGAGAGCAGAAAACCCATCCCAACAGGTCCAGCATTACTTCTTAATCCACAATGAGAGATTTAAAACACACACAAAAAAAAACTTATTGGACATCAGCCATGGCCATGCCATTGTCACTTACACACCCAATACTTTTCACAAGCCCCACCAAGAGACTTTTGTACTAGGTTTTTATTCTTTATATTGTATTTATGAGTTTAAATCTCTTTTTTTTTACTTATATATTATAAAAAGAGTGTGCGATATAAAATAGGATAACTAAGGGAAAATAGCAATGTGTACCAGGTATTCTGCATTTCGTTCATGAGCTGGACCACTCGTGAGCATTGGCACTGGGTACAGATATCGCAAATTGAAGTGATCCTAGAGCAGGAGCTCTTATCCTTTTTGCGACTACAGACTCTAATTTATTGCCCAATATGTCCCCGTACCCCTTCTCCAGACTGTCGTCATCATCATCATCAACAGTCCTATTGAGGACCAATGAGACTTCAGAAGATGTCAATAGCTTGGTTTTACTTTATATATGGATAGATAAGGACAAAAGAGATGAAAGAGATTTTATAGATTATATCATTTATACAAAAAAGGCAAATCTCAAATACACAAAGCTAGCTATAGCCAGTGAGATTTTTGCTGTTGTTTTTTGCAATCAAAGCATGGAATTGAGGTCTATTACTGACGATGTTACCCACATTAGGTAGATTTCTTTACTTTAACTTAAGGTTCAGTAAGGTTGGCAGCCTGTTTCAAGATTTTTTGATTTTTCAAAGGACCAGTCCCATTCCTTCATCATTTGGTTCTCATATAACCAAGGGGCATGGATAGGCCCAATTAAGAACCCAACAGAAAAATTTGAAGTCACCAGCACTCCAAGTAAACGTGTATCAAACTCGCAATTATTGTGAAGACCATGTCATATAAGAACAAGAATTCTGGCACTTCTTCTTTGTCTTCTATGAATCTTTACAATAAATGTGAGTTTAATACACATTTACTTGGATTTACTTGGATTACTGGTGACCTTGCATTTTATTGTCTGGTTTTGGAATGGCACCATTCGTTGCAATCACTTCAAGAATCCATTGATCGTCCAAAGGTTAAATACTGTGAAGAAGTGCAGCTTTAAAATTTGGACTTTCTCCCAGTTAAAAATCCCTCTCTTAGAGCATCTTATTACTCCCATGGGGTCAATACCTCTAATAATAGAATTCACTATACAGTGCATCGGAAAAATATTCACAGTGCTTCACATTTTCCACATTTTGTTATGTTACAGCCTTATTCCAAAATTGATTAAATTCATTATTTTCCTCAAAATTCTACAAACAATACTTCATAATGACAACATGAAAGAAGTTTGTTTGAAATCTTTGCAAATTTATTAAAAATAAAAAGTGAAAAAATCACATGTACATGTGTATGTGTAATATGTGTATTCACAGCTTTTGCCATGACACTCGGAGAACTGATCTCAGGTGCATCCTGTTTCCACTATTCATCCTTGAGATGTTTCTACAATTTGATTGGAGTCCACCTGTGGTAAATTCAGTTGATTGGACATGATTTGGAAAGGCACACACCTGTCTATATAAGGTCCCACAGTTAACAGTGCATGTCAGAGCACAAACCAAGTCGTGAAGTCACTGTAACTGTCTGTAGACCTCCAAGACAGGATTGTATCGAGGCACATATCTGGGGAAGGGTACAGAAAATTTTCTGCAGCATTGAAGGTCCCAATGAGCACAATGGCCTCCATCATCTGTAAATGGAAGAAGTTTGGAACCACCAGGACTCTTCCTAGAGCGGGGAAACAGGGATCGGGGAGAAGGGCCTTAGGCAGGGAGGTGACCAGGAACCCGATGGTCACTCTGACAGAGCTCCAGTGTTTCTCTGTGGAGAGAAGAGAACCTTCCAGAAGAACAACCATCTCTGCAGCACTCCACCAATCAGGCCTGTATGGTAGAGTGGCCAGACGGAAGCCACTCCTCAGTAAAAGGCACATGACAGCCCGTCTTGAGTTTGCCAAAAGGCACCTGAAGGACTCAGACCATGAGAAACAAAATTGTCTGGTCTGATGAAGCAAAAATGTAACTCTTTGGCCTGAATAGCAAGCGTCATGTCTGGGTGAAACCAAGCACCACTCAGCACCTGGCTAATACTATCCCTACAGTGAAGCATGGTGGTGGCAGCATCATGCTGTGGGGAGGTTTTTCAGTGGCAGCAACTGGGAGACTAGTCAGGATCGAGTGAAAGAATAATGCAGCAATGTACAGAGACATCCTTGATGAAAACCTGCACCAGAGCACTCTGGGCTTCAGACTGGGGTGAAAGTTCATCTTCCAACAGGACAACTACCCTAAGCACACAGCCAAGATAACAAAGTGGCTGTGGGACAACTCTGTGAATGTCCTTGAGTGGCCCAGCCAGAGCCCAGACTTGAACCTGACATCTCTGCCTAAGAATGAGTTCCTTAGAAGTCAGGCCAAAGGTATCTTTTGTTTTGTTTTTTGCTGCATTCGTTCTCTTGTTGCGGGCTAAGAACATTTTCTGGAGTTCAGCTTTAACTCATAGAGTTGGTGGGAACTCATCTGTTATCTAATTAAGGAGCTGATGAATGTGCAAATGTGACAGTGCCTGTCCCTAAAAAGAAAAGAAAATACAAATAAATAAATTATTATAAATGTAATTAATTATATTATAAATGTAATTAAATAAAATGCACTTACGAAGCTCTGACTAAGGCATAAATCTTGTGCTCTGTCTGGAGTTCTCCTTTAATAATCAGAAATGGGAAGCTTTCTATAGACACAGGTTGTTTATGGTTGTGCTCCTTCATGCGTTTAGAGCTGGAGTCCCAGGCGTGTTTTCGGTATCACTATTACTTTCTCAGCAGTCTGTTTTCTTCTTATAAACCCCAATTGCAAATTTGTTTTACTCAGCATCCTCCTCAGTCCTGCAGTGATAGGCAAGGAAACCCCCTTAGAGTCTCACTGCCAGCCTACAAGCAGCCATTGTGTAGAATGTGTTCATATTGTATTCAGAAAGAAAAATGTACTGTTAAGAATCTCCCATCAATAACACAGGCTGTGTAAAAGCTAAACCTCATTGGCTACAGCTTTTATACTAAACTACCGTATATACTCGAGTATAAGCCGACCCAAATATAAGCCGAGGCACCTAATTTTACCACAAAAAACTGGGAAAACGTATTGACTCGAGTATAAGCCTAAGGTGTCCATCTGCATGCCTCACTTTGCCTCACTTTGCCTCACTGTGTCCATGTGCATGCCTCACTGTGCCCATGCCTCACTGTGCCCATGCCTCACTGTGTCCATGACTAGACTGACGTTTAACATGGGAGTCTATGGAAGGGGTGCCCGGCTTTGAAAAATCGGTGCTCCCCGGCCGTAGGTCCCCCGGACAACAAACTTTGCACACTTGTAAAGGAAGAGTGAGGCTACATGTGTGCCAAGTTTGGCCGGTACTGGGTCCCCAATATCCGGGAGATCAGGTGCAAAAATGTAACTCGAGTATAAGCCGAGGGGGCATTTTCAGCACAAAAAAATGTGCTGAAAAACTCGGCTTATACTCGAGTATATACGGTACTTGTGATCATTTAGAACCAATCAGGACTATGCATTGCATTCTGGATTTTTTTCATCAAGGTTCTTGCAACGGTTTCATATTTTCTTTAGCACCTTCTAATGCTGTCTGTGCATTTAACAATGTCTTGTGCAGCCAGCTTGAGAAATGTTACCCCAACATTTCATATTCCTCATATGTGCCTGCTGTACCATGTACTTGTACGAAAAAATATCCTCTTCTCGTTGCATTGCTTCCATTGCGCAAAATCTTAGGTGATCCTGCAAGCCTCTCTGCTTTCCTGTTTCAAACTAACCGCACTAGACGTTGGAGCACATCTATCCCAGCGTGACCAGTTTTCTGGCTGTGCTGGGAGAATAGCCTGCCTGTTCTCCAATGATCAGACTTCTGCTGGCATGCCTCCGCATAGTCATTCACTAGAGTGATCAGTGTGCTGCTGTTTCTCCACCCCCATCTCTCCAAGCCCCTTATTCAGCTGAGGACAGAGATCACTTATAAAAAATATATACATACTATACATGTACTTATATATACATTTACATCTACTTATACACATACAATTTGTACAGTTATAAAGGCTATAACTTTATTAATATCTGAGCTTGCTCCGATGTTTTTTTCTATTTATTACAGGTTTATATATAGCACTGACAATGTATACAGCGATTTACATGTGTACATTCACATCAGTCCCTACCCTCAAGAAGCTCACAATCGAAGGTTCTTATTTCACATGCATACATACATACACTGGGGCCTATTAACTTACCAGTATGTCTTTGAAGTTTGGAATGAAACCCATACAAGCATAAAGGAAACATGCAAACTCCATACAGCTAGTGTCCTGACTGGTTTTCAATCCAAGGACCCCAGTGCTAACTGCTAAGCAACTGTGCTGGCTATGATGGTACCTACAGTGCCTTGAAAAAGTATTCATACCCCTTGAAATTTTCCACATTTTGTCATGTTACAACCAAAAACATAAATGTATTTTATTGGGATTTTATGTGATAGATCAACACAAAGTGGCACATAATTGTGAAGTGGAAGGAAAATGATAAATGGTTTTCAAAAATGTTTACAAATAAATATGTGAAAAGTGTGGGGTACATTTGTATTCAGTCCCCCGGAGTCAATACTTTGTAGAACCGCCTTTCACTGCAATTACAGCTGCAAGTCTTTTTGGGGATGTCTCTACCAGCTTTGCACATCTAGATAGTGAAATGTTTGCCCATTCTTCTTTGCAAAATATCTCAAGCTCTGTCAGATTGGATGGAGAGCGTCTGTGAACAGCAATTTTCAAGTCTTGCCACAGATTCTCAATTGGATTTAAGTCTGGACTTTGACTGGGCCATTCTAAGACATGAATAGGCTTTGATCTAAACGATTCCAGTGTAGCTCTGGCGGTATGTTTAGGGTCGTTGTCCTGCTGGAAGGTGAACCTTCATCCCAGTCTCAAGTCTTTTTGACAGACTGGGGATGGTGTGTTCAAGGTAATGTTTAGTGTTAGTTTTCCCCCACACATATCATTTTGCTTTTAGGCCAAAAAGTAAAATT
This sequence comes from Rana muscosa, assembly GCA_029206835.1. Classification (NCBI taxonomy): domain Eukaryota; kingdom Metazoa; phylum Chordata; class Amphibia; order Anura; family Ranidae; genus Rana; species Rana muscosa. Next base: position 46,366,187 of record CM055128.1, read on the forward strand.
TTGGTCTCATCTGACCAGAGCACCTTCTTCCACATGTTTTCTGTGTCCCCCACATGGCTTCTCGCTAACTGCAAACAGGACTTCTTATGGCTTTTTTTTTAACAATGGCTTTCTTCTTGCCACTCTTCCATAAAGGGCAGATTTGTGGAGGGCACGACTAATAGTTGTCCTGTGGACAGATTCTCCCACCTGAGCTGTGGATCTCTGCAGCTCCTCCAGAGTTACCATGGGCCTCTTGGCTGCTTCTCTGATGAATGCTCTCCTTGCCCGGCCTGTCGGTTTAGGTGGACGGCCATGTCTTGGAAGGTTTGCAGTTGTGCCATACTCTTTCCATTTTTGGATGATGGATTGAACAGTGAGATGTTCAAAGCTTGGGATATTTTTTTTATATCCTAACTCTGCTTTAAACTTCTCCACAACTTTATCTGGTGTGTTCCTTGGTCTTCATGATGCTGTTTGTTCACTAAGGTTCTCTAACAGTCTAACAAACCTCTGAAGGCTTCACAGAACAGCTGTATTTATAATGAGATTAAATTACACACAGGTGGATACTATTTACTAATTACGTGACTTCTGAGGGCAATTGGTTCCACTAGATTCTAGTTAGAGGTATCAGAGTAAAAGGGGCTGAATAAAAAAGCACGCCACACTTTTCAGATATGTATTTGTAAAAAATGTTGAAAACCATTTATCATTTTCCTTCCACTTCACGATTATGTGCTACTTTGTTTTGGTCTATCACATAAAATCCCAATAAAATACATTTATGTTTGTGGTTGTTACTTGACAAAATGTGGAAAATTTCAAGGGGCATGAATACTTTTTCAAGGCACTGTATAATCTGATCTCCCCACCACCGTCATTGAATTACATGCATAAAGAATGTAGTTTGTGAGTTGTAGGACTAAGCAGAGCATACAAAAAATGGGAATAAGATACAAACTCCATGCAGATAGTGTCCCTTGTGGGATTTAAACACAGAACCCCATTAGCCACTTACCCACCATGTCTCCTGTCTTCTGTCGTGGTACAGGCTGTTCTTGGTATTCAGTTTGACTGCTTAAAGCCCAAATGCAGCCTAAACATATATTCCTGTAATCCAGTCAGGCTACATATACAATAATAATGTTTGTTTGTGTTTTTTTCTATTTACTTACTTTGTGCCTCCAGCGGCACTTTAAGGAATCAGACATTTGCGCAACACAGAGCACAATGGTCAGGGCCGCCATCAGGAATTTTGGGGCCCCTTACACAGCTTCAGGCATGGGCCCCCTGATGCAGAGGAGAATCGGGGGGGTGGGGTGCTGCTGCCGCAAATTGAGAAGCGGGGGGGGGGCAGCCGCGCAAATTCAGAAGCGGGGGGTGCCACGAATTGAGAAGCGGGGGGTGTTGCTGCCGCGAATTGTTGAGGTCGGGGGGGGCTTTGGGTGCTGACGAACAAAAGCAGAACCAAAAAAAAAAAAAGGAAAAATAGTTTATATAAAAAAAAGGGGGGTTGCCATCCGGAGCCCTGGGGACCTCCAGGCTTCTGGGGACCTCTGGGCCCCTTACAAAAAAAAATACAAAAGAAATTAAAAAAAAGATATATATTTTTTTTCTTATAAAAATACATAAAAAAGGGGGGTTACCATCCGGGGCCCCAGGGACCTCCGGGCCCCTGGGGACCTCTGGGCCCTTTAAAATAAGAAAAAATCTATAAAAAAATAATAATAATTTTATAAAAAAAAAAATGGGGGGGTTGCCATCCGGGGCCCTGGGGACCTCCGGGCCTCTGGGCCCCTTTACAAAAAAAAAACATTTTTTTATTACAAAATACATAAAAAAGGGGGGTTACCATCCGGGGCCCTGGGGACCTCCGGGCCCCTTACAAAAAAAAAAATGCAAAAAAGAAGAAAGAAAAGGGGGGTTGCCATCCGGGCCCCTGGGGACCTCCGGCCCCTTACAGGTGTACTGCCTGTACCCCCCTGATGGCGGCCCTGACAATGGTCTCTAGTGGACCCACTGCTCCAATCAACTCAGGAAGTATTAAGGCTGCCGATTGGAGTACTGGGCAGGAGGAGAGCAGACTGCTGAAAAAACGGGGCACTGCATTGGCTGCATTTGACCTGCTTTGTTTTGTATTGTGTTTCTTTGGACAGAGAAGACCTTACTGAGTTGCATTTACATCGCTAGTAAAGCAAGTGAAACGCAGCTTTTTGGGTTCAAACACGTTTCATTGCAGCATTGATGGAAACAGTTTACAACAATACCTGTGTACACATGGCATGCATACTGAGACTCCCCTTTTCTGATGATAGCCCTTTTTCTCTAGGAATCCCAGCCTTAATCAGGCTAATAGATGGCAACTGCCTACCATGGTAATATTAGAAGGGAGGTTCCCGTTGAAATAGGATATATACGGTATCTACCTATTGTGCCACCTTAATGAATTGGTTTAATGACGCTATGATGGATTTCCAATGTTTATTCTAAATCATTGAAGACAGTTTATAAAAGTAAAATACTAGAGAAGGGGCTGTAACACTTTCTCTGCAACTAAGCCACTTGTTTTTCCTATGGTTAAACTCCGGCAGCAGGTGGGAGGAATACTCTATATATAACTCAATTCTAAGAACACGAACAGTAAATGATGAAACCCACCAAATTCTTTCATATGTTTAACAGGCCCTCCTTATAGTCACTTCATCCAGTGCTCTATAGCACATCGAACAATGCTCAGTAATAGAACAATGATTTCTGATTGGTGTCCAGGAGTTGTCATTGCTTATAATAATAAATATTTTAAGTATGATGCTATTAATAAAGAGTCAGCCCACCCTAAATTGATAGATGCTGGTGTACTAAATCTCCAGATCTTTTACTGATCTCTTTAGGTCACTTTCATACTAGAGGTCCGATCTGGTCCACCTGTCCGTTTTTCAGGCGGGCCCGATTGGACCCTCCATTCTCCTCTATGGGCAGTTGAATGTAAACTGAATTGTGTTCATTTACACCCGGCTGCCTTCGATCCAACCCAGCAAAAACAAACGGATAGGAGATCCGTTCCCTTCCATCTGGCTGGATCGCATCGGATCCAGCCAGTCAGGTCCGTTTATATCTGACTGCTCATAGAGCAGAGCGGGCTGTATTCGTGTCTGCTCTGCCTAAGTGGAGTGGACATGGACCTGTCATCTGGCCACTCTGCTCAGCTCAACGGGGGATCAGCGGATAAATCCTCTGCTCAGAAAAAAACGTATCCAGCCTATGTGAAAGGGGCCTAAGATGTCCACACACACAGAGTTAGCTGGTCGATCATTTACCAAATTCAAAGCCTAATAGAATTGGTTAAAACTCATTTATGCTGAATGCAGTGACCAACTGTGCCCATCAATGAAGTTTACTGGTAGCGCTATGGCATTCAAAACATTTTTAGACAATTGTGTGCTTCCAACCTTGTGCCAATAGTTCGGGAAGGCCTTTTTCCTATTCCAGCATGACTGTACCCCTGTGCATAAAGCCAGCTATGAAGGTTTGACGAGTCTGGTGTGGATGGACCCAAGTGGCCTGCTTAAAACCCTGACCTCAACCCTACAACATCTTTGGGATAAATTGGAACACTGATTGTGAGCCAGGTCTTCTCATTTAACATTTGTATCTTCTTTTGGATTAATAGCTGCAAATTCCCACAGATGCATTTTAAGATTTTGTGGCAAGCCTTCCTAGAAGATTGGAGGCCATTATAGCCACAAAGGAAGGCAATTTCATATAAATACCCATGGTTTTAGAATGGGATGTCCAACGAGGTCAAATAGGTGTCCATATTGGCCTGTGCTAAAGATGACCTATAAAAGAACTCACACTCCACACTCACGCATTTCAAAATCATGAGGAAGTCCTTCACAGGAAAGTAGCCTCAAAGGGGAGTGGGGGGCAACTCCATATTCATAAAACTGTATGTGCAGCCAAATCTTCTGCAGCCATTCTCAGCAAGACTGAAGATGATGGGAAAGAACTAGAAGTAAGGTGTTCCAGTGAGAACTGACTATGAAGGGATCTTCCCTAACTTTGGAGAGATTTCATACCACTGATTGTTGTGTCTCTGAGAAAGAAGTGTAGGAAAATCTACTCAATGGGATACAGTCTGCAAAACAAAAATCAACTGATACGGGTTTTAACCCTTCCCTACTCTATCCAAAACAAAATAAAAAGTTTTGGCTGTACACTCTAAATTGCCTATATATTTAGAATGGAATGTTCAACAAGCTTATATACTGTCGGTGTAATGGCTAGGTGTCCACACAGCTTTGGCCATTTGGTGTATTGATGGGCAGCCATGTAGATTGCTTTTTTTTTCTATTCTTCTTTTACATTTTAATGACCAGCCTAATATTTTTTCATATAAATTGTACTATCGGAAAGGCTCTTTGAAATTTGTTCCATTCACTTATCACAAACTGATCTTCATTATCAAATGACGGTTCTCCCCCATCGCCCACATAAATCTAAACTTTAAAGCTAGTTTGTAATGTGGAACACATGCAGCACACACCTGGGAAAATGTATGATTCATTTTCCACCGAAAATAAAAAAGATAGGACGCCTGTTTTATTTCTAATGTGCAGTTCGGGTTTCATGTAAAATTTCAGTTTTGCATGCGTGTGGTAGGAAATCCTATATTTGACAACAAATTTTTATTCTGCTTTAAAGGAAACCTCTACCGAGAGGAGTACGTAGGCTATAATTGCTGATGTCTTTCTGAAAATGCTAGTTTCCTGGCAGCCTGTGGCTTCAGAGTTTGCTGAATCACTGATCCAGAACAAACATGCAGCAAGTCAAATCGTTGTCCACTTGGAAATCCAGATCGTACCTTTTCCAGGACCGTGGAAAAAGTATAAAGGCAGGAGAATGATTGTCAACCAGGCAACATATAGGTTCAACAATGACAGACAGTCTAGTAGAGTCTTAATTTAGGTTTTCTTTAAAGGAAATCTGTTATATAACAAGAAAGCTGCCATTGCTGACCATTCCTTCCAATTGTTTGTTGCCTGGCTGTCATGCTGATGCAATAGCTTCAGTTTTTCTTGAGTCATTGACCGGAAAACAAGTACAGAGATGAGGAATTTTTTCAATCTCTTAGTCCACAGTGGTTGCAGCTACAGAGGTCAGTGGGGGCTTGTTTTGATGCTTATTTTAAAGCTCACTTAAGACACAAGATGTGAGACCCAACATGTCTCATGGGTTGTACATGTCCCCCTTCATCAGGGACATGGCCTTTTATAAGTGGCAGTAGCACAGCAGTCTAGTGAATCCACTAGATTTATGTAACATTTCCAGATTTTAAAGACAATTTTCCTGTTGGGGGGGGGGGTTGGGGCATCTGCAAACTCCTAAATGCATTGGCTGTTACATCTTTTGTCATCTTGATTAAGGACTTATAACTTTATATCTTTGGACTCTATGAAAATTGGTGAGGTGCTCTCTTTGTGCTCCTAGATCAGCCTTTCTCAACTTTTTTCCTCAGAAGAACATATGACATAATTTTCAGGACTTGGGGAACCCTTGCTAATGCCAATTAATTAGGGATCAGTGGGAAAAATGCCCCTTAATTTGGTGGTCAGTGGAAAGAATGTCTCCCTTGCAGTGGTGGTCAGAATGAAACTCTTATATATAGAGATCATTGGTGCCATGCTACTGACTATGCCAGGTGCCATTGGACCTGGATCTTAGCAGGCATCATTACGTGTCTATCAGCCAATTATTACAGCTTAAGGAATCACTAACAAACCCTTGTTGAAAGTGGCTGTCCTAGATGTTTTGGGTTCTTCCTGAGCTGCTCCCTGAAACCCCGTTGTATGTAACTGCCAGAGCCAGAGCATTATTAGCCATTTTCTTGATAATGGACTAGAAACAACCAAATTTCCATATTCCTCAAACTAGCAAAAACACAGCACCGTAAAATAATTTTTTTACCAGTTGGTTTTGCCAGTAGGCAGACAACAAAACCTACCAGGTATTCTTTTACGTGAAAAAAAAACAAATTGTCTTTATACGAGGGTTCTTCAAAAAGTTTTTTGCACTTTTTAAAGCTCTTTTTTATTAAAAATGTGAAAAACAAATTACACTAATTATACTAAACTACAAGGTCAGCTGGCTGGCCGACAGACTAGTCACATGACACTCCCAGACATGACCAATTACTACTCCTCCCGCCCTCAACGTTTCCAATGAAAATATAAACGTTTTGAAGACCCCTCGTATATACTTCACATTTAAAGGACAAAACAGGGATGGTGTTATCGGTATATTAACATGCCTCTTATTCCCGACAGATTTATATTACTTAAGAATTTCTACAACTGAGTCAGCGAGATCAATGGGGAGCTTACCCAGCAAAAGAGGATATTCAGCAATTCAGACGTCTCTAGCCAACTCTCAATCAAACATTGCGGGTAAGATCACTAAAGAAATCTTTGTTAAAGTCTATTACATCTCTGTCATATGTATATATTTCATACCATACAGTTCTATATGAATGTTAAATTTTAGGTTTAGCTTTAAATAAAAAAAACTTGTCCTGACGGGAATATGCCATTGCTGACCTCTTTCATATTGATCCTCTGACTTCAATATGTTCTAAGTGGCTGTCTTGGTATGAGTGTGCAGATCACAAATGACAGAAGTCCTTACCTTCATAAATGTTCTGGGACAGTCCCATAAAGTATAAAGCCAGAGGGTCAACATGACATTAATTCAACTGGCATTTTCAGGAGAGGTCAGCAATGGCCGCCCCAATATCCTGTTGATTCTGATATTTTAGTTTTGTTTAACACTGTTGGGCCTAATCACCTCTTCTATCTCTTGGGGTCTTCTCATTGTATTTCCGTGTCCTGCTGTGGAGAAGGAAAGAGGGACCTCTCATAATAATTGCATCTCTGAGATGAAGAAAGAATTAATATTCAGATGATCGTGGAATCCACCCAAAACTAAAGTCCTTTTGATTATATAGGCCTAATATTTTCCATCTCCCATTCACAGAGCAGTGGAAATCAATCCTTGGCTTTTTTATTCCTCAACTTTTTAATGATTGACTCATGTATTCGAGTAGTCATATTGAAAGACGTTGGTTCAATATGCAAATTGGGTAGAAGATGGTAATACTTGCCCATAGCTTTCTATCAAGATATGCATGAGAAAACATAGTCGCCTACAAAAGGAATATGTTTCAAAGCAATGGAATATATGAAGCAACTATGCATTGTTAAATGAAAAACAGTACACCAATGTAATTATTATTATTGTAGGGTTCAACTTAAAGAAACTTCTTAAAGGCACAGTGGGGTTGATTTACTAAAACCTTGTACAGCTGTGCATGGTAGACAATCAGCTTCTAACTTTAGCTTGTTTAGTTAAGCCAGTGGTTCTCAAATCCTGTCCTCAGAACCCACTAACAGGCCAGGTTCGCCAGATAACTGAAATACATCACAGGTGATATCATTTGCTGCTCAGTGATTGCAGTATTCTGATCTGCATCTTCCCAAGGTAATACTTAAAATCTGGCCTGTTAGTGGGTCCTACGGAGAGGAGTTGAGAACCACTGAGTTAAGCTTTGACAAAAACTTGGAAGCTGATTACTTTTGCAGAGCTGCACAAGACTTTGCACTCTCCAGTTTTAGTAAATCAACTTCATCGTCACTTTTCCAGTTCAAGGGGAGACAACAGTGTCTGCTGCACCCCCTAACCTTGCAATGGACAAGGGGCACTGAGGTAGCAGGGAACAAGCAAGGGAGCAGTATGCCCCCTTATTAGCACATAAGCATTGCAGCACAACTGACTGTTGTTTCTTCATCTCCCAGTCTGAGCTCTACTGTACAGGGCATTGCAAGTAGCTGCTACCAAGTCACATTCAGGTACTTGGACTGATAGCATTAATTTTGTACTTGGCTGCTCTCCGATTCAGGGGTCTGGGTGAAGAAAGAAGAGTTTCCACTACAACTCCGAGCCTTCTCTTGTCATACTAACCTAACTCCAACCAATGCTTTTTACATTTTTGTAAAGAGTAGTGAAGCAATTTAATCTATCTAGGGGTTTTATTGCTGTTTCCTGCTGGGAAGTAAGGGCAAGTCTGTTCAACATTAAGGTGGAGGAAAGTGGAGAGATAGTGCTGGACCCTTTGGGTTATACTACTGGTTTTGTTATCTTAGGCCTGGTTCACACCTATGCAGGTTGCAGTTTGCAAATTCCAGGTGCATTTTGTGGTTTTCAATAAACATTTTTGATCTATTGAATTCTATGGAACTAAAAACCATAAAAAAGTTCCTGGCCCTTTTCATAAAATGCACAGTGAACGTGAACTATAGGAAACCATGTTAAATAGACTGTAGTGTGTTTCTGCAAAACTGAAAATGCACTAAAAAATACATAGGTGTGAACCAGGCCTTAAGGTATTGATGTTGGTTTAAATGATCTGGTTCCTGGGCAGGCAGCTTCTACACCCCAGAGGATCCCCACAGTGTCCTTGGCTTGTGGTGTAAAGTAACAAGAATTAAAACAGAAGTGCCACACCACTGCTAAGAAGTCCAGATACAACTTTATTCCATTAAAAGTCAGGAGTACAATTAAAAAAAGTAGCCAATGTGTTTTGAGTGTCCAAGCGCCCCATTCTTCACGGCTTGACTGGCAACAATGTGAACAAGCCAGTAGTGAACTGGACCTACAATGGTATTTTTTCAATGTGAAATACAAGCACAGGCCTTATCAGCAGCTTGTTTGGCAGTGTTTGACCTGTGCTTGTATTTCACATTGGAAAAATTACCATTGGAGGTCCAGTTCACTTCTGGCTTGTTCACATTGTTACCAGTTAAGCCCTGATGAAGAGGACACATGGACCCCTGAAACATGTTGGCTATGTTTTTGGATTGTACTGACTGTTAATGTAATAATGTTGTATCCGGGCCTCTTAGCAGTGCTGTGGCACTTCAATTTCAATTCTCACAACATTAAGGTGGGGAAGGGTTAATCCTCCTAAAGTTTGTATTAATGTCTGTGTTCCTTATTTTTTATATTGTATTTATCCTTGTCTTTTGGTTGCGCTTGATAGTGACGAGTTTTTCAGCTAGAATATTTAACTTGCTAGTTACTGTATTAATGAAAGTTGGAGGAATAAACAGCTATACTTCCTTACTCCTCACTCAACTGGCAACTGGCACTCTCCTCTTTTCTCCAATGCTCTGAGATGTGGACTGACTCTCCATGTCCTCATGTACATGATATTGAAGGACTTCTAGTCCAGCATAGTATGTGATTATGTTGGAAGCCTGTGACCAGTGGGGGAGTCAAGAGAAGTGGCTTTTGGGGGGACCAGTTGTAGACTAAGGAGGAAGCCTGTGGGAGCAAGGAATAAGGTAAGTATAGCACTGCTTATTCTGCTACTTTCTAGACAAAATGAGCATTTATCACTTGCAGTGGGACAATTTTTCACTCTGGTGTGAATAAGCTCTTAGCGGCACTTGCGTTGGTGTTGAAAACTCTACACTGAGAACTAATAGTGCCCAGTGTTCAATAAAACAAAGATTCTAACTCTTTAAAATTGCTTTCTATGCGCAAAAAAAGTTTAGGCTAGAGTAAATCTTTAACTCCTTATTATAGTATAGAGAGACGTTGCATAATGTGTTGTCAAACTGAGTTTCTGTACATTTTGGACGTCACAACTTTAGCAAGTACTGTGCAAATGATGTTTACTTGTTTTTCAGTAGCGGACAAGTGCATATTTGTGGCTTTGTACAACTTTCCAGCCGGTGGTCAAAGCGATTTAAGTGTTCGACTTGGCGAGCAGCTAAACGTTCTCTCAGAGTGAGTGACCTCAAATGTTCTTGTTTTTTCCTGACCAGCCTGGATGAGGTGCAATCAGAAAACTATTTTTTTCACCTAGGCACAGCTTAAGTAAACAACCTCTGTTTTTTTTTTTTTAGCAAAAGTATGTCAGTTTGTTTTTCTTTTGAATCCAGACAATGATGTTGCAAAATGATATTCTATAGAAAGTCAGATTTTAAATTAGCAGTACACACATATCTTTTTTGATTTAGCAGATAAACCGATCTTCGCAAGTTATGTAAAAGATTGCAGATCGTTAAATTCAGGAGTTCCTAATTTTTTTTTTTATACAATTACAAACCCCAATTGGATTGCGCAATATGTCACCATACCCCGTTCCGCAAACTGTCAAAGTCATCATCATCACCACTTTGCTTAAGTACCTGTATAACTTTAAAAAAAATTCAATAGTTTGGTTTTACTTAACGTATGGGTACTTAGGAACAGAATAGCTGAAAGAAAATCATAAGGAGTTTATCATATTATTTATATAAAAAGAGCAAATCACAAATACACAAGTTAGCTATGGCTAGAGAGATTTTCACTGTGGCTTTTGTGAAATCAAGCATAAATTGAAGTACAGATGCTAACAATGTTCTCCAACCATACTAACATATCAACTGGCTATACTGAGAAGAGGGAAGATGTCCATAGTGAGCTGATCACTGATTAGTTATTAGCCTCATGACCTCAATCCATATTATATAATAATTTTGTTTAATAACATTTCGTCAAATTCTTCATCCAGTCTTATAACCCAATCATTCGGTTCCTACACCCCATGGGGCAATGGGTACCCCCGGTATAGATCATAAAAAGATGCAGTCCCCTCCACAATCTCTCTTCTCCAGGGTTCATGGGCCTAGGACAAAACAGCCATACCCAATACATTATGGACTCAGGTCTGCCCCTGTCCTTTTAGGTACCTCAACTACTGTGACAAATCTCCTTTAATATTTATAATGTTCTTCTTGGCAACCACAGTGCTCGTGTTGGTGTTCTTAGGCAGTGAAACCTGAAGAGTTATTGTAGAATACACTAAAGCTGGCCATACCTATACACTTATATAAGCAGGTAATCATCAGAAACTAAACAATCCCACAGGTTTGAGCGACCACCAGATTTTGTTCAATTCAGAAGTAAAAAATGGGCAATAGCTGACAGCTTCAATACAGACTATAGAAAAATTGTAACTGAAATAGAAAAAACGACTGCACTTATCTCAAAAACGATCATGTTTTTCTTCTATGTCTAACCAAGGCAATTTTGATCCTGTCTCCTTATAGTGGATTGAGACCACAATTTTATGTCTTCAATCACTTTGTGATTTCAAGAAGGGTTTAATTGCTCTATCAAACTACTGGGTGTGTGGCCAGCCCAAGTTACAGTGCAGACATTTTTTAAAAGTTGAGCAACAGTTCTCATTACAATGGTTATTTCAAATGTCTGGTTAATATTGGCTAAAAAAATTAGAGGCAAAAATGATTACCTAGAAAATTGGTAATTTTATTTAACTGGCTTCCTGAACCAGTTTTGTCAGAAACATTGGATTTCTTCTTTAGCTGCAGGAAATATGGACAGTCCGGTGATTTATTTATGTTATTTTGGTTGACTTTTTTCAATAAATTAATGCTTTACTTCAATGGCAATGTTTTTCAGGGATGCAGAATGGTGGAAAGTGATGTCTGTTACAAGTGGAAGAGAGTGCTACATGCCTAGGGATTATGTTGCTAAAGTATATAACAGGTACGTTTGCAGTTAAAAAATGCTTGCATTTTGAATAAGAATTCTGGTTTAATTTAAAAAAGAAGAATCCATTCAACAAAGATAGTTGAAAGCACTATTTATAAGCAGTTCATACTTTTCAGTATCCAGCACCATCGCAAACCTTGTCCATGTGTACCATTTGCACTAACTCTTATTGATTGTCAGCATTGATCATGGAGAAGTAGAACTGTATATGTAAAAACTACATTTTAAAGCTTTAAACTTCATAAGATTATTTACATCAAGTTGAGCTATTTTTTATCTATATAAAAATTATTTCTAGTATCTATGCATTCCTTTTAAATGTGAAAAAAAGGGAATAGAAGATTACCACATCCACATTTGTTTTGTGCAGGCATCTAAAAAGTACCATGTGCTTTGCAGGGAACAGAATAATACCTAACCACAAGTTCCTTATTATTTAAGGTGGCTTTTCAAAGGTATAAATCGTGAAAAAGCAGAAGAGTTGCTCTTGATGAGCAGCAACAGAACTGGTTCCTTCTTGATCCGAGAAAGTGAAACCAGAAGAGGTAAATCCTTTATTATTTTGTTCTTCGTCTTAAAAACATTTCAACTTGAAAAGTATGACATATAAAAATAGCATATTTAATATAAGTCTCAGAAATACTTATTTTTTACAGGGTAATAATGAGTTGCTGTTTATTGTTTATTGCTGTAGTTGTGGGTGTAGTTTGTGAAATTAGGGAGCGGTAATGGGTGCGGTGCAAGTCCCTCGCCCCAACACATTATTTAACATTGTTATGACAGAGAAAACTCAAAATATCATAAAGCAAAATATTTTCACAGATCAATTTGCACTTATACAGCAGCTCACTTCATTTTTGGGTCTTTGTGGTATCCAGAGATACGATAATGTCAAAGAAACTGTAGAAATAAGAAAGAATGTTGTCAAATAAAAAAAAAAAAAAGCAAGAATCCAGTAATACAAAGCTATAAATAAAGGTGGTGGAACACAACCCACCAAAAAGTTCAAATCTTGGCTTTATAGAATAAATGTGCACTTTGTAAATTTGAATGTGCATTAAAAACCTTCTTATTTTTTAGGAAAAAGATAGTAGAAAAAAAAGCAAGTGCATTGCAAGTTTTTAGAAATTTAGCATGTCTGCAAAGGTGGTATAGAGGAACTTACAGAAGATTTGTTTGAATTTTTATTAATTTCATATGCAAATACATAAAATCCTTGCATAAAATTTTAATTAAAAGTAAATTCTGCTTAAATGGTATCTAAACCCAAAATGTCTATGTTAATATATTACAGCATACCAAACCTTAGATGTGGTGGTTGCATTAGCTTTCTGTTTTCTTAGGCCTTTTTTATTTGCTTAATTTTGACCTGAGAAATCTGCCAAAAATACACTCTCTGTCCTACTGTGACAACGCTTACTTGTTGCTCTGTATTCATGAAGGAACAGCATTTTTACTAGGCTGCTGTCCAAACTTGGACTACAAACACCTCCCCATTCCTCATATCCATTAAATATAGAGATGTTGCTTTATCATTCACAACAATAGATAATAAAACTGTCAATGGTGCTTGAGATTTCAGTTCAGTTCCCAGTGAATGGGAAGTAACAAAGACACAAGATCTGTGAGGGGGATCAACTGGAATACTTCTGTACCTCTAGAAAACTTACTTATCTGTAAAACAAAATAAAATAAATAACTAATATAGCCACCACATGTAAGAACCAGTAAGATGCAATATATAAAATTTTGTTTGTTTTTGGTAGACTTGTGCACAACGGAAAAATTTGTTTAGTTTCGGTTCGTTTTTTGTGCACAACGGAAAAATTCGTTTAGTTTCGGTTCGTTTCTTTTCGGTCCTGTTGATTCGTAATCATTCGTAATTTTGCTAGACGGGATTTTTCGTGTTCGGACTAATTCGTATTTTCGCAAGCGTCATTTTTCGTTGAATTTTTAGTTGATTTATAATTCGTACTTTCGGTAGGGTACATTGTTTTTCGTTGATTCTGGACACAACTCCTACTTTCGTAACTTTTTTTGGGTTCGTTGATTCAGAATTTTCCCTGTCTCTCTCACAACGACGCTGCCTATTATGCCTAATGTGCTTCGAATGGATTTGTACTTTTCTAAATACATAGCGGTTATTTGTAACGATTCGAAATCTTGTATTTTACTTTCGTTTTTTACATGCGGCTATAGCCTCCGCCCCTGTACACCATTTTGAGGGGTTCAGCACGGTGAGGGAGAAGCAGAGAGCAGAGCAGAGTGTTATTGTGCTTCGAATGGATTCGAAATCTCGTATTTTACTTTCGTTTTTTCATGCGGCTATAGCATCCGCCCCTGTACACCATTTTGAGAGGGAGTTCAGCATGGTGAGGGAGAAGCAGAGAGCAGAGTGAGTGTTATTGTGCTTCGAATGGATTCGTACATTCGTAACTTTTTTCATAACGAATTATGCCGAAGACATTCGGGCATTCGCTATTTTGCGGTATAATTTATTTCGGATTCGGTTTTATTCGTATATGCTTTGTTCGGAAATTCGAATGCTTCCGAATGTCCGAAAGTTGCTAAATTCGGACGAATTTCGATTCGTTACGAAACGAATTGCACAAGCCTAGTTTTTGGGTTTGGGTTTAACTTTAAAGCAGCATTCAACAAAAAGCAAACATTTATTATATTGCAGCTTACCAATTCTTAGATATGATGGCTGCATTCGTTGTCTCTTTTAGGCTTTCTTTTATTTTCACTTTATGAAGGTGATGTTTTCAAAATGGGGTTTCCTTATTTTAGGAACACATTATACACAGAATTAATTTTCCTTTTTCATTTTTTAAAATGTATTTTCATCTGATGATTCTGCCAGTAACAAACTTCTAGTCCTAGGATCAGAGCTGCTGTTAGAAATCACAGGGATATAGAATATATCAAAACAACATTTTCACTAAAAATATACTAAAATCATTCTTAGCGGACACAAAGACACCAGAGAAGCTGTGTGAATTGGCCCTTTTTTATTGGTTTTAACATTTTTGAAAATAATATTTTATAATTAAAAAAAAAGTTTTAAAATTATTGTATTTTTCAAATTTTTTTAATTTCTTTTTACAATTTTTTTTTATGGGACAGGGAAGCCAGCAGCTTCCGCGGGGGGGGGGGGGGGGGGATGTCCCTGCCCATAAGCTAGAGGGTGCAATGCAATTGATGACAGACATGGTAAAGAACACAGAGCATGAGCTCACAAGATTTCTGACAGGATCAACAGTAATTAAAATAAATAAAAATAAATCATGGTATATTTACCAGACCAAAAGGGATCAAATAAGAGTAGTTTATAGTTAGGGTTTGCACACTCTTTCAAGTGTAACTATAGGAAAAGTGGCCCTGCCAATAATGCTGGGTAGACAGAATTTTGATAGAAAATTTTACTTTTAGAACCTTCGTCTGATTTTTTGATGATTAGTAATTGGTATTTTTTTTTGCCATGGTTTTTGATCGTAGTGATGAAAAAATTTGATGAAGCAGAATGGAATTTTTTTCTCGAAATTCCAATAATTCCAAAATCGAATGTTGAAAGCAACCAAAATTTTGAAGTACTTTTAAATGGCATTCGTCAAGTCTCTGATGGCATTATTGAAAGTGTTGACGAGCTTTTGTTGTGCGAACATTCTTATGTAAATCTGCTAGCTTGATTCTGTTATCTTTTAACTTCCTTTAACAGACCAAGCTGTCCAGCAAATGTGTCGGTTAGAGGGCTGAGACAAACTATTTAACACTAACAGGGGTGCTTACAATGACCTGTGCTTATAGAGAGTTCAAACTTTGATCCCAAAAATGAATTTTTTTTTTCCTGTAGCTTCTTAAAAAGTGTTAGGCTTTAAATTGTTAGTCACTTATGTAAAGCCCATCTAAATCTACATATCCTTCTAACAACTTCTCCACAGGTTAATAGTGCTTCTGTAAGGGTGGCTTCTCTATTCCTCCACAGACACAGTGGAGGAGTGAGTGTAGCCAGGACAAGGGGTAGGCAGGAGTGATGTCTGCCCTGGGCACTGTGGTTTCATGTGCAGTGGGGGGGCTTGAGGAGATTAAAAGGGAGAGGGGATTTGTTTTGGGGGGGTCATTTGGGAGGGTGGCAGGGGGTAATAATTGCTAGGAGTGGTGATTTAGGGAGATTAGTGATGTGAGGGGGGATGCGGGAAGAGGATTTGTATTAGGAGGAGGAAGTTGGTGGGTGGGTGCTAAAAGAGATGATATGACAAAGGGAAGGAGAACTATGCTAAGAAGGGGAATTTTTGTTTGGGGGGGGGGATTTTTGCTAAATGGGGAAATTTAGGGGGTGGATTTCTGCTAGTAAGGGGGATTTGGAGGGGGGAGGATATGTAGAGTGGAAATTTGAGGGGTACAGAATTTGTGTTAGGAGGGATTACTTTTTTTGGGGAGGGGCATTTGTGTTGAGGGGATTTGGGGGGCAGGGACACATATTTGTGCTGGGAGGATTTCAGTGGGGGGTTGGATTTGTACTGGGGGAATTATGCTTAAAGTTTAAACATGCAGATTAGTGCTCACTTTTTTGAGGGGGATTTTTGCTGACACATAATGCTTATACATCTTGAGGGGGATTGGTATGTTTGCCCTGGGTTCTAGATGGCCTATCACTAAAATAGCAAGTGCATTTCTGGCCAGATCTCTGGGTGAAAAGAAAGGAAAATTAATAGTCATGTGCGGTTCGTTTCATTCCAAATTAATATTCGGACAAATTTGTCGTTATTCGGAGATTCGGATATATCCGAATACCTGAATTACAATATAAACAAATTTTACCGAATGCTCCGAATAACATAATGAAATTCGTCCTAATTTCGGAAATTCTGACTGAAATTCGAATAAAATTTTACATTGAACTCCAGTCGAATTCTCACTACACATATTGCTGAAATCCAAGACTGTGTGTGTTAAGCCCTGTACACACGGGCGAGAATCCCGTCAAAAAAAAAACGTTGGTTTTCTCGACGGGATTCCTGGCAAGCTTTTCTTGCCAAGCCCTGTGTACACACGCACATTCAAAAGAACCTCCGTTCTTTTGAATGGCAAGAACGCTGTGACGTCATCGACTACGACGAGCATGCGCTCGTCAAATTTGATGCCGTCGCCGCCATCTTGCTTCACCCTACACTACCCTTGTAAGCTACCGCGCATGCGTCGAAGTCTCATCGAGCATGCGCGGGCTTACCTGGGGACAGGTAAGCATGTAGCCTTGTACACACGCACGGTTTTCTCGTCGGGAAACAGGCTGACGAGAATCCCGACGAGAAAATAGAGAGCTGGTTCTCTATTTTTCTCGTCGAGATTCCCGGCAGTTTTCCCGATGAGAAACCATACACACAAACGGTTTTCTCGGCAAAAAGCTGTCCCAGCAGTTTTCTTGCCGAGAAAACCGGTCGTGTGTACGAGGCTTTAGAGTACCATTTTGAAATCATGCTGTTTTTGTTAAGCCAAAAGGTGCTTTAAAGAGTCATTGTAATCATTTGATAAAGATTTTTCTTTTGTTTGTTTTGTTTGCTACATTTAAATCGAAAACAATATTACATTTTCGTTGCGACCGATTCGAAAATTTATCGTTTTGATTTGAAAAAAATCGGTAAATTCAAAGAAAATGTGAAAATTTCAAACACGAATTCCGAAAACGAATTGCGAAAACAAACGTATCAACCGAATTTAACTAAACAAAATAACTAGATTCAAAACGAAACAAAATGAAACTAATGATTGTCATGCACATGTCTAAAAATTAACAAAAAAAACAAGGCGGCCACCACACCTAGGGACTGGTAAGCTACAATAAAATACATTTTTATTCTCACACTTAAGGCCCGTACACACGGTCGGACTTTTTGCCAACAAACTTCAAAATAAGCAAGTTTTCCAAAAATTCTGGCCTCGTGTACGCTCCATCGGACAAACTTTTTCAGTTTTCATCGGACAAAAGTTTGCTCTGCAAACGGACAAACTTTTCGGCAACAAATGTCCGATGGTGCAAAGTCCGACCGTGTGTACAGAAATCCATCGGACTTTTGTCCGAAGTACAAATACGCATGCCCAGAACCAATATTAAAATCAACCAACAATAGCAGAAGTTGACCAAAGGGTGTCGGTAAAGAGCAGAAAAACCACGTGATGTTGGGAAAGTTTTGGGAAAGTTTTCAGAAAAGTCCTGCGGTGTGTATGCTATGGGTGTGCCCAGCCAACTCCCTTTGGACAAAAATCCACGGAAAAGTTTGTTTGAAGTCCGACCGTGTGTACGAGGCTTTTGATATGATTCTTCTGGAAAAGTGTGCAAATTCTCAGTTCAGTGCTATCAATGTTTTCTTCTACAGCTGCACACTCCTACTCAGAGACACCTTTTCTGTTTTCTTTTCTTTTTTTTTTAAAGTACATTCATTAAAATGTGTTCTGTGTAAACTTATGTTTGAGACCCCACACGCCCACACAGTGGTAAATCGTATCAGACTAAGGTTTTCAAGGAGGAGTTTCATGTGTTAACAGGTCTTAGCTGAAGAAAGTAAAAAATGTATTTTCTAAAAAATATATTTTACTTATTATACAAAGACACAATCATTTTTATGATTCCTACTAGATTTATTAGAAAACATATAATACTGTCAATGATAACTACAGTGCATGTAGAAGATTTTTGCAGAAATTATATCAACCAACATTTTCTAAAGCGTTTTCTCATTTCTGTTTGATAAGTGAAAAAGAAAAAACAAAGTACCTGATGATCTACCAGAGATCTTGTGAGCCGATAACTTCTTGTGCTTTTTGCCTGTGCTGTTACCAGTTAGCATTATTCCAAGGGCTCTCTGTGGAAAACAGAACACCTCCCACCTATGTTATGGAGATGAGAAGAGGGGAAGGTGTTCTGTCCTAGGGTGACCAGATGTATGTTACTGCCAGAATTTCCTTGTGAATATAATTGAGAAAACCCTGAAAAAATAAAACAAATGCAGCTACCACATCTAATGCCGCGTACACACGTCCGTTTTTAATGTCCTTTTTAAAACTGACGTTTTTCTCCTCGTTTTTTTTTCTTGTTTCCTCTCAAGCCTGTCTTGCGTACACACGATCATGAAAAAAAAACGCTCGAGCAAAGTGCAGTGACGTACAACACGTACGACGGCACTATAAAGGGGAAGATACGTTCGGATGGTGCCACCCTTCATGTTAGTAAAGTTTGTTGAGCGACGATTCGCGCTTTTCAGCCTCGTGCTTTTCAGTCCATTACAGCGTGACGAATGTGCTATCTCCATTACAAACACTAGTTTTACCAGAACGAGCGCTCCCGTCTCATACTTGATTCTGAGCATGCGCGTTTTTTTCCCCTCGTAAAAGCATACACACTACCGTTTTTCACGACGTTAAAAAAAAACACATGAAAAACGACGTGAAAAAATAGAGCATGTTCGAAATTTTTAATGCCCGTTTTTCACGTCGTTAAAAATGCTCTGGAGCATACACACGATCAGTTTTAATGGCCATTTTTAAAAATGGCATTTTTAACGTCATGAAAAACGATCGCGTGTACGCGGCATAAGGACCGAGCCTCTTTCTGAGATTTGGTGTTTACAAGTTTTTTTTTTTTTGCTAGAAAATTACTTACAACCCCCAAACATTATATATTTTTTTCTAACACCCTAGAGAATAAAATGGCTGTCGTTGCGATACTTTCTGTCACACCGTGTTTGCGCAGTGGTCTTACAAGCGCACTTTTATTGGAAAAAATACCCTTTTTTTTTATTAAAAAAATAAGACAACAGTAAAGTTAGCCCAATTTTTTTATATATTGTGAAAGATGATGTTATGCAGAGTAAATTGATACCCAACATGTCACGCTTCAAAATTGCGCCCGCTCGTGGAATGGCAAAAAAATTCCCCTACAAAAAATCCATAGGCGATGTTTAATAAATTCTACAGGTTGTATGTTTTGAGTTACAGTGGAGGTCTAGGGCTAGAATTATTGCTCTCGCTCTAACGATCATGGCCATACACATGACATGTGTAGTTTGAACACCGTACATATGCGGGCGCTGCTCACGTATGCGTTCACTTCTGCGTGCGAGCTCGGCGGGACGGGGCGTGTATAAACAATTTTTTGTTTTTCTTATTTATTTTACCTTTTAATTATATTTTTACACTGTTCTTTTTTAAAGAAAATGTGTCACTTTTTTTCCTATTACAAGGAAAGTAAACATCCCTTGTAATAGAAAAAA
This sequence comes from Rana muscosa, assembly GCA_029206835.1. NCBI lineage: Eukaryota > Metazoa > Chordata > Amphibia > Anura > Ranidae > Rana > Rana muscosa. The sequence continues at coordinate 46,386,055 of CM055128.1, forward strand.
CATGACAGGACCTCTTAAATATGAGATCTGGGCTCAAAAATACCTCAGATCTCATATTTATACTGATATAGAAAAAAAACTTAAATGTTATTTGAAAAAAAATCTCTTTAAGAGCTATGGGCGGAAGTGAAGTTTTGACATCGCTTCCGCCCGGCAATAGTATGGAGATGGGTGGAGGCCATCTTCCCCTCACTCAGCTCCATACCAAGCCAGGGAGAGGACGCGATCGCCTCCGCCGCTACCGACAGCTACGGTAAGTGGTGGAGGGCAACGGAGCGTGGCGGGAGGGGGCCCTCTCCCGCCGCCGATAAAAGTGATCTCGCGGCAGAGACCACTTTTACCTGAAACCGGACCACCCGCTGAAGAAGAGGATACCGGGGTTTATGGTAGCTAGCTGCTGCCATAACAACGATATTCCTCTTCAAAGTACCGACGTATAACAACTGCAGGGCGGTCCGTAATCTCCCCCTCCCCTTTAGATTGTAAGCTAAAGAGAGCAGGGCCCTCCTATTCCTTCTGTATTGAACTGGACCGTAATCGTACTGCCCCCCCTCCTTTATATTGTAAAGCGCTGCGTAAACTGTTGGCAAAATAATTATTTGATCCCCTGCAGATTGTGTAAGTTTGCCCACTTACAAAGAAATGAAGGGTCTATAATTTTTATCATAGGTGTACTTTAAATGATAGAGACAGAATATCAACCAAAAATCCAGAAAAAATCCCCCCCCCCCCCCCCCCAAATAAAAACACCATCCACCACTGATTGAGAACTGTGATTTTGTTTATACTTGTCCTGGATCAGTGTCTCAGAATTATTAAAACCAAAGACAGACAGACAGCTAGAATTTTTTTTTAAGGAATCCAGCAATACACAGGATAAAGCTAGTAATGGGATGCCTGTAGGTGCATTTGATTGTTTATTGCACATTGAATAAAATAATTATTAGTTAATAATAATAGTTAATTTCACCGTTCTGTACAGAGATATGATGAAAAAGGGTCTAAAAGCTACACTTTATACAGAACATCTCGCACTTGTCATCTGCCCTCAGGAAGTCCTCACACCTGTCAAACAATATGTGGTGCGAGTTGTGGAAATGATGCATTGCAGACATTGGTAACAGGAAACCAAATAGCCTGGTGTACAGACACAGGTGCTGTGTAGTTTTGTCTCAGAATGCCGACTCTTTCTGCCGTCCCTTTGTTATATATTACTGGATATTATCCCAACTAACTGCTACAGATTATTGATTCACCTAGCTCAGAATTGTACTATAAATTGGGGAGATTTACTAAAACCGGAGAGTGCAAAATCTGCTGCAGCTGTGCATAGAAACCAATCAGCTTCCAGGTTTTATTGTCAAAGCCTAAAGTGGTTGTAAAGCCTCAAGATTTTTCACCTTAATGCAGGGGTCTCAAACTGGCGGCCCTCCAGCTGTTGCAAAACTACAAGTCCCATGAAGCATTGCAAGGCTGACAGTTACAAGCATGACTCCCACAGGCAGAGGCATGATGGGATTTGTAGTTTTGCAACAGCTGGAGGGCCGCCAGTTTGAGACCCCTGCCTTAATGCATTAAGGTGAAAACCCTTTGGTGCTGCAGCTGCCCCCCAGACCCCCCTCCTTTTTTCTTACCTGATCCAGCAATGTGCAGGAGTACAGCGGCTACAGCCGCTATTCTCATTGGACAGGTTGATAGCAGCAGGAGCCATTGGCTACCGCTGCTGTCATTCAAATCCAGTGACACGGGAGCAGGGGGCGGGGCCAAGTCCCACTGTCTGTGTCAATAGACGCAGCAGCAGGACTCAGGAACGTGCCCGCATGGGTGGAACATGTAACATTTTCCCCAAGGTGAACTAAAACACCCCAATATCATTCCTAACCCCCTCTATTCCGAAACACTTACCTGGTTCTGGTCTTGGTTCCAGCACCGCTCCCCTCATTTCCTGCTTTTACAGAAGACACTGAGGGCAGCGGAGCCATAGGCTCCTGCTGCTGTCAGTCAAACTCCTGAGGAGGGGGCCGGTTTTGGCTATTTCAGCACACAACCTGGACCAGGAGAGCATGAACATCCGGCTTGAACCCAGAGTAGGGAGAAGGTGACAACACTGGTGGGGGGGCTGCTATGGGGTCTAGGGGTGGAAGGGGCCTCATTATAGAGGGCTTAGAAGTTACATCAAGGCCCCAATATTTGAGATGTTGAAAAAGACTGGTGAGCTACTGAAGACAGAATGATTTTCTGTGAATTTAAAGTTAATTCTCGCACTTTTGCCCCACTCTTCCCTTTAAACAGCACTGTAATATAGTAATATACTGACTATGCGGACAGCTCTCCTGCTGCCTGGCCTTGACTTAGATATTCTTTATGTTAAGATCGACAGTAGAGAGGTTTCTGGGAGGCACCATCAACATTTTACTATGGGGCACCCTGATCCATAGTTCAGCCCCTGGTCTTAGGTGTAGATTTATTGCCCTCTGAACTTCTGATACAGAGTGAAATTCCCCTATGCCTAATGCAGTCAAAAATCCCAAAGTTCCTCCTCTGTTTAAGCCTTATAGGACAGCTAGTATAATTATAACTAATATATTCACTACAACTATTATATCTATAGAAAGTGCTGGCCCATTGTAGTGTACTGCCTATGCTGACAGCACTCTGGCTGCCTGTCCTTCATTTAGGCCAGGGTTTCTCAACCAGGGTTCAATGGAACCCTAGGGTTCCTTCAGAGGTTGCCAGGAGTTCCTTTAGCAATAAACAATTTTTGCCTCCCAGATAAGTTCCCACTGACACCATTGATCTTTTTAGCTATCTGTAGGGTGGTAATTCTTCCCAATGACCACAAGTGTAAGAAGCATTCTTCCCTCTGACCATTACATGAATGTATCCTGAGTTGTAGATATAACAATTTGTAGCAGGGGTTTCCTAAGACTGTAAAGTTATTTCAAGGGTTCCTCTATGTTTAAAAGGGTAAGAAAGGCTGATTTCGGCAGTGTCTTCCGTGCTTAGCATGGTCAGTTTACAACCAGGAAGAAGGAGAACTGGCAGGATCAACCAGTATTTAGATGCAAAAATAAAACAAAAAATGTGACGTTATTAAATAAAAATACACAATTTTAACATTTAAAGAGACACGTGATTAAATTGTAATATTAAAGTAATAAACACTTTAACAGATACTTTCCTGCATTTATCAATCAGAAAAAAATGAAATGTTTTGAAAGGTATATTCATCAGACAGAAATGAAGCAGATAATTCATTGTTAGGATTTTCATAGACTTTAAGTTTTGTTGGTAAGCCCTTTAGCCTTTTAAACAATGTAATAACCAAATATTATGTCTAAGCACTTGATGTGTAGGCTACATGTTCTCTTTTTTTTAAGTTGGTTAATCAATCTCCTGCTTTACACTGTTCATTGTATGTTTTGAAATACTGTCCCTGGTTTATTAAAAAACTAGTGTGGAACATACCTTCTACGTCATTTTGTACATTTAATCTTTTGGTTTCCCCATAGGATGTTACAGTCTGTCAGTTAGAAGATCCAATCAAGTTACTCGGGATTCCATCAAACATTATCGTATCAATCAACTAGAGAATGGGTGGCTGTATATATCTCCTCGTCTAACATTCCCTACTCTTCAGGACATGGTGGACTACTATTCTGGTAAGACCAAGTTCCAGATTTGGCTGAAGATTGAAAAGAGAGCATTGTCTATTGCTTATGGGTCTATTTATGAATGTTTTCACACAAGATTAATCCAACTTTCACATGAGATTCAATATTATTATTATTATTATTAATATTAATAATGATGTATATAACGCCAACAGTTTGCATAGCGCTTTACAACAGGAGGGCAGACAGTACAGTTACAATACAATTCAATACAGGAGGAATCTGAGGGCCCTGCTCATTAGAGCTTACAATCTCGGAGGGAGGGTCAAGTGATACAAAAGGGTAATAACTGTGGGGGATGATCTGATGAAAAGTTTTCAGGGATCGCCTAAAAGTGGATAGATTTGAAGATAGTCTGACAGATTGGGGTAGGGAATTCCAGAGGATAGGAGAGGCTCTGGAGAAGTCATGAAGGCAAGTATGGGAGGAGGTGATGAGGGAGCTAGAGAGCAGGAGGTCTTGGGAGGAACGAAGAGGATAATTAGGTTGGTATTTTGGGACTAGGTTAGTGATGTAGCTGGGGGCCGAGTTGTGGATGGCTTTGTAAGTTATTGTTAGTATTTTTAATTTAATTTGTTGGGCGAGTGGCAGCCAATGGAGAGATTGGCAGAGAGGGATAGTAGATGCTGAGTGGTTTATAAGGTGGATGAGCCTGGCAGCAGCATTCATGTTCATGATGGACTGAAGGGGGATAGCCTATTTAAAGGTAAGCCAATGAGGAAGGAGTTGCAGTAGTCGAGGCAAGAGATAACCAGGGAGTGAATCAGGAGCTTTGTGGTTTCACTGGTTAGGAAGGGACGTAGTTTAGAGATGTTGCGAGGGTGGGGCGGCAAGCTTTGGAATGTGATTGGATGTGGAGCAAAAAGGAGATTTCAGTGTCCAGGATAACACATAGCACCCTGGCGTGTGGGGATGGGTTGATGGTTGTGCCATTACTTTTGACCGAGAAGTCAGGAGAAGAGGCACGTCGGGGAGGAAATATTATGAGTTCGGTTTTAGGTAGGTTGAGTTTGAGGAAGTGGTGTGACATCCAGACAGATATGTCTGTTAGTAAGTTAGTAATGCGTGAGAAGACTAATGGAGTGAGCTGAGGGGTGGCAAGATAGATTTGGGTGTCATCAGTGTAGAAATGATATTGAAAGCCATTTGTACAATTCATACAGATTCATACAATTTTAATTAGAATTGAAGGAAAATATGTGAATCTTGGAAGTTGTGTGAATCTTTTGTGAAAAAATGTATAAGTAGACCCCATAGTATTCTCACATAATTTATTGTGCACTGAAGTAGTAAAAGGCCAACCACACCCTTAGTTTTGGATGGGAATCAGTGTGTTGAATCACCAGTTTCTGAGACTTCTGTCTCGTACACACGGCCGAGAATCTCGTAGTTAAAAACATGTCGTTTTTTTCGACGAGATCCTTGGACAAGAAACTTGTCCCGGCCGAGTGTACACACGCTCATTTCAAAGAACCCGCGGTTCTTTGAATGGAGCGTACGCGGTGACATCATCGAATATGACGAGCATGCGCTCGTCACATTCGATGCCGTCGCCGCCATCTTGGTTCACCCTACCTATGCCTAGGAAGCTACCGCGCATGCGTCAAAGTCATTTCGAGCATGCGCGGGCTTCCCAGCGAACAGGTAAGTGTACACACACACAATTTTCTCGTCGAGAAACAGGCTGACGAGAATCTCGACGAGAAAATAGAGAGCAGGTTCTCTATTTTCTCGTTGAGATTCTTGTCGCTTTTCTTGACGAGAAACCATACACACGAACGAATTTCTCGGCAAGAAATCTCTGCCAGCAAGTTTCTTGCTGGTTTTTGCCGAGAAACTCGGTCGTGTGTACGAGGCTTATAATGACAAACTCTCAGCAATAGTTTGTGTCTTTGACCTCAAAAAAGTCTTTAGATAGGTCTCTACAATTAATTCCTTATTCTACATTATGGAGGACTCGTAGTAAGGATTGTACACCAGCATGTAGCTATGCATTGATTGTGGCTGTTAGGTGAAGCTGAGGATTCAGCTTTGGGTTTCCAAGAGTTATAAGAGGTGACTGTAGCCGTATTAGTGCACTTGCTACAGAAATAATTGAGTACTGTCCGTCATACTTTTTTTTATTTGCACTAACATACAATTTTTCAGGAGGTGTGTCCGCTTCTTCAAGGTCCAAGCAACACTAAACAGAAGAAATTATACCTTTTTACAGATGATGAGCTCCTCAACTCAAAAAAAAAAAAATATATATATATATATCATTGTGCTTTCCATCTCAAAAAAACTTTATTAAAAGAATAAAAATACACTCACCTAGATTAGTATTGCTTGGACCTTGAAGAAGGGGACTTTCCCCCGAAAAAATTGTATGTTAGTGTAAATAAAAAGAGTATCATGTACAGTACTCAATTGTTTTTTGTCCCATGAGTTATAAGAAGGCAGATTCAATTTACCAGCAACCATGGAATTATCAATAATAATCAAAATAGCCCTGGGTGCACTCAATTACTTTCTATGAAACTGATCAATAAAATCTTTCAGTAGGCACTAACAGGGTTGTCACGGCCGAAAGGGCTTCCATCTTCACCCAGTCTTCCTTCCGAGTTCTTGGGCTCCCGCTGTTTGATTGGCCGAGCCACAATGGTGTCACTCCTGAAAATGCACATGGGAGCCACGGCCGCAGCACAGCGCTCTGAAGGGAGGGCACTACCTCCATTCAGAGCTAAGTGCGCACGTGCCGTGACGTCAACGGCTTCATCCAGTGTGAATATCTCTTATACACCACAATTTAAAGAGATATTCACTGGTAAGCCTTATTATAGGCTTACCTGTACACACAAGTTCAAAAGCGGAGTTTACTACCTCTTTAAGGGGCTTCAGACACCTCCTTAGGATATCTCAGAATTTACCACCAGACCACTCTCTCTGTAAACCTTCCAGTATGGTAAGGCAGAAGGAATTATTATTTTTTCCTGATGGTGAGCTACTCAACTAAAAAAAAAACATCATCGTGCTTTCCATCTCGATAAAAATAAAACTTTATTAAAAGAATAAAACTACACTCACATAGATTAGTGCACTATTAGACCAGTGCACAGCAGTAAAGCTGGCCATAGATGGATTGAATCTTGGCCGGTTCAGCAGGGACCAGCCAAGATTTGATCCATCTATGTGCAGACTGGTTTTACGGAAGTCGATCGATGGATCGACTTACGTACAACCAGCATGTCGGATTTTTTGTTTGCAGTTATTGCCAGTGGCTATAGCCACCAGCAGTAATGATTGTGTTCTGCCGGCAGAACACAAAAGCGTTGTGGGGGGTGGGGGGGGTTTCCCCCATCAACACTGTCTGTGTTGATGGGGAAATCGAGTGGAAAATGGCATCATCTACAGTATGGCTTGCCTAACACCACTTTAAAAATATGTACACATCGCTCCCTTAAAGATAGTGGATTGGCATTATCTTACCAGGAAGCTGCTCACCCCCTTCCGGGTTTGCGAGATGACGTCACAGGCCCCGCCTGATTTGATTTACCACAACCATGGAATTATTAGTTTTGGGAGTGGGCGTTCACTGTTTTAGTCCAGTTTTGTTGAGAAAAAAAACAGGTGAACTCTAGATTACAGGTGTTTTAGCAAACAGTATTGCAGATTCTTACATTTTTGCTCTGAAGGGATATAGACCTTAGTATGCTTTATTAACCAATTGCCAACCACCCTGTAGCAAGCAGTCTTACTCCTACAGGGTGGCCGTGCTGTGTAGGATCATGTATATATACATACATGATCCTGCACTTTTGGGTATCAGAAGCAAGTGCGCTTTCCTCCTACGCAGGAATTGACCACTAAAGCGGTAACAAAAAATCTTCAAATGGGAAATTCCTGCAGGGAGGGCCCGTAATCTGACTTGAGCCAATCACATGACCAATAAATGGAGTTTCTGAGAATGATTTCTACACAAATGGCGTATATCAGATTGCTATCCTTGAAAGGAAGCACCATAAATAAAAATCTTGGGGGGGGGGGGGGGATTTTAATGGCTGCAGTTACATGGAATTTTTTTTAATTCATTTTACATTTACAACATATAACATTGTACAATTTATTGATTTTTTTTTTTTTTTTTTAGAAAAGTGGAATTTTCCTTTAAGTAGAAGCATTAGGTTGAATTTGTTTTGCTTTCATTTTATATTTTTATAGAAATGTCAGATGGTATTTGCTGCGTTTTGAAGGATCCATGTATCGTACAAGGCTTCAACCCTCCAGTAGTTCCAATCTCTCAGCCAATCATTGTAAGGAAACCAACACTCAACTGGAGAGACCTAGATAGGTAAGTGCTGTTATTTTAAGTAGAACTTTCACTAATTCTACACGTTTGCAAAAAAAAACAAAAACAGACGTTTCACAATATACAGCGACAATATTATTTTTCCAAAAATGCTGTAATTTCTACAATTTGAAAAACAGTCCTTAAGCTCCAATCCAGTGACATTGTCTAGGCTGAGATGATGCCAACCGTTCCGCTCCAGGCAGGTGTTTCGTCAGATTAGGCCACCCGTCAGATTTTGTAACGGAAGTGACGTTCCGTCGTCGCCATCTTGCTACACTCCTCCACAGTAAGGATACAGTGAGAAGGCGGCAAGCGGACATCTTGTTATACCCACCAGAGTCTTGCATTTCACACTTATTTTTAACAGTAAACTGAGCTTATATAGTGAAATTCAGTATTTTGAAATCCGCCACACTGTTTTGATGTTCATTTTTCAAAGCAGCGGTGTTCTGTCAGATTAGAAAACCTGTGAGATCAGCAAGTTTGCCGCTGCTTTTAAAGTTCAACATTTATACGGTCAGACGATCAGTCGAAGTTCTAATAGTGTATGGCTAGCTTTATGCTTACATTTTATGTAGCATGCATGAACTTAAAGCAGAGTTCCACCCAAAAGGATAACTTCTGCTGTAAGCACTCCTCGCCCCCTTACATGCCACATTTGGCATGTCATTTAAAAAAATTTTCTTAGGGGGGAGCGGGTACCTAGTTTTGACAGGTAACCAGCTCACACTTCTGCTCTCGCCGCCTAAGCGACTCCTCCTCTCCCCTCCCGCCCTGCAATCTTCTGGGACACTTTACAGGTCCCAGAAGATTGCCCGACCACTGAGAAGGCGCAGCGGGACTCACGCATGCGTAGTGCGCGCCCGGCTGTAAAGCCGCAAGCTATCACAGCCGGATGCCCACACTTGCAATGCTGGCGCCGCTGGGAGGAGAGGAGCGAGGCTTCGGGCGGTCGCATTGCTGGACCGTGGGACAGGTGAGTGTCTGTTTATTAAAAGTCAGGAGCTACACTTTTTGTAGCTGCTGACTTTTAATAAACTTAAAAAGGATTGGAACTCCGCTTTAAAGTGTTACTAAACCCACAACAGTGAAATCAGTCTGTATATGCAGTAAAGCATGCTTGTTATACTCACTGTGGAACCTAGGGGGTTAACCCTGTGCATTGTGTAAAAAGGCTGTTTGATTCCTTCTTCTCTGATGCTCCCCTTCTTCCACTGTCCCCATTCCATCTGCTGATAGTACAGAGCCTTGGGGGCACTCTGCACATGCTCAGTTTGGTGTGTATTGTTAGAAAGTTTTTTTTTTGTTGGGGAGGGTGCATGTGATCAGCACAGAGCCAATGAGGATAGAGGAAGGGGGAAGGGGAGGTGGTGGGAAAAAGGGAAGCAAGCGTTACCACTAATTTGCAGGAATTCAGTATGAAAGCCTGGTTCTGGTCAATGCACCTAGTGAAGTGTTGTTGCTGTAACCATAATGTATGCACAAAGAAGGGGGGGGGTTTTGCTTGGTTAAGGACAGGCTCAGGGGTTACTTGAGGCAACAAATAATTTGACCATAAACCAAATAAGTTGAATTAATTGGCTAATATTTATTAAGTATCAAAATTTAAATAGATTATATACAATACCAGGGTGCGATCAAAGGATAAAAAGGTACCACTTGGTACCGTTCACATGAATTGCTGACAGGACATACTCAGACAAACATGTAACAAAAAAACACTAGTCCGGACGCTACGGTTCAGCCAATGGGGTTATACTACCACTGGGAAATGCCCAAATTATTTCCCTAATGTGGGATAAATTTATTCAGTGAGTGCTATTGCACAATTACCATCAAATGGCTGTAATTATCCAAAGGCTGAACCTGTAAGGGAGAGTGAGTCTGGGGAAGGGGGGGAAGAGTGGAGGTCCCGGGATGTTCACTGATATTAGGTTGGATAATTGCTACCTAAACGTTAGAAGTAAAAACTGAAAAGGATATATCCACCAATAATGCAAAAACAAAAAGTTCCAAGAAGAAAATATATTTCTATCGATGTAAATAGTTTATCAAAAATCTCTTCAGTAGTTGATGCAATTTTCTATACTGGTGAGTCATTAACAGATTGATTTAGGAAAGCAGATTCTCAGTGTTCATTCATTAGTCAGCACAACGGGGCATTTGTGTCCATGAAACTCCTGCTACACGTAGATATGATTGCTATGCTCATTTATATATCAGTTGTTTATTGAGCATTTGCATATTCATTACCTATAATAACAACCTAGGTATTGTCAATCCCTTATGGTATCCTGTCCTGTGTAATGAGAGTTTCTATATTACCGAGGTATCAGCATTGCAAGTTCAGCTGCTGGGTATAAACTCAAATTTCCACTACTGTGGTTTTACCTTGCCGATGGCTTGCATACTGGATGAAGGGAGACTGTAACAAGTCTAGTCCCCAGACAAGTACTTCAGTTGAGGTTGAAGTATGGTAGCAGAGTATTGTCACGCAGGGGGGGTGTGTAGGTGATTCCTACCATCCATCAGCGATAGTCGCTTGCCGTTCGTTGTTACTGACTGGACATCCGTTCATCCCGTCCCTGCCGTTCAGACGCCGCTCTGCGTCACGTGACTGGTGTCGGCTGATGACGTCAACGCGTTTCGCCGTACACAATGGCGTAGCTTCGTCTTGGACATGAATGAGCACTGTCCAGACAGAGGGTCAGGGGTCCTGCAGCCTCATAGGACAGTCAGAGGAGAATGAAAACTTCTCCTACAAGCTTTAACCAGACACTGATAGAAGTCACAAGACTGCTATATACTGCTTGTGAGAAAAGGTATTTAGCAGTTTATATTTACTAAAATAATTGTATCTCCATGTTCTGTGTACTTTGGGAGACCAGATATAGTGAATGCAGGCTCCTGAGTTTAGTAACACTTTAACATGAAAAAATATACCCGATGATAAGTCCACCTTAAAAACTAAAAATAATACATACAACAGATAGAAGTCATAAATTATAACATTGTTTTAAATTTATTTTCAGCTCCGCATTGTTTTCTGAGAACAGCAACCTGAGTGAAGATTGCCCGGTCAGCATAGGACTCAGAGAAGCGGTCAGCTCATACATGTTCATGACAGAAGACAAGGACTCCAAGTCAACAGAAAGAAAACATCTGTGGAAAAAAACATAGAGACTTCTTTCCTCTGCTACAGTTCTGTCAAGCCACTTCATTGACTGGGAGATGACACTGCGATCACTTTTCTCAAAATGAGAAGTTTCTAAAAAAAAAACTAACAAACTTTAAAAAAGGATATTTAACTGGTTCGGTACCTGTTCAGCAAGATTTTGCAGGTCAATCCTTCCTGACTTGTGCTGCTTAAAGGACTTTATTGCTCTCTATTTATTGCAGCTGTGCTGCTTTCCATTGTATCTTTGTAATATTTTGTGTTTATTAAAGAACAAAATTAATATTTTAATTTAAAATTGACTCTTTTTATATAGAAGATACAGATCTTGGCAGGTTGAGCCAAGAAAATGAGAATAAAGCTTATTGAGTTATTTAATATACAGTACACTATTTTGCAAAAAGTATTGGGACTGCCTGCCTTTACACACACATGAACTTTAATGGCATCCAAATCTTAGTCCGTAGGGTTCAATATTGAGTTGGTCCACCCTTTTGCGCCTATAACGCCTTCACCTCTTTTGTTTAGGCTGTCCACAAGGTTTAGGAATGTGTCTATGGGAATGTTTGACCATTGCTCCAGAAGCGCATTTGGGAGGTCAGGCACTGATGTGGAAGGCCTGGCTCGCAGTCTCCGCTCTAATTCATCCCAAAGATGTTCTATTGGGTTGAGGTCAGGACTCTGTGCAGGCCAATCAAGTTCCTCCACCCCAAACTCGTTCATCCAGGTCTTTATTGACCTTGCTTTGTGCACTGGTCCAAATCATTTGGTGGAGGGTGGATTATGGTTTGGGGTTGATTTTCCAGGGGTTCGGCTTGGCCCCTTAGTTCCAGTGAAAGAAATTAAGACATTTTGGACAATTTAATGCTCCCAAATTTGTGGGAACAGTTTGGGGATGACCACTTCCTGTTCCAACATGACTGCGCACCAGTGCACAAAACAAGGTTCATAAAGACATGGATGAGCAAGTTTGGGGTGGAGGAACTTGACTGACCTTCACAGAGTCCTGACCTTAACCCGATAGAACACCTTTGGGATGAATTAGAGCAGAGACTATGAGCCAGGCCTTCTCGTCTAACTCTAGTGCCTGACCTCACAAATGTGCTTCTGGAAGAATGGTCAAGCATTCCCATAGACACTCCTAAACCTTGTGGACAGCCTTCCCAGAAGAGTTGAAGCTGTTATAGCTGCAAAGGGTGGGCCAACTCAATATTGAACCCTACAAACTAAGACTGGGATGTCATTAAAGTTCATGTGCGTGCAAAGGCAGGTGTCACAATACTTTTGACAATATAGTGTATTTGCCTTAAGGGAGTGGGGCTGCTATAGGTGAAGATACACTAGCCAGCCATACACTTTGACTTCTTACACAGGAGCAAGCATTACAATCTTCTTGCAGTAGATTGCCAGCTTCTACCTAAATACGTTGTGAAGAAGACTTCCTGCACTCATCCCAACGATTTAGGAAAGGGGAGGGGCACTTCACTGTCACGATTTCCTGTTAGAGAGGTTTTGTCTAACCTTTTATCTTTAAGGTGGAGCTCAATTTTAGCTGCCACTTCTGATGTCAGTCATATCTCCCAGCTGTACATCTTTTGGAAGAATTGTCCCTTTTTGTCCCTCTGTTCCTTTACCCCCTCAATTGTTCCTTATTTTTAGGGATGGGCCAAAACCCCCAGTTCGGTTCGCACCAGAACACCACAAACAGGCAAAAAGTTCTAGCGAACATGCGAGCCCTATTGACCTGGACAGAAAAATTCTGCGCTGCCTGAACAGGTAAGCAGCTACAAAAACCAATGGACAAAAGGCATAAACAAAACAACAAATATAGTGTAGCGCTAAACAAGTATGAATGTACACCAAGGTAAGTGAGTACCATGTAACAATATTAAATAGAAAACCATGGACATATGTCCAAAACAGAACACATGAAAAAGTCTCTGATGTGCAAAAATAAAGTCAATATATGATGCAAAACACGGCTCTATAGTGCGTTTTTATCATCTGATAAGCGCTTTCTGTTCATCTAAATGTAAGTGTTCCTACCTACATTAAACGTCTTTAAGTGTACAGTATTACGATATGTGCTCTTCTCTTTCTTCCTAACCACATCCCATCTGGCTCCTTTACTCTGCATCCGTTGGGACATTGCCCTCAAGCACATGCCATCAAACACACTTTCAGCATAGTGGGAATTCCAACAGAGGACTGGATCTTCAGAGTGGTTTACACTAAGCTTGGTTGACCCTTTGAACATACGTTCTTTTGGGTTCATTATCTCCGGTAAGCCTCTCCTATATCGGTGGTGGCCATCTTCACTTCATTCTGTCTGAATTCACACAGTGGGAACACTAGCACTCATATCCGCACTGGACTGTTTGTTATATTCACTGACCTTATTTTTGCACTATAGAGCCGTGTTTTGCATCATGTATTGACGTTTATTTTGCACATCAAAGACTTTTTCACGTGTTCTGTTATGGAAATATATCCATGGTTTTCTATTTAATATTATTACACGGTACTCACTTACCTTAGTGTACATTCATATTTGTTTAACGCAACACTATATTTGTTGAGCCCTATTAACCTCCCTGGCGGTATGATTCTGTCAGATTTTAGGTGCTGAAAGCGGTACAATTATTTTGCATGGAAATTTGGCGTTTTATACTGTAGGCCTGCAATTCTTAGGAATAACTCACTTAAATCTGTTCAAACCAGAGTCTAGTAGACATCCCGGGTATGATAAAGTTTGAAACACAAAATTATAAATTATATGTAGCGGTCCTCCCCCAGCTTCTCCCTTCTCTTCACGGCTGGCTCCACTCGTCTAGGGGTATCTGAGAGAAGAGGGGAAGATGCACACCACCAGCTCGGCTCTCTGATGTAGGATGCAGAGATATGAGCTAATTATTTACCTTCGGGTCTGCGTTTTAGGCCGGAGCCTCAGCTTCTCCTACGGAGGATGATTGCCACTGTCACTGATAGGGACACTTAATTTCCAGTAACATGAGATCCACACCAAGAAAAGTCCAACTCTGTTTTATTGACTTGACCTCCTGGTATAGTACCTCACCCAAGGCTGAAGGTGCCTGGGATGGAACTCGACTCCACGCACCCAGGCCAAGGGCGCCTGGGCACAGACGAACCACAGCAGCCCCCAGGCTGAAGGTGCCTGGGGAATCAACCTCGTGCGCAAGATGTCCGCCCCCTCTTATATCCCCTCCCAGCAGGCACATCAGGTTCCTCGCCCTGCCGTACTACTGCCGCGAGAGGACAAAAAGGGCACGGCTCTAGAATGGTAGTTCAGCCCTGGTCCCAGGTGACAGCGCCACCCAGGGACCGCAGAGAACATGACACCATTCATACCTCCCACACTCCAAAATGTCCATAAATCCCTAAAATCAATGTATCTGGGCCATCTATTGCCCAGATACACCCCACTAAATTTAACACCCGCTACACTCTCCCCCCAGCAATTTGACACTGGTCCCCAGTGTCTGGATCAAGTCCTGCTCCAAAGGGAGCCAACATAACCTCCATCCAGAGACTGCTTCAAAAATTTCAAAAAAAATGAAATTTGAAAACTGGTAGTTGTGCCTGAACCTGACATGGAAGGGAAAGAAAGGGAAACGCATAACAGTATACACATCACCATAACACCATTACCACCTTCTCCCCCTCCCACATTACTAACTAAGACCCACCCCATCCTCAGCAGATATGTATGTGTTGGAACGAAAAAAATCTCCCCAAAGAGAAATCTTTTCCCTCCATGAAGTGTGTGTGTGGTGCAAAGTGAGTAACATTGTGCAACACTGCCACCTAGTGACAGTGCCACGGTAAAGACACTTGTTGAATCCTGGTGTAACTTTTTTTCTCTGTGCTTTGGCCCTGACTACCCGAAAGTCCATGATTTCTTTGCGGGAGGGAAGAAAAAGAGAAAACAACAGCAACAGTTCTCCATTCCTCCAAAGAGCACAACACCCATAAAACACGGGTACAGTTCCTAGGCTTCCCGGGAAAGAACAACCCCGGAAAGTTCAGCAGACTTGCAAAGCACTAAGCAAGGAGTCTTTTCTCCTACAAGTAGAATCTGGGATGCGGCAAGACAAGGGGCTTGAAATGCTTATCCACAGTTTCTATGTGATACTCGTCATCCTCTCCTTCTTTCCGTTGAATCAACACTTTGTCAGCATGGATGTGGTGACCCAACATCCACTCTGCTTTACAGTCCTTAAATCTTTGAGATGCTTTAGGGGAACAAGTGAGGTATCTGCGTGCGTGTGGGACTTTGATGTGTGTCCACACAAAATCATTGTACCAACGGTCCCGGCAAACTTCCACTTCATAAAGCAGCTCCTTAGATAAGTATGGGTACTCCCACCCATACTTGTTGGTGACCTTCTGGCAGAACAGACGCTGTAGCCTAGACAAGGGAGGCATAGTAGAGCGGTCTCCCTCGCCCGGCAGGACGATTGAATCTGGGTGGCGAGGTGCCTTGACAACCTCCAAGTTGGGCATAGGTGCCTGCAGCGACAGTCTCTTGTCCCCGGTGGTTTGTGCAGGAGGCACTGGGGACTGAAGAACAGGCAGGGGACGGGGTCCCTCCTCAGGCGCTGGTGCCTCCACCCGGGGTGTACTATTCCCTGTAGACATAGGTGGATCCCTGGGTTTATGGGATGAGGAGAGAGGCATCTTGTCCCAGCCTTTTGCAGCAAACATTTTGTCTATGACGGCGTCGTCTCCCACATCAGAGACCGACCCCAGGTCGGAGGTGTCACACTCCTCCGCGGGCAGGTAGTTGGTAGTGGACACCGAATCACTCCCACCCACGGGCTCAAGGGGCCTTGAATCCCCGACACCTCCGTCCCATCACCAAGTCCCAGTCCCCGGCTTACCTCAGCCCAAGCTTGTGAAGGGATTTCCAGGACTCTTCCTACCGGATCCATCCAGGCTAGGCAAGCGCAGGGGTTGTCCTCCATCTCGGCCGCTGGAAGCTCTGACAAGACCGACCTTCCTTTTTGGCTCTGGGAGTAAGGAAACAGTGGTGACCGAAGCAGCATCTCCGGATTTAGCATCCTCAATCCCTTTGTTCGCGACCTCCACGGAGGTCTCTACAGTGCGCGGAGGGATGGCTGTCCAAGCATTGATTACTCACTTACCTTAGTGTACATTCATATTTGTTTAACGCAACACTATATTTGTTGAGCCCTATTAACCTCCCTGGCGGTATGATTCTGTCAGATTTTAGGTGCTGAAAGCGGTACAATTATTTTGCATGGAAATTTGGCGTTTTATACTGTAGGCCTGCAATTCTTAGGAATAACTCACTTAAATCTGTCCAAACCAGAGTCTAGTAGACATCCCGGGTATAATAAAGTTTGAAACACAAAATTATAAATTATATGTAGCGGTCCTCCCCCAGCTTCTCCCCTCTCTTCACGGCTGGCTCCACTCGTCTAGGGGTATCTGAGAGAAGGGGGAAGATGCACACCACCAGCTCGGCTCTCTGATGTAGGATGCAGAGATATGAGCTAATTATTTACCTTCGGGTCTGCGTTTTAGGCTGGAGCCTCAGCTTCTCCTATGGAGGATGATTGCCACTGTCACTGACAGGGACACTTAATTTCCAGTAACATGAGTTCCACACCAAGAAAAGTCCAACACTGTTTTATTGACTTGAAACTGGTTGACTTTTAAAAGAACAGACAAGGTGTAGGGAAGAGTAGGTCCAGGCACAACTGATGAATTAAAGTTTCTCCTGTTCCGTTTAGTGCAAACAGGCTTGGCGCACAGACGCTGCCACCGACCGTGAGATTGGTCACTACCACTGACCTGGGTGAACGTTGAGGCCCCTGCCACAGGCCTTGGATGAGGCCTGCCACTGACCTGAGAAAGATGGGTCTCTGCCACAGACCATAAGAACATGAAGTGCCTTCTTTAGAACAAACGACCCCTGTCAGAGGAAGACATCCATCCGGACGGTCACCAGAGGCCTCCACCGGCACCAGCAAATGCTGCGCTGGCTCTACGGGGAGGTCACATCTCCGGTCCCTTACGCCCAGGATTCAGGCACCCAATACCGGGGGCACCTTAGGAATGCTTCGCCCTCGCGGGACCCAGTCGAAGGTACTGGGCCCTCAGGCCTCCTGGTAAAGTACCTCACCCAAGGCTGAAGGTGCCTAGGATGGAACTCGACTCCACGCACCCAGGCCAAGGGCGCCTGGGCACAGACGAACCACAGCAGCCCCCAGGCTGAAGGTGCCTGGGGAATCGACCTCGTGCGCAAAATGTCCGCCCCCTCTTATATCCCCTCCCAGCAGGCACAGCGGGTTCCCTGACCCGCCGTACTACTGCCACGAGAGGGCAAAAAGGGCTCGGCTCTAGAATGGTAGTTCAACCCTGGTCCCAGGTGACAGCGCCACCCAGGGACCACAGAGAACATGACACCATTCATACCTCCCACACTCCAAAATGTCCATAAATCCCTAAAATCAATGTATCTGGGCCATCTATTGCCCAGATACACCCCACTAAATTTAACACCCCCTACATATAATATAATAAATAACAATAAATAATTATAACAAATAATAATATAATAATAATAAAAATTATTCAATAATGTAATCAAATCAAAAACACTGAAATTTGCTCAGTTGCAGAATTGTCGCTGTCATTAGATTTAGTGTTTGATGACGAATTTCCCCACAAATCGCTATCGCTCAATTCTGCAAGTGATTCTAATTTATTATCGCTGTTTTCTAGCTGGTCTAAAACCACTTTTGACATAAAGAGACACTTTTTGGTTGCTATGGACAATCTCCAAATTCCAGGCAGAAAAAACTGTATTTATAATATAAAACTGCATGCAGGGCACTGGACAGACCACTAGGGACCAAGGGGATGTGTAATTTTTTTTATACAGTACTGTAATCAGTAAGATAACAGTATACTGTATGTGTGTTGTGTTTTTACTTTTTTGAATTTGGCGACGATCTCCGCAACGTCGCAGGGAATGGAGCTCAGCGGCACTCGGGCACTGTGTGTGAATCGAGCGAGGAGACAGCTCGCACACACTGCGGGGAGACATCGCAGGATCCAGGGGACAAGGTAAGTAACTCTCCCTGTATTCTGCGATGCAGCCAGAGTCTGGCTCGGGGTTACCGCTAATGGTACTGAAATCTTACCCCGAGCCAGACTCGGGAATACCGCCAGGGAGGATAAAAATGTTAAATCAAAAGTGCTAATTTTAAAGGCTTATATGCAAGCTATTGCCATAAAAAGTGTGTGGGGACCCGGGCACTGCCCTAGGGGACATGAATCAATGCAAAAAAAAGTTTTTAAAATGACAGTTTTTTCAGGAGCAGTGATTATAATAATGCTTAAAGTGAAACAATAAAAATGAAAGATTCCTTTAAATATTGTGCCAAAAAATAAATAACGTGGGGGTCCCCCCCAAAATCCATACCAGACCCTTGTCCGAGGATGCAGCCCGGAGGCCAGGATAGGGGGGGCGAGTGAGCGCTCCCCCTTCTGAACCATACCAGGCCACGTGCCCTCAACATGGAGAGGGTGCTTTGGTGAGCCTCTTCCCTACAACCCTGGCCATTGGTTGTCGGAGTCTGCGGGCGGGGGCTTATCGGAATCTGGAAGCCCCCTTTAACAAGGGGGCCCCCAGATCCCAGCCCCCCCTATGTGAATGGGTATCGGGTACATTGTACCCCTACCCATTCACTAAAAAAAGTGTCAAAAAGTAAAAACCACAACAGACAGTTTTTGACAAATCCTTTATTAAAAAAAAAAGTGTCCCGCGATGTCCATCCACCTTCAATCATGCTGCCTGACAGACCCGAAAAATAGAAAAAAAAATGGGAGGCCTACCGGCGACTGCTGTCTTTTCGCTGTGACAGCTGTTATATAGACAAGGGCGGGCTACTCGCTGACGTAACTGGATGCCCCCTCTGATGTCACATGACTTCAAGAGGGGCGGGGTCACTCGGTTACATCACCAGGTGGCCCCGCCCTTGCCTATTTAACAGCTGTCACAGCCAAGAGACAGCAATCGGAGGGAGGCCTACCATCGAGGCAGAGCTTTTTTATTTTTTTCTATTTTTCGGGTTCATCGGGCGGCGTGATTGAAGATTGAAGATTGATGGACATCGCGGAACACTTTTATTTATTTTTTCCTTTTTACTAAAGGATTTGTCAAAAACTATCTGTTGTGGTTTTTACTTCTTGGCACTTTTTTTGGTGAATGGGTAGGGGTACAATGTACCTGATACCCATTCACATGGGGGGTGGGATCTGGCCGCCCCCTTGTTAAAGGGGGCTTACAGATTCCGATAAGCCCGTCCATCCGCCGACCCCAACAACCAATGGCAAGGGTTGTCGAAAAGAGGCTCTTTTCCCCATGTTGAGGGCATGTGGCCTGGTATGGTTTAGGAGGGGGGCATTCGCTCGCCGCCCCCCCTTTCCTGACCTGCCAGGCTGCTTGCTCGGATAAGGGTCTGGTATGGATTGGGGGGACCGCACGACAATGTTTTTTTACATTTTGGCGTGGAGTTCCCCTTAAAATCTATGCCAGATCCAAAGGACCTGGTATGTATTTTGGGGGACCCCACGCTGTTTTTTTTTAAAAAAACCTAAGGGCCTGGTATGGATTTTGGGGGGCACTCCATGACGTTTTTTTCTCTTAATTCTGTCATAGGGTTCCCCTTAACCACTTCAATACACTGTATTATATACTCTGCACTGCAATATATACCCTGCACTGTATTATATATACTATACTGACTGCACTATATACTCTGAACTGCATTATATATACACTATACGGACTGCACTATATACTCTGAACTGCAGTATATATACTATACGGACTGCACTATATACTCTGAACTGCCTTATATATTCTTTACGGACTGCACTATATACTGTGTACTGCATTATATATACTATACGGACTGCACTTTATACTCTGAACTGCAGTATATACGGTATACTATACGGACTGCACAATATACTCTGAACTGCATTATATATACTATACGATCTGCACTATATACTCTGAACTGCAGTATATATACTATACGGACTGCACTATATACTCTGAATTGTCTTATATATACTATACGGACTGCACTATAAACTCTGAACTGTATTATATATACACTGTGTTATATACTCTGCCCTACATTGTACTATATACTTTGCAGTACACTGTGTTATATACTCTGCCCTACACTGTGCTATGTACTAGGGATGAGCCGAACACCCCCCTAGTTCGGTTCGCACCAGAACTTGCGAACAGACAATAAATTTGTTCGAACACCCGAACACCGTTAAAGTCTATGGGACTCGAAAAATCAAAGGTGCTAATTTAAAAGGCTAATATGCAAGTTATTGTCATAAAAAGTGTTTGGGGACCCGGGTCCTGCCCCAGGGGACATGTATGGAGCCTGGACCCCGGAGAGGAGAGATCATCCACCGCTCGACCCCGGAGAGGAGATCACCCATCGCAGGATACCGAGAGTGGATTACCGCCGCTGGAATCTTTTTTTATTTATTTTTTATTTTTAATAAAGGACTTTTCCCAAAGGTGTCTGTGTGTTTTTTTATTTTACACTTTCTTTGTGAAATGGTAGGGGTACAATTGTTAAAGGGGTCTTCCAGATTCCGATAAGCCCTCCGCCCGCAGACCCCCACAACCACCGGACAAGGGTTGTGGGGATGAGGCCCTTGTCCCCATCAACATGGGGACATGGTGCTTTGAGGGGTCACCGACCCCCAAAGCATCCTCCCCATGTTGAGGGCATGTGGCCTGGTACGGTTCAGGAGGGGGGTGCTCTCTCGTCCCCCCGTCTTTTCCTGTGGCCTGCCAGGTTGCGTGCTTGGATAAAGGGTCTGGTATGGATTTTTGGGGGGAACTCCATGCCATTTTTTTTTAATTTGATGCAGGGTTCCCCTTAATATCCATACCAGACCTGAAGGGCCTGGTAATTGAATTTGGGGGGACCCCCACGCATTTTTTTTTCTTTTATCAATGACTTTTCTCTGTATTGCTGGAAGCGGACAATTCATTATACCTGCGAGTGCTTTTAAATTACTTTTTTTCCTTCAGAAATTACATTTTGTGCAGGGACAGTTCTAAGGACGGGAAACAAGCTCTGCTTTACAGGCATACTATACACACCCCCTAGGTACGAAATTTAAAGGAATATTTCACTTTTATTGTTACACTTTAAGTATTATTAAAATCACTGCTCCCGAAAAAACTGCAGTTTTTAAAACTTTTTTTTGCAATGATCCATGTCCCCTGGGGCAGGACCCGGGTCCCCAAACACTTTTTATGACAATAACTTGCATATAAACCTTTAAAATTAGCCCTTTAGATTTCTCCCATAGACTTTTACAGGGTGTTCCACGGCTTTTCGAATTTGAAGCGAACACCCCAAATTGTTCGCTGTTCGGCGAATGGGCAAACAGGCAATGTTCGAGTCGAACATGAGTTTGACTCGAACTCGAAGCTCATCCCTACTATATACTATGGAGTACACTGTTATATACTCTGCCCTACACTGTACTATGTACTCCACAGTACACTGTTATATACTCTGCCCTACACTGTTATATACTCTACATTGTCATATATAATCTGCCTTACACTGTTATATACACTAAGCTGACTGACCGCACACTTACACTAAATACCCTGCCTAATCTACATTCATAAATACTATATACGGCCGCTGTGTAAGCAGCCTTAAATAGTGTGGGGCGTGGACTTAGCCCATGAGCCATGATTGACCAAAGGCACCCTGCCTTTGGCCAATCATGGCTCTCACAGCAGATCATGCTGTGATTGGCCAAAGCATGCAGGTCAGGTGTATGCTTTGTTCAATAAGCAGCCGTCAATGAACTGCAATCTCGCAGTGCATTATGGGGCACTCCGCGGCGCTCAAATTTGCCACGAATGGCCCATATGTTCGTTTGTTCGACTCGAAGATTGAGACTATCCCTACTTATTTTGCTCTGATATTAAGAAAATGCACTTTTTATCTACCAAAATTTTAACCTAAAAGTATTGCTTTTGTTATTTTGAAAAGCATGTATAAAAGAAGTGGTGAGAAAAAAAAACACTTATGGGGTCAACAAATAATGTTTTTCATGTGGCCTCTTCCTTGTTTATGGAACTGGGGACATGGCAGGGTGTGTCCATTGCCTACATGCTTTGTGCTGAAAGGTGTTCCCCTTGGGAGGTTTATGTAAGTGCAAAAGAAACTGTCATGTGACATTTAATATCTAGTGTCAATGTATTGAGATTACATTTTTGGAATGCTCATAGATGAGGGTCATAGTGAAATGTACCCCATGTTTTCCATCTTTATTATCCGCCTCTGTTGCAGGTTCACTGCATGAAGTTCCATTGTGCATCATGTTTCAAGTGTATGTTAAGTTTCCATCACAGGTCTATATGAGGCCAAAAACACCAGAAGAGGGGAAAAAGAGGGTCACATGGGTCTATCAACCACAGTGAGGGACCTTTTTGTATAAGGTCATGTATAAAGTTAAAGGAAACCTGTACTAGCAATTTTTTACTTACTTTTGAAAATGCTAATTACCTCCTTGTCCC
Source organism: Rana muscosa (assembly GCA_029206835.1). Taxonomy (NCBI): domain Eukaryota; kingdom Metazoa; phylum Chordata; class Amphibia; order Anura; family Ranidae; genus Rana; species Rana muscosa. The sequence continues at coordinate 46,408,872 of CM055128.1, forward strand.
TTGATTCAGTTATTTTAGCATCACTGAGCGAAAACTGTTATGGAGACTAGAGGTTAGAATTTACTCCAAGCAAATCAATGTTCAAGTGACAGGAACAGGAGGCATTTAAGTACGCTGAACACAAATTACTTGAGCCTGATCGCTTGGGTTCAGCAGCTCACCACAAACTATTGCTCTTTTAAAGAGGTAGTTCACCAGACTTGAGATATCCAAGTGTAATAGGTCAAGATTTACTTAATTAAAAAACACAAATTTACAATTGTTTTTTAGCACTAAGCATAATGTATAAAAAAACTAACCATTTGCTTTTCAGGATTGTTCACACATCAGCATTATTGTGTGTTTTCCAGAGCTTGCAAATCACAGGAATGCTGGTTGGTACCATTATAGATAATCATAGATAATAAAATTGCATAAAGAAGTGTGTCCCTTTTTGAGCATTTGGCCAAGCAACAAAAACTATTAAAACAAACTCCAAAATGGGACTTTTAAGGTGTCTCATCATTGATTACAGAAAACCTATGTACCAAAATATAAAAAAATTATATCAATTTTATTTTTGTACGGCTTAAAAAAAACTGAAAAATGCAGAACTCTAATAAAACATACACATACAGAATTATAAATGCAACACTTTTGTGTTTGCCCCTATTTATCATGAGAGGTAAAGGTAAATGTATGGGAATATTATGGCTGCAGTACTACTAGTGATAACAATACCCTACCCTTTATATACATTGAGCAAAATTCTAAACGCAACACTTTTGTGTTTGCCCCTATTTATCATGAGCTGAACTCAAAGATCTACAACTTTTTCTATGTACACAAAAGGCCTATTTCTCTAAAATATTGTTCACAAATCTGTCTAAATCTGTGTTAGTGAGCACTTCTCCTTTGCCGAGTTTTATTTTGGTTTATACATTTTCATTTTTCTTTTTTTTTTGCAATAAAAGTTTTTATTGAGTTATTGATAAACAGTTATACAAAGTATCGAACATGAAAACATAAATGATATGTATGATAAAGGACGAACAAAAAAAACATCCCCAAAACGGTCAACATTTTCTGTGATGAATGATGTCACAGCTTAAAATTTCAATTCTTCAGTTTGTTTTAACCATTATAGATAACAGACAGTTACATATGGTACGTTAGGGCAGAGTGCACCAAAATTGTTGCAGTTTAAGTCTGAAGTACATAGAGTGCCATATAATATTATGTGTAAATTATGAGATTGTGTTAAAGTCCCTTTCTTTTTTAGATTACAATATAAAAAAATAAAAAAAACCCTCTCTTTTCAAATTCTTGGATTAAAAGGGAAAAAGAGGGTGTTATATATATATAGGGAATTTTAAATTGAAGGGACTTTAACGCTGTCCCATAATACACATACTATTATATTGCAATTTAGGTATAGCAGCTAGTCTTTAGGGGGGCTTTTTTACACAAAATATTTGTTATTTAGGGGCTTAATAGTATTAGATACAGGCACAGTTCTTTCTATATACGTACTTCGAGTGAAGTGACAGATGTCTTCGTGGGACAATGTATACTTCACTCTAGGCGTACTTTGAAAACTGCAGGGCTTTTTGACCACAATTCAGTGCAAATATCTGAGGCTTCATTCAATTTATTATATCACTAGCCATTGGACATAACAACCACACAATAATACAATGATAAAATAAAAAAATTAAAAAGATATGTAATCCACCAAAATCAATCAAAATGATAAAGTACAATGTTGTATTTAAACTCATTATTTGACATACAGAATAATTACACAGTTAACAGGGGCCCCTTTTTGTAATAATAGTAATTAATAAATGTAGGACTACATAAAAAATAAAAAGTATAAAATGAATAAAAAAAAAATAATTTAACTAACTTTCATCAAACAAACAAAACAGTTACAAACTCATAACAGTACATCATATCCGCCTTAAAAATACTTTCAATTCTTATCAGGGGTGGGCTTTCCTCAGTTCTTTTCACAGTTTTATGTTATACTAAAAACCTGAAATGAAGGTATTTTGTTAGCATATACTCCCCCAATTCGCGACCGTAGTATTGTTATGGCTGTACATACTTTCATGTGTGTTTTGCATTATTACCGACTTATAATTGCATGTCACTTCTCTGTTCATAATGTATATAGATTGCCTCTATGTTTCTATGTGCCTGATCTTGACAAACTGTTACCTCGATTTGCCATGTACTGCTTTTGTTTACCTTGTAGTCCTCTTGATTTTCTTAACAATTTAAAGAATGCCTAAAAAAAAACTTTCAAAGTAGATAATAATAATAATAATAATAATAATACAAATAATATATATTAGATATTATTATAATTTTATAAACATTTTTGCATTGGATTTGGGTATTATAAACTGACTTACTCTGATAGGCAGTCTCAAGCCCTATACACACGATCGGTTTTACAGATGAAAACAGTCCGATGGACTTTTTTCATCGGACAAATCGATCGTGTATGGGCCCCATCGGTCTTTTTTCCATCAGTGTTAAAAAATAGAACATGTTTTAAATTTATCCGATGGAAAAAAAAACAATAGCAAATTACTATCGTCTGTGGGGAACTCCATCGGATAAAAAACCCACTCTTGCTCAGAATCAAGTCGACGCATGCTCAGAAGCATAGAACTTCATTTTTCTGGGCTCGTCGGACTGTTTTACGTCACGGCGTTTGGGACGATCAGTTTTTTGACTGATGGTGTGTAGGCAAGACTGATGGAAGTCAGCTTCATCGGATTTCCGATGGAAAAATCCATTGGTTTAAAATCCATAGGGAAATCCGATCGTGTGTACAGGGCTTCAGTGTTTTGTTGGTTTTAAGATAGCAATTAAAAATTTCAATTGACAATGGTCTATCATATGCACTTTGAAAATGATTTTGAAAACAGACTAAAAAATGAGTAATGAGAAAATGAATACGTGAATATTACTACCACTACTACTAATAATAATAAATAATAATAATAATACTAATATAATAAATAAGGTTACTTGACTGGCTATTGCTTTTCCTCATGGGTGTATCTGATATATGTTTGTTATATAATAGTAATAATTATATATCATATAATAATTATACCTACAATTACAAATATAAAATTATAATCCATCATATATAAAATATTATGGAAATAATTAAAAAATAACTCCCAAAAAATATTTAATGAGATCAAATAAAAAAAGAATATTATTATTAATAATACTAATAATAATGATAATAGCAATACTTATTATCAACTGATCAGTTCTGGCGGTATTTACCCCAAATTTACCCTGGGGAACACAATATTCTTCAGGGTCTTAAAGGCTGGAATGATTTGCTCACCCATTGAAAGGAAGACAACTAAATGATACATAACCCAAAATTTTGTGATTTCTACAACTTCATTAAAGTGAAGGATCTTTAAGTTAAATTTAACCTGTTGGTATAGAAACCCAGAAGATGAGATTTCCTACTTATTTTATGAAGCTGCAAAGTCTGACGCTGTCCTTGTCATCCTCTGGCTTTCCTGGTATGACCGGGGCACTGAGAAAGCTGGTTTACTTCTGAGAGCATGGCCTATTCAAGGCCTAATTAGGCAACAGCTGTGGTGTTTCATTATAGGGATGCAACGGCTCTCACAGGGACCTCCCTGGGTCTCTAAAACTTTGGGGAAAACAAAGCATGTTGTTCTGCAGAAGGTAAGAACTGCTGTTATTAAATGATCTGAACACAAGGTCCAGTTCCCAGCTAGAAAGGCTCCTGTTGTGAAGTTAGAGCTGGACAGACTATGATTAATATTTAAATATTTATGTGACAAATTTTATTGATGTGAACACGCTACCTACCTCATTCTGTTCTAATGTTGGAAACGTTGCAGCCCGTGTGAAACCTGGCATGCTTTGTGGACTCGCCCGACCTGTGTGAATTCCCCCTTTGAGGGGATTGAGGCTGTCTTACCCAAAAGATAGCTGAAACAAGGTTAATGTCGTTACCCAAGTAATTTTTGGCAGAGAGAAAACAAAAAAGGGAAACCAGCCATGGGTGCAATTACTATAAACACTAAGCCAAACTAAAGGCAGTAATACTTTCCTTACTTCCAATTTTGGTCTAACACCCACAAAGTCTCTCGGGGGCACCAGCATCTTCTCCCCAGCTTCTTCCAGGTGCTGATCTACAACGGCCTCGATTGGCATGGCATGGGATGACGCCGCTCCCACGCATGTGCCGGAGTGCAGTTGTACTGGCACACAGGCAGTGTACCAGAATGTAAATGGAGCTGCACATGCACAGATCAGTGTACATTCTAGAAGATTGCAAACAGGCAGGTAAGTACATTTTACTGCAGAAGGGATATTGCATGTCTTTTCTAGTATAACGACCCTGCCTGTCGGCAATTTTAAATTTTTTAACTTTCGTTACACTTTCAAATTATTTCAATAGATATTTCACGTGGTTAATACAATTCTAAAAAGTTTTAAGACCCTAACAAGACAAAGAAACCTTATACATTGTGGCCTATCCCTGAGGCTGAAAGTGCGTGCTATTACTGTTACTGCCTCATTGTTACAGTGTATTTCTATGCATTACCCAAATTTACCACCAAACCTCCCTGTTCCCTTCTAGAGCCTGTCCTAGTTTTTTTTTTCCTTTACCTTGTTCTTGTAGTAAGAAACACTGTTTAACTCCCTATGAAATCGTCACCAAGCTATTAAAATTCTTGCACGGGCAATTGCTGGGAGCTCAGTTCCTATTGATGTAGGCACTCCCCTTCCACCAGAACTACATCTCCCAAGAGCCCTTTTACTGCTCTCAGTATTTTGGCAGGCTATATGGAGTCAAAGCAGCAGCATTGTTTTGCAGGGGAAAAAAAAATCAATGAAGTTATGTACTATAGTTGTCACATACCCGGTAGAGGCCGAACTGATGAGAGGACTCTCCCTTACAGCTCATGTCCTGTTTTTCCCCTGAGATTGGTGACAGGGTATGACAGGACACAGATGGACATAGGCACCTGTAGGAAGTCCTGGCCAGCAGAAGAACTGAATCCTGCAGTGAAGTAAAAGCTGACGAGCATGAACCCGTGCCGAATGTCGCAATGGAGCTTGCAGAAGACGGCAATGTTGCCAGACAGGCAGAAGTTGGTAACAGTAATATTGCTCATAGTGTATAGAATATATGAATCAGACACCATATCATAAATGAAGGTCTGATGGTCAAATGACTGTCCAATGAAAGTCCAGTGATACACAACTGGAATAGGGGTACTTCTTATATTTTTTATACAGGATGTTCAAGTGGATTGCACATTTTTTAATAATTCCTCGCTATGGCTCTTCTAATTAAAGTGCTTCACACTGAATCAGAATATTAATACACTTAGTAACCTTCTAGAGCACCACAGGAACCCTGCAAACTAGAGTGTTTAATTATGCAAATAGTGACTTCTGCTAGAAAGTAGGTACAATGACCCACTGTCAGGTCACCTGAAGCCAGTTGACAGATGCACACCGTTGGGGTCAGGAGTGCACCGCTAAGGTAGTGAACCCTATGGCTGACTTCTGCGGACTGAACTCCGGGTGGTAAAGGAAGGCAGGTCCACTGGAGCACTAACAGGGATCCCACAGGGAGCTAGAGCCTAAGATTCCCCAGGGCGCGGAGTCTAAGATCCAGCAGGTGTTCACCAGAGCCTCTAGTGGTGAGGATGGACTGGGCTGCAACTGGATCCAAGTTGCCGCCCCCAGAGTCCCCCAGCTCACGTTCACAGTAGGCTATAGAGGATAGAGGGGAAGTAGCAGCTCAGGATACAAGAGATAGTGAGGGGATAAGCCAAAGGTTGGGGCATCTAGCAGACAAGGATAAACAAAGGACACGCCAAAGGTCAAGGTCACAAGCAGACAGGGATAGTCGAGAACAAGCCAAGATCGGTAAAACAGAGACAGACGTAGCACACGGCAAGCAGGAACCCAAACACACAATAGCTTAACAAACAACGTTGATCAGCACGGCTGGCTTGCAGTGCACAGGTGTCAGAAACTAGACATGTGCGGTTAGTTTCGTACGAATCGATAATTCGTACGAATTTTTTCGAATACGAATTCTGTACGGAATACGAAATTTCTGAAAATTTGTACGAAATTTCGTATCCAAATTATCCGAATCCAAACTACCAAATAAGACATGAAAATTCGACAAAGCGATAGGTAAATATTTTTTGGTCGAATGTGACTAACCTTAACTCTATTAGTCCAAGATTATTCTACATAGAGAGAAAAGATTCGACATAGAGAGAAAAGATTCAACATTATAGAGAGAAAAGATTCGACATTATAGAGAGAAAAGATTGCTGCTGGAATTGGGTGGGGGAAGTACATTTGCGGTCGAATCATTCGTTCGTTCCGATTCTACATTATAGAGAGAAAAGATTCGACATTATAGAGAGAAAAGATTCGTACGAATTCGAATTGAATTCCGTACACGGATTACGAATTACGATTTTTTTTTTAATACGAAACGGAACGGAACGGAACAAATTTTTCGACGGCTCCCATGTCTATCAGAAACCATGAATCAGACCAAGACAGAAGTGCAGTTAAATAACACTAGTTTAATAATAAATAATAAAAGGGTAAACAGAGTAAGCGTAGTCAAAACATAGCCAGAGTTCAGTAACCGGATCGGGTAGTCGGCCAAGCCAAAGTCCAAGAGCCAGCGATAAAGGTAATAGAACAGCAAGCAGGATCCGTAGCCAGAGGGAACACCAGTCTTCAACTGGAACACAGGAGAAAGTCTCTTGTGATGTTAACACAGGCGAAGGCGAAGATCACTGGAAGTCCTTAAGTAGGCAGAGCTGACGAGCGGATCAAAAACAGGTGGATAACTGTGGAGAGATGGAAGCTGGCAATTAGCTGACAGCTGAGCTGCCAGCACAGAGAAGGAAGGGCTGAACCCAGCCCTGACAGTACCCCCTCCTCAATGACCCCTCCCCCTCAGAGGACCACTGGGCTTGAGGGCAAAACATCTATGGAAATCACGGAGGAGGACAGGGGCATGTACGTCTGAGGATGGGACCCAAGAGCGTTCCTCCAGATCGTACCCCTTCCAATGCACCAGGTACTGAATGCGCCCATGGAACCTACGGAAGTCAACAATGGACTGTACTTCATACTCCTCATGGTTCTCAGCCTGTATAGGGTGAGGACGTGGCACCGAGGTGGTAAAACGGTTGCAGACCAAAGGTTTCAATAAGGAGACATGAAACACATTAGAGATATGCATACTGGAAGGAAGGTCCAACGCGTAAGCCACTGGGCTTAGCCTGCGAAGGATACGGAAAGGCCCAATAAACCGAGGTGCGAACTTCAGAGAAGGAACACGAAGTCGGAAGTTGCGAGATGACAGCCAGACCCTGTCCCCGACCTGGTTGGAAGGCGCAGGCAGGCGTCTGCAGTCAGCATGGAGTCTATACCTCTCGTTAACCTGTTGCAAAGCCTCCTGTACTTGTACCCAAGTGGAACAAAGACCACAGAGATGTTCCTCTAACACAGGAATACTCTGAGGAACAAACGAATCGGGCAACATGGAAGGTTGGAAACCATAATTCGCCATAAACGGGGACAAACGGGAAGCAGAATTCAGAGCGCTATTGTGAGCAAACTCCGCCCATGGTAAGAGGTCTGACCACTTGTTGTGATGGTCAGAAATATAGCAACGCAGGAATTGCTCCAAGGACTGATTGGCTCATTCTGCGGCCCCATTAGACTGTGGGTGATACGCAGAGGAGAAGGCAAGCTGAATTCCCAACTGTGCACAAAAGGCTCGCCAGAACCGGGACACAAACTGACTTCCCCTGTCAGAGACAATGACTTTGGGTAGGCCATGTAAACAAAAGATCTCCTGAGCAAAAATGGAAGCCAGTTCCTTAGAGGTAGGCAACTTTTTAAGTGGAATACCGTGAGACATTTTCGAGAACTGGTCTACCACCATAAGGACATCTGTTTTGCCCTGGGAGTTGGGTAACTCCACAATGAAATCCATAGACAGGTGGGTCCAGTGCCTCTCTCCATTGAGTATGGGTTGTAGGAGGCCTACTGGAAGGTGTCGTGGAATCTTACTCTGAACACACACGGAAGAGGCAGCTACAGAGTCGGCTACATTGGCACGTAGACTAGGCCACCAGAATTGTTGGGAAATGGCCCAAAAGAGTTGATTCTTTCCAGGGTGGCCAGCAGCCTTGGGAGAATAGTAAGTCTGGAGCACGGCAGTATGGAGACTCTCGGGAACAAAGCAGCGGTCACAAGGTTTCTCAGGAGGGGCATTGACCTGAGCCGCCAGAATTTTGTCACCCAAAGGAGAGGTGAGACTGGTGCGAACCGTAGCCAGAATACGATCAGGAGGAATCACAGGAACCGGAACCGAATCCATCTTGGAAGTGGAGGAAAATTGTTGTGACAAGGCGTCGGCCCTTACATTCTTAGTACTGGGTAATAATGAGACAATGTAATTGAAACTCAACAAGAAAAGAGCCCATCGTGCCCTTCTGAGAGAGAGACGCTTAGCCACAGACAAGAATGTGAGATTCTTATGGTCAGTAAGAATGAGAACCGACACAGTGGTACCTTTGAGGAGATGTCTCCATTCTTTCAGGGCTAAAATGATCGCCAAAAGCTCTCTGTCACCAATCTCGTAATTGCACTCCGCAGGTGACAATTTCTTGGAAAAGTAGCCACACGGATGCATAGCGCTATCAGAGCTAGGACGTTGAGACAGAAGGGCGCCAACTCCAGTCTCAGAAGCATCGACTTCAAGGATAAAAGGCAACGTGGGATCAGGATGTGTCAACACAGGAGGAGAAGCAAAGGTAGTCTTAAGACTCTCAAAAGCCTTAATGGTCTCTGAAGACCAATTCTGTGGGTTACCATCCTTTCTGGTCATATCAGTCAGGGGCTTGACCAGAGACGAGAAGTTACGAATAAACTTCCGATAATAGTTGGCGAAGCCAAGAAAGCGCTGCAGAGGACGTAAGCCCATGGTTCGAGGCCACTGTAGGACTTCAGAAAGTTTCTCTGGGTCCATCGAAAAACCAGCCATTGAAATTACATATCAGTTTGTGGAAAGGGGGGGGGATTCCGGCGCTCCTAGCGATGTGATGCCTTTAAAATGAATGTAATAGTGGCTCTAGTGGCACTTCTAAGTCAATCTGTATATTAAAAAACAAGAGGAGGCAGCCATCCTCAGAGGGTGTCCATGTCCTCTGTCAGCAAGAAGTGTAAAAAAGAAGGGGGTGGAGGCGCCAACTAAATTAATCCTACTGTAATCATTAATGTAAGTATAGTATATATACTTACAGGTTCACTTGAAAATGATATCCATCGAGGATGGGGGTGTTCTGAGGTCTGTTGGTGCTGCTCTGCTGGCTCTGGCAAAGTTCCCCTCGGCCATGAGGTGTAGGAGATGTCAATTTTCGTTTGCACAGGCTTCTCTGCGGTGTCACATGACAGGAAGCTCCATGCTAACCAGTCTGGAACGTGGAAGTGATGTCATACAGCAGGGCAGTCCTCCAAACAGAGTGGGACGTTTCACAGGCTACGCGCTCGAAGCTCACAGCTCCTTCTACTGGCCTGTTTGCTCTCTGGAGGAGAGCAGTTTAAATACATTGACAGGAAGTAGGAAGTCCGTGGCTGTGCAACCATAACAGCCAGCGGACCCACACTATGAAAAACAGTCTTTTGTAATTAAAAACAATTGTTTTAATGGGAATATAAAGATTAAAAACGTGGATCAAAAAATCATTGCAATAAGAATAAAAAATGACAATGGAATAGTAAAAAACAAACAAACAAAAAAAAACGCACTGTACAAAAAAAGTGGTAAGGAGATAAAAAAAAAAAATTATAATAAGCAATGGGACACTTTGTTTATGGATAAAAATTTGAATCAGATCTAGGTAATACAACAGAAATGGGGGGGAAGTAAAAAAAAAAAAAAACGCACTGTACAAAAAAAGTGGTAAGAAAAAAAAAAATTATAATAAGCAATGGGACACTTTGTTAATGGATAAAACATTTTTGAATCAGATCTACGTAATACAACAAGAATGGGGGGGGGGGGGTTGCTGAAGTGGGAGAGGGAAAGGGGCTTTATATATGTATAAAGAAGCGGGAGGGCAAAAATCGTAAACTATAAAATAGTTTTTAGAAGATGAGTTTTGCCCTCATCCGCCGCTTCTTTATACATATATAAAAAAAATTATCCATAAACAAAGTGTCCCATTGCTTATTATAATTTTTTTATTTTCTTACCACTTTTTTTGTACAGTGCGTTTTTTTTTTTAACTCCCCCCCCCCCCCCCCCATTTCTGTTGTATTACCTAGATCTGATTCAATTTTTTATCCATAAACAAAGTGTCCCATTGCTTATTATATATTTTTTTTTATTATTTCCCTACCACTTTTTTTGTACAGTGCGTTTTTTGTTTTTTTTTTCCTTCTTCCCCCCCATTTCTGTTGTATTACGTAAATCTGATTCAAATTTTTATCTATAAACAAAGTGTCCCATTGCTCATTATAATTTTTATTTTTTTTTATTTCCTTACCACTTTTTTTGTACAGTGCGTTTTTTTTTTTTTTTTACTATTCCACTGTCATTTTTTATTCTTATTGCAATGATTTTTTGATCCACGTTTTTAATCTTTATATTCCCATTAAAACAATTGCTTTTTAATTACAAAAGACTGTTTTTCATAGTGTGGGTCCGCTGGCTGTTATGGTTCCACAGCCACGGACTTCCTACTTCCTGTCAATGTATTTAAACTGCTCTCCTCCAGAGAGCAAACAGGCCAGTAGAAGGAGCTGTGAGCTTCGAGCGCGTAGCCTGTGAAACGTCCCACTCTATGTTTGGAGGACTGCCCTGCTTTATGACATCACTTCCACGTTCCAGACTGGTTAGCATGGAGCTTCCTGTCATGTGACACCGCAGAGAAGCCTGTGCAAACGAAAATTGACATCTCCTACACCTCACGGCCGAGGGGAACTTTGCCAGAGCCAGCAGAGCAGCACCAACAGACCTCAGAACACCCCTATCCTCGATGGATATCATTTTCAAGTGAACCTGTAAGTATATATACTATACTTACATTAATGATTACAGTAGGATTAATTTAGTTGGCGCCTCCACCCCCTTCTTTTTTACGCTTCGTGGAAATGACAAAACCCAGGAATTTAACCTGTTCACGATGGAATTAGCACTTCTCCAGTTTACAATAGAGATTAATCTCTCTTAGTTTCTGAAGCACCCGACAGACATCTGTGTGGTGGCTCTCCAGGGACTTGGAAAATATGAGGATATCGTCGAAATAAACCACCACACATAACTGCAAGAAGTCTCAGAGGACAGTTAATAAACTCCTGGAAAACTGCCAGAGCCTTACAGAGGCCAAAAGGCATTACGAGATACTCATAATGACCTGTTCTGGTATTAAACGCAGTTTTTCACTCGTCGCCCTCTTTAATCCTGACGAGATTGTATGCCCCTCTCAAATCAAGCTTTGTGAAGACCGTTGCTCCCTTGAGGCGTTAAAATAACTCCGTAATCAACGGGATCGGATAGGCATTCTTAATGGTGAAACGATTGAGACCCCTATAATCGATAGAAGGTCTCAGTTCACCACTCTTCTTCTTCACAAAAAAGAAACCAGCACCAGCAGGAGACGAGGATTTGCGGATGAAACCTCGAGAAAGTGCGTCTGCAACATACTTTATCCATGGCTTTATCCTCCAAGACCGACAAAGGATAAACCCGGCCACGAGGGGGACTGTCACCAGGTTGAAAGTCAATTGCGCAATCATATGACCGGTGTGGAGGCAACGTACCAGCTTGACCTTTGTCAATAGAGTCGAATAGAGCCTGCAACTTGATGGATGACTCAGCCCAAGACAGGGTAACCGAAACCAGGGGCTTATCCTTCTGGGCAACTGGAGACGAAACAACGCCACCTAAGGTGTGTCCATCACAGGACCTCAAAGTTCGGACGTTCCCTGGACAGGAAGGACAATACTTCAAAAAGTGACCGGCCTGGCCACAATAAAGGCACAATCTCTCCCTTCTCCTAAGGGTTCTCTCATCCGCAGAGAGACGCGTGAAGCCCAAGTGCATGGGTTCATCTTCACAGACCGACTCGGTACCAGGAGGCATGGAAGGTGACGGAGGCAAGGGTGAGACGGCAAAGCTCGGAGACAAACGTACAAGTGGCTTCCGCAAGCGCTCCTTAATAGAGGGTCTTTCTCTGAGTCTGGAAGCAGCCACGAGGGCCTCATTGTTTCAAGCAACCTCTGCTGCCAGGGTACGGAATTCAATGGCGTAATCGGCAACAGTTCTCTTACTCTGTTTGATGGACATGAGGCACTTGGCAGCAGAAGCAGAGCGTGCAGGAACGTCAAATACCCTTTTGAAGGAAGCCACAAATTCTGGGTAACTCAGGACCACGGGTTTTTGCGTCTCCCATAGAGGGTTTGCCTAGGCCAAGGCCCTCTCTGAAAGCAAAGATATCAAGAAACCTACTTTGCTTCTGTCCGTGGGAAACGCCTGGGGCAGCATCTCAAAAATATATCTCAACCTGGTTGAGAAAACCTCTGCATTGGATTGGATCGCCCCCAAATCGCTGGGGAAGCGGGGCGGAACCAGACATACCTCTAATAGAGGAAATACTCAAGGCGGGTGCCTGCACAGAGAGTGGAGCAGCAGGGCCTGCCTGCACAGGGACTACCAGAGCGGCCACAGTGGGAGACTCTAGACGAGCCGTGCGACTCAGGAGCGTTTGTATCGCCGTGGCAAACTGATCCATGCGGTGATCCAAGTCATCCAATCTGGAAAAAATATTATTAACAAGTGGATTGGCTGCATCTTCAGAATTCATGGCCTTCGCCTACTGTCAGAAACCATGAATCAGACCGAGACAGAAGTGCAGTTAAATAACACTAGTTTAATAATAAATGATAAAAGGGTAAACAGAGTAAGCGTAGTCAAAACATAGCCAGAGTTCAGTAACCGGATCGGGTAGTCGGCCAAGCCAAAGTCCAAGAGCCAGCGATAAAGGTAATAGAACAGCAAGCAGGATACGTAGCCAGAGGGAACAGCAGTCAAGCAGGTCTTCAACTGGAACGCAGGAGAAAGTTTCTTGTGATTTTAACACAGGCAAAGTCGAAGATCAGGTGAACTAGAAGTCCTTAAGTAGGCAGAGCTGACGAGCGGATCAAAAACAGGTGGATCACTGTGGAGAGATGGAAGCTGGCAATTAGCTGACAGCTAAGCTGCCAGCACAGAGAAGGAAGGGCTAAACCCAGCCCTGACAACAGGTTAATATAGTGTTCCCTGATAGGGCCTGGGGTGGAGCCATGCTTGGAGGAGAGATTATTTAAGCAGCCAGATAAGAGTGGCTGGCCTCTAAGGTGAACACATGGAGAAGGGGTAAGCTGAGAGACAAACATTACTGCATAACCATGACACCCACCCCTTCCTGTACCTTGCTATTAGCCAGTGATGCTGCCCATTGCACCTATTGGCCAATAGTAGGTTGAGAAATGCAGAAGGGTCCAGACTAAAGTATCCACTTCATAGCTAGAAATGGTAGTTGCATAATATTGTGTTCAGGGCTCCTTGCTCTTGTAAACTAGGTCCATATAAGTACAAAGAATAGTGCAGCGCTAATTATCACAATTGATTCATCTCGTCATCTGATAAAATCAATATTAAATTAATTGAAAGAAAAAAGAAAAACATTTTGGTGAAAAAGTTCAGAAGAAGTTTATGAAGAGATAAAATTGGGATTGCAAATAAAGTGACAATGTGCATCAATGAAGACTAGAAATTCTGTGGCAAAAGTGTATCCTGCACCATAAGACACTTTATGCCGCTCACCTCAACAGTAGGACCCCTAAGTCAACAAAGGGTCAAAAAAGCTTTCCCAAAAGGGCAAAATCCTGGAGAGTAGCGACCTCTTCAGAGTGCAAAGCACATGGGTCACCATATCAGTTCGTATGCAGGGAATCTCAGCATAAGATCATCAGTGTCCCAGTATATGCAAATAAAACAGGAAACATCTAGTGCTCTCTGCTAGCATATGTTTAATAAATAAAAAGAATCACACTTACCGTACATAAAAGACACTTCTATTAAGTGCCAGCCAACAAGCATTCTCTCACATTAAACCACATGGAATCCAACATATGGAGACAGCCGTGGGTGACGTAGCTCCCTTTCGAACCCTAGGTCCATGTAAGCATCACTGGAGTTAAAGTTCTGTGTAGACATATTAGAAGCCCGAAGTACAAAATTACCTTTTGTTCCTGCAATAGCCATGAAATCTTTATTGTTTTTTTCCAGAGACAATATATATATATATATATATATATATATACTGTATATGCATGTATATATATATATATATATATATATATATATAGCGGGGTCCTCAAATTGATGGGATACACCTGGGGAATAGTGTGACCCAGGTGTATAATTGTGTTAGGATTCAGACCCCTTTTTGTTTCGTGGAGGACTGGAGGATGTAATATTCTCCTTTGCCTGTGGGTGGCGGGGGTACCCGCGGGCTTCAGGTAGAATCATCTCCTGCAGTGCTCCCTGTTTTGTCCCTTCCCGGAGATGGTATGGCTGGGGCGGGGAACCCGCCGGGCCGTTGATGGGAGGAGATAAAAGGGGGAGACGCCCTTACCACAAGGGCTTTGCGGAGAAGGAGGTCCTCGGAGGAGGAGGGTTGCGGTCCGCACCCAGGCCCCTCAGGCCTGGGTGCTGGAGATCCAGGAGTCTGGTCCAGGTGCCCATGGCCTGGTCCGGAGTCATGTTGGCGTCCATCCCAGGCACCTTTAGCCTGGGGTGAGGTACTATCGAGGAGGCCTGGGGCCCAGTACCTTCGACTGGGTCCCGCTAGGGTGGACTGTCCGAGGGTCCCTGAGCGGAGGGACTCGTACCTGAGGTGAGGAGGCCGGGGAGGTTACCCACTGAAGACCCGGAGCAGCACCAACCCGATGACAGTGGGCCTCTGGGAACTCTCTTGGGAGGACACATCCCCCTGATAGGGGCCACAGCGTATCGAAGAGGGCTCCACTGCTGTTCATAGGGGTTGTTGGAAGAGACCCCATCTTTCCTGTTCTGTAACAGCCGGATTGGCTTAGGCGCCGCTGGTCATAGTATAGTGGCATAGAACTAAAACGTTAGGAAGTGCCTTGATCTGCTCATCCCACCGTTGGCAAGGTTATAGGTCCCAACCAGTCTGCTGCTAAAAGAACTGTTTATCGTGCTTTGCTATTGGAGTGCCAAATAAACAAGTGTTGGACCTTTCTCCGGTGTGCGAACTCCAGTTACTGGAAGCAAAGGGGAGGCTGGTGAGCTTGCAATTACAGACTCAGTGCATTCACAGAACACACCGGCCCGAGGAAACATCAGGAAGTGGCCTTCACCTCCCTACTACAATGGGGAGGACATGGGCCGTGGCGCATCTCACTCTCACAACCCAGGAACCCCTAGACATGAGTTGGTGTGTAACCGATAAAGATGGAGAGAGAGTGAGGCCGCTACACGTGGGGGCTCGTGAGTCCGGGATAGAGTGTGTTCTAAAGATGGACTTGAGAATGTCTACATTTGAACTTTGCTGCCCAGAGGAGTTCCGAGCAGATCGGCCATATTACTGGCCAAAGTGCGTCCCTGCTCGGAGTTGTGGAAATGACCCTAACACGGGAAAGGCCCATGCGGAGGAGCGGAAAAAGGGAGAGGTCCAGCCGTGTGACGTACTGCACGTGGGGACTGTTAACGCACTGCGCCACGAGGCACCCCATGGCGACATCGTTCGTGGGCGGAGTCAAGAGGAAGCCCGCGAAAATGTACAGCTCATGGGAGGAGTCTGGCCAAGTGTGGGGATACACGTGGAGACTCCGGCGCGGGGTCAGTGCATGATGGAGCAGCAGATAGTCGGGATGACCTCAAGTGCCCCGTGGATTATGGTTCCTCACCCCACGAGAATGACTTCCTTTGCTGCCCCCATCACAGACACGGGGATAAGACTTAGGCCCCGAGGGCGGTTGGCTCTGTACACTTGCAGAGACACGGAGGCCCTCGGTGTGATCTGTCCCGGCTGCTCGGGACTGGTGGTCACCCTGAAGCCATTCGGGCGATGTGAGGAGTGCAGAGAATTCCTTTTTGAGGTCGAGTCGTCCACAGCAAGACCCCGGGCCCTTCGCCTCAACCACCTCACGGGTACTGCTACTCCGGAAGGGGAGATCAAGGCCTCTGTCGAGGTTCCCGTGCGCACTGACCAGGGCGATGGACTGCCCAACAGAGAAAAATCCGAGGATGCTGCCTCGGTCGCCACAAGTTCTCTGCTCCCACCACCGAAGAGGAAAGTTGGCCTAGTACAGGCATCCTATGGACGTGGTCGAGCTTCACCCCGCTGCTTGCCTGGCCTGGATGGCGCCGGTCGAGAAGGAAGTCCCGGACTTCCCAGTCCTCTACAAGGGTCAGGTGAGCCAGGGGCTGGGACTGTGGTGGTGGTTGGAGGTGTCGGGGGCCCATTGGAGGTGGAGCCCCCCAGGGAGGTTGATTCTGTGTCCACCGGAAGATATCTGCCTGCGGAGATGTATGACACCTCCGACCTAGAGTCGCTGTCTGATTGCGGAGATGATGGCGAGATAGACGAACTGTTCAGCCGCAAGGGCTGGGATAGAGTGCCACTTCTTGCTTCCCGTGCGGTACGGGATTCACCTATGTACACAGGAGACAGCACGCCTCGGGTGGAAGACCCGCAGCTTACGAGGGAACCTACCCCTCCACCTGTGTCCTCATCTACTGTTACCTCACCTACTTTGGTTGTGGGGACACCCCGCGCTTCTCTGAGAGTGCCGAAAGTCATTTCCAGGGAGCTGGTAAAGGCACCTCGGCATCCGGAAGCTATTGTGCTGCCTGGAACTGGAGAGAAAGCCACTATGCCACCTTTGGCCCGCTTGCAGAGACTGTTCTGCCATAAAGTAGCTCGGGAATATGGGTGGGAGTACCCGTATCTGCCCCGGGACTTGCTGTATGAGGTGGAAGTCTGGAGAACAAGATGGTATGACGAGTTTGTGTGGGACAAGTTGAAGGTGCCCCATGCTCGCAGGTACCTGGAATGTGTGCCGGCAGTGTCTAAGAGGTTTGAGGACTGCAAAGCTGAATGGAAATTGGGGCGCCATATCCATGCTGACAAGATAGTCATTTGCAGAAGAGAAGGAGAAGATGTCGAGTATTCGATAGAGGCATTTGACAAACACCTGAAACCCCTGTACCTGCCGGATCCAAAGTTTTACTTATAGGAGAAAAGAACTCCTGTTTATTTCTTTTGTGCACTTGAACTTTCTGGAAGAGCCATTCCCAGACACCCAGGACTGTGCCCTGCTTTTGTTTTTGTTTGGGCTTTTCTTTTTTCTCGTTGGAGACTTGGGGA
This sequence comes from Rana muscosa, assembly GCA_029206835.1. Taxonomy (NCBI): domain Eukaryota; kingdom Metazoa; phylum Chordata; class Amphibia; order Anura; family Ranidae; genus Rana; species Rana muscosa. Next base: position 46,426,370 of record CM055128.1, read on the forward strand.
CTGTTGTGTTTTCGTGTTTCCCCTTTTCTTCATGTGCCAAAGGCAAGGACATTTGGGAATAGTGGCAGAGTAGGGAAAAGCTGGAAGAACGAAGATTCGTTGAGTGTCATGACCGCGGCGTTGTCACCAGGTGGCAGTGTTGCGCAACAAATGTTTGAAAATATTTCACCCACACATCACCTTGCTTGTTGGAGTGAGTGGGTCTCTCGGCTGACGGGCCCACTCATCCCAAATGACACGAAATTATGTTAGGATGTTGTTTTTCTTTCCCCTGCAGGAGAATCGTCAGTCAAGATCATTGAGAGTGGGTGGCTCTTAGACAGTGTGGGAGAGGGGCTGTGACTATGCAGATGTTTAAAGTGTTTTATGACATAAGTTGTTTTATATGTTCCCCATTCCCTGAGCAGGTCTTGGCACTTGGGAGAAATTTAGAGGAACTGCCTCAGGGGTTTCACTCTATGTCACCACTTTATGGGAGGCATGGGTGTGCACCTGACGCTGGGGACCAGCGTCCAATCACAGGGGGGAGTGTGTAGCGGGGTCCTCAAATTGATGGGATACACCTGGGGAATAGTGTGACCCAGGTGTATAATTGTGTTAGGATTCAGACCCCTTTTTGTTTCGTGGAGGACTGGAGGATGTAATATTCTCCTTTGCCTGTGGGTGGCGGGGTACCCGCGGGCTTCAGGTAGAATCATCTCCTGCAGTGCTCCCTGTTTTGTCCCTTCCCGGAGATGGTATGGCTGGGGCGGGGAACCCGTCGGGCCGTTGATGGGAGGAGATAAAAGGGGGAGACGCCCTTACCACGAGGGCTTTGCGGAGAAGGAGGTCCTCGGAGGAGGAGGGTTGCGGTCCGCACCCAGGCCCCTCAGGCCTGGGTGCTGGAGATCCAGGAGTCTGGTCCAGGTGCCCATGGCCTGGTCCGGAGTCATGTTGGCGTCCATCCCAGGCACCTTTAGCCTGGGGTGAGGTACTATCGAGGAGGCCTGGGGCCCAGTACCTTCGACTGGGTCCCGCTAGGGTGGACTGTCCGAGGGTCCCTGAGCGGAGGGACTCGTACCTGAGGTGAGGAGGCCGGGGAGGTTACCCACTGAAGACCCGGAGCAGCACCAACCCGGTGACAGTGGGCCTCTGGGAACTCTCTTGGGAGGACACATCCCCCTGATAGGGGCCACAGCGTATCGAAGAGGGCTCCACTGCTGTTCATAGGGGTTGTTGGAAGAGACCCCATCTTTCCTGTTCTGTAACAGCCGGATTGGCTTAGGCGCCGCTGGTCATAGTGGCATAGAACTGAAACGTTAGGAAGTGCCTTGATCTGCTCATCCCACCGTTGGCAAGGTTATAGGTCCCAACCAGTCTGCTGCTAAAAGAACTGTTTATCGTGCTTTGTTATTGGAGTGCCAAATAAACAAGTGTTGGACCTTTCTCCGGTGTGCGAACTCCAGTTACTGGAAGCAAAGGGGAGGCTGGTGAGCTTGCAATTACAGACTCAGTGCATTCACAGAACACACCGGCCCGAGGAAACATCAGGAAGTGGCCTTCACCTCCCTACTACAATGGGGAGGACATGGGCCGTGGCGCATCTCACTCTCACAACCCAGGAACCCCTAGACATGAGTTGGTGTGTAACCGATAAAGATGGAGAGAGAGTGAGGCCGCTACATATATATATATATATATATATACATACACAGTATCTCACAAAAGTGAGTACACCCCTCACATTTTTGTAAATATTTTATTCTATCTTTTCATGTGACAACGCTAAAGAAAAGACACTTTGCTACAATATAAAGTAGTGAGTGTACAGCTTGTATAACAGTGTAAATTTGCTGTCCCCTCAAAATAACTCAACACACAGCTATTAATGTCTAAATTGCTGGCAACAAAAGTGAGTACACCCCTAAGTGAAAATGTCCAAATTGGACCAAAAATTTCAATATTTTGTGTAGCTACCATTATTTTTCCAGCACTTCCCTATTTCTCTTGGGCATGTAGTTCACCAGATACTGTATATACTGTATACACTCACTTGCCACTATTAGGTGCTATTATGTACACCTGTTCAAGTACTTGGTAACACAAATTGCCAGTCAGCCAATCACATGGCAGTAACTCAATGCATTTAGGCATCTAGACGTGGTGAAGATGACTTGCTGAAGTTCAAACCGAGCATCATAATGGGGATGAAAGGGGATTTAAATGATGTTGAACGTGGTATGGTTGTTGGTGTCAGATGGGCTGGTCTGAGTATTTAAAAAACTGCTGATCTACTGGGATTTTCACGTACAACCATCTCTCGGGTTTACGAAGAATGGTCCGAAAAAGGGAAAATATCCAGTGAGCGGCAGATGTCTGAACGAAAATGCCTTTTTGATGTCAGAGGTCAAAGGAGAATGGGCAGACTGGTTCGAAATAATAGAAAGGCAACAGTAACTCAAATAACCACTCGTTACAACCAAGGTATGCAGAATACCATCTCTGAACACACAACACATCGAACCTTGAATAACATGGGCTAGAGCAGCAGAAGACCACATTGGGTGCCACTCCTGTCAGCAAAGAACAGGAAGGCGTGGCTAAAATTCACACAGGATCACCAAAATTGGACAATAGAAGATTGGAAAAACGTTGCCTGGTCTGATGAGTCTTGATTTCAGCTGCGGCAGATGGTAGGCTCCGAATTAGACTTAAATAACATGAAAGCATGGATCCATCCTGCCTTGTATCAACGGTTCGGGCTGGTGGGGGTGGAGTAATGGTGTGGGGAATGTTTTCTTGGCACACTCTGGGCCCCTTAGTACCAATTGAGCATTATTTAAACAGCACGGCCTACCTGAGTATTGTTGCTGACCATGTCCATCCCTTTATGACTACAGTGTACTCATCTTCTGATGGCTACTTCCAGCAGGATAATGCACCAATGGCCTCCACAGTCACCAGATCTCAATCCAATAGAGCACCTTTGGTGTGTGGTGGAACAGGAGATTTGCATCATGGATGTGCAGCCGGCAAATATGCAGCAACTGCGTGATGCTATCATGTCACTATGGACCAAAATCTATGAGGAATGTTTCCAACACCTTGTTGAATCTATGCCATGAAGAATTAAGGCAGTTCTAAAGGCAAAAGGGGGTCCAACCCGGTACTAGCAAGGTGTACCCGATAAAGTGGCCGGTGAGTATATACTGTGTATGTGTATATATATATATATATATATATATATATATATATATATATATATATATATATTGTAGTATTTGGGGGCAGTTTAGCTTAAGTGTAGAGCCTAGGGCTGGGAAAAAAATCGATTTTAATCTTGAATCGAGTTTTGAGCTCAAATCGATTCAGTTTTGAAGAAAATCGATTTTTTTAGATTTTTTTTTTTTTTGAAAAAAAAAAAAATATATATATTTTTTTTTCCCTTCAAAGTTTCCGTAGCAGGACTGCAGGGGGCGTATCCAGAATGGCACTGGGCAGCGTTACCCCAATTACATCTACTCGCTGCAGCCGCCGTCTGCCTACCTGATCAGCGTGTCATGCAGACAGACGGTGGCCATTGCAGTGTTCAAAAGCCGCGCCTCCCGAGTCCTCGTCGTCTGTGATAGGCGGAACACTCAATTTCACAGCAGGCAGTATTCAGCCTATCACGGACATCCTCTCATCCTCGTCTGTGTTATGAGGATGACCATGATAGGCGGAACACTGAATGCTGGGAAATTGAGTGTTCCGCCTATCACAGACGAGGAGGAGGCGCGGCTTTTGAATACTGGAATGGCCACCGGTGTAGCAGTAAAATCCGTATACCATGAAAATCTGCATCAGGTACGGGCACAGTGATTGAAGCATGGGCACAGTGAGACACGGGCACAGTGAGACAAGGGTACAGTGAGGCATGGACACAGTTCAATTCAACTAATAGTAACCTCAGGATTTTTTGTTGTTTTATTAGCTAAATCCAAATACAGTATTAATAATTTGGATGTTTAACAATCTTTGTTGCACACTGCAAAAAACAACAAAAGGTCACAAGCGCTAAATTGGTGGATAAAGAAAAAAATATAATGGATGATAATAATAATAAGAAAAAAATCCCAAATATTTTGGGAAGTACAAAGTATCCAAAAGAGGGAAAAAACAGGATCCAGCGCAGCAAGAAAAAATCCGTACCCAGAAGTACAAAATACACAACATGCACACAATATAATCCAGCGCTCATGGAACATACATTATTAACTATTGAAAACTCTTGAAGAATTGATAAAAAAGCTTAGTCCATTTATTAATCACAATAAAGAGAGGGATCCAATCCCAAATGTGCAGAGGGCAAATTAATCTTAACTCTCTAGTTGCCAGTGGTGACAAACTTGTTAAACTTGCAGTGACATCCGTGGAGCAAGGAGGGGTTAAAAAAGTCAAAACAAAGCCTGTGGCATGATCTCCGTGTGAGCACAGTACCTTGAATGATGGACAACAGGCAGACCAGCGTGTGGAGGGCCCTCCAACCCAAAAGGATGCAGAGCCAGGATCGCAGCAAGGCTGGGACAGAAGGAATCACACACAGAGTTTCAAGAGTTTTCAATAGTTAATAATGTATGTTCCATGAGCGCTGGATTATATTGTGTGTTTGTTGCACACTGACTTTGCAGTTAGAGAAAGGGTTTGCCTTTGCAATTTTGTTTGTTGATGCACTTTAATTAATATAATAAAAAAAAAAAAATCGAATCGAATCGTAAATCGAGTTTTTTATAAAAAAATCGCAGATTTTTTTTGGGGGGAAAATCGCCCAGCCCTAGTAGAGCCTACCAGCAGTGAGCTGAGTCCACACTTTTGTGCCATTTAGGGGGTTGTTGGTCTACTTTTATTAAAGGAAACGAAAAACAAGTCCAATAACAGAACAGTTGCCGACGCAGGAGTGTTAGCTTTCCACAGCAACATTGTAAATGAAAAAATACAGAGACACCTGGCTCTCTTTAGAAGCGCCACTGCTCAGGCTTTATGCTTCGGCTCTCTTGGCCATATAACAGAGTTCCTGTACAAACCCTGTACCTCAGTTACCACTCTTTTCCAGCTTACTTGCTGTTCCAGCCCACATGCTCTGCTCTGACAGACTGTACCGTGCAGACATGCACACTTCTCCCTTGCACGCCTAGACTCCTCAGGAAGGTGGAGCCCAGAACCTTGGTCCTGTCTCTACTAAGACTAGTTTCACATTGGGGCATCGCGGGCGTTGGCGGTAAAGTGCCGCTATTTTTAGTGCAATTTTCAGCGCTTTTAACCCCCGCTAGCGGCCAAAAAAGGGTTAAAACCGCCCGCAAAACGCTGCTGCTGTTGCCCAGGATTTGAGAAGAAGAAGATTTTCATGGGTTAAAAAGTCATCTTATACGCCGGAAAATACAGTAAGTTGTTTATTATTATAAATATTATTATTATTATACACCATTTATATAGCGCCAACAGTTTACGCAGCGCTTTACAATGTATAGGGGGGGGGACAACACAATTAGAGTATAGTTCAATACAAAAGGTACAGGAGGGCCCTGCTCGTAGAGCTTACATTCTAAAGGGAGGGGGGTTGGTACAAAAGGTAATAGCTGCAGAGAAGGATTTGATGGGGGTGACTCGGGGGCAGTTATTAGGTGGGTGTGGGATAGGCTTCCCTGAATAAATTCGTTTTCAGGGATCTCCTAAAGGTGGACAGGGTAGGGGCTGATCGAACATACTGGGGCAGGGAGTTCCAGAGGATGGGAGAGGCTCTGGAGAAGTCCTGAAGGTGAGCATGGGAGGAGGTAATAAGGGAGGTAGAGCGCAGGAGGTCTTGGGAGGAGCGGAGGGGACGATTTTGGCGATATCTGCAGATGAGGCTGGTGATGTAGATGGGGGTGATGTTGTGGTTAGCATTTTGAATTTTACATGGTGGGGTAGGGGTGCCAGTGAAGGGATTGGCAGAGAGGAGCAGCAGTCACGGATCGGTTAGTGAGGTGCTAGCAGCAGAATTCATAATAGACTGAAGGGCGGGATAGCCTGCTTAAGGGTAGGCCATTAAGGAGAGAGTTGCAGTAGTCAAGGTGGGAAATAATCAAGGAGTGAATAAGTAGCTTTGTGGTGTCATTAGTCAGGAAGGGTGGAATTCTGGAGATGTTGCAGAGGCGGGATTTAGCCAGTGATTGGATATGGGGGCTGAAGGAGAGGTCAGAGTCAAGGATTACACCCAGCACCCTGGCATGTGTGGTAAGCTGTTCATACATGGATCAAAATCTGGCCGGTCAAAGCAGTTGTAAACCCGATTAAAAAAAAAACATGTAAGACAAAGGCATAATGAACTTGTATGGAAGACAAGGAGAGAGGCGCCTCTAAGTGCAATAGTGTAACAAGTAGGCTTGTGCAATTCGTTTCGTAACGAATTGAAATTCGTCCGAATTTAGCAACTTTCGGACATTCGGAAGCATTCGAATTTCCGAACAAAGCAATTACGAATAAGACCGAATCCGAAATAAATTATACCGCAAATAGCGAATGCCCGAATGTCTTCGGCATAATTCGTTATGAAAAAGTTACGAATGTACGAATCCATACGAAGCACAATAACACTCACTCTGCTCTGCTCTCTGCTTCTCCCACACCGTGCTGAACTCCCTCTCAAAATGGTGTACAGGGGCGGAGGTTATAGCCGCATGTAAAAAACGAAAGTAAAATACGAGATTTCGAATCCATTCGAAGCACAATAACACTCTGCTCTGCTCTCTGCTTCTCCCTCACCGTGCTGAACCCTCTCAAAATGGTGTACAGGGGCGGAGCCTATAGCCGCATGTAAAAAACGAAAGTAAAATACGAGATTTCGAATCGTTACAAATAACCGCTATGTATTTAGAAAAGTACAAATCCATTCGAAGCACATTAGGCATAATAGGCAGCGTCGTTGTGAGAGAGACACGGAAAATTACGAATCAACGAACCCAAAAAAAGTTACGAAAGTAGGAGTTGTGTCCAGAATCAACGAAAAACAACGTACTCTACCGAAAGTACGAATTATAAAGCAACAAAAAATTCAATGAAAAATGTCGCTTGCAAAAATACGAATGAGTCCGAACACGAAAAATCCCGTCTAGCAAAATTACGAATGATTACGAATCAACAGGACCGGAAAGAAACGAACCGAAACGGAACGAATTTTTCCGTTGTGCACAAGTCTAGTAACAAGGTTTTATTAGTAGATACAAATACACTCACATTTAGGTGAATTAACAATGTCAGGCTGACGATCATCAGCAGAAGGTCACAGGGGGTTCTCAGCTCTGCGTAGAATGACAGGAGTGTCTCTGAAGATGGAGCGAGCGAGGCTTCAGAGCGAGGCTTGGAGTGCACATGTGGTTAAGCTGTAGAGGGTGACGTCATCAAAAATGGACGCGTTTCGTGAGCGTGCGGACTTGCGGTGTCCTGGCAAGTTGCGCTCCTTTATCAAGATGTCATGTTGATAAAGGAGCGCGACTTGCCAGGACACCGCAAGTCCGCACGCTCACGAAACGCGTCCATTTTTGATGACGTCACCCTCTGCAGCTTAACCACATGTGCGCTCCAAGCCTCGCTCCAAGCCTCGCTCTGAACATACTACAGGATCGTTGTCCCCGGAAGCCGGCCGCTCCATCTTCAGAGACACTCCTGTCATTCTACGCAGAGCTGAGAACCCCCTGTGACCTGCTGCTGATGATATTCATCCTGACATTTTTAAACGCCCATGTTAATTCACCTAAATGTGAGTGTATTTGTATCTACTATTAAAACCTTGTTACACTATTGCACTTAGAGGCGCCTCTCTCCTTGTCTTCCAGTTACCCCTGAACATGGTTTCTGTTCATCTATGATGGCTGCCCTGTGCACAGTGGATCCCATTTATCCCTGCTCCACCCATATACACCGCAGTGTGTAAACAGACTCCTAAGGACTTCCTTTAAGACTGTCTATATATATATACATATGTTGTATGGTATTTTTTCATTTTATTTTTATATTTATTTTTATTTTTATTTTCATATATATATATATATATATATATTTTTTTTTTTTTTTTTTCTTCATATTGATTACTTTGGGTAATACATGTTTCTGTGGATATTGTGCGCCACCACTTGTCTATAATGAGCTCGTATACATAGCATACAAGCTCATTATGAAATACTTATCTTAGAACTAAACCCTGCAGCGACACTGGCACACCGCTGAGACGGCTGACATCTTCCCTGGTGTTTCTCCAGTGCTGTGATTGGCCGAAGCCGCGATGACATCACTCCCGAGCATGCACGCGCCACGGGCCCTGAGGAAACGGCACGGGCGGCCGTTCCTTTAGAGCGCATGTGCCGATGATGTTGGCGGTAGCGTATACAGTAAATATCTCCTAAATGGTGCACGTTTTATTAGATATTTACAGTACCTACAGGTAAGCCTTATTATAGGCTTACCTGTAGGTACAATTAAAGAGGAAGACTTTACTTCCTCTTTAACCAGGGACCAGCTAAATTTCAATCCATGTATGAGCAGGGAGGTTGTATAGAAGTTGATCTACAAATCACTTCCAGATTTTCCCCGCTTGGTCAGCGACACAGGCTATAGCTGGCAGCGCTGATAAGTGTATTCTGATGGCAGGGAAGTCTCCTCATTGTCAGAATACAAAGGCTCAGCAGGGAGGATTCCCCCATCCACCTTGAATGTGTGGATGGGGAAATCAAGTCATTTTTGTTTCTTTCATTCAACCCACTGGTTGAACAGAAAAAAAATGACTCATCTATGGCCAGCTTTACTTTCCTCTATAGTAACTCTTCTTCTTCTATTTATTACAGGTAAAGAATGGATCCCAAGCAGAATGGAATTCAAGTCAAGCAGAAGCAACATAGTGTCATTGAGTTCTTGACAAAGCTTGTCCAACATCCACTGCAGAATGTTTACGGAGATTATACCATTGACAATGGCAATGCCCACCGATGAATGAAGTTTAAAGAAGGGGAAACTCGCAGTGAAAACAACCTATGCAGTGGTTGACCACTGACACGAATGGACTGTAGTCAGAATGCTATACAGAAGATGGTGGAAGACTTATGCCGCGTACACACGTTCGGAATTTCCGATGGAAAAAGTCCGGCTGAATTTTTTCATCGGATATTCTGAACGTGTGTATGCCCCATCAGACTTTTTCCTTCGGAAATTCCGACAGACTTAGAAAGAGAACATAACAAAAATTATTTCGGAATTTCCGTTCGTCTGGATGCAATTCCGACGGATTAAAAATCATGCATGCTCAGAATCAAGTCAACGCATGCTCAGAATCATTGAACTTAATTTTTCTCGGCTCGTTGTAGTGTTGTACGTAGTCGCGTTCTTGACAGTCGGAATTTGGTGTGACAGTGTGTATGTAAAACAGCTTGAACGGAATTCCGTCGGAAAAACCTGTCAGAGTTTATTCCGACGAAAAATCAGACCGTGTGTACAAGGCATAAGTGTATTGGAATGTGAGTACAAAGTGGTTACCTCAACAGTTAACACCAGATTTGAAGGCGAGAAGAGTCGACTTTTGCTCTTATTTGCTGGAAGTGTTTGAAGCCAATGAAATTCAGCAAATTCAGGCAAATTCAGCAGATCAGTGGTCCCCCATCCACCATAAAACCCAAATTTAGCACCCTCCAACTTCCACTTGTTCAGTTCTAAGAAGAACAGTCTAGGGCAGTGATGGCGAACCTATGGCACGCGTGCCACAGCTGGCACTCCGAGCCCCCTCTGTGGGCACTCAGCACGCCGCCAGGATAGCAGAGGGAATCCCCCAGCAAGGCAGTCACTTTCACTGGCGGTGCAGGCACGGAGGAGCAGACTCCTCCTATCATGAGTGCGATTGGGCAGTGGGGCGGCAGATGCGAGTAAAGCCCTCCCTGCATGCACTGAGGGCAGCCAATTGGAAAGGACATGGTGTGTCTGCTCTGTAAGCAGCGTGTGATGCCTGTAATGCTGTGTATGGAGGAGAATGACTCCTCCCTTCCTGGACGTGGAGAGCGGCTTCCTGTGCAGGGGCTCGGCGCTGAAGCATGGCAATGTGGAGGACTTTGTACATACACAGGTAGGACAGTGCTATGGGGGAAGGGGGAGGACGCCAAGGACACTGCTGTGTATGTGGGGGGGATGTGAAGGGGCAGAGGGCACTGCTTTTGGAAGGGCCTTCACATCATCCCACTGATCCTATGCATCCATCCCTGATCCCAGTACATGCATCCATCCCTGATCCCAGTACATGCATCCATCCCTGATCCCAGTACATGCATCCACCTCTGATCCCAGTACATGCATGCATCCATCTCTGATCCCAGTACATGCATCCATCCCTGATCCCAGTACATGCATCCATCCCTGATCCCAGTACATGCATCCATCCCTGATCCCAGTACATGCATCCACCTCTGATCCCAGTACATGCATGCATCCATCTCTGATCCCAGTACATGCATCCATCTCTGATCCCAGTACATGCATGCATCCATCCCTGATCCCAGTACATGCATCCACCTCTGATCCCAGTACATGCATGCATCCATCCCTGATCCCAGTACATGCATCCATCTCTGATCCCAGTACATGCATCCATCCCTGATCCCAGTACATGCATCCACCTCTGATCCCAGTACATGCATGCATCCATCCCTGATCCCAGTACATGCATCCATCTCTGATCCCAGTACATGCATCCATCCCTGATCCCAGTACATGCATCCACCTCTGATCCCAGTACATGCATGCATCCATCCCTGATCCCAGTACATGCATCCATCTCTGATCCCAGTACATGCATCCATCCCTGATCCCAGTACATGCATCCACCTCTGATCCCAGTACATGCATGCATCCATCCCTGATCCCAGTACATGCATCCATCTCTGATCCCAGTACATGCATCCATCCCTGATCCCAGTACATGCATCCACCTCTGATCCCAGTACATGCATGCATCCATCCCTGATCCCAGTACATGCATCCATCCCTGATCCCAGTACATGCATCCATCCCTGATCCCAGTACATGCATGCATCCATCCCTGATCCCAGTACATGCATCCATCTCTGATCCCAGTACATGCATCCATCTCTGATCCCAGTACATGCATCCATCCCTGATCCCAGTACATGCATCCATCCCTGATCCCAGTACATGCATCCACCTCTGATCCCAGTACATGCATGCATCCATCCCTGATCCCAGTACATGCATCCACCTCTGATCCCAGTACATGCATGCATCCATCCCTGATCCCAGTACATGCATCCATCTCTGATCCCAGTACATGCATCCATCCCTGATCCCAGTACATGCATCCATCCCTGATCCCAGTACATGCATCCATCCCTGATCCCAGTACATGCATCCACCTCTGATCCCAGTACATGCATCCATCCCTGATCCCAGTACATGCATCCATCTCTGATCCCAGTACATGCATCCATCCCTGATCCCAGTACATGCATCCATCCCTGATCCCAGTACATGCATCCACCTCTGATCCCAGTACATGCATCCACCTCTGATCCCAGTACATGCATCCACCTCTGATCCCAGTACATGCATCCATCTCTGATCCCAGTACATGCATCCATCCCTGATCCCAGTACATGCATGCATCCATCCCTGATCCCAGTACATGCATCCATCTCTGATCCCAGTACATGCATCCATCTCTGATCCCAGTACATGCATCCATCCCTGATCCCAGTACATGCATCCATCCCTGATCCCAGTACATGCATCCACCTCTGATCCCAGTACATGCATGCATCCATCCCTGATCCCAGTACATGCATCCACCTCTGATCCCAGTACATGCATGCATCCATCCCTGATCCCAGTACATGCATCCATCTCTGATCCCAGTACATGCATCCATCCCTGATCCCAGTACATGCATCCATCCCTGATCCCAGTACATGCATCCATCCCTGATCCCAGTACATGCATCCACCTCTGATCCCAGTACATGCATCCATCCCTGATCCCAGTACATGCATCCATCTCTGATCCCAGTACATGCATCCATCCCTGATCCCAGTACATGCATCCATCCCTGATCCCAGTACATGCATCCACCTCTGATCCCAGTACATGCATCCACCTCTGATCCCAGTACATGCATCCACCTCTGATCCCAGTACATGCATCCATCTCTGATCCCAGTACATGCATCCATCCCTGATCCCAGTACATGCATCCATCCCTGATCGCAGTACATGCATCCACCTCTGATCCCAGTACATGCATCCATCTCTGATCCCAGTACATGCATCCATCCCTGATCCCAGTACATGCATCCATCCCTGATCCCAGTACATGCATCCACCCCTGATCCCAGTACATGCATCCACCTCTGATCCCAGTACATCCATCCACCTCTGATCCCAGTACATCCATCCACCTCTGATCCCAGTACATGCATCCACCCCTGATCCCAGTACATGCCTCCATCCCTGATCCCAGTACATGCATCCATCCCTGATCCCAGTACATGCATCCATCCCTGATCCCAGTACATGCATCCACCTCTGATCCCAGTACATGCATCCACCTCTGATCCCAGTACATGCATCCATCTCTGATCCCAGTACATGCATCCATCTCTGATCCCAGTACATGCATCCATCTCTGATCCCAGTACATGCATCCATCCCTGATCCCAGTACATGCATCCACCCCTGATCCCAGTACATGCATCCACCCCTGATCCCAGTACATGCATCCACCTCTGATCCCAGTACATGCATCCACCTCTGATCCCAGTACATGCATCCACCTCTGATCCCAGTACATGCATCCATCCCTGATCCCAGTACATGCATCCATCCCTGATCCCAGTACATGCCTCCATCCCTGATCCCAGTACATGCATCCATCCTTGATCCCAGTACATGCATCCATCCCTGATCCCAGTACATACATTCATCCCTGATCCCAGTATTCTGAGCACATGCATCCATCCCTGATCTCAGAATTCTGAGCACATACATCCATCCCTGATCCCAGAATTCTGAGCACATGCATCCATCCCTGATCCCAGAATTCTGAGCACATGCATCCATCTCTGATCCCAATACTCTGAGCACATGCATCCATCTCTGATCCCAGAATTCTGAGCACATGCATCCATCTCTGATCCCAGAATTCTGAGCACATGCATCCATCCCTGATCCCAGGATTCTGAGCGTAACACACTCCTTTGAAAAAGCACAAAATTGATTTTCTGGGCAGAATTGTATGTTTTTGGTCCCTTAGGAATCATTCAGAGGGATGATCAGTCCCTTCCTCTGTACAGAGCCACTGGTAGGTTTAATTTCATGTTGGCACTTTGAAATAAATAAGTTGGTTTTGTGGCGCTGTTTGGGCACTCGGGCTCAAAAAGGTTCGCCATCACTGGTCTAGGGGGACAACCATTTTGGATTTCGGGGCCAACAAAGTGAAAGTGGCTGTGAAGAATTAGGTACAACCGTACACATTTTTACAAATAGGATTCGAGAGTTGGGTTCAATGATGGCGCAAATGCATTGCTTGTGATAGAGACTGTGATAGAGACTTTGTTGTATAGTAGGAAGATTTACTCTACCAATAGGTAAAATTTAAACAACCTATGTAAGTTAAAAAAAAAGTTATGCTCATTTTTGCATTACTTTCGGTATAGCATATATACCGTATATATACACACACTGATTTGATGAAAGCAAAGGTCAAGCTGCCAGTTTTTCACATTTGTGAATTAACGGATGGAGGAGGCAAAGTTAAATATTTCTGAGAACTAAAGCTTATAGAATGGCAAGTTCTAAAAAGTGTTGGTACCCTCTCTATGCTACAAAGTGGTTTGACACAGGAGGAGTGGGTGGATAACCAGAATATGTACATTTGCAAATCTTTAACAACTGTTCCCATATATACAGTATATTACAACTGTTTAACTGATTGTCTGGCTTAAGTTAACTTTAAAGGAAACCTGTTAAAAAAAAAGTAATTTAAGCCTCCAGTGATTGAAAAAAAAAAATGCAATTTACCTTTGTTAAAAAAACACACTTTGCCCTTTACCTGGTTCTAAAGAAATAAAACTTTATTTTCTTTTTCTTTTTTTTTTTTTTTTTGCCAAAACTTTACAACTTAATGGTTTGTTTTATCTTTATTTATATCACAGTTATTACCTTCTTGAATTTAAATTGGATTATTAGGGAAGCCCATTAGGAAACTGCACTTTATTTTCTTTGCAATTATTCAGTTTATTTTTTTGTCTATGAAATTATTTATGCTTGAGGACTGGCAGCTTGGCGATTTTCAAAACTAACTGTCATCTTATCTGAAAAATATGCGAGTAAAAATTATTTTTTTTAGCTTTGTGTCATCATTTGTACTATGCAAGCCATCTCATCCACAAGGTAAACTGATATCAGTATTTCAAAAAGATAGAAAAGAAAGCTGCTAGCTGCAAAAAAATTATTAAAATAAATAAATAAATTATATATATATGTGTATATTTATGTATATATATATATTTTAATTCAGCACTTGGATACATTTTAATTTTATTTATAAAGCATTTTTTTTTTATGTGTTCATAATAAATAACCTGAACAAAAGGCGTCTTAACGCTTTAAATATCAACAACACAAGGATTTAAAAACAATAAAACGTCAAGCCTTCCTGTCTGAAGCCTCTACAGCAACAACAAAGCATAATAGATATGTATGCCAGTGTGTGGGAGAAACTGGTGAAACATATCGGGAAGCTGTGACAAGAATCAACAAGAAAAAATTTCAAACAGCAGTGTAAACCACAATATACATTTAAAAAAAAGCCTTTCTTCCCCAATAACGAAGATTTTTTATTTTTTTTAAAGAAACTTGTTCTAATAAAAAAAGTAGTTAATGGCTACAAGTCATTGCTGGACCCGTAGTCTACTTTTTTAACAGAATGCGCTCTAAAAAAGAGTCAACAACATCAGTATATGTGAGTCATTGATCTCATTTACCATTTTTCAGGTAACTATGAGTCTAAAATTTTCTGTTGATGACTAGTCTAAAGATTCATACAGCATATATAGTTCTTGTACCATTGCACAGTGCTTATCTTTTTTTGAGCAGCAAAATTTGTCAACGACAGAGGAAAAATGTGAAGGTTCAGTTATTAGCAAAAGTAAAATTGTAAAAAAAAAATAAGTTTCAGCTTTAAAAAAAAAAAAAAAAAAAAACACGCATGTGATGGTCGCAACTAATCATATACATATGAGTATAAGTAATAAATGTATGTTTTATCATTATTTTTCTTTTAAAAAAACTTACTCTGCTCTCCCCAGTGAGTGCACTCCCATCTTCAATGTGGGCATCTGAAGGCCACTCATTGCTTCTTCCGGCGTACAGCGCTGCTGGCTACCCAGCATGCACCTCCTGATCTCGCGCATGCACATATCGTAGAAAGCGTGGCACGTGAATTGTGTTGCAGGATAGCCATTGACTCCTGGGATTGATGCCACTCATATCCCAAGAGCCAATGCGTGTCCGAAAATGACGTACCTTGCCGCGGGGAGGTAAATGCGGAAGGGGAGCATTCGCCTTCTAAATAAGGTACATAGATTACTAGAAAAAAAGTTTCCAATAAGAAATTGTACAGAGATCACGAACATGGGGGGCGCAAAGTGTAAAATGTGGGTGGAACTCCGCTTTAAAAACCTGATTGGATATTTAAAGCTGCTACAACAGCAAGCACGTTGTATGAAATAAAATGTATGGTGCACATATAAAAGTAATGATGATGTAAAATTAACTGTCCATTTGTGTAGATTAGACACAGTAAAAATTGATATATATATATATATTAGGTAACTTGCTTACTTGTGCATTTGAAAAAAAATGTGTACGGAAAATAAAGAAATGAAACACATAATTCATAAAATGACTTTAGAAATAGACATCAATAAAGGGGAGGTAAACTATGTGAGTTTAACCACTTGCTTACTGGGCACATAAACCCCCTTCCTGCCCAGGCGAAATTTCAGCTTTCGGCACTGCGTCGCTTTGAATGACAATTGCGCGGTCATGCGATGTGGCTCCCAAACAAAATTGACGTCCTTTTTTTCCCACAAATAGAGCTTTCTTTTGGTGGTATTTGATCACCTCTGCGGTTTTTATTTTTTGCGCTATAAACAAAAAAAGAGCGACGATTTTGAAAAAAAACACAATATTTATTACTTTTTGCTATAATAAATATCCCAATTTAAAAAAAAAAAAAAAAAAATTCTCAGTTTAGTCCGATACGTATTCTTCTACATATTTTTGGTAAAAAAAAATCGCAATAAGCGTTTATTGATTGCTTTGCGCAAAAGTTATAGCGTCTACAAAATAGGGGATAGTTTTATAGCATTTTTAATAATATTTTTTTTTACTAGTAATGGCGGCGATCAGCGATTTTTATTGTGACTGCGACACTATGGCGGACACATCGGACACTTTTGACACCATTTTGGGACCATTGTCATTGATACAGCGATCAGGGCTAAAAAAATGCACTGGTTACTGTAAAAATGACATTGGCAGGGAAGGGGTTAACACTAGGGGGCGAGGAAGGGGTTAAATGTATGCCCTGGGAGTGATTACTACTGTGGGGGGAGGGGAGTGACTGGGGAAGGAGACCGATCTGTGTCCCTATGTACAAGGGACACACATCGGTCTCCTCTCTCCCTGACAGGACATGGATCTGTGTCTTTACACACACAGATCCATGTCCTTGTCTCTGTACCGGCCGATCGCGGGTGCCTGGCGGACATCGCGGCCGCCAGGCACGCGCATCGGCATGTCAGTGACGCGCCGGGCGCGCGCGCGCCGGCGCTCACGCGCCCCCCATTGACGTCCTCCCGGATTTTAAGAGCCACTTTGAGGCCGTCATTTAACAATGGCCGGGGCTCCAACTAGTTAAATCTAGGCATCATATTTGTAAGATTTACAAGCAATTAAAATAGATGAAATGCCAACATTTCCATTTACAAATCTTTCTCCTTCTCGTGAAACCTGAAGGACCGCTGTCATTCGGCCTGTAACACCCTGAGGACAATTCCCAATATGTTGCCCCTATTAAGACTTCAGGTTATGCTCCAATTAAACCTATTCAGCTTATGTCATAATACATGATCTAGACCAGTGGCCTCCTTTGCTTGCTTTAATCAGACCCTTGGGACACTATACCTCCCACTGATACAAGGCACTATTTCTTCTACACTTACATCGGGGCCTAATTTCTTCCCACTGACAGCAATGATGGGGCACTATTCCTCCCACTGACACCAACTGCAGGGCCCTATTCTTCCCACTGACATCAATGATGGGGTACTATTCCTTCCCCTAATACCAACAATGGGGCACTATTCCTCCCAATGACACCAATGATGGGGCACTATTACCAACAATGGGGCAATATTCCTCCAAATGACACCAATTGTAGAGCATTCACTACTCCCATTGACGCAAGGGTATTTTCTATTCCCACTGGCCACAGTCTGGCCCCCTCAAAGTCTGAAGGACAGTAAACTGGCCCTTTGTTTAGAAAGTTTGGAGACCCCTGATCTAGACCCTTGGACAGAGAGGGAACATTCTAGCACCCAGAATAGCACATACAATAAATGATTTAAAGGCATGGATTGAGCGCCTTCTACACCACCCTAATGTGAGCTCTTGCTCACTGGACAAAATAGCTACCACAAGTAGAAGGTCAAGAAGGATTCACATCTGATGGGGTTTAAGATGTAATTTCTTTGGTTCAATCTTAATACACCTGCAATACCTGTTTTGCACACCCAGTTGGTCATATCTTGTGCATTTTAAGTGTATGTAATTTATACCCCCCATTTTTCTGTTTATCGATGTTTCTCATGTCTGTTATTCTCTGTAAACCACAAATAAAAACATATTATGGAAAAAAAATAGATGTTACCTTAACTGGATGACCTTTAATTTGCTAAAGCGATGCATTTCATACTCATAACTTCATCTATGGGTGCACGCTCTTTCTCAGGACCAGCTTCCATATGTGGCAATGGTAGAACGTGCTTTCACAATGAGCTCTGACAAAACATAGCTTATTGTGTCCCCTGAAAGTACATGTGACAATGCAAGAGAGCCATTAGGAAACAGGGACAGGGGTTCTCATCCTATTATTATTATTATACAGGATTTACAGTATATAGCGCCAACAGTTTGTGCAGTGCTTTACAACATGAGGGCGACAGTACAGTTACAATACAATTTAATACACAAGGAATTAGAGGGTCCTGCTGGTTAGAGGTTGCAATTTAGGAGAGACATTGAACAAGACCCTTAATGGCAGGATAACCAGCAGGGCCAAAGCTAGCCTATATGATCTGGGGGTGTGGTTAAAAAAAATAATCCAGGGGGCATATTATCAATAGTGTGACAGAGATGCAGGCAATTGGTATTCCCAGTTCACTCAGCATGCGCCTGTACCACAAGTCACAACCTGGAAGTACTGCCTAACAGGTAGTGCAGAGGCAGTGCAGGAGTGAATTGGGAATGATAATATTAGGCTGTTATTAGATTAGGATGATTAAACACAACCTGTGCCCCCTTATATTAAATGTCCCTATTAGAGTCTCTCCTTACATCAGGAGACTTCATCAGTGTTCCCTCTTACATCAGGAGACTTCATCAGAGATCCCTCTTACATCAGGGTTCCTATTAGAGTCCCTCCTTACACCAGGACACTTCATCAGAGTCCCCCTTTACATCAATTGTCCTCATCAGAATGCCCCTTAACATAAAATTTCCACATCAGAGTGCCCCCTTACATTCATTGCCCCCTCCCCTGAGTGCCCCCTTACATCAACTGTTCCCATCAAGTCTCATGGATTAGTGGATGCACTCTCAAAGATCTGGGGGGCACAACTAAAATCTGGGTGGGCACATCCCACCCCAGCACCTACCAGATCCAGGCCTGGTAATCAACTATTATTTTACTCATAGCTGCAGATTTGAAGATTACTTTTAAGGTTGCATTATTAGGTTATATGTCATATGAGAACTTCCTGAATGGGTTTATATGTACTTTAAAGTGTTGTACGTCACCAAATTCTTGATGTTCGGAACTTCCAAGCAACATTTGTGTGACCGTGTGTATGCAAGACAAGTTTGAGCCAACATCCGTTGGAAAAAAATCCACGGTTTTGTTGTCGGAATGTCCGATCGTGTGTACGCGGCATTAGAAATTGGCATTGATTTAACAGAAAAATAGAGAATGTTCACATTGCCTATAGCATAGTAAAAAGATAAAGCCATGGTAATTTCAATCAACCAATCATATCTCGACAAAAATCTTCTTTTTTTGTTTGTTTTATTTCCAAACTAAACACAGTTTACGCTTATTTACTATGTGAACAATCTTTACTCCTTGTAAATATTCTCTAATATAATCTCTAATAATTTAGTTAATAAAATAGGCAGTGCCAGGCAAGTCCGTACTAAAAGTAAAGTTGCCCTTATAAGAGTTAATACCTAGTGATAAGATTAGACAATCTATTTTATACGTTTATCTAAAAATATATTGAAAAGGCTAAATATTCTCCATAAACTAAGTTTTAGACCAATTTACAAACTAAATTACATTTCTAATTTTAATAGAATTTTTTTTTAAGAACATCAGTCTAACATATAACTCATACTGTATAGGAAAGTCCCTATAGGTATATCCCTCTAATCTGAAATGAAATGGCCTCTGTTTCAGAAAGGAGAGAGTTTCAATTTACGAGTAAAAACAAAAACTACTTCAAAGTCAATAGTGACACTGACGCGAAAGACTGAAAAAGAGAGGAAACTTACAATATATATATATATATATATATATATATATATATATAGATAGATAGATAGATAGATAGATAGATAGATAGATAGATATATCTATATATATCTTTATATAGATAGATAGATAGATAGATAGATAGAGATATCTATAGATCTATCTATCTCTATCTATTTATATAGATCTATAGATCTATATATATATAGATCTATATACAGTATATTATTAAGTCAGATCTGTAAAATGGAATGACTGTCATTCTCTTAATTCATACTCTGACATAAAAATAGACAACCTCTTTAACGTAAAATCAATGACCATTGAGGTTGAGGTTTGTAGTTCCCATGTAGTAGTGCTCTCAAACAGAAAATGTGTGGTCATTATTTATCATGTAGTGCTTGTTTATTTTAATTTTTTTTTCATGTATTATGATCCCAAAAAAAAATTCACTAAGGATGAGCTAGTTTTAGCATTTTCATTACCCCAATAATAATAAAAAATTAAAATAAATCAGGGAATTTCAGAGAAATTTCATTATTTTGGTGAAATGCATTGGCGTCAACGGGGAGGCAAAATTAGGGTGTATGTATGGTCCACATTTTCTTTATTGTTTTGGATAGAGTGGGTTTTTTCCAGATTTTTCTTTTACAAAAAAGTTTATTGTCATTTAAATCAAAAGTACAGGTTTGCAATAGAGTGTTATAGCATTCAGTATACAAAGTAGATCTGGACTCGAAAGCCCTCAACAACAGGAAGGAAGCATGAGCCGTGATCTGATGTTATATTCAAGATAAAAATAAAAAATAAATGAAAAAGTCCTCAGGACCCGATGGTCCAGAACCTGGGCCATGCCCAGATGGGCGTAAACCTGTAGAATGGGTGTATAATACACAACAATAAAACCTGAAAGTTGGCATCCTCTAGAAAAGATAGAACAGTTAAACCTCAAGTAAGAGCCTAAGAAGAAAAAAAAAAAATAAAAAAAAATTGGAGAAAGAGAGAGAAAGAGAAAAGAGAAAAAGAAAAAAGGAGGCAGGACAAGAAGAAGAGGAGAAGGAGAAGAGGGAGAAAGAGAAGAGGGAAGTAGGAGGTCCACGGGGTGCGCGCAAGAGGGGTCCTATAGTGACAGCAATGCAGCGTCGAATCTAGAAGGGTGGTAGTATGTGATCCAAGGTTGCCAGACTCTGAGAAACTTGTCATGCGTATCAGAAAGAATAGCTGTTAGTTTCTCGTTGACCATGATATCGTTCAGGCGGTTCTTGACTGCCTCAAAGCTTAGTGTAGGGGTTTTCCATGCTCTCGCAATTGTCAATCTAGTTGCAGTAAAAAGATGTTGGGCTAGTTGCCGTTCTGGACGCAGTAGTTCCACGATGGGCTTACCAAGGAGAGCTACATAGGGGTCTCTTTTGATATTAATCTGAAAAAGGTTGCGGAGGAGAGTATATACCCTAATCCACAGTCTGCACGCCCGCGGGCATGACCACCAAATATGTGCCATGGTGCCTTCCTGGGAACACCCCCTATAACAAAGTGGAGAATGATTTGGGATAAAGCGAGCCAATCTCGCCGGTGTGTAGTACCACCTATACAATACTTTATAGGCATTTTCCAAAATTGACACATTACGTGAGCATTTGGACAGAGTTAGTGTCATCGCCTGCCAGTCCTCAGGGTCTAACTGCCTCCCCAGCTCTTTCTCCCATTGAAGGTGATAAGGCCTCAATGGGGGTCTCTTTATGGATATCACCGCCGAGTATATCAGTGATATTAGACCCGGAGAATGGGGCCTGGCTCTGCAAAGGCTCTCAAAGGGGGTCAAGGTATAAGGGGTAGATTGAAACCTAATAAGGCTCTGAAGAAAGTGGCGAATTTGTAAATAGCGATAGTGCTCACGCAAGGGAATACCATGAGAAGAGCGCAAAGCGTCAAATGCCAAAATCCTGGTAGGCCGTAGCAGTGAGTGAACATCTGTGAACCCGTTCATGGTCCACCATAGAAATTGGGAGGGATTATCACAACCTGGAGGGAACAGCGGGCAGTGTAAGAGTCGTAAGAGTGGGAGATGTGGGGAGATCAGCCCTGCAGAGTCCCATAGTCGCAAGGAGTGGGCCAAGCAGGGCCCCATGACCGCCGGACGATGCACAGGTGGGAGCCAGGGTAATGAGGAGATAGGAATAGGGTCGATGTCAACCAGGTCAAGCATAGCCCAGAGCGGGAGCAGATAGGTTTCATGAAGGCACGAAAGTGGGGCTATGTTAGCAGCTATGTAATAGGCTTGTAAATTAGGAACCGAAAGACCCCCATTGACTCGCTTAGCAAACAAGACCTGTTTGGCGATTCGAGGGCGGGACGAACCCCATATAAATTGCATAATTCTTCGCT
Source organism: Rana muscosa (assembly GCA_029206835.1). Lineage (NCBI taxonomy): Eukaryota > Metazoa > Chordata > Amphibia > Anura > Ranidae > Rana > Rana muscosa. Next base: position 46,448,606 of record CM055128.1, read on the forward strand.
GATGTATGCGGAGGATATGCGAAGAAACCTGAACCGGCAAGACACGGAAAAAATATAATAATTTCGGGAGATAGGACATACGAACAGCCGTTATTCTGCCGAACCAAGACAAAGGCAAATGAGACCAAGACAACAGCATATCTGTTAGTCTCTTGAACAATGGTGGAAAGTTGGCCTGGTACAATCCGGAGTACGTGGGGGTAAGGTGGATTCCCAGATAGGGCAGCGAGGAAACCCACTGAAAGGAGAATGCCGACTGTAAATCCCTCATCAGGCCAGGAGAGAGGTTAACCACTTAACGACCGCCCACCGCCGATTTACGTCGGCAGAATGGCACGGACAGGCAGAATCACGTAGATCTACGTGATCGCCTTTGTGCAGTTGGGGGGTCCATCCGGACCCCCCTTCACTGCAGTGAGCGGCCGTTAAGTGTTCGGGAGCGATCAGGCATGAGGGGGCGGCCGCTCGATTCCGCCCCCCCCCTCGCGATCGCTCCCGGCCAATGAAATTGCTTCCTCCGCCATGTGATGTAAACACAGGCTGGAGGAAGTGATGTCATCTCCCTCGCCGCGGTCTTTTCGTTCCCGGCGCCGAGGAGTGAAGACAGAGGTTAGTGCTCTAACAGTCCACTGACACGTAGGTACACATAGGCACACAAATCACCCCCCAGTCACCCCCAGATCACCCCCCAGGTCACCCCAAAGCCCCCAATCACAGTGTCACTGATTGCAGTGATCATTTATTTTACTGATCACTGCATTTAGTGTCATCTGTGATTGTAAAAAGTTGCAGGGCAGTTAGGATTAGGCCCCTTTAGGTCCAGGGTAGCCCCCTAACCCCCCTAATAAAGGTTTAACCCCTTGATCACCCCCCAGGTAACCCTTTCACCCCCTAACTTCAGCGTCACTAAGCGATTGTTTTTCCGATCGCTGTATTCGTGTCGCTGGTGTTTTAGATAGGCAGTTATTTTTTTTTTAGGTTCGCCGCAGGTTTTTATTGGTGTCAGGTACCCCCATATATTATTTTAACCCCCTGATTGCCCCTAGAGTTAACCCTTTCACCAGTGATCGCCGTATAAGCGTCACTGGTGTCACTGGTTAGCCAGTAAGTTATTTAGTTATTTAGGTTACCCGTCAGGTTTTTATATAGTGTCAGGTACCCCCATATTTAACCTAATAAAGGTTTTAACCCCCTGATTGCCCCTAGTTAACCCTTTCACCAGTGATCACCATATAAAGGTTACGGGTGACGCTGGTTGATTAGTTTGCTTTTTATAGCATCAGGGCACCCGTCGTATATAACCCAATAAAGGTTTAACCCCCCTGATCGCCCGGCGGGTGAGATCAATTAGGTTTTAGCGCCAGAGAGGGTCTGCGTCGCCCCAGGCAGTGTTAGGTTAGTGCCAGTAACGCTAACACCCACGCGCAAAGCATACACCCCCCTTAGTGGTATAGTATCTGATCAGATCTATACTAGCATCCCCAGCGGTTTAGGGTTCCCAAAAACGCAGTGTTAGCGGGATCAGCCCAGATACCTGCTAGCGCCTGCGTTTAGCCCCTCCGCCCAGCCCAGCCCAGCCCAGCCCACCCAAGTGCAGTATCGATCGATCACTGTCACTTACCAAACACAACACACATAACTGCAGCGTTCGCAGAGACAGGCCTGATCCCTGCGATCGCTAACAGTTTTTTTGTAGCGTTTGATATATTTGCTGACGACAGTCAGGTGCTTTTTTTCCTGTGAATCTTACTAGTGTACCCCTAAATTTAGAGCCCAAAATGGCAAGACGAAGGTACACTAGTAAAGAGGCCTACGAGATTCTGAGCATGACAGATAGTGAAGAGGAGGTCACGTATCTGTCAGATTCAGGCTCAGAATATCTTCCCGTAGAAGACAGTGACGTCAGCGGCCCCACGTCAGATAGCTCTGACGACGAAGTTGAGGTCCCTGCTAAGGTCAGGCGTACCCGATCCCGATCTTCTGAGGTTGTTGAGGAGCAAGAACCGCAGGTCTCTCGTATCATGGAGCAGAGTAGTACTAGCGCCGCTATTCCTTCTGGTGAACTGGCAAGCACCAGCGGCCTAGTACAGCCTGGACGTACATCCAGCACTGCAGTAACACTTGGTGACGTGGCGAGTCCCATAAGTGCAGTTCAAGCTGGCGAGGTGGCAAGCACAAGTAGTGTCCCGCTGCCACCAAGAAGACAAAGGCAGGCCCGTCGTGCCCATACTGCCCTTCCTGCAGAATTCGCCTATCCTGATTGGGTCCCCACCACTTCTGCAGAACCCGTACTTCCCCCATTCACTGCCCAACCCGGTATTCAGGTGGAAACAGCTGATTTTATTCCAATTGATTTTTATTCGCTGTTTTTCACGGAAGATCTCTATAGATCTATTGTGGACCAGAGTAATTTATATGCTGGTCAATTTATCGCCGCTAACCCCCAGTTGCCTAAAATTGCCAGAAATTGGAAACCAATTACGGTTTCCGAATTTAAGACCTTTCTGGGCCTTTCCCTCAACATGGGCACACATAAATTTCCGTCATTGCGTGCTTATTGGTCCACGCACCCAATTGACCACATGCCCGTGTTCTCTGCCTCCATGTCCAGGGCACGATACGAGCAGATTTTGCGGTTCATGCACTTCAACGACAATGAACTTTGTCGTCCACGTGGGGACCCTGAATACGACCGGCTCTATAAAATTCGGCCCCTCATAAACCACTTCAACAAACGTTTTGCAGCCTTGTTTACTCCCGATCAAGTTGTCTGCGTTGATGAGTCCCTGATTAAATTTTCTGGCCGCTTGTCTTTCAAGCAGTACCTTCCCAGCAAGCGTGCCAGATACGGGGTCAAGCTCTACAAGTTCTGTGACAGGGCAACAGGCTATGTAGTGAACTTTACGGTTTATGAGGGAAAAGACAGTCAGATTGAGTCGGTCAACTGCCCAGATTACATAGGGAGCGCTGGCAAGATAGTGTGGAACTTGGTGTCACCCTTATTCGGAAAGGGGTACCACTTGTATGTGGACAATTATTACACGAGCGTGCCACTGTTTAGTCACTTGTTTGATCATAAGATTGGAGCATGTGGCACCGTGCGACCTAATTGCCGGGGCTTTCCCCAGCGGCTTGTAGATGCCCGTCTTAGGCTGGGGGAGAGAGCCTGCTTGAAGTGTAATAACTTGCTCGCTATGAAGTGGAGGGACAATAAGAATGTTTTCCTTCTTACCTCCCTTCATGCAGACACGACAGTCCAAATTCGTACGGCGACTGGTGTTGTGGAGAAACCCCTCTGTGTCCACGAATATAACCAAAATATGGGAGGGGTGGACCTCAACGACCAGTTGATGGGGCCGTATCTAATTGACCGTAAGGCGAGACGCTGGTACAAAAAAGTGTCTCTATCATTATTCCAATTGGCTTTGCTGAACGCTCATGTGCTATACAGAGCTTCAGGCGGGACGTTATCTCTTCTAAAATTCCAGAATGAGATAGTCACAGAACTCCTGTATCCAGGCGGTTCTGCACCTCACCATCCCCAACCAAATGCAGTAAGCCGGCTGCATGAGAGGCATTATTCGTATGTCCTCCCAAGTACCCCTACCCAAAGCCACCCCCAAAAAAGATGTTGTGTCTGTAGCAAGCGCGGATTTAGGCGTGACACCCGTAGTTTTTGTCCACTCTGTCCTGACAAGCCTGGTCTTTGCCAAGGTGAATGTTTTGAACGCTACCACTCAAAAGTGAAGTTTTAGCGTAGGGTACAGCATTTCACAGACAAGGACACACTTACACAGGGTCTCCCAAGATGCCATTACATTTTGAGAGACCCGAACCATTACAGTTGTAAAGTTACAAAAAAAAGTGTAAAAAAGAAAAAAAAAACGTAAAAAACAAAACACAAAAAAAATATAAAATAAAAAAACCAAAAATAGTTGTCGTTTTATTGTTCTCTCTCTCTCTATTTTCTCTCTATTGTTCTGCTCTTTTTTACTGTATTCTATTCTGCAATGTTTTATCATGCTTGCTTTTCAGGTATGTAATTTTTTGTTTTCAGGTGCGCCATTCAACTGCAGCGCGGAATTATTTATCTTGACAGCAACAGCGTTTGCTCCCACGATACATAAAGCCGTGACTCCAGTGCTGTAGGAGGTGATTTCACCACCACAGTTAAAAAAAAGAGCATATATGCCGAAGCATGGGGGCAGCAGGGGCGGAGGAGCGATTTTGCTCCTAATGCCGCGTACATACGGTCGAAATTCCGACCGTGTGTACACGGCATAACTTTTTTGCAGGAGGATGCCCCCATGCTTCGGCATATATATATTTTAGGCACAGGTTGCGTTAAAACATTTTTTTATTTTTTACTAGGTTTTGTTTTGGTATTTGCTTTGCAGGTATGGCATGGTAAGGTCTTACTGTTGTACTGTAATGTTACTTTGTTTTAATGTTAACCACCATTTGCTTAGCAGGTACGCCATTCAGTTGCAGCACGGATCTATTTATCTTGACAGCAACAGCGTTTGCTCCCACGATACATAAAGCCGTGACTCCAACGCTGTAGGAGGTGATTTCACCACCACAGTTAAAAAAAAGAGCATATATGCCGAAGCATGGGGGCAGCAGGGGCGGAGGAGCGATTTTGCTCCTAATGCCGCGTACATACGGTCGAAATTCCGACGGAGGCCTGCCCGTGGAAAATTCCGACCGTGTGTACGCGGCATAACTTTTTTGCGGGAGGATGCCCCCATGCTTCGGCATATATATATTTTAGGCACAGGTTGCGTTAAAACATTTTTTTATTTTTTACTAGGTTTTGTTTTGGTATTTGCTTTGCAGGTATGGCATGGTAAGGTCTTACTGTTGTACTGTAATGTTACTTTGTTTTAATGTTAACCACCATTTGCTTAGCAGGTACGCCATTCAGTTGCAGCGCGGATCTATTTATCTTGACAGCAACAGCGTTTGCTCCCACGATACATAAAGCCGTGACTCCAACGCTGTAGGAGGTGATTTCACCACCACAGTTAAAAAAAAGAGCATATATGCCGAAGCATGGGGGCAGCAGGGGCGGAGGAGCGATTTTGCTCCTAATGCCGCGTATATACGGTCGAAATTCCAACGGAGGCTTATCCGTGGAAAAGTCCGACCGTGTGTACGCGGCATAACCTTTTATGCCGCGTACATACGGTCGAAATTCCGACGAAGGCTTGACCGTGTGTACGCGGCATAAGTTTTTTGCGGGAGGATGCCCCCATGCTTCGGCATATATGCCCATCATTAGAAGTGGGTGGATGAAGGGAGGTATTCTAATGGTGGGCATACCCACCAATCAATCTCTTTTTTTCGTTCAGCCAATAGGCTGTATGAAAAAAAAGATTACAATACATGTCCAACAAGGACCAGCAACGTACTGGTATGTTGCTGGACTTTGAATGTTTATACCAGAATGATGCCTGCGGGTTTAGGTATCATCTTGGTATCATTCTTTTCAGCCAGCAGCCGGCTTTCATGTAAAAGCAATTCTAGCAGATAATTAGCCTCTAGACTGCTTTTACAAGCAGTGGGAGGGAATGTCCCCCCCCCCCGGATATAAAAAGCGCCATTGGGAAATTGGGAAAGCATTTTATCACACCGATCTTGGTGTGGGCAGATGCTTTGAGGGCAGAGGAAAGATCTAGGGTCTAACCCCCCAATTTTTTTCAAAAAAAGAGTACCTGTCACTACCTATTGCTATCATAGGGGATATTTACATTCCCTGAGATAACGATAAAAATGGTAAAAAAATAAAATATGGAAGGCACAGTTTAAAAATAAAATAAAAAAGCCAAATAAATAATACAAAAAAAAAAAAAAAAAAAAAGCACCGCTGTCCCCCCCTGCTATTGCGCAAAGGCGAACGCAAGCGTCGGTCTAGCGTCATATGTAAACAGCAATTGCATCATGCATGTGAGGTATCACCGCGAAGGTCAGATCGAGGGCAGTCATTTTAGCAGTAGACCTCCTCTGTAAATCTAACGTGGAAACCTGTAAAGGCTTTTAAATGCTTTTAAAAATGAATGTAGTTTGTCGCCGCTGCGCGTTTGTGCGCAATTTTAAAGCATGTCGTGTTTGGTATCCATGTACTCGGCCTATGATCATCTTTTTTATTTCATCAAACATTTGGGCAATATAGTGTTTTTTAGTGCATTAAAAATAAAAAAAGTGTGTTTTTCCCCCAAAAAATGCGTTTGAAAAAACGCTGCGCAAATACTGTGTGGAAAAAAAAATGCAACACCCACTATTTTAATCTGTAGGGCCTTTGCTTTAAAAAAATATATAATGTTTGGGGGTTCAACATAATTTTCTTGCAAAAAAAAATATTTTTTCATGTAAACAAAAAGTGTCAGAAAGGGCTTTGTCTTCAAGTGGTTAGAAGAGTGGATGATGTGTGACATAAGCTTCCTAATGTTGTGCATAAAATGCCAGGACAGTTCAAAACCCCCCCAAATGACCCCATTTTGTAAAGTAGACACCTCAAGCTATTTGCTGAGAGGCATGTTGAGCCCATTGAATTTTTTTTTTTTTTGTCCCAAGTGATTGAATAATGACCAAAAAAAAAAAAATGTACAAAAAGTTGTCACTAAATTATATATTGCTCAAACATGCCATGGGCATATGTGGAATTACACCCCAAAATACATTCTGTTGCTTCTCCTGAGTACGGGGATACCACATGTGTGGGACTTTTTGGGAGCCTAGTCGCGTACGGGACCCCAAAAACCAAGCACCGCCTTCAGGATTTCTATGGGTGTAAATTTTTGATTTCACTCCTCACTGCCTATCACAGTTTCGGAGGCCATGGAATGCCCAGATGGCACAAAACCCCCCCAAATGACCCCATTTTGGAAAGTAGACACCCCAAGCTATTTGCTGAGAGGTATGTTGAGTATTTTGCAGATCTCGCTTTTTGTCACAAAGTTTTGAAAATGTAAAAAAAGAAAAAAAAAAGAAAAAAAAATGTCTTTCTTAATTTTCAAAAACAAATGAGAGCTGTAAAATACTCACCATGCCTCTCAGCAAATAGCTTGGGGTGTCTACTTTCCAAAATGGGGTCATTTGTGGGGGTTTTGGGCTATTTTGACATTTTATGGCCTTCAAAACTGTGATAGGTAGTGAGGAGTGAAATCAAAAATTTATGCCCTTAGAAACCTTGAAGGCGGTGCTTGGTTTTTGGGGTCCCGTACGCGGCTAGGCTCCCAAAAAGTCCCACACATGTGGTATCCCCGTACTCAGGAGAAGCAGCAGAATGTATTTTGGGGTGTAATTTCACATATAACCATGGCATGTGTGAGCAATATATCATTTAGTGACAACTTTTTGTACATTTTTTTTTTCTTTTTGTCATTATTCAATCATTTGGGACAAAAAAAAAAAATATTCAATGGGCTCAACATGCCTCTCAGCAAATAGCTTGGGGTGTCTACTTTCCAAAATGGGGTCATTTGGGGGGGTTTTGTGCCATCTTGGCATTTTATGGCCTTCAAAACTGTGATAGGTAGTGAGGAGCGAAATCAAAAATGTATGCCCTTAGAAACCTTGAAGGCGGTGCTTGGTTTTTGGGGTCCCGTACGCGGCTAGGCTCCCAAAAAGTCCCACACATGTGGTGGTATCCCCGTACTCAGGAGAAGCAGCAGAATGTATTTTGGGGTGTAATTTCACATATGCCCATGGCATGTGTGAGCAATATATCATTTAGTGACAACTTTGTGCAAAAAAAAAACAGTTTGTCATATTCCCGCAACCTGTGGCAAAATATAAAATATTCCATGGACTCAACATGCCTCTCAGTAAATAGCTTGGGGTGTCTACTTTCCAAAATGGGGTAATTTGGGGGGGTTTTGTGCTATTTTGGCATTTTATGGCCTTCGAAACTAAGATAGGTAGTGAGGAGTGAAATCAAAAATTTACGCCCTTAGAAATCCTGAAGGCGGTGCTTGGTTTTTGGGGCCCTGTACGCGGCTAGGCTCCCAAAAAGTCCCACACATGTGGTATCCCCGTACTCAGGAGAAGCAGCAGAATGTATTTTGGGGTGCAATTCCACATATGCCCATGGCATGTGTGAGCAATATATCATTTAGTGACAACTTTTTGTACATTTTTTTTTTTCTTTTTGTCATTATTCAATCATTTGGGACAAAAAAAAAAATATTCAATGGGGTCAACATGCCTCTCAGCAAATAGCTTGGGGTGTCTACTTTCCAAAATGGGGTCATTTGGGGGGGTTTTGTGCCATCTTGGCATTTTATGGCCTTCAAAACTGTGATAGGTAGTGAGGAGTGAAATCAAAAATTTATGCCCTTAGAAACCTTGAAGGCGGTGCTTGGTTTTTGGGGTCCCGTACGCGGCTAGGCTCCCAAAAAGTCCCACACATGTGGTATCCCCGTACTCAGGAGAAGCAGCAGAATGTATTTTGGGGTGTAATTTCACATATGCCCATGGCATGTGTGAGCAATATATCATTTAGTGACAACTTTGTGCAAAAAAAAAAAAGTTTGTCATTCCCGCAACTTGTGGCAAAATATAAAATATTCCATGGACTGAACATGCCTCTCAGTAAATAGCTTGGGGTGTCTACTTTCCAAAATGGGGTCATTTGGGGGGGTTTTGTGCTATTTTGGCATTTTATGGCCTTCAAAACTGTGATAGGTAGTGAGGAGTGAAATCAAAAATTTGCGCCCTTAGAAATCCTGAAGGCGGTGCTTGGTTTCCGGGGGCCCGTACGTGGCTAGGCTCCTAAAAAGTCCCACACATGTGGTATCCCCGTACTCAGGAGAAGCAGCAGAATGTATTTTGGGGTGCAATTCCACATATAACCATGGCATGTGTGAGCAATATATTATTTAGTGACAACTTTTTGTAATTTTTTATTTTTTTTTGTCATTATTCAATCACTTGGGACAAAAAAAAAAAATATTCAATGGGCTCAACATGCCTCTCAGCAATTTCCTTGGGGTGTCTACTTTCCAAAATGGGGTCATTTGGGGGGGTTTTGTACTGCCCTGCCATTTTAGCACCTCAAGAAATGAGATAGGCAGTCATAAATTTAAAGCTGTGTAAATTTCAGAAAATGTACCCTAGTTTGTAAACGCTATAACTTTTGCGCAAACCAATAAATATACGCTTATTGACATTTTTTTTACTAAAGACATGTGGCTGAATACATTTTGGCCTAAATGTATGACTAAAATTGAGTTTATTCGATTTTTCTTATAACAAAAAGTAGAAAATATCATTTTTTTTCAAAATTTTCGGTCTTTTTCTGTTTATATCGCAAAAAATAAAAATCGCAGAGGCAATCAAATACCATTAAAAGAAAGCTCTATTTGTGGGAAGAAAAGGACGCAAATTTCATTTGGGTACAACATTGCATGTCCGCACAATTTACAGTTAAAGCAGCGCAGTGCCGAATCCCAAAAACAGGCTTGGTCCTAATGGCCCGAAATGGTCCGGGGCTTAAGTGGTTAACCGACAACGCTTTCGATTTTGAGGGATTAACCCGGAGCCCCGAAAGGGAAGCAAAGGTATCCAAAAGAGTTTGCAAGTTTGATAAAGAGCTTCTGGGGGAGGTCAAAGTGAGAAGGACATCATCGGCAAATAGGGAAATTTTATGGGGACAACCCGCTAATTCGATGCCTCGTATATCCGGATGAGAGCGAATCGCCTCTGCCAGGGGTTCCAGAGCCAATACAAAAAGAAGAGGTGATAGGGGGCACTCCTGACGGGTGCCCCTCTTGATATTAAAGAGAGGAGACTCGAATCCATAATACTTAATTTTTGCCCGGGGGGAATCATATAAGACAGATATCCAGTGCATAAAAGAAGACCCGAAGCCATAATGTCGAAGAACAGACATGAGGTAAGGCCATGACAAAGTGTCAAAGGCCTTGTTTACGTCCAGAGACAAGAGCATAGATTCTAGCGAGCGAGTATGAGCTATGTGTTGGAGTTGCAATATACGCCGAATAGCGTCACCGGCCTGTCTCTGAGGTATAAAGCCGACCTGGTCCTTCCCGATTAATCGAGGAAGAAAAGAATTTAGGCGATTAGCCAGAATTTTGGTCAAAATTTTCATGTCAACGTTAATTAGGGAGATAGGCCTAAAATTAGCCCAGGAGGAATGATCGCGATCCGGTTTAGGGATCATCACTATGTTTGCCGTCAAGAGGTCCGGGGTAAAGGAGCATCCATTTTTAACAGAGTTATACATTGCCGTTAGATGCGGAGCTACCATAACTGCCAGTTTCCTATAGTAAAGCGCCGTAAAGCCATCCGGCCCCGGTCGCTTTCCCACCTTAAGATCTTTTATACCTTGGAGGACCTCTGAAATTTGTATATCCCGGTCCATAAGAGTAACATGCGCCTCCGTCAGGGTGGGTTTTTTCCAGATTTTTATGCCCACATAAAACATTACTTCCTCTATTTGTCCTGGTGACCACTGTCACTGGGACTGAAAGTGAGGGAAATTTCAGAATATTTGAGTTGTATAAATAAGATTCATCCAATGGGGACAATCCTTCTTGTGACAACTGTCATGTCCCTTCTTTTGGAGGTTGTAATCAGTCTGTAGTGCCATCTATTTAATAGTGTAACCGTCAGATACAGTTCTATTATTAAAATAATAATACATTACTTTTAATAATAGCTGTTGTACATTTTTGCACATTTGTCAGCCTAAATTGAAATATAGCAGGATATTTTTTTTTTTTAAATAAATAAATATATATATATATTTTTATATTTATTATTATTATTATACACGATTTATATAGCGCCAACAGTTTACGCAGAGCTTTACAATGTAGAGGGGGGACAGCACAATTACAGTACAATACAGAAGGTACAGGAGGGCCCTATATATATATATATATATATATTGTGACAGCAGGCAGGTAAAATCACCAGGTTGCATCCAGGATGGAAGGTATATATGTCCTAGATTCAGGCTTTATGCCGATTTATACCACTGGGGAGAGTGCTGGGAGTCTTGCAGGGGAATGGTTAATGAGCCCAGCTGAAGTAAGTGGGCTCATTAGGCCTCTACTAGAACTCCCAGCATGCTAAGGGAGATGCTCCAACCTGGAACCAGATCTGTGTGGATAGTCTGGGGAGTGTGATCTCTGTGCGGTGAGCCAAAGCCTGTGTGGTTATTGCTAAGAACTTCAAAAAGCAGGGAGCTAGGGACTGGGACAGCACAAGGCTGTACCCAGTTGTTAGTTAGGGACACCAACGTGTGTAGTGAGCGGTCAAGTTGACCAGGATTTCTTTTCATGTTTCTTTTGTTTTTGCTGTATTTTTTTGTCTGTATATAGTTCAAATAAAACCACACCCTTTTGTTTTCTCCTACCACTGTCTGCTGTGCCTGTTTTTGTGCGGTGAACCCATCCAGGGGTCACACACACCCGCTGCTGAGCTAACCCCCTCACAATATATATATACACACAATATACAGTATATATAAATATATATTTTTTAAATCCTTGGACAGATAAAACAGCTCCCATACTAGAAATTAACTTCATTGATGGATTTTTAGCAGCATTTATTTTCCAGATCAGTGATTCTGAAAGCTTCTGACGGCAGAGGGGCAGCATTAAAGCCAGGCAGGTAGCATTGGTACAAGAGGGTCAGCAATTTTCAGTAAACTTATTTTCTTCTAATTTAGTCAATAAAAAAATACAACTAGCTCAACCATCTCATTGTCTTATTCTGATCTGAGTCAGATAGTCGTCAAAAAACGCTGGAATTATCCAAATCAAATTTAATCTCATAACACTGACTTTAGTATGGGGAGAAGAATATAAAGGTCGCCGTGTAACAAATTATTCTTTTTTTTTTTCCTTTTTCAGTCATCATTTTTTCTTTTAGAACCAAGCACGCAGTAGGGTGTTTAATGTGGTGAACCATTCGTTTCTGTAGCCTAAGCAGATGAAAGGGATCTCTTTTTGAAAATGTCCTCAGTGATCTTGTGACTCAAACATATTTCTGCCAATATTTAATATTTCCACCATGAGATCTACGCTTGTGTGTGATCACCATCGTTCGTAGGTTAATGTGCCATGACACAATGAGAAGAAGAAAGAGAGTTCTTCCTCTGTGGGAGGAGGTGGCAGGAGGTCTTAGATGAATGTCTCACTGTCATGTGAGTCAATGATAGCAGGAGGCTAGAACGGCGTGCCCTATACAGACTACTAAAAGTCAGTGAAAGGACGATATTAAGAAAAAATGCACACAATACCTGCTCTTGTACTATGCATTTATCAAATCTGAAGTCCAGGAAAACAGCTAAATACACACATGGAATTATATATACAGTATAGATGTACAGTTGTGCTCAAAAGTTTGCATACCCTGGCAGAAATCATGAAATGTTGGTATTGATATTGAAAATATGACTAATTATGCCCAAAAAAATTCTTTAATTTAACCACTTCAGCACCGGGCCTATTCGTTTCTCACTTCTGCCACTTCTCTCCTTCATGTAAAAATCATATTTTTTTGGCTAGAAAATTAGTCAGAACCCCCAAACATTCTAAAAAAATTTTTTAGCAGACACCCTAGGGAATAAAATGGCGGTCATTGCAACTTTTTATCTCGCACGGTATTTGCACAATCATTTTTCAAACGCCTTTTTTGGAGGAAAAAAACGGTTTCATGAATTAAAAAATAACAAAACAGTAAAGTTAGCCCAATTTTTTTGTATAATGTGAAAGATGATGTTACGCCGAGCAAATAAATACCTAACAGGTCACGCTTTAAAATTGGGCACACTCATGGAATGGCACCAAATTTCAGTATTTAAAAATCTCTATAGGCGACGCTTTAAATTCTAGTGCTGTAATTGTTGCACATGGCGATACCTCACATGTGGGGTTTGAACGGCTTTTACATATGTGGGCAGGACTTACATGCGTGTTCGCTTCTGAGCGCGAGCTACCGGGGACGGGGGCGTTTTAAATTTTATTACAATTTTTTATTTTACTTAATTTTTTTTATTTTTACACTTTTTTTTTAAATTTTTATTTTTTTTGATCACTTTTATTCCTATTACAAGGAATGTAAACATCCCTTGTAATAGAAATATATTGTGACAGGTCCTCTTTATGGAGAGATGCGGGGTCAATAAGACCCCACATCTCTCCTCCAGGCTGGAAAGCATGAGATCAGGAAAAAAAATTCACCGATCTCATGCTAACAGCTTTGTTTACTTCCGGGTACCTGGGCGTGACGTCACAACGTCGTGCCCGGGCCTCCGACGGTCATAGAGATGACTGGTGACCATCTGGTCACCGGAAATCTCTGTCGTCGTGAGCTGGCGCTGGCCGATTTGTTCTCCGGGCCCCCGATGGCACAGTAGAGCCCGGAGAAGCACCGGATGGTGGCGGGAGGGGGGGCGTCCCCTCCCGCCGCCTATAAGAACGATTAAGCGGCGGAACTGCCGCTATGATCATTCTTATCGTGTACAGAATCGGCGGCTGAAAAGTATGATATCTGAATGATGCCTGTAGCTGTCAGGCGCTGATGTGGATGAGAAGGCCTGGCTCGCAGTCTCCGCTCTAAGTCATCCCAAAGGTGTTCTATCGGGTTGAGGTCAGGACCAGTCAAGTTTCTCCACCCCACAATCGCTTTATGGACCTTACTTTGTGCACTGGTGCGCAGTCATGTTGGAACAGGAAGGGACCATCCCCAAAATGTTAACACAAAGTTGGGAGCATGAAATTGTCCAAATTGTCTTGGTATGCTGACGCCTTAAGGGTTCCCTTCACTGGAATTAAGGGGCCAAGCCCAACCCCCTGAAAAACAACTCCACACTGTCTGGGATTCACCCCGACAGTTCGGGTTTGGAATCATGCGTTCGGGTTTCAGACCGCCTGAAACCCGGACACATTATTCAGACAGGACTATGGCTTCCCAGCAGGGTTGCTGGTTGTATAAGCTGAGAGACTATCTGTAACATAAGGTGACCAGATTTTTTAAATGAAATCCGGGGACATATTTTTATTTTACTAGTAATGGCGGCAATCAGCGACTCTCTGCCCATCGCCGCCCACCTCACAGCCTGTCAAGTCTTACTCTCCGGGCCCCCGGCTACTACTGGGTGGGGAGCGGAGGAAGATCAATCCGCCAGGGAAGGCAAGGAGATAAGCAGGCAGGTGGTTGGCCGGGACTTGAGCCAAGGCAGAAGAACATGCGAGCAGAAGTGGAATGGGCATGCGCCCGAAACTGAAGAAATGGTCCCTCCACTCTGACCAGCAAATGATCATCAGAAAGGGGCGCAGATATTGGAAAAAATACACCCCCCTAAGCTAGTAGGAGCGGTGGAGCAGGGGGGGGGGTGTAATTCAGATTTATTTATTTTAAGTCTGCACTGACTGTCTTTGAAATTGCCCCAGCCCCTGTTCAAATCCAATCCGGGGACAAAACCGGGGACAGACTTGGTCCGGGGACAGTGTCCTCAATCCGGGGACTGTCCCCGGAAACCGGTAATGTCTGGTCACCCTACTGTAACACTCTCTTTCACACTGTCCAAAGCCAGCATTAACAATTACCCCTCTCCCCACACAGACAGGAGAGGAGAAAGGGCTTGATCTCTGTGTCTGCCCACACGCCAGCAGCCTCAGCTACATCTGGATGAGAGGTGCTGACTGCCAAGGGGTGAGTGAGCTCACCATCCATCCCTGTCTGTGACTGAAGTCTCCCCCCTTCTCTCTCCTTCCTCTGAGTGTGTACACTATGGTAAATCAGGGTTCTCAGAACACCCCTTACATCAGAGTTTCCCTTTACACCAGAGGCCACAGTTTAACACCTTACATCAGTGTCCTCTCTGTACATCAGAGTGCTCAGTTATCCCCCTTAGATCCCAGAGCAACCCCTCTATGTTAGATTCCCCAGAGTTCTCCCTTACATCAGAGTCTGCAGAGTCCCTCCCCCACTTACAGTGTAAGGGATCTCTGCGAGTTCAGAAATAAAAAGGGAACTCTGTGGACTCGGATGTAAAGGGGGACCCTTGTGATTAACTTCATTTGATTAGAAATTATTTTTATATTCAAAATATATGTATAGTTTATACTATAAAAAAAGATTGCTGTGCTCCGCTAAAGTGTTCGGGTTTGACTTGAAGAAAAGGTGGCAATCCTCACCATAATCCCCCCTCCACCGAACGTTACATTTGGCACAATGCAGTCAGGCAAGTACCGTTCTCCTGGTAACCACCAAACCCAGACACGTCTATTGGATTGCCAGACAGAGAAATGTGATTCGTCACTCCAGAGAACACGTCTCCACTGCTCTTGAGTCCAGTGGTTGCGTATTTTACACCACTGCATCCGACGCTTTGCATTGTACTTGTTGATGTAAGCCTTGGATGCAGCTGCTCGGCCATGGAAATCCATTCCATGAAGTCTCTATGCAATGTTGTTGTGCTAATCTGAAGGCCACACAAAGTTTGGAGGTCTGTAGCTCTTGACTTTGAGGACAGTTGGCGACTTCTGTGCACTGTAAGCCTCAGCATATCATTTTATGTGGCCTACCACTTTGTGGAGGAACCTATTACAGTGATTTCCAACAGATATGGTATGGCACATACATATTGACATTGGACCATCTGCATCAATGTACCTATGTAAAAAAATTGCCACACCTAAACTTCCCCTTTACAAAGATCAGTCACAAGCTTTTTTGTTCTTGATTCTCTTTTTTGTTTCAGTCTTGTGGTGACTTCTTGTTGATGATGTCTATATGGACAAACCACTACTGACCTCAAAAATGAGTTATAATAGAACATCCTTATAATGTGCCTTTTTCTGATCCTTAATTTTAGGAGCCGCTATGGTACAGAAAAAGTGCACATAGTCCCTAAAAGCAAGCAAGATGTATAGAATTTGCTGTGGATGTTTCAGTTATCACACAGCAGAAGACTCCTTTTACAGGGCAGCCAGGGAGTGTTAAAAACAGGCAGTTGATCCATGTTCTTACTGCCCCTTGGTCACCCACCTACAAGCAGGTATGGTGCCGCCTGGATGAGGACTCACAGACAAGTGCATGGTCCATTGCTTTGCAGTGTTGCAATTTTTAACGCTACATTCCGAGTTTGCCAGGCTTCACCACCTGCCAAACTCTTCAATGTAAGTGAATGGGGTGGCTTAAGTGATCATGGAGATGTAGTTATACTGCTCTGTGTCAGGAACTTTCCCAGTTAAAACATTCTGAGAAAGAAAGACTTTTCCTGGTCTGAACTGATTTAGGGTTAGTTTACACTTGCTTCAAAACAAGGCTTTGGACACGCTTTGTTAAAGCTCTCTTCAAAGCTCCTGTCACTAAATAAAATGGTTGGCTTACAGTCCTGTTTACACCTTGCATTTGCTTGGTGCTTTGATGAGGCTTCGGTGGGGCTTTGGTGGGGCTTCGGTGGGGCTTCAGTGGGACTTCGGTGAGGCTTTGGTGAGGCTTCGTGGAGCTTTGATTTGGCTTTAGTGGGGCTTCGGTGAGGCTTCGTGGGGCTTCGATGAGGCTTTGGTGGTGCTTCAGTGGGGCTTCAAGCGAGCTTTGCCACAGACTTCTATGGAGGCTTTGAAGACGCTTTAAAGCACCACTAAAGCTACATAGGAGTATAATTTTTGAAGAAAAGTCGAAGCAAAAGCAGGTGTAAGCTAACCATCATATTTAGTGACAGGAGCTTTGACTGGTGTTCAGAGAGCTTTAACAAAGCCTGTCCGAAGCCTTGTTTTGACGCAAGTGTAAACTTAATGTTCGTTGAAGCCGAAGCAAGCGTAAATGAGCCTCAGGGTCACACGTGGCGTATGCAAGTTACACTACAACAGCCACTGGGGGGGGAAGAAATGTATTAACCCTTTGGGTTAGAGCAGGAGAACTCTGTACATAAATGTGTACATAAATCCTTGAGGGAGGGGTTGTGGCCAAAATATCCTGGAATAACAGTACAGAGAAGATAGTAATCAGCCTGAAGGGAAGCGGGTGACTTGGCCGGGCGTGATGGAGGGCTCCGGTAGCGAGGCAACCAGTGTACTTCTCCTCCTTCCCTAGAGGCATAGATGACCATCTGCAGCACAAAGCCTTCTTGGGGACCACACCGAGAAGAAGAAGCAGGGTGTCAGCTTCCCAAGAAGCCTGAGGGCGGAAAGCTATGGAAGTGCATGTCAGCTAAGTCACTAGGAAGAATAGAAGGTTCTAAGCTGGTGGAGTTCGGTGCATGCTCGGCATTGCCGGTTTAAAAATGCTACATAATTTGGATACAGGTGGAGAGATTGGTGCTTGCCCGGAGTATCAAAGAGAAAGAAGCAAGTGTGAAAAACTGAGAGCGCTGCCTTAAAGTGGTTCTAAAGCCTAAAGGTTTTCACCTTAATTCATTCTATGCATTAGGGAAAAAAAAACTTTTGTGTGCAGCTCCCCCCCCCCCCCCCTCCATGTCATCTTCCATTGGTGGTCAATGTAGAAGTTCCCTCCTACATTTTGATTAGTGGAAATGTGCCTCCTTATACAGTATGTGTTCATTATTACAGAATTCAATGTATTTATAAAATGCCAGCAATATAAGTACCTGAATTTGAATTTCAATCAGCTTCCTGCAGTTCCTGTACAGCAGCATCCTAAATATGGGTGTATAATGTTAACAAAGGTGGAGTTTTAACCTGTTGAAAAAAAGAAAGGTGGAGTTCGGTGATTAGTTTGGTTCTCCCTATCTATCTACTACCTCATATTAAAGGGGTATTAAACCCAAAAACAAAAATGTAATAAATTGCAATTACCAATTCTTACATGTGGTGGCTGCATTCGTTTTCTCTTTTAACCGCTTTCGGGCCAGCCGCCGCAGTTATTCTGCAGCAGGCTGGCCCCCCTGCACGAGCCGTTGTAGCTGTACGTCGGCTCTTTAAGATGCCTCCAGCGACGTGCGCCCGAATCGTGTCTCTGGAGCTGATGCGAGTGCCCGGCGGTCGCGATGACCGCCGGGCACCCGTGATTGCTCATTACAGAACAAGAATGGGGATGTTTGTGTGTAAACACACACATCCCGGTTCTCTCAGAGGTGAGGAGACTGATCGTGTGTTCATACAATGTATGAACACCGATCAATCTCTTCCCCTACACCCTGTTCCAAATTATTATGCCAATGATATTTTTCTCATTTACCTAAATAATTGATGTAAACAACAGTCAGCATAATTCTCATGTTATCAACTACAGTATTAAGAGTACAATTCAAATTTTATTGAACAAACCTCCTAATGATAACAGGTTTTTTTTTTTTTCAAAACAAAAAACTTACAATGCACTGTTCCAAATTATTACGCACAGTAAGTTTCAAAACCCTTTATAGGTTGTAAAGAACTGAACATTGTCATTTGTTGTGTTTGCAGCATATTTACTGAAATCAAAAGCTATTTCAATCAAACTTTGAACAACATTTTAACTTTCTAAACATTTTAACAGGTCACGTTACATTTTAACATAGGATCCCTTATTTGATAGCAGCTTCACAAGTCTGGCATCCATTGAACTTGTGAGTTTTTGACAGTTTCGGCTTGAATTTGTTTGCAAGATGTCAGAATAGCCTTCCAGAGCTGCTGTTTGGATGTAAACTGCCTCCCACCCTCATAGATCTTTTGCTTGAGGATGCTTCAAAGGTTCTCAATAGGATTGAGGTCAGGGGAGGATGTAGGCCACACAATGACTTTCTCTCCTTTTATCCCCAAAGCAGCCATTGATGCAGAGGTAATCTTTGCAGCATGAGATGGTGCATTGTCATGCATGAAGATGATTTTATTATGGAAAGCATAGTTCATCCTTCTGTACCAGGGAAGGAAGTGGTCAGTCAGGAACTCCACATACTTTGCAGAGGTCATCTTTACACCTTCGGGGACCCTAAAGAAGCCGACCAGCTCTCTTCCCATGATTCCGGCCCAAAACATGACTCCACCACTGCCTTGCTGACATTGCAACCTTGTTGGAATAGGGTGGCCGTCCACCAACCATCCCATACTCCATCCATCTGGACCATCCAGGGTTGCACGGCACTCATCGGTGAACAGGACTGTTTGAAAATTAGTCTTCATGTATTTTTCTGCCCAATGCAGCCATTTCTGCTTGTGAGCATTGGTTAGTGGTGGCCGAATTGAAGGTTTATGCACAGTTGCAAGACTCTGGAGGACTCTACACCTTGATGTCCGTGGGACTCCAGAGGCACCAGCAGCTTCAAATATCTGTTTTCTGCTATGTAATAGTGTTTTAGCAGCTGCTCTCTTGATCTGATGCATGGATCTGGCAGAAATCTTCCTCAATGTGCCTTTATCTTGCTTTGTCTTGCTCTGAATCAGCCACAAATCTCTTAATAGTGCGATGATCACGCTAAAGTTTTCGTGAAATATCTAATGTTTTCATACCTCGTCCAAGGCATTGAACTATTTCACTCTTTTCAGCAGCAGAGAGATCCTTTTTCTTCCCCATATTGCATGAAAATGGTGCTCTGCTTAATAATGTGGAACACCCTCCTTTAGTAGTTTTTCCTTTAATTGGGCTCACCTGGCAATCTAATTATCACAGGTGTCCGAGATTGTTCTCAGTGATAAAAAGAGCCATGAGACACAATACCATCCATGAGTTAAACTGGAAAACAAAATATTTAATCTTTGTGACACTGAAATAGAATTTGCATAATAATTTGGAACAGGGTGTAGTCACTCCCACCCCCCTACAGTTAGAACACACACTGAGGGAACACAACTAACCCCTCGATCGCCCCCTAGTGTTAATCCCTTCCCTGCCAGTGACATTTTTACAGTAATCAGTGGATTTTTTTTTAGCACTGATGGCTGTATAAATGCCAATGGTCCCAAAAATGTGTCAAAAGTGTCCGATGTGTCCGCCATAATGTCCGCCATAAAATCGCAGATTACTAGTAAAAAAATAAATATGAATAAAAATGCCATAAAACTAACCCTTATTTTGTAGACGCTATAATTTATGCTTATTGCAATTTTTTTTACCAAAAATATGTGAAAGAATAGATATCGGCCTTAACTGAGGAAATGTTTTATTTTTTAAATTTGGGATATTGAGAACAAGTATTTGATACACTGCCAATTTTGAAGGTTTTCCTACTTACAAAGCATGTAGAGGTCTTATCATAGGTACTCAACTGTGAGGCCCGGTTCACACCTATGCGAATTGGTTGCGGCTTACACCGCATCCAATTCGCATAACATTATAAAATACATTGATTCCAATGAGGCTGGTTCACATATGTGCGATGCATTCGCACTGCGCATTGCCGAAAAAACGTGTGCGTTCTTTAGGCATTGCGGCGCGGCTCAGGTGCGAATTCAGGCCCATTATGTTCTATGGGCAGGCATATGATTCGCACATGTGTTGCGTTCTGAACAGGGATCTTGAGGGGGAACTCGATGGCAAATTTCAAAAAAAAAAACGGCATGGGTTCCCCTCCAAGAGCATACCAGGCCCTTAGGTCTGGTATGGACTTTAACGGGAACCCCTACGCCGGAAAAAAACGGCGTGGGGGTCCCCCCAAAGTCCATAGCAGAGCCTTATCCAAGCACGCAACCTGGCAGGCCGCAGGAAAAAAGGGGGGGGACGAGAGAGCGACTAATAAATGACTTAAAAAAACTGTGTAGTGTTTTTATTGCCATTTTTTTTCCACCAGGTGAATGGGTAGGGGTACGATGTACCCCATACTCATTCACATAGGGTGGGGGGCCGGGATCTAGGGGCCCCCTTATTAAAGGGGGCCCCTGGATTCTGATAAGCCCCCCCGCCCGCATACCCCGACAACCAGCGGCCAGGGTTGTCGGGAAGAGGCCCTGTCCTCATCAACATGGGGGCAGGGTGCTTTGGGGTGGGGGGGCCGCAGTGCGTTCCCTGCCCCGAAGCACCCACCCACCCATGTTGAGGGCATGCGGCCTGGTACGGTTCAGGAGGGAGGGGGGCGCTCTCCCGTCCCCCCCTCTTTTCCTGCGGCCTGCCAGGTTGCGTGCTCGGATAAGGGTCTGCTATGGACTTTGGGGGGGACCCCCACGCCGTTTTTTTCAGCGTAGGGTTCCCGTTAAAGTCCATACCAGACCTAAGGGCCTGATATGCTCCTGGAGGGGAACCCATGCTGTTTTTTTATTTAAAATTTGGCGTGGAGTTCCCCCTCATGATAACAGTGGCGAGACTTCCCAGGTCAGCAAGTCCGCAGCTAAAAACGCAATGGAACCACTGAACAACTGATTGCGAACTTGGCAAAGACTCCAAGCTCAAAAACGCAACGCATAGGTGTGAACCCGGCCTGAGAGACAGGATCTAAAACAAAAATCCAGAAAATCACATTGTATGATTTTTAAATAATTAATTTGCATTTTATTGCATGTGTGACAGCAGGAAGGTAAAGTCACCTGGTTGCATCCAGGGGGGTAGATATATTTCGCCCAGATTCAGGCTTTACGCCGACTTATACAACTAGGTGGAGAGTTGTATAAGGCTAGTGGGCTCATGGATGACTCATACCTCTAGGGAGAGGGCTGGGCGTCGTACAGACAGGGAGTTGATGAGGCCAGCTGAAGCTTGTCAGCTCATTTAGGCCTCTATAAGAACTCCCAGCTTCATTAGATGTTAGCTCATGCCTGGAACCAGACCTGTGTGGACTGTCTAGGGAGAGTGAACCCCTGTGCGGTGAGACAAAGCCTGTGTGGCTATTTGCTTGGACATTTAAAACCAGGGACTTAGGGACTAGGACAGCACTAGGCTGATCCCAGTTGTTAGTTAGGAAACCTGTATGTTTAGTCAGAGGTCAACTTGACCAGGATTTATTTTGGTTATGTTTCTTTTGCTTTGCTGTGTTTTGTCACTGTAAATAGAAAATAAACCGCACCTTTTTTTGATTTTGAAAACCACAACCTCCGTTTGCTGGGCCTGTTTTGTGTGGGGAGCCCATCCCGGGGGTCACACACACCCGCTGCCGAGCTAACCCCCTCACAGTTGGTGGAGAATGCGGGCAGTTTTTTTTAAGCCAGCATGGAGGAGATACTGAAGCAGCTGGCTCTAGCAAATGCCAATCAACAGCAGACAAATGCAGGGTTGCAAAGGAGCCTTGCAGCCCAGCAGCAGACAAACGCAACTTTGCAACAGAGTCTGGAGGCTCAGCAACGAGCCCAGCAGCAATCTGAGGCCCGCTTCATAGACCTGTTGCAGAAGCAAGAGCAGAGACTACAACAACAGATGGAAGCAGTAATGCAGCAACGTCCGCAGACCAGTGAGGAAAGCCGTCCCACTAATACCGCGTCCTTTGGGGTGAGTCGTTTATTGACAAAAATGACTGGAGAGGATGATCCAGAGGTATTTTTGACCACATTTGAAAGGACCGCTGAAAGAGAAAAGTGGCCTGAGGAGCAGTGGGCTGGACTGGTGGCTCCTCTGTTAACTGGTGAATCGCAGAAAGCTTACTATGACCTAGAGCCTAACCAAGCAAAAGACTATGTGATGCTAAAAGCTGAAATATTGGCAAGGCTGGGTGTCACCCAGGCTGTCCGGGCTCAGCGTGTGCATAACTGGACTTTCCAGCTTGGAAAACCCCCCAGGTCTCAAATGTATGATCTCATTCACCTGAGCAGAAAGTGGCTACAGCCAGAGACTTTGTCCGCACCAAAGATTGTGGAACGTGTTGTAATGGATCGGTTTTTGAGAGCTCTTCCTACTGCCATCCAAAAGTGGGTAAGCCATGGAGACCCAGAGACGGCCGATGGTCTTGTGGATCGTGTGGAGAAATACTTGGCTACAGAGAACCTGACGGCCTCTTCCAGAGACACTCGGACTTTCCACCCTAAGACCAGACCATCCCCAGGGGCGGATAAGAGGATTCCAAGGGGTGAGGGTGGAGAGAGTGAGAGGGTGGGAGCTCTACCCCAAGTTTGGCGAGAACAGCCTGGGAAATCAGCGGCTCAAGAGGCGGCAAGAAGGATCGTTTGCTACCGCTGCCGGCAAGCGGGACATATTGCAGCCAATTGCCCGGTTGTGGAGGAACCCATGCAGTGTGACTTTCTGACGGGCAGACGTCAGTCGCTGTGTGCGACAGTCGCATGCACTGCCATTCGAGGAACTGAGAAACATTTATGCAAAATGTGTGTTAATGGTAGAAATGTTGTGGTATTGCTGGATTCAGGTAGCCTTGTGACCCTGATAAAGGCTGAGTTAGTTAAAACAGAGGTCTCTGGGAATAGCAAGGTAGCTGTTATTTGTGTGCATGGGGACACCCGAGAGTATCCAGTGACTACAGTGTGTTTCGAGACCCCCAAAGGTACCCTCTCTCATCCAGTGGGCTTAGTATCTCAGTTACCGCATGACGCCATTGTGGGAAGGGATTTTCCGAAGTTCTGGGAACTGTGGGATGATCCTGAGCCCCTCACTGGTGCCCCTATGTACCAGGAATGTGATAGCCAGAACTCCCCTGAGAGTGGTGAGGACTCTCCGGAATTTCCCTTATCAGTATTGGCAGGGGAGACTCAAGAAACTGGAGAGGAGCCCACCTCCTCAGACGAAAACCTACCGTCTGTGGAGTTTTCTGATCTTGAGGTTCACAGGGAAAACTTTGCCACAGAACAGTTGAAAGACCCCGCCCTAATAAAGGCACGGGAAAACGTAGTGAAAATAGATGGCGAGTTAGTGAACCCAGATAATACCTGCACTTACCCATACTTCAGCGTAGAGAAGGACCTACTGTATCGGGTGGCAAAAAGGGCAGAAGAAACCGTTGAGCAGCTTGTGGTGCCCAAACCTTACAGGAAGTTGGTGTTGGAGTTGGCCCATGGGCACATTCTTGGAGGTCATCTGGGGACAGAGAAAACCCGAGAGAGGGTATTACAGAGATTCTATTGGCCGGGGGTGATGAAGGACGTAGAAAATTATTGTTCCTCCTGCCCTGTGTGTCAGAGGTTGGCCCCGATGCCACATTTCCGTAGCCCGCTGGTCCCTCTACCCATCATTGAGGTCCCGTTTGAGAGGATCGCCATGGATTTGGTAGGTCCTATAATCAAGTCCGCTAGGGGGCACCAGTACATATTAGTTATAATGGACTATGCCACCCGTTATCCAGAAGCGATCCCTCTCCGAAATACCTCGGCCAAAACCATAGCCAAAGAGCTATCTCTTGTTTTTAGCCGGGTGGGTATTTGTAAAGAACTGCTTACGGACCAAGGTACACCCTTTATGTCCCGGGTTATGAAAGAGCTGTGTAAATTGTTCAAAGTGACGCAATTGCGTACGTCTGTGTATCACCCCCAAACCGATGGGCTGGTTGAAAGATTCAACAAAACCCTAAAACAAATGTTGAAGAAAGTGGTGGATAGAGATGGAAAGGATTGGGACTGTTTACTTCCTTATTTGATGTTTGCTATTAGGGAGGTGCCCCAATCCTCTACGGGATTCTCCCCCTTTGAGTTACTGTATGGGAGACACCCAAGAGGGCTGTTGGATATTGCCAAGGAAACTTGGGAAAGTGAGAGTTCTCCCCACAGGAGTGTGATTGAGCATGTCGCCCTGATGCAAGATCGAATTGCACAGGTAATGCCCATCGTGAAGGAACATTTGGCCCAAGCGCAGTTGGCACAGCAGAGAGTGTACAACCGTGGAGCCAAGACCCGTACCTTTTCCCCGGGGGATAGGATATTGGTACTTGTCCCTACGGTTGAAAGTAAATTCCTTGCCAAATGGCAAGGCCCCTACGAGATAATGGAAAAAGTGAGCGAAGTGAATTACAAGGTCAGACAACCAGGAAGGCGAAAGCCCGAACAGATCTATCACGTTAATCTGTTGAAAGCCTGGAGGGATAGAGAGTCCCTAGTCGCAGACACTTGGTCACCAGCTCAAACTGGTTGCGTGATTCCTGAGGTTGGAATAGCAGCCACCTTGTCACAACCCCAACAACAGGAGGTTAAGGAGTTTGTGCTTCGCAACAAGGAGGTATTCTCTGAGCTGCCGGGACAAACATCTGGGGTAGAGCATGACATCATTACCCCGCCCGGTGAAAGGGTGAAGTTAAAACCCTATCGGATCCCAGAGGCTCGACGGGAGGCAATACGGGAGGAAGTACAGAAAATGCTGAACTTAGGGGTGATAGAGGAGTCCCAAAGTGATTGGTCTAGTCCCATCGTGTTGGTGCCTAAACCGGATGGGAGCTGGCGATTTTGTAACGATTTTCGTCAGTTGAACAAAGTTACAAAATTTGACACCTACCCCATGCCACGTATAGATGAGTTGATCGACCGGCTGGGAACAGCCCGATACATGACGACTCTTGACCTCACAAAAGGGTATTGGCAAATCCCCCTGGCCAAGTCGGCCAAAGAGAAAACCGCATTTGTAACCCCAGACGGGGCGTTCCAATATAAAAGAATGCCGTTCGGGTTACAGAATGCGCCGGCCACATTCCAGCGGAAAATGGACCAGATGCTGAGGCCCCATCGGAAGTATGCTGCGGCTTACCTGGATGACGTAATTGTCCATAGCACAGATTGGGCCTCACATCTGCCAAAAGTGCAAGCAGTCCTGGACTCTGTTCGGGAAGCGGGGTTTACGGCTAACCCCAAGAAGTGTACCATTGGGCAGGAGGAGGCCAAATATCTTGGGTACACCATTGGGAGGGGAGTAATAAAACCCCAACTCAACAAAGTCGAGGCCATCCAGAGTTGGCCACGTCCCAACAGCAAGAAGCAGGTACGAGCCTTTCTGGGAATCGCTGGGTATTATCGGCGATTCATTCCCCACTTTGCTTCTAAGGCTGTGCCCCTAACCAACCTGACGAAGGGGAAAGGGTCGGTCATGATTAAATGGACCCCCGAGGCTGAGGCAGCATTCCAATTCTTGAAACAAGCCTTATGTAGCCAGCCAGTGTTGTACTCACCCGACTTCTCTAAAGACTTTGTCGTACAAAGTGATGCGTCAGATGTGGGGTTAGGAGCAGTATTGTCCCAGGTCTGGAACGGGGAAGAGCACCCAGTCATTTACCTCAGCAGGAAGTTGAAGTCCCATGAGGTAAATTACGCCACCGTTGAAAAGGAGTGTTTAGCGGTGAAGTGGGCTCTAGATTCCCTTCGGTACTACCTGCTAGGTAGGCACTTTGACATGGTTACGGATCACGCTCCGTTAAAGTGGATGGCTCAAAACAAGGAAACAAATAGAAGAGTGAATAGGTGGTTCCTGGCCCTCCAGGAATTCAACTTCACAGTAAAGCATCGCCCTGGCGTTCAAATGGGGAATGTGGATGCTTTGTCTCGAGTACATGAATGCCTGATTGCTGGTGTTCCAACCCCGAGGTTAAAACAAGAGGGGGGGGTATGTGACAGCAGGAAGGTAAAGTCACCTGGTTGCATCCAGGGGGGTAGATATATTTCGCCCAGATTCAGGCTTTACGCCGACTTATACAACTAGGTGGAGAGTTGTATAAGGCTAGTGGGCTCATGGATGACTCATACCTCTAGGGAGAGGGCTGGGCGTCGTACAGACAGGGAGTTGATGAGGCCAGCTGAAGCTTGTCAGCTCATTTAGGCCTCTATAAGAACTCCCAGCTTCATTAGATGTTAGCTCATGCCTGGAACCAGACCTGTGTGGACTGTCTAGGGAGAGTGAACCCCTGTGCGGTGAGACAAAGCCTGTGTGGCTATTTGCTTGGACATTTAAAACCAGGGACTTAGGGACTAGGACAGCACTAGGCTGATCCCAGTTGTTAGTTAGGAAACCTGTATGTTTAGTCAGAGGTCAACTTGACCAGGATTTATTTTGGTTATGTTTCTTTTGCTTTGCTGTGTTTTGTCACTGTAAATAGAAAATAAACCGCACCTTTTTTTGATTTTGAAAACCACAACCTCCGTTTGCTGGGCCTGTTTTGTGTGGGGAGCCCATCCCGGGGGTCACACACACCCGCTGCCGAGCTAACCCCCTCACACATGACATAAGTATTTGATCACCTACCAACCAGTAAGAATTCCGGCTTTCACACACCTGCTATTTTTTCTTTAAGAAGCCCTCCTGTTCTCCACTCATTACCTGTGTTAACTGCACCTGTTTGAGCTTGTTACCTGTATAAAAGACACCTGTCCACACACTCAATCAAACAGACTACAACCTCTCCACAATGGCCAAGACCAGAGAGCTGTGTAAGGACATCAGGGATAAAATTGTAGACCTGCACAAAACTGGGATGGGCTACAGGACAATAGGCAAGCAGCTTGGTGAGAAGGCAACAACTGTTGGCGCAATTATTAGAAAATGGAAGAAGTTCAAGACGACGGTCAATCTCCTTCGGTCTGGGGCTCCATGCAAGATCTCACCTCGTGGGGCATCAATGATCATGAGGAAGGTGAGGGATCAGCCCAGAACTACACGGCAGGACCTGGTCATTGACCTGAAGAGAGCTGGGACCACGGTCGCAAAGAAAACCATTAGTAACACACTACGCCCTCATGGATTAAAAGCCTGCAGCGCACGCAAGGTCCCCCTCCTCAAGCCAGCGCATGTCCAGGCCCGTCTGAAGTTTGCCAATGACCATGTGGATGATCCAAAGGAGGAATGGGAGAAGGTCATGTGGTCTGATGAGACAAAAATAGAGCTTTTTGGTCTAATTTCCACTCGCCGTGTTGGGAGGAAGAAAAAGTATGAGTACAACCCCAAGAACACCATCTCAACCGTGAAGCATGGAGGTGGAAACATTATTCTTTGGGGATGCTTTTCTGCAAAGGGAACAGGACGATTGCACCGTATTGACGGGAGGATAAATGGGGCCATGTATCGCGAGATCTTGGCCAACAACAGCCTTCCCTCAGTAAGAGCATTGAAGATGGGTCGTGGCTGGGTCTTCCAGCATGACAACGACCCGAAACACACAGCTAGGGCAACTAAGGAGTGGCTCTGTAAGAAGCATCTCAAGGTCCTGGAGTGGCCTAGCCAGTCTCCAGACCTGAACCCAATAGAAAATCTTTGGAGGGAGCTGAAAGTCTGTATTGCCCAGCAACAGCCCCGAAACCTGAAGGATCTGGAGAAGCTCTGAATGGAGGAGTGGGCCAAAATCCCTGCTGCAGTGTGTGCAAACCTGATCAAGAACTACAGGAAACGTATCATCTCTGTAATTGCAAACAAAGGTTTCTGTACCAAATATTAAGTTCTGCTTTTCTGATGTATCAAATACTTATGTCATGCAATAAAATGCAAATTCATTACTTAAAAATCATACAATGTGATCTTCTAGATTTTTGTTTTAGATTCCGTCTCTCACAGTTGAAGAGTACCTATGATAAAAACGGCAGACCTCTACATGCTTTGTAAGTAGGAAAACCTGCAAAATTGGCAGTGTATCAAATACTTGTTCTCCCCACTGTATATACTAAAGGCAAATTCACTTTGCACTACAAGTGCACTTGAAAGTGCAGTCGCTGTAGATCGCTGTAGATCTGAGGGGAAGATCTGAAATGAGGGGAAGCTCTGCTGATTTTATCATCCAATCATGTGCAAGCAAAAATGCTGTTTTTTTATTTTCCTTGCATGTCCCCCTCCGATCTACAGCGACTGCACTTCCAAGTGCACTTGTAGTGCAAAGTGGATTTGCCTTTCGTAAATAACCCCCATTGTGTTTTTTTTTTAAATTGTCGCTTTTCTTTTGTTTATAGCGCAAAAAATAAAAACCGCAGAGGTGATCAAATACCACCAAAAGAAAGCTCTATTTGTGGTGGAAAAAGGACGTCAATTTTGTTTGGGTACAATGTCGCACGACAGCGCAATTGTCAGTTAAAGCGACGCAGTGCCGAATCACAAAAAATGGACTGGCCATTCAGCAGCCAAATCTTTCGGGGCTGAAGTGGTTAATTTTTTTTTTATCTCATATGGTAATCCTGCCAGGAAATCTGTTATTTTTCAGCTTCCCTTAAAGTAGAACTGTAGGCAGAACTCTTTTTTTTTTTTTGGATAGAGCAAGGAAGGGTTATAACTCTTGTCAGATTTTTTTGCCATCTGTATCCCATGGTGGAGATTTCCCTTCACTTCCTGTCCCATAGCCAAACAGGAAGTGAGAGGATTCCCTGTAAATTAAGGGTCACCAGGTCACCAGAACTAGTGTCCCCTTTGGAAGATTTTTCCCTCCCTATTACTTTTCTGGGGACAACCCAAAATTTGGGATTTTCTTTCACTTTCAGTTTCAATGATAATGGTAAACAGGACAAATAGAGAGGGGGAAATCTCCTTAACGGGGACACAGACAGGAATAGAAACCCAGCAGGGGCTTTATTCCTTCTCCACTCTATCCAAAATGTGAAAGAAAATTGGTTTTACCTTTAGTTATACTTTAACCACTTAAGCCTGGACCATTTAGCAGCTAAAGGACCAGGCCCCTTTTTGAGATTCGGCACTGCGTCGCTTTAACTGACAATTGCGCGGTCGTGCGACATGGTTCCTAAACAAAATTGGCGTCCTTTTTTTCCCACAAATAGAGCTTTCTTTTGGTGGTATTTGATCACCTCTGCGGTTTTTATTTTTTGCGCTATAAACAAAAATAGAGCGACAATTTTGAAAAAAATGCAATATTTTTTACTTTTTGCTTTAATAAATATCCCCAAAAATATATAATATTTTTTTCCTCAGTTTAGGCCGATACGTATTCTTCTACATATTTTTAGTAAAAAAAATCGCAATAAGCGTTTATTGATTGGTTTGCGCAAAAGTTATAGCGTCTACAAAATAGGGGTAGTTTTATGGCATTTTTATTACTAATTTTTTTTTTTACTAGTAATGACGGTGATCAGCGATTTTTATCATGACTGCGACATTATGGCGGACACATCGGACACTTTTGACACTATTTTGGGACTATTGTCATTTTTACAGCGATCAGTGCTATAAAAATGCACTGATTACTGTGAAAATTGCACTGGCAGTGAAGGGGTTAACCTGTAGGGGGCACTGAAGGGGTTAAGTGTGACTTAATGTGTGATTCTTACTGTAGGGGGGCGTGGTTTGGTGTGTGACATCACTGATCGTCGTTCCCTATGACAGGGAACAGACGATCAGTGACAGGCTCACTAGGAAGCACGGGGAGAGGTTTGTTTACACTCACCTCTCCCCGTTCTTCAGCTCTGTGACCCAATCGCGGGACACCGGCAGCGATCGGGTCCGCGGATCCCGCGGCCGCGGTCACGGAGCTCAGGACCGGGTCACGCGCACACCACCGGCGGCGCGCGCGCGACCCAAGGCTGGGCTCTTAAAGGGCAACGTACATGTACGTGGATGTGCCCAGCCGTGCCATTCTGCCGACGTATATTGGCGTGAGGCGGTCCTTAAGTGGTTAACAGACCAAAAGTGCCAGTTAGAGGGATGAGACAAACTATTTACCACTGACAGGGGTGCTTACAATGATTGGCTTTTATTTATTGAAGTAAAAAAAAAAATCTTTATTTTAAAAGGAACAAAACTGTTTGCTGTAACTGTTTAAAATGTGTTTTCTTGGGTTCTGCTTTAATTTGTTAGTCAAGCCCATCTAACACTACCCTCTCCCCACATTGACAACGCTGCTGTCCAATGGTGCCTCCATTGCTTCTCCATCAAGAGTGGAGACAAACCAAGTCAGAAAGTGTGTTTAACGGCCAGACCACCAGGTGAAAATAAAGAAAAAAAAAAGGAAACAAATGCAGCCACCACATTTAAGGATTGTTAAGCTGCAATATATTGTGTAGCGCCCCCCCCCCAAATGTTTGGGGGCGCTATGTGAAATTTAAGGGCAGTCTGAGCCAGTTATTGGGCTCAGACCAATTATGTTCAAGTTGTTGTTCTGCTCGGGGTGTGATACTGCCCGGCAGTGTTATTCTCCTTTGCCTGCAGGTGGCGCTGTCACCACCGGCACAGGCTGGATTACGGGGGTATCACAGCACCTTGGGTGTCCTATCTCGGCAGCCGTGCAGTGGGCGTGGTCTACCCGCTGTGCATGCTGGGAGAGGGTACAAAAGGGGCAGATGCCTTTTGGCGTGAGGCGATTCTAGGGGGACCCCAGGGCTTACAGGGGGACCTCTGGTCCAGTGAGTGTGCCTCGTGGCCCGCATGGCACGAGGTACGCTAGAGTGCTTAGGCCTTGGGGACCTTCAGCCCGAGGCCCTGTTGCTGCATTGTAGGCCCAGCTCCGCTGACTAGGGCCTACGCTTCAGAGAAGATTCCCAGGCTGCCCGTTTGTAGGGGTCTCATCTTTAGGAAAGGAGTTCCAGGGGAAGAACAGTCTCGGCGGAGATAGCGACGGTACTGCTGTCTCAGGTAGAGGCCTGGAGGCTGCCTAAAGGGGAATTCATCATCTTTGACATCTGTGCTCCATCCCGGCTGTTAGGACTGCTCTCATAGGGACTATCCGGGTGAGCAATACCCACTCAGGCTTGAGTGGCGACGAGTGTAGATATTGGACTTGAGTGTTGCGTGCCTGAACCTTTCCCCGCGTCTTTCAGCTCTTCTACTCTTGCTTTTCTTCAAGTTTGACTCAAAGTGCAAAAAAAGAATAAAGCCTTGCTGATTAGGTTTTAGTCAAGTGTGGACATTGGCCTTATTCCAAGGAGTCGTTGGTGTGCCTAGACAATGGAGCTAAAGGATCCACTCGTGGGAGGTATTTTTCTGCAGACCCAAAGTAACGAAACCAGTAGATCCCATTAGCAAATCGGGGTCTGCGGGTGTGTGGCATAACGTGGGTAGGGAGCTACAATTAAAACTTTGCTTTTCTGTTTAAAGTATTACTAAACCCACAACAGTAAAATCAGCCTGTACATGCAGTAAAGTATGCTTGTTATACACACAGTGAATCCTAAGGGGTTAATCCTGGCTGGTCTTCTCTGATCCTTCCCACTGTCCCCAATCTATCTGCTGATGGAACAGAGCCATGGGGGTACTCTGCACATGCTCAGTTTGGTGTGTATTGCTAGAGAGTTTTTTTTTGGGAGGGTGCATGTGGCCAATCAGCACTCTCCAGACAGAGGGTCAGGGGTCATGCAGCCTCATAGGACAGTCAGAGCAGAATGAAAACTCCTCCTACAAGCTTTAACCAGACACTGATGGAAGTCACAAGGCTGTTATATACTGCTGATGAGAAAAGGTATTTAGCAGTTTATATTTAGTAAAATAATTGCATTTCCATGATCTGTGTACTGTGGGAGACCAGATATAATGAATGCAGGGTCCTGGGTTTAGTAACACTTTAATACTGCTTTAAGTCCCCATGTTAGACAAGATTCTAAGCAAAAGTTGTGAAACTATGAGATGTGGGCGGACAAGGCTAGCGTAAAAAAGAAAATTGTTATCCTGTGTGATGTTTTGTTTAAAATTTCAGCATGGAAAATTGACACCTCATATTGTACTACGGCTTAGTATGAACTTTCTTCTGCTTCTATTTTTGCAGAGTGTTAAAATACAAGAACTGCTTGTTCAGTAATCCTGCTGCTGTAATGTATATAGATAATGCATATGTATTCAGGAAGGCCATGCAATTTTCTGTTTGCATCAATAAGATCAGATCTGGCCAAAATAAAAAATATATATATTTAACCACTTCAGCCCTGGAAGGATTTGCCCCCTTACTGCCTTAATGGCCATTTTTTGCAACTCAAAACTTGGATGCAGGTGCCACCTAATCAAAATGAAAGCTAGTGTCAGTTATCTTTGAGTTTGCCTACACCATATTAACCACTTCAGCATCGGAAGATTTTACCTCCTTAATGACCAGAGCATTTTTTTGCAATACGGCACTGCGTCACTTTATCTGACAATTGTGCGGTCTTGCGATGCTGTACCCAAACAAAATTGATGTCCTTTTTTCCCACAAATAGAGCTTTCTTTTGGTGGTATTTGATCACATCTGCGGTTTTTATTTTTTGCTCTATAAACAAACAAAGAGCGGCAATTTTGAAAAAAAAATATATATATTTACATTTTGCTATAATACATATCCCCAAAAAATATATGTAGCGGGGTCTCTAAATCCAGGTGGGATACACCTGGGTGGTAGTGAGGTTCAGGTGTGTAAAGGATGGGAGTAATTGGACCATTTGTATTCGTGGAGGATTGGGCGGTGTAATAATCTCCTTGGCCTGTGGGTGGCGGGTGCCCACAGGCTCAAGGTAGATTTGCCGCCACAGTGCTGTCCTTTTTGTCCCTTCTCGGAGATGGTACGGCGAGGGCGGGGAACCTGCCATGTCGTCATTGGAGGGGATAAAAGGGGGAGACGCCCTGGTCACGGGGGCTTGGTCTTTTGGAGGTCCTTCATCACGCGCCCTGGCACCTTAGGCCTGGGTGTGGGCGGTTCTGGATTCCGGCTCGGGTGCCCTAGGCCTGACCGGAATGGAGTTGGAGTCCATCCCAGGCACCTTCAGCCTGGGGTGAGGTACTAAACCAGGAGGCCTGGGGCCCAGTGACTTCGACTGGGTCCCGCGAGGGTGGAGAAGTCCGAGGGTCCCTGAAGTGGATGGGGCCCATGTCTGAGGTGAGGAGGCCGGGGAGGTTACCCATTCGGAGAGTCTGGAGCAGCATCAACCCAGTGACGGATGGGCCTCTGGTAACTCCCTTGGAGGGACATCTTCCCCTGACAGGGGCCACAACGCAGCGAAGGTACTCCTATCTACGTTCTCTTGAGTCGCTGGTAGAGACTCTTAGGTTCTAAGTCCTTTCCAGCTAAGGCTATAGTAACCGCTGGTGAGATCACAGTGGTTTAGCTGATAATCAGGACAGTGCCTCGACCTGCTCATCCCCATGTATCAAACTGTTATGGAGTCCCAACCAGTTGGCTACTGAAGCACTGTTTATTGTGAGTTATGCAATAAAACAAGAGTTGGACTGTGATCGGTGTGTGGAACTCTGGTTAATGGGAGCAGAGGGAAGTGTTGGCACAGCAGGACTTAATCCTTGACAGAAGCACACAGGCCCGAGGAAATATCTGGTACTGGCCTTCACCTCACCCACAGCTATGGGGAGGACATGGGCCGTAGCGCATCTCTCCCTGTCGTGTGTGATACCCCTAGAAGAAAGAGATGGGGTGAGGTCGCTACACGTGGGGGCTCGTGAGTCCGGGATGATGTGTGTTTTGACTTTGGAAATGAGAATGGCTGTGTCTGGACTTTGCTGCCCGGAGGAGTTCCGAGCAGGTCGGCCATGTGATCGGCCAAAGTGCATCCCTGCTCAAAGTCGTGGAAATGACCCTAAGACGGGAAAGGCCCATGCGGAGGAGCGAGAAGAGGGAGAAGTCCAGCCGTGTGACGTACTACATGTGGGGGCTTTTACTGCACTGCGCCATGAGGCACCCCGTGACTACACAGTTCGTGGGCGGAGTTTGATGGAAGCCCGCGAAAACGTGCCAGTCGTGGGAGGAGTTTGGCCATGTGGAGGAACTTACGTGGAGACTTCGGCGCGTGGTCAGTGCGTGATGGAGCAGCAGACAGTCGGGATGGCCTCAAGCTCCCTGTGGATTCCGGTTCCCTACCCCACGAAGATGACTACCTTTGCTGCTCCCCTTACAGACACGGGGATAAGACTCAGGCCCCGAGGACAGTTGGCTCTGTACACCTGCAGAGACACGGAGGCCCTCGGCGTGATCTGTCCCGGATGTTCGAGACTGGTGGTCCACCTGAAGCCATTTGGGTGTTGCGAGGCATGCAAAGAGTTCTTGTTCGAGGTGGAGCCATCCACAGTAAGGCCCCGGGCCCTTCGCCTCAACAGCCTCACAGGTACCGCTACTCCGGAAGGGGAGATCCAGGCCTTTGCGGAGGTTCCCGTACGCACTGACCAGGGCGATGTGACTGCCCAATCAGAGACTGAGAAAGAAAAATCCGAGGATGCTGCTTCGGTCACCACAGATTCTCTGCTCCCACCTCCGAAGAGGAAAGTCGGCCTGGTGCAGGCCTCCTATGGTCGTGGAAGAGCTTCACCCCGTCGCTTGCCTGGCCTGGATGGATCCGGTTGGAAGAGTCCTGGACATCCCAGTTCTACGAAAGGTCAAGGTGAGCCAGGGGCTGGGACTGTGGTGGTGGTTGGAGGTGTCGGGGGTCCACAGTCGGTGGAGCCCGCTAGGGAGGGTAGTTACACGTCTACTAGAGACTACCTTCCCGCGGAGATGTATGACACTTCCGACCTAGAGTCACTGTCGGATTGTGGAGATGACGGTGAGATCGATGAACTGTTTCATCAGAAGGGCTGGGACAAACGCCCATTACCTATGCTACGTGCACCCCAAGATTTGCCTATGTCCATAGGAGATAGCACGCCCCGGGCGGAGGCCCCAGAGTCTACGAGGAAGCCTAGTCCTCCGGTTGCTTTTCCACAGTCCACAGCATCACCCGTTTTGTTGGCGGGGAAACAGCGAGCATCACTACGGGCACCGAGAGAAAAGCCATCAGAGGTAGTGAAAGTACCTCGGCACCTGGAGGCCATTGTTCAACCAGGAGAAGGTGAGCGGGCCACAATGCCTCCCTTGACCCGATTGCAACGACTCTTTTCGCAGAGGGTCGCTCACGAGTACGGATGGGAATATCCTTACTTGCCCAGGGACTTGCTGTTTGAGGTTGAAGTTCTGCGACAGCGGTGGTATGATGAGTTCGTTTTGGGAGAAACTTAAAGTGCCTCATGCCCGGCGATACTTGTCCTGTTCACCACCTGTGTCGAAAAAGTTTAGAGACTGCAGAGCAGACTGGATGTGGGGCCGCCATATCCATGCAGACAATGTGCGCATCTGCAGGAAAGATGGAGAGGAAGCTGACTATTCGATTGAGGTTTTCGATAAACATCTGAAGCCCTTGTTCTTGCCTGATCCGAACTTTTACTTGTGAGAAGAGACTCACTTGTGTTTTTCTTCCTGTAGCAACTTTCTGGAAGTGTTCTTGCCGGAGCATCGAACTGTACCCTAGTTTTTTATTTGGGTTTTTGTTTTTTTCTACTCTTTGGAGGAATGAGAGCTGTTTGTTTGTTCTCTCTTCTCTCACAATTTAAAGACAGAGACTTTGGGGGTAGAATCAGAGTAGGGACGCAGGAAGACTGAAGATTTCACCAAGTGTCATCACCGTGGCATCGTCTCCAGGTGGCGGTGTTACGCAACGGCTGTTGTTTGTACATTTGCATCACTTTACTTATTGGAGCGAATTGGTCTCTCGGCTGATAGACCCATTCATTCCAAATTAACACAGAATGTCAGGATGTGGCTTTTCTTGTGTGTTGTTTTTTTTTCCTTCTGCAGGAGATTCGTCTGTCAAGACTACTGAGTATGGGGTGGTTCTTAGACAGTAAAGGGAGGGATTGTATATGTGTACATGCTTAGGGGGTTTAAAAAAAGCGTCAAATCACAGGGGGGAGTATGTAGCGGGGTCTCTAAATCCAGGTGGGATACACCTGGGTGGTAGTGAGGTTCAGGTGTGTAAAGGATGGGAGTAATTGGACCATTTGTATTCGTGGAGGATTGGGCGGTGTAATAATCTCCTTGGCCTGTGGGTGGCAGGTGCCCGCAGGCTCAAGGTAGATTTGCCGTCACAGTGCTGTCCTTTTTGTCCCTTCTCGGAGATGGTACGGCGAGGGCGGGGAACCTGCCGTGTCGTCATTGGAGGGGATAAAAGGGGGAGATGCCCTGGTCACGGGGGCTTGGTCTTTTGGAGGTCCTTCATCACGCGCCCAGGCACCTTAGGCCTGGGTGTGGGCGGTTCTGGATTCCGGCTCGGGTGCCCTAGACCTGACCGGAATGGAGTTGGAGTCCATCCCAGGCACCTTCAGCCTGGGGTGAGGTACTAAACCAGGAGGCCTGGGGCCCAGTGACTTCGACTGGGTCCCGCGAGGGTGGAGAAGTCCGAGGGTCCCTGAAGTGGATGGGGCCCATGTCTGAGGTGAGGAGGCCGGGGAGGTTACCCATTCGGAGAGTCTGGAGCAGCATCAACCCAGTGACGGATGGGCCTCTGGTAACTCCCTTGGAGGGACATCTTCCCCTGACAGGGGCCACAACGCAGCAAAGGTACTCCTATCTACGTTCTCTTGAGTCGCTGGTAGAGACTCTCAGGTTCTAAGTCCTTTCTAGCTAAGGCTGTAGTAACCGCTGGTGAGATCACAGTGGTTTAGCTGATAATCAGGACAGTGCCTCGACCTGCTCATCCCCATGTATCAAACTGTTATGGAGTCCCAACCAGTTGGCTACTGAAGCACTGTTTATTGTGAGTTATGCAATAAAACAAGAGTTGGACTGTGATCGGTGTGTGGAACTCTGGTTAATGGGAGCAGAGGGAAGTGTTGGCACAGCAGGACTTAATCCTTGACAGAAGCACACAGGCCCGAGGAAATATCTGGTACTGGCCTTCACCTCACCCACAGCTATGGGGAGGACATGGGCCATAACGCATCTCACCCTGTCGTGTGTGATACCCCTAGAAGAAAGAGATGGGGTGAGGTCGCTACATATATAAAAAAAACACATTTATACATCAGTTTAGGCCGACATATATTCTTCTACATAGTTTTGGTAAACAAAAACGCAATAGGCGTATATTGATTGGTTTGCGCAAATGTTATCGTGTGTACAAACTAGAATTAGGGACTTTTATTACATTTTTTATGGTTTTTACTAGTAATGGCGGCGATCTGCGATTTTTAGCGGGCCTGTGACATTGCGGCGGACAAATCTGACACTTTTTGGGGATCAGTGACATTATTACATTGATCAGTGCTATAAAAATGCACTGATCAATGTAAAAATTACACTAGCAGGGAAGGGGTTAACAGTAGGGGGCAATCAAGGGGTTAACTGTGTTCCCTGGGTGTATTCTAACTGTAGGGGGGTCACTAGAACATGACATAGATCACTGCTCCCGATCACTGGGAACAGTAGATCTCTATCTTGTCTCCTGGCAGAACGGGGATCCGCTTGTTCACACTGGCAGATCCCCGTTCTGCCTCTGTACTAGGCGATCGTGGGTCGCGGGTCGGACATCGAGTCTGCCTGACCCGCGGGCACGCTCGTGCAGTGGGAGCCTGCCGCTGTACAGGTATGGCGATTTGCGCAGTGCTGCCGACCTGGCGCAGTATATCTACATGAGCTGGACGGCAAATGGTTTATCTCTGCCATACATCTCTGGAAAAGATGCACAGTTCCCCATGTTTTGTCTCTTTAAAAACAAGTGCAAATATGATTCCTGCATTTCCTTCATACTTTTATCTCTCATGTGTGCTGGTGTTTTTTTAATTTTCCTCGACCCATAAGAATGCTGGACCGTGTCACTTCCTGTCATCACTGGCCCCCCCATGTCTCACCTCATCATTGGGCCCCCCATGTCCTGCCTGATCAAAGGGCCCCCCCCCATGTCCTTCCTGCTCACCAATCATCAGTCCCCCCCCCAAATCACTGGGCTCCCCATGTCCTTTCTCCAGCCTCTGCTCAGGGGTCTCCCTGTGTTTAGGCTGGTGGGGGCCTGGTGTCATCCCAGCTGTGGGGGAATCTTCCTGTTAAGATCATAAACCCAGTTCCATAATATCTGCTTTCTTTAAAAAAAAGTTGTTCATTTCAGGAATATGTTTTCTAATCTTACCCTAGGTTCACACCTATGCATTTTTTTATGAGTTTTGCAGTTTTCAGAAACGCACTATTGTTTCCTATGGTACAAGTTCACATCTATGCGTTTTGCGGCCAGTGCGTTTTTGGAAAAGGTCTGGGACTTTTCCCCGCGATTTTCAGGTAATAGATTTCAATGGAACTGCACCAGAAACACAAGTGTTGTGTTTGTGATGCGATTTTTGATTTGTTAAGCGTTTTGTTTTTATTTTAACACTGTATATAGCTTTTTGCTAAGCAGTCTGCCAGGAAGCCGTCCGCCGATTCCTTAACAACCAATGAGTCATCAGCTGTCAGTGGGCTTCCCCCGCTGAAAGCTAAATGTAAAAAGAAAAAATTGCCGTAAAAAAATCACGAAAAAAAAACAGCGTGGGGTCCCCCCCCAGGTCTGTACCAGGCCCTTCAGGTCTAATTTGGATTTGAAGGGGACCCTACATGCCAACATTTTAAAAATAATGGCGTAGGATCCCTCCCAAAATCCATACCAGACCCTTTTTCGAGCAGGCCGCCCGGTAGGTCAGGAAAGGGAGGGGACGAGTGAGCGCCTCCCCTCCTGAACCATACCAGGTCGTATGCCCTCAAAATGGGGGGTGGGTGCTTTAGAGCAGGGGGGCTCTGAACCCCCCCACCCCAGAGAACCTTGCCCCCATGTTGATGAGGACAAAGGCCTCTTCCCGACAACCCTGGCCAGTGGTTGTTGTGGGTCTGCGGGCGGGGGGCTTATTGGAATTTGGAAGCCCCCATAAACAAGGGGGCTCCCAGATTCTGCCCCCTCGTGTGAATGGGTATCGGGTACATCTTAATGTTAAAAAAACTACAAGAGCCGTTTTTTGACGAGTCCTTTATTAAATAGGAAATAAGAAAGCGTTTTTTTGGGACTTTGAGTGAGACACAAGACACATGGTAGGAGAAATTGTAAAATAGTTTAATTGGCATATAAACAAAACGCTAAACATGAGCATTTTTTTCTATATACACAAGCAGATGGCTCCTGATGAGTGCCAATTGGCCACAAAACGCGTCGAGCCTATGAATGTCATCATGTTCCCAACATATAGCTTGACCGCAACTGTGATTTATTTGCATCCTATAACCCATTTGTATCCATTACTCAAGCATTCGCTTTTTTTTTTAGTTACTTCCATGGGATACTATGCGATTTCAGATGCATGTACATAACTGAATTCTTTTTTGTATGCCATCGTCTTGTGTATATAGATAAAAATACTCATGTTCAATGCTTTGTTTGTATGCCAATTAAACAATTTTACAATTTCTCCTACTGCGTGTCTTATGCCTCACTTAAAGTCCCAAAAAAAAAACTTTGTTATTTCTGATTTAGGGGTGGAGGTGCATGTTATCATGCACCTCATTTCAAGTCCCACAACCCCCTTGCTTTCTTTATAAAATAAGAAGGCCGAAGCCATCTTCTCCCGGTGCCGTCATCTCCCGGTGCCGTCATCTCCCGGTGCTGTCTTCTCCCGTGGAGCTTTCTTCTTCCTCGCTGCTGCTATCTTCTTCTTCCTCGCCGCCGCCATCTTCTTCTTCCTCGCCGCCACCGCCTTCTTCTTCTTCCTCGTTTCTGCCATCTTCTACTTCCTTGCCGCCGCCGTCTTCTTCATCGCCGCCAGTTACCTGCTAAGAAAAAAAAAAAGCTGGTCTTGTCCTGAAGCTGTCTTTATCAGTTGTGATGTTCCTGATGTCCGGCACCTCTTATATAGGCATGGGGCGTGGTCATCTGTTGATATTTTAACTAAGAGGCTTCTTTATAAGGTCCAATAGGTTTGAAAAGGAGGTCTCCAGATTGGCAATAATACGTTTGATAGAGTGAAGAGAGTTTTAGATGTATTGTTGAGACACCAGTTCAATTTGTATTCATCATAGGAGTAAAAAAAGATACCCAATGCATTTTGGGGGTTTAAACTGACCCCTTTGATCAGGGCTTGTGCGTGTGTTTGTTTGAATAAAGCTGGACTGAGAGCGGGAGTAGACTTCTCCAGCATGGATTAAAGCCAGCAATAGCACCATGCAATACAGTACCATCGTGGTGGCATCTGATCAGTCCTAAATTCATTCTTCAGTGGGAACCCGAAATATCCAGCCAAAATAATTAGGAACTAGCTCCAAAATCATTCAGCCTGCCTGGAATTACATGAAGATATGCAAGCAGCTGAGAAAGTCTAAATACATATATAATATGAAAAAAATTAAGATTAATTGACCTAAAACCATAACAGTCCCTATAAATTCTAATTGAAAAATATCCAAATGAAGGAAGTAAGATATGGCTGTAAAGTTTTCTTTTCCGAAAATTTAGATAACATTAACATATTTTGAAGGTGTGATAATAGTACAGCCACAAAGAGCTGCGACATTCTGTGTTCTAAGAAAGCGCTAGAAGTGTGTGATGTGGTACGGCACAGGATGAAGCCAGTGACCACATTTCCAAAACACAGCAGACCCCTGGCCTTGAAACAGAGACAATCTATACGCCACTTCCTGTCCACTCTAGTGGGGGCGCTAAGAGAAGTAGGAGCTCTGGTGTTGATGTAGCATTTTGTTAAAACATTATCTATGTCCAATTGATTTAATTAAGGGGAGTGTATTTATTTTTATATTTTTTATATATTTACTTTTTTTATGGGTAGGACTATAAACTATAAATAAAAATGGAAATGTTTTTTTTTTTCGACGGTAAATTTATATTTTTTGCATTTTCTTTACAGGTGAAAAATTGGAGCTCTCTACTGTCTCTCATGTGCCTTTTGGGTTCTTCTTAACCACTTAAGCCCCGGACCATTTGGTAGCTAAAGGACCAGAGGTGAATTCAGAATTTTGCACTGCGCTGCTTTAACTGTAAATTGTGCGAACATGCAATGTTGTACCCAAACGAAATTTGCGTCCTTTTCTTCCCACAAATAGAGTTTTCTTTTAATGGTATTTGATTGCCTCTACGATTTTTATTTTTTGCGATATAAACGGAAAAAGACCGAAAATTTTGAAAAAAAATGATATTTTCTACTTTTTGTTATAAGAAAAATCGAATAAACTCAATTTTAGTCATACATTTAGGCCAAAATGTATTCAGCCACATGCTCTTTAGTAAAAAAAA
Source organism: Rana muscosa (assembly GCA_029206835.1). Taxonomy (NCBI): domain Eukaryota; kingdom Metazoa; phylum Chordata; class Amphibia; order Anura; family Ranidae; genus Rana; species Rana muscosa. The sequence continues at coordinate 46,490,335 of CM055128.1, forward strand.
TGTCAATAAGCGTATATTTATTGATTTGCGCAAAAGTTATAGCGTTTACAAACTAGGGTACATTTTCTGGAATTTACACAGCTTTAAATTTATGACTGCCTATCTCATTTCTTGAGGTGCTAAAATGGCAGGACAGTACAAAACCCCCCCAAATGACCCCATTTTAGAAAGTAGACACCCCAAGGAAATTGCTGAGAGGCCTGTTGAGCCCATTGAATATTTTTTTTTTGTCCCAAGTGATTGAATAATGACAAAAAAAAAAAAAAATTACAAAAAGTTGTCACTAAATGATATATTGCTCACACATGCCATGGTTATATGTGGAATTGCACCCCAAAATAAATTTTGCTGCTTCTCCTGAGTACGGGGATACCACATGTGTGGGACTTTTTAGGAGCCTAGCCGCGTACGGGACCCCGAAAACCAATCACCGCCTTCAGGATTTCTAGGCACAAATTTTTGATTTGACTCCTCACTACCTATCACAGTTTCGAAGGCCATAAAATGCCAAAATAGCACAAAACCCCCCCAAATGACCCCATTTTGGAAAGTAGACACCCCAAGCTGTTTGCTGAGAGGCATGGTGAGTATTTTACAGCTCTCATTTGTTTTTGAAAATGAAGAAAGAACATTTTTTTTTTTTTTCAATTTTCAAAACTTTGTGACAAAAAGCAAGATCTGTAAAATACTCACAATACCTCTCAGCAAATAGCTTGGGGTGTCTACTTTCCAAAATGGGGTCATTTGGGGGGGTTTTGTGCCATCTGGGCATTCCATGGCCTCCGAAACTGTGATAGGCAGTGAGAAGTGAAATCAAAAATTTACACCCTTAGAAAGCCTGAAGGCGGTGCTTGGTTTTTGGGGTCCCGTACGCGGCTAGGCTCCCAAAAAGTCTCACACATGTGGTATCCCCGTACTCAGGAGAAGCAACAGAATGTATTTTGGGGTGTAATTCCACATATGCCCATGGCATGTTTGAGCAATATATCATTTAGTGACAACTTTGTGCAAAAAAAAAAAAACAAATTGTCTTTTTTCCGCAACTTGTGTCAACATATAAAATATTCCATGGACTCGACATGCCTCTCAGTATATAGCTTGGGGTGTCTACTTTCCAAAATGGGGTCATTTGGGGGGGTTTTGAACTGTCTGGCATTTTATACACAACATTAGGAAGCTTACATCCACTCTTCTAACCACTTGAAGACAAAGCCCTTTTTGACACTTTTTGTTTACATGAAAACATATTTTTTTTTGCAAGAAAATTATGTTGAACCCCCAAACATTATATATATTTTTAAAGCAAAGGCCCTACAGAATAAAATGGTGGGTGTTGCATTTTTTTTTCTACACAGTATTTGCGCAGCGATTTTTCAAACGCATTTTTTGGGGAAAAAATACACTTTTTTTAATTTTAATGCACTAAAACACACTATATTGCCCAAATGTTTGATGAAATAAAAAAGATGATCTTAGGCCGAGTACATAGATACCAAACACGACATGCTTTAAAATTTCGCACAAACGCGCATTGGCGACAAACTACATACATTTTTAAAAGCCTTTAAAAGCCTTTACAGGTTACCCCGTTAGATTTACAGAAGAGGTCTACTGCTAAAATTACTGCCCTCGATCTGACCTTCGCGGTGATACCTCACATGCATGGTGCAATTGCTGTTTACATATGACGCCAGACCGACGTTTGCATTCGCCATTGGGCAAGAGCAGGGCAGGACAGGGGTGCTTTTTTTTTTCTTTTTTTTTTTTTAATTATTCATTTTGCTTTTTTATTTTATTTTTAAATTGTTGCTTCCATATTTATTTATTTTTTTATCATTTTTATTGTTATCTCAGGGAATGTAAATATCCCCTATGATAGCAATAGGTAATGACAGGTACTATTTTTTGAAAAAACTGGGGTCTATTGGACCCTAGATCTTTCCTCTGCCCTCAAAGCATCTGACCACACCAAGATCGGTGTGATAAAATGCTTTCCCAATTTCCCAATGGCGCTTTTTATATCCAGGGGGGGACATTCCCTCCCACTGCTTGTAAAAGCAGTCCAGAGGCTAATTAGCCACTAGGATTGCTTTTACATGAAAGCCGGCCGCTGGCTGAAAAGAATGATACCAAGATGATACCTAAACCCACAGGCATCATTCTGGTATAAACATTCAAAGTCCAGCAACATACCAGTACGTTGCTGGTCCTTGTTGGACATGTATTGTAATCTTTTTTTTCATGCAGCCTGTTGGTTGTTAGAATACCGCCCTTCATCCACCCACTTCTAATGATGGGCATACATGCACCATTTATATATGCCGAAGCATGGGGGCATCTTCCCGCAAAAGTTATGCCGCGTACACATGGTCAGACTTTTCCACGGGCAAGCCTCCGTCGGAATTCCGACCGTATGTACGCGGCATTAGGAGCAAAATCACTCCTCCGCCCCTGCTGCCCCAATGCTTCAGCATATATGCTTTTTTTTTTTTAACTGTGGTGGTGAAATCACCTCCTACAGCACTGGAGTCGCAGGGATCAGGCCTGTCTCTGCGAACGCTGCAGTTATGTGTGTTGTGTTTTGCAAGTGACAGTGATCGATCGATACTGCACTTGGGTGGCCTGGGCTGGACGGAGGGGCAAAACGCAGGTGCTAGCAGGTATCTGGGCTGATCCCGCTAACACTGCGTTTTTGGGAACCCTAAACTGCTGGGGATGCTAGTATAGATCTGATCAGATCAGATATTGATCTGTTCAGATACTATACCACTAAGGGGGGTGTATGCTTAACGCGTGGGTGTTAGCGCTACTGGCACTAACCTGGCGCTGCCTGGTGTGTGACGCAGACCCTCTCTGACGCTAAAACCTAATTGATATCACCCGCCGGGCGATCAGGGGGTTAAACCTTTATTGGGTTATATACGGCGGGTGCCCTGACACTATAAAAAGCAAACTAACTAACCAGCGTCACCCGTAACACTTATATGATGATCACTGGTGAAAGGGTTAACTAGGGGCAATTAGGGGGTTAAAACCTTTATTAGGTAATATATGGGGGTACCTGACGCTATATAAAAACCTGACGGCGAACCTAAAAAAAAATTACTGGCTACCTATCGGCATCACCGACAGTAAGACAACGATCATAAAAACGATCGCTTAGCGACAGTGGTGATAGGGGGTGAAAGGGTTACCTGGGGGGCGATCAGGGGGTTAAACCTTTATTAGATAATATATGGGGGTACCTGACGCTATAAAAACCTGCAGCGAACCTAAAAAAAATTACTGGCTACTGATCTCCATCACCGACGCTAAGACAGCGATCAGAAAAATGATCGCTTAGCAACAGTGGTGATAGGGGGTGAAAGGGTTACCTGGGGGGTGATCAAGGGGCGTAAACATGTATTAGGTAATATATTGGGGTACCTGACGCTATAAAAACCTGCGGCGAACCTAAAAAAAATTACTGGCTACCGATCTGCATCACCGACGCTAAGACAGCGATCAGAAAAATTATTGCTTAGTGACAGTGGTGATAGGGGGTGAAAGGGTTACCTGGGGGGCGATCAAGGGGGTTAAACCTGTATTAGGTAATATATGGGGGTACCCGACGCTATAAAAACCTGCGGCGAACCTAAAAAAAATTACTGGCTACCGATCAGCATCACCGACGCTAAGACATCGATCAGAAAAATGATCGCTTAGCGACGGCGGTGCTAGGGGGTGAAAGGGTTACCTGGGGGGTGATCAAGGGGGTTAAACCTTTATTAGGTAATATATGGGGGTACCCGACGCTATAAAAACCTGCGGCGAACCTAAAAAAAATTACTGGCTACCGATCAGCATCGCCGACGCTAAGACATCGATCAGAAAAATTATCGCTTAGTGACAGTGGTGATAGGGGGTGAAAGGGTTACCTGGGGGGCGATCAAGGGGGTTAAACCTTTATTAGGTAATATATGGGGGTACCCGACGCTATAAAAACCTGCGGCGAACCTAAAAAAAATTACTGGCTACCGATCAGCATCACCGACGCTAAGACATCGATCAGAAAAATGATCGCTTAGCGACGGCGGTGCTAGGGGGTGAAAGGGTTATCTGGGGGGTGATCAGGGGGTTAAAGCTTTATTAGGGGGGGTTAGGGGGCTACACTGGACCTAAAACTAAATGTAGTGACACTTTTACAGTCACAAATGTCACTGATTGCAGTGATCACTAAATAAATGGTCACTGCAATCAGTGACACTGTGACTGGGGGCTGGGGGGTGATCTGGGGGTGTCTGGGGGGGCGATTTATGTGCCTATGTGTCCTGGTGTCAGTGTGCTGTTTTGTGCACTAACCTGCATCTTCTCCTGTACGGCACTCGGTATATGTGAGCGCCGCAGGAGAGATGACATCACTTCCTCCTGCCTGTGTAAACAGTACACAGGCAGGGGAAGCTCTCATTCGCCGGGAGCGATCGAGAGGGGGGGGGGGCCGGAATCGAACGGCCGTCCCCTCATGCCGGATCGCTCCCGAAGGTAAAACGACCACCCACTGTAAAGAAGGGGGGTCCGATCGGACCCCCCAACTATACAAAGGCAATCACGTATATGTACGTGATTCTGCCTGTCGGTGCCATTCTGCCGACGTATATTTACAGTGGGCGGTCGTTAAGTGGTTAAAGGGATACTAAAGGTTCCTTTTTTTTTTCTTTAAATAGCAACCATGACATACTTGTCACCATCTGTTTGTAATTTGTTACATCCATTACTACAATATTCCCTCCTTTATCCGAGGGTTTGATGACAATATGCTCATTTTGTTCAAGGGATAATAAAGCTTGACAATGTGATGGTTTAAGATTGGATCTTCCACTGAATTTTTTCCACTTGGTACTCTGTAATTCTCTGGTGACCTGCTGAGTGAAGGCCCAAATGTTGGGGTTGCCCTGTAGAGTAGGGAAGGTCTTAGATTTTGGTTTATAGAGATTGGGTGGGGGAAAGATTCTCTCAGTTGGAATCACTGAATCGAAGCTGGTATCGTTCTATTCCATTTGCACAGGTTAAGTATGCGGAGACCAAATACCGCATCCTTATTACCCATGCCTTCCATGACAACCTCATAGATAAAAAAAAAATGAGTTTCTCACTGTGGAAAAACCCAGACTTCCCACTTTGTATGCTTTGCCAAAAGTACCGTACATAAGAATTTGGATTGCCCTCCTGGCCGTCCCATCGTGTCAGGAAACGGCTGTCTAACGGAACCAGCAAGTAAGCTTGTAGATGACTATCTTAGACCACACGTGGGTTCCCTAAGCTCCTATTTTCAAGATACAGCAGATTTATTGAGATCTCTGGATGGCCTATGTGTACCACCAGGGTCTTGGTTGGTGACTATTGATGTGGAAGCCCTCTACAACTCCATCCCCCATGATTGGGGGGGTCAGAGTTGTGGAGGGCTTCCTATCTGAAAGAGGACCTGGGGCTTTGATGTACAATAAGTTCATTTTGGATTTACTGTTATTTATTTTAACTAACGATATTTTTGTTTTCGACAGCTCCCACTACCTCCAGGTGCAGGGTGTTGCGATGGGGACCAAGTGTGCCCCATCGTACGCCAATCTGTATCTGGGGGGCTGGGAGTGGGAGATTTTCTCCTCGTATAGATTTAGAGAGTTTTTTGCTCAGGTTCTTATCTGGCGTCGCTTCATCGACGACATCTTTGTCGTGTGGACCAGCTCCATTGAAGAACTATCCTCCTTTATGTCGCTACTGGCCAAGAATTGCTACAACCTCAAATTTACTATGACTTGTGATCAAAATGTAATTAATTTCTTAGATATTTCCATCTATCTTAATCCGGATGGCACTTTGGGTTCTTCCTTATTTAGGAAGCCATCCGCTGGCAATACAATCTTACATGCTACAAGCCCCCACCCAAAGTCCTTGGTGCAGAGCATACCCTATAGTCAGTATTTGAGAATCAGAAGAAATTGCAGCCAAGATTCTGACTTTGAACAAGAGGCTTCCGCCCTCCAGTCTTGATTAATCAATAGAGGTTATAGTCGCTCTATTCTCAAAAAAGCCTACAAACGGGCCAAAAACAAAAACAGGGCTGATCTGATTCATCCCAAGAAAGTTGTAGCAACCGGCCAGCAGGTACGTTTAATTACAAGATTCTCTGGAGAACATCAGAAAGTCAAAAAGATAATTCAAAAGTTTTGGCCTCTGTTATCTGCTGATGAGGTCATCTCTAAATACATTAAGCCATTTCCCCAAATTACTTACAGAAAATCCAGGTCCCTAAAGGACCAATTGGTCCATAACCACCTTAAAACCAAAGGTGAGGTTAACCGTAGGGGTACGGCCCCATGTGGCTGTTGTGAATTTAGTAGGTTTATGTTCAACTTCACTGAAATACTTCTTCCCAGTGGAGTTGTTTATAGACTAAACTTTTTTACCACTTGCCAGTCGATCGGTGTTGTCTATCTTATGAAATGCGACTGTAATGCCTTCTACATTGGAAAAACAAAGAGGCCTTTTTTTAACAGAGTCAGAGACCATGTGTCTCTCATTCAAAAGAAGAAAATGGAGACTCCCATAAGTAGACATAGTGGTTTGTTCCATTCTTTTGACTTATCAAAGATTAAATTCTTTGCATTGGAACATTTACCTTTAAATGAGAGAGGTGGAGATGTGGATAAGAGCCTCCTACAAAGAGAGACCAAGTGGATCCACTCTCTGGCACCAACCCTGTATCCAGGGCTCAATGAGTCCATTAGTTTCAAGCCCTTCCTCTAGGGTGACTTTAAGCCATGTTGTTTGCAGTGATTTTGTTCTAAACAAAAATATTATTTGTTTATGTTTATTGATTTTTGTCTGTTTTTTGTATCCTAAAATGACTGGTATTGTCTATTTCTATTTCAAACAGCTTCTTTTTTTAGTATCATTCTCTATTTATTTTTCTATATTTTTATTTTTATTTTCATTTATTTATTGAAGGGGAAACATCTCGATTGGGTCAGGTGACCATACGGGCACCCTGGGCGTCCATTCAGATGTCCGAAGTTATTTCGGCTATTCTGGCTGGTGCCGACCGTCCTAGGTTTCCCTGACAACTGTCTAAGTGATGGCCAATTTTTGGCCTCCTGCCCTTTTATTCATTTTGGCCCGTTTTAGTTTTGGTTTCTGTTTGGATGTAAAATGGTGGTGGCTCGCATTTAATTTTTATCTGCTGGCCAGTTCCGCCCATACCAGTTTTGGCTTCCAGTGCGTCAAATTCTGCCGATCCGGATGGACATCTGTCACTTCCGGCGCGCGGGTTGACGCGCTTCCGGCCACTTCCGGTTATCTGGAGTAGAAATCGTCACTTCCGGTTTGACATTGGCGGGATCCGACGTCGGAACTCATTGCGCCCGCTCCGCCCATTTGCTTGGCACCAATGTGCGCCCAATGGGAAGGAGGAGGGGGGTATTTAGGAGATTCGGTTTGTTTCTGTCAGTGGCATGGCCGGCGTCTTGAGGAGAGGATTGTCTCTACTAAACAAGTTAAAAGGTATTTTATGCTCCCGGACTGACTCAGGGTTTATCTAGGGGTTGTCTTGTCTGTACCTTACGGTGTATACATTTACTTCCCCAGATTGCTGACAGATAAATGCCGTCTTTACAGCTTTGGATGTCCTCCTATTCTGGACATAATTATTACCTTAGCAGCACTTATCAGGTATTGATTCCACAGTTGTGGCCATCTTGATTTGTGCTTAAATTGTTGAGGGTTTTTTTCTGATTCATATTCCATTATGTGTCTTTCTGTTTTAGAGTGGACACATTCTATGGAAATTTTGAGACATTCCTGTTTCTATTTTTATGTCCATTGGTTCGGAAATAGTTGGGACCAGGTAAATTTCCATGCTGCCTTATGCGCTTGTTTCTAGAGACTTTAACTCTGTTTGTTTGTTTGTTCATTTATGATATACCCTCTTTACCTCTTTAGATGGTCCTCTGCCCTTTGCTAGCATCTCCAAAATGTGCATTTTTTGTATTTGCGTTTGTTGACAGTATCCTCCCCTCTATGGTACACCACATGACTCCATCTTTTGAGGTGTTCCCGCCTAAAAATTATTATTTTTAGGCGCTTCCATCATTATTTACAGGTAATTTGCTCTTGCTTTTCTATTTTTAATCATTTTTATGTTATATATTTTGAGCTTTTTGTATACGGTGTAGACCTTTTCCAGTCATTTGTGATCAATGTTTTGTGATATTTTGTTTCATATTCGTGTATTACTTTTGTATTTTCTTGTTTTGGTTTATATTCTTTTTTTTGTTTCAGTAGTGCGCGACAAAAACTCCTGAAGAAGCCAAATTAAATGGCGAAACATGTTGAGAAACTTGTCTGTAGGCTTACCTGAAACCCTATTTTATTGTATGATGGATTTTATATTCTATCTATATTTTTCTATTTTTGTATAAATAACACCTACTTTTGATATATATTTTGTGTTTTTCATGCACCTTAAAAGTCCCATTCCAAATCCTTCCTTATTTTTCAACTATTAAAGGGGTTGTAAAGGTTTGTTTTTTATTTTCTAAATAGGTTCCTTTAAGCTCGTGCATTGTTGGTTTGTTTACCTTTTCCTTCTATTTCCCTTTTAAATGTTTTTTTACTTTGTTTTCTTTGTCTGAATTTCTCACTTCCTGTTCCTCCTCAGTAAGCTGTTCAGTAAGCTGTTCTGGCTGACTAAACACGGCTCAGATGATGGTGTGAAGTTTACTGAGTAGAAACAGGAAGTGAGAAATTCAGACAAAGAAAAAAAACATTTAGAAGGTAAATCGAAGAAAAAGGTAAGTGAACCAACCATGCACTAGCTTAAAGTGGGAGTAAACCCATTGATTTAACAGTTTCAAAAAGCAGTTACATTCCCGGCATGCTAACTGTCACATTGGTTGTGCTCTCAACCAAACTGTCAAACCTTCCAATGGCTGGTGTCATAACTGATCACATGTGCAGCATCATGGCAGTTGAAGATTAAACAGAGGCCAAGATGGCAGCTTCCATGGCTGGAAATGATAGGAGGGTTTACTTCCACTTTAAAGGAACCTATTTAGAAAATAAAAAACTAACCTTTACAACCCCTTTAAGGGATGTGGTGCCTATGATGTACAGGTGACAGGTATTATTCAAATTTTCACAGTTGATTGATAATAAATGGCTTCAGCCAAACACTAACCATGAGTGAAATAAAAGTTTTTGTGTTATCATTCATATTCTCTGAAAAATGGCCAAGAAATCATAAATTCTGCAAGGGTATATAAACTAATGAGCACAACTGTGTATATATATGAAGCGCTACCCCCAGTTAAGAGAGCCGCTGATATTGATTTGGGCCCTGCAGTGCACCGCTGTCAACCCCCGGCAATCGACTCTAACCTCCCGTGGCACAGCTGGTGATAGAGAGATAGGACCGCGTGATCGCAACTGTTGGTGACGCAGTCCTATAACAAACATACACAGAATATACTTTAAAACTCCTATTAAAGTAAGCGGAACTGACACCAAATGTACTTTACCCAGATATTTTACTGAGGCTAATGGGCAAGTAATAAACAACAGTATAACAAGTTGCAGATCCCTGCAATAAACAGTAATAAAGATAAACAGAGTAATCAGAATAATAAAGTATTGCTATGCAACTCTAGCGCTGCCCTTTTACAGCTACTTCCCCTCATGGGTAGACTAACACCCAGCAATGTCTACCTATGCAGTCAGGCCTGACTGATCTAAATGGAAGTTCAGTGAAACAATATTCGCTAGCAATCTCTCGGTGGTGCACTTGAAGAACAACTTTGTAATCCCAACGAATAGTAAAGATAAAGGATCTGTCTTTAAACAGCTCTCACCACCTGGACAAGTCCAAGTCCGTTCCCTCCATCGATTCGTCTAGGAACAGGAATCCACCGACATCCAAGTCTTCAATCCTTCTGGTGTACTGCAGCAAGGAGGATTAGATGTCTCTAAGGCTCTGCTAGGCTGGCAGAGGGCTCTTTGGAAAGGAGCACACGGCCCAGGCTTCAGGCCTTGTGCACACAGCAGTTCAACACAGACATCCTCTTGCTAGGAGAGGGGTGTCCAAAGAGGCCGACCAAAACTCTGCCTCCCCTTTATAAAGTCTGCCCCAGCAGTCTCTGTTCTGGAGCAATGCACCCTGGGTGCTGCAAGATGTACTGGGAGATGTAGTCTCTCTCTCCTCTGCTTTCACTTCCATAATGTCTCTTTACTTCCTCCTGACTCACCTCTCACCTGGAACTTCTTGTCTCTCTGCATTAAAGGGGAACACCCCGCTACACACTCCCCCCACTTGAACTCTTTGGTCCCCAAAGATAAACTTCAACAAATACTGTTTACCATTTTGGACAATGTCGAGCATGATGTTGGCATAGGGAATTCCCACCAAAACTTTGGGATGGAACTCTCTTGCCCACAGGTCACACTACCATGAGTGGCCTGCCTAACTGTGCCAGAGAGTGAGCTGGGGTTGCCCTCCACCAAATGGACGGTGGAAGGATCAGGTTGTTCAACACTTCTCCTAGCCGTTACAACAGAGTCCTCTGAGCTCGTCCCCATTTGGGGGTAAGTTAGTTTCTTGGGAGGCCTGATGACTCTGCGAGCCCTCTGCTCTCTTGGTGCTTCTGACTCTGGCACCACAGGCTCTTCTTCAGGAGTAAGTTCAGGTAACATTGCTGGTTCTGGAACCTCTGATTCAGAAGTCGACTGACGTATGGAATCTCTAGAGTCCTCCTCTGCGCAAGTGTCAGGAACATCTTCCCAGTAATCAGCTGAGGGACTGAAGGGTATGAATTCAGTAGCCTCCGGATTCAGCGTTGCATCTGGGGTATCCCCTCCATTTGGGAGATCTATGGCGGACGTTCCCAGAGTCGAGGGAGGCCACAGCCAGTCCAGTTCTCCACCTTCTTCTGTACTCAATTGGGAGGCCTCCCCATCTTTGGCTCGAGAGGTCTGGGACCGAGTGTTCGGCCTAGGAATATCCAGGATAGAGGCCGGTTCAGGGGAGTCTCTCACGGGAGGTATTCTGACTGCCTCAGCAAGTGGGAGCAGGTGGTTCCGATGCCACGTCTTCAGTGGACCCACCTTTCCTTCTGGCTTTAGTTTGTAGACAGGCAAACCGGGCAACTTCCTACAGACAACATAGGGCTCAGATCTCCACCTGTCGGCAAGCTTGTGTTTTCCAGGGACCCCCAGATTGCGTAGCAGTACTCGGTCCCCGGGCTGCAGATCTTGCACTCGAACCTTCAGATCAAAATTTCTCTTGTTGCGGGCCCCCCTTTGATCCGAAGCCGCCTGGGCTTGTTCATAGGCCACCTGCAAGCTACGTCTAAGTCTGTCCACGTATCCCTTGTGGGATGTAGCTGAGGTATTGTCTATAGAAGTGCCAAAGGCCAGGTCCACAGGTAGCCTTGCTTCTCTCCCAAACATAAGTCGATAAGGGGAGTAGCCAGTGGCGTCACTTGTGGTACAGTTATAGGCATGTACTAGGGCTGATATGTGCTGACTCCAGTGTTGCTTCTTCTCTGTTTCTAAGGTTCCCAACATGTTGAGCAGGGTCCGGTTAAATCTCTCCGGCTGAGCATCTCCTTGTGGGTGGTAAGGCGTGGTTCTGGTCTTCTTTATTCCTAATGAATCCAAAAGTCTTCGGATCAACCGACTCTCAAAGTCCCTTCCTTGATCTGAGTGGAGTCTCTGTGGTAGTCCGTAATGGACAAAATACTTCTCCATAAGTATCTTGGCCACGGTGGATGCCTTCTGGTCTTTGGTTGGGAAAGCTTGAGCATAGCGGGTGAAATGGTCGGTTATTACCAGAACATTCCCCAATCCACTCAGGTCGGGTTCGAGGCAGAGAAAGTCAATGCATACCAGATCCATTGGGCCTTGACTCTGTAAGTGGCCCATTGGGGCAGCTTGATGGGGTGGGGTCTTTCTCTGAATGCATCGTGCACAGGAATGGCAATACTCCTCTACTTCTGCCCTCATGCAGGGCCAATAGAACCGATTTCTGACAAGCTGGAAGGTCCTTTCTGCCCCTAGGTGACCATGATGGTCATGCAGGGCAATTAGTACAGTCTCTCGGTGCTTCTCTGGAAGAAATAACTGCCACTTATCTTCTGAGTCATCAGAGGGGCCCCTTCGGTAGACCACTCCCTGATGTACCTGTAGCCTGTCCAATTCCTTCCTCAACAGGCGAGCCTCCTTTGAGGGGTGATGTAGGAATTTGTTGGGATCCTGATTCTCCAGGGCTTCGAGGACCAACCTCCCCATGGGGTCTTCCAATTGGTCACACCTCAACTCCTTCTTGGACAGTCTCGGTAGGTTGTCTTCCTCCAGTTGAGTTACCCCACAATAGTGTTTGGGGACTCCTACCATGGTAACCCCTATTTCTTCTGCTCTGGAGCCTCCTCTGGCTTGGAATTCAGCCCCTTGACAAAGGGCCCGCACCCCGTCCGGTGCCACTCGGGTCCAATCTTCCCAGTCATTTGTCGTGGCATGAGACCTCCGGGACAGGGCATCTGCATCCCTATTTCCGGCTCCTGGTCTGTACTTCAGACTGAAGTTGAATCCAGACAATGCGGCCAACCACCTGTGTCCGGTGGCATCTAGTTTCGCGGTGGTGAAGAGGTAGGTCAGGGGGTTGTTGTCTGTCTTCACAGTAAACTCTGCCCCATACAAGTAGTCTTTTAGCTTGTCTACTACCGCCCATTTGAGGGCCAGGAATTCCAGCTTATGAGTGTGGTAATTCTTTTCTGAGGGGGTCAGGCTCCTGCTCACATAGGCCACTGGTCGCAGTTGTCCTTCATGTTCTTGGTAGAGTACACCACCTAGACCCTCATGGCTGGCATCCACATGTAATTCATAAGGTCTGGTAGGGTCGGCGTAGGCCAGGACTGGGGCAGTGGTTAAGCTCCTCTTCAGAGCATGAAAGGCCTCTTCACACCTTGGGTTCCACTGATCTTGAACTGACTCACCAGGACTCCTGGGCCCTGAGTCATCCTCTTCCCCTTCTGCCTTTAGCAATTCATTCAACGGGCGGGCAATCCGAGCAAACCCCTCCACAAACCTCCTATAATAGGAGCAGAACCCCAGGAAGGATCTGAGCTCTGTTACTGTGGTGGGTCGTGGCCAGGAAGTGACTGCTTCCAACTTCTCAGGATCTGTGGCCACCCCTTCTTCAGACACTATGTGCCCCAGATAGTTCACAGAAGACTGGTAGAACCGACACTTCTCGGGGGAAAGCTTAAGTCCCTCTTCGCTGAGTCTTCTCAATACTTTCTCCAACCTGGCTTCATGTTCTTCCAAGGTTCTTCCAAAGACAATGACATCGTCCAAGTACACAAGGACTTCTATAAGATTCATGTCTCCAACAGTCTTCTCCATAAGGCGTTGAAAGGTAGCAGGAGCTCCAGACAGACCCTGAGGCATCCTATTGAATTCGAAGAATCCCACCGGGGTTATAAAGGCTGTCTTCTCCCTGTCTTCTGGGTGCATAGGGATTTGATAGTACCCACTCTTGAGGTCCATCACATTGAACCATTTGGCTCCAGACAAACTTTGTAGGGCATCTTCTATCCTTGGCGTGGTGTATTGGTCAGGGATGGTTCTCCTGTTGAGAGTCCTGTAATCGATACAAAGCCTCAACGACCCATTCTTCTTTCTGACCACCACGATTGGGGAGGCATAGGGACTTCTAGACTCCCGGATCACACCAGTCTTCTTTAGTTCTACAAGTTGTTCCCTCAGATCCTCCAGATCTGCCAGGGGGACCCGCCTGACCCTCTCTCGGAAGGGCTTATCTTCTTGGAGGCGGATCCGATGGGTGGCACTTCTTGCACACCCCACATCGAATTCATCTTCGGAAAAGATCTTCTCCCACCTGGTCAGCTGGGCCTTGGCTCTTTCTTTCCAAGCCCTGGGTAGGTTCGGGTTTTCCACGGACAGTTTCTCCCAAACATCTCCTCCGTCACCCGTCCCCTTGACTTCGGACCAAGTGACCGGGGCAGCAGGGCTCACCTGACCAAGCAACACTCTGGCAGGGATCTCCATGGGTCCTCCCGTAGTGTTCCTAACACTCACCGGAACTCTGCCATGGGCCTTCTTCAGGGCCTTGAACGGAATCACTTCTGGTATCACTTCCAGGCCTGAGGACTCTTCCCTTGGGTCTGATTCCAGCATGACAAAGGGGCCAGGTTGTTCCCACGAAAGCTTCACAGTGGCCCTAAGACAGGTTACTTCTCCGGGCTGTAGCACTACTCCTTCTCTGCCAAGTCTCCACACCTTCCCTATCCCCTCTCCCGGGGTCTTCTGCTCTAAGACCAATCGTTGGTAGGCCGTCTTTAGCATGGGATGGATTTTGGTGGCTGAATGGTTTCTCTCTTTCACTAGAGGGGTCAGGAGTCTCCTGACTAGATCCGTGTTTGTCCCAATGATCAGGGAAATCTTGCTGGCTCCAGGCGGCCGGGGACACACAACTGCCAGGGTGTCAAACACTTCAGCCTTCCCAGCCACGGATGGGTCGAAAGTCATCTTTATGGGCAGGTACCCATCATAAGGGAAACTCTGGGTTCCAAGTCCCCATATCTCCAGCTCTTCTATCTTCTGGATAGGCAGATGACTCAAGTGCCTATCATAGAAGTCCCGGTATAGTAAAGTCACCTGTGCTCCGGTGTCCAAAAGAGCTTTAGTATAGACTCCTTCCACTTGAATGGGCACAGTAGGAGACGGGCCCACCAGTTCCTTTGGGTATGGCCGGACTGGGGTCACCTCTTTTTTTTGGCTTTTGACCCTTGCCCTGCTCCTTTTGGACTTTAATTTTTCCTGAGCCTGGCATGCATTGACTTTCTCCCTCTCAATGGGGGCACAAACCCGCTGAGGGATGTTATTGTTCCTTTTATGTGGATGTTCCTTCTTTGGGGTGCTGTACTTCCACTGAGGAGTCTTGCCCCCTCCCTCTGGGGTACATCTTGGTGGGGGTGTACTATACCTCCTCCTAGGAGTTTTGTCTCCTCCATTCTTGGCCTTTTTTTTTAGTTTGGAGCGCACTGAAGATGATGGGCACCCGGTTGACTCCTTCACCGGGGCCCTTTGGAGTTTCCCGCCGGCTTGCAATTATCTGTTCTCTTCTTCTTTGGGCTGGAGCATACGTTAGCAAAGTGGCCACTCCCTCCGCAGTTATAGCAAATCACCTCTTCTCGGTCCTGTAGGGAGGCCGGTGCTGAGGTGTTCGGGAACAACTCCTTTCTTGGGCTTGGTTTCTCTCGTCTTCTCTGATCTTTCTCCATCAAAGAGGTCAGCATCTCTAACACTTGGGCCATTTGCGATTTCAGAGTGTCAACCTCCGCATCTCTTTCTGGGCTCTTGACAGAATGGACCAACACTGGTACAGGTGTGACATTCGCCTTGGCCACCTGCTGATCTTCCTGCAGCGCCTCTTCGTCCCTAATAATTTTTATTAGATCAGAGTAGGTTAGTGACATTCCTCCTCCTGAGGTTTTCAGGTGCAGCCAGACCGGGTCTGAGCGCCGCGCTCCCCTCATGATCTGCTTCATGCGTGCTTCATCTGCATCTTTGGGCAGCATTCCCTTCTTCAGTACAATCTTGCATAACTGCCTGTTCAGCCTTCTAACATATTCTGACAGTTTCTCATTCGGCTGCTGGAGAGTGTGTTCAATTTGATAAATCATCTCTGACACCTTCTCCAGCTGACCAAACTCTTCCTGCAGCATGGCCAGGCAATCTTGAGCTGTACAGTTTTCATTTCCAAACCGGAAGCTCTTCACCGCTTCTGCCGCGGCACCTTTCAGACTTTCTAAGACTCGCTGTCTCTTCTGTGCCTCAGGCACCTCCCATGCTTCTACTGCCTGCAATGCCTGTTCCATCCAAGTGTCAAAATCTTCCTCCCCCGCAGGGACGGGGAGCTTCCCTGAGAAGGTGCTAAGCTTCCGGTAACCGGCCTCCACATGCACCGTACTGCTTTTCTGGCACTTAATTACAAGGTCTCCTAGAGCATTCAACAATTCAGGCCCTATAGCGGCCAGCGGTGATCCCGGGCTTAATAGTTCCTTAAGCTTTTCTGCTTTAGGGGATAGTGGTGGAGATAATTGTGGGAGTGATGGCTTTGGTGTCTGAAACCATTCTTCCTTCACTGGCAGCGTATGTATCAAGTGATAGATCTGATTATCTATGGCTTGTATACTCTGACTTTTAAAATGTTCTGGGATTTCGTTTTTCCATTCTACCAGTGCGTATGTAAACGAGATCACTGGATCTGGCCTAAAATCCATCACCCATGCTTTGTGGCTCGGAGACAGTAACAATACGAGCTGTTTTATCTCCTCTTCCTTCCATCTTTCCCCCGGGAGTACAATGACTACCGCCGCGGTTGGATCGGCGCCAATCGCTGCGCACCACTGTGACATTGCCAGCGGGTCCATGCTGGTACTTCTGACCGGCTTGATTGCAGCGTGCAACGTACAAGGATCCCGGACTCGAGCCCCCACGTGAAGCGCTACCCCCAGTTAAGAGAGCCGCTGATATTGATTTGGGCCCTGCAGTGCACCGCTGTCAACCCCCGGCAATCGGCTCTAACCTCCCGTGGCACAGCTGGTGATAGAGAGATAGGACCGCGTGATCGCAACTGTTGGTGACGCAGTCCTATAACAAACATACACAGAATATACTTTAAAACTCCTATTAAAGTAAGCGGAACTGACACCAAATGTACTTTACCCAGATATTTTACTGAGGCTAATGGGCAAGTAATAAACAACAGTATAACAAGTTGCAGATCCCTGCAATAAACAGTAATAAAGATAAACAGAGTAATCAGAATAATAAAGTATTGCTATGCAACTCTAGCGCTGCCCTTTTACAGCTACTTCCCCTCATGGGTAGACTAACACCCAGCAATGTCTACCTATGCAGTCAGGCCTGACTGATCTAAATGGAAGTTCAGTGAAACAATATTCGCTAGCAATCTCTCGGTGGTGCACTTGAAGAACAACTTTGTAATCCCAACGAATAGTAAAGATAAAGGATCTGTCTTTAAACAGCTCTCACCACCTGGACAAGTCAAAGTCCGTTTCCTCCATCGATTCGTCTAGGAACAGGAATCCACCGACATCCAAGTCTTCAATCCTTCTGGTGTACTGCAGCAAGGAGGATTAGATGTCTCTAAGGCTCTGCTAGGCTGGCAGAGGGCTCTTTGGAAAGGAGCACACGGCCCGGGCTTCAGGCCTTGTGCACACAGCAGTTCAGCACAGACATCCTCTTGCTAGGAGAGGGGTGTCCAAAGAGGCCGACCAAAACTCCGCCTCCCCTTTATAAAGTCTGCCCCAGCAGTCTCTGTTCTGGAGCAATGCACCCTGGGTGCTGCAAGATGTACTGGGAGATGTAGTCTCTCTCTCCTCTGCTTTCACTTCCATAATGTCTCTTTACTTCCTCCCGACTCACCTCTCACCTGGAACTTCTTGTCTCTCTGCATTAAAGGGGAACACCCCGCTACACATATATATATATATATATATATATATATATATATATATATAAAATTAAATAATTCAGTGCTGGGGTTTGGACGAATACTTGCCCAGAGCAGTCTACACAAAATTTGTGATACTAAATCAACAACTATAATGTATAAATAGTGTGAAGCTAAATCTATTTCAACAACATGATTACATAAAAAACAATAAACCCATAATATACCGTAAAAAATCTACGGTAATACAAAGAAATAATGTAACAGTTGATAAGATCCTTAATAAATAAAATAAAGAAGGTCCCAAATCATAAGGTGCAGAAAGGTGAAAGGAATGTTTGCCTGTTCATGAAAAACAGTCTTCAATGATTTGCAGATCACCTTCCAGTGCAAAAAGAATATAGAATGCCGTGCCAACATGAAGTGAAATTGTAGCCTTTTACCCTATAGAATGGACCATGTATAATATACAACTGTCAACAGAGCACATATGTATTCCACAAATAAAGTGTCTTAAGTGCTTGTCACCACCGTGTTATCACTCCATGCCAATTTCTTACTTGGGAACACTGTGATGGGGGCACCTGATGTATGGGGGCACTTGATGGGGAAACCTAATGGATGTGGACACTGTGATGGGGAACCTATTGTATGGGGACATTGTGATGCGGACACTGTGATGGGGAACCTGATGTATGGGGACACTGTGATGGGGACACCGGATCTATGGAAAACTGTTATGGGGAACCTGATGTATGGGGACACTCTGATGGGGACACCAGATGTATGGGGACACTGATAGGGACACCTTATCTATGGGGAAACTGTGATGGGGAACCTGATGTATGGGGACACTGTGATTGGGACACCTGATCTATGGGGAAACTGTGATGGGGAACCTGATGTATGGGGACACTGTGATTGGGACACCTGACTTATGGGGAAACTGTGATGGGGACACCTGATCTATGGGGAAACTGTGATGGGGAATCTGATGTATGGGGAAACTGTGATAGGGACACCTTATGTAAAGGGGCACTGTGATGGGGGAACCTGATGTACAGTATATGTGCACTGTGATAGGGAAACATACAGTGGCGGCTGGTGCTCAAAATTTTTGGAGGGGGCGCAAACAAACTGAAAAAAAAAAAATCAGCAATTGTCGCCACTGCGCCCATTAAACGCAGCCACTGTGCCCAAATGCTACCAGTTTGCCCCCTCAAATGCAGCCAGTTTGTCCCCAAATGCAGCCAGTTTGTCCCCAAATACAGCCAGTTTCCCCCCAAATGCAGCCAGTTTCCCCCCAAATGCAGCCAGTTTGTCCCCAAATACAGCCAGTTTTCCCCCAAATACAGCCAGTTTCCCCCCAAATGCAGCCAGTTTCCCCCCAAATGCAGCCAGTTTGGCCCAAAATGCAGCCAGTTTCCCCCCAAATGCAGCCAGTTTGGCCCAAAATGCAGCCAGTTTCCCCCCAAATGCAGCCAGGTATGTCCCAAATGCAGCAAGTTTCCCCCCAAATGCAGCCAGTTTGTCCCCAAATACAGTCAGTTTGTCCCAAAAGACAGCCAGTTTTCCCCCAAATGCAGCCAGTTTGTCCCCAAATGCAGCCAGTTTGTCCCCTAATACAGCCAGTTTCCCCCCAAATACAGCCAGTTTCCCCATCAAATGCGTCCCCTGGTTAACTATTTGGAAGCCTATTACAGCCCACAGGCTGTAATCGGGAAGCCTATCAGAGCCACTGCATGAATGTATGTATTGTTGACGGTGCAGGGAAGAGAGGGGGCGGCGCTCCTGCGCCCACTATGGACGCACCGCCACTGGAAACATAATGTATGGGGACACTGTGATAGGGACACCTGATGTATATGGGCACTGTGATAGGGACACTGATGTACAGTATATGGGCACTGTCATGGGGACACCTGATGTATGGGGACACTGTGATAGGGACACCCGATGTATGGGGACACTGTGATAGGGACACCTGATATACAGTATATGGGCACTGCGATGGGGACAACTGATGTACAGTATATGGGCACTGTGATTGGGCCACCTGATGCAAGCTGGTAGGGGCCCCAGGGCATTACTTTTTTCCAAGGGCCCATGATACTATTAAAATGGCACTGGCCATCAGCCACAATGACAGACGGTACGTGTAGTCTATTCATTAACAGGAAACTTTGAATGAATGGGGAGGGCACTTGGGCGAGGCCCCAAGCGGCTGTGCAGTTTTCAAATTGTGACAGAGGGTGTGGGGAAAAGATTCCTCCCCCCACTGTCACAAAGCAGGGAGCGCTGGTGGCGGGAGGTGGTTCATAATGGAGGCAAAGGCAACAGACAATGTGATTTTCTTTAAACCCAAAATATATCGAAGAGATAAAATTTTCAGACTGAAGTTTCCCTCAAAGTTGAACTCCAGGTTTCCCCTCTTGCACAGTTGTATAGGCCGCTCTTCTGTATTGAAATGGTTTACTCTGATTTCACTGCACATTGCAAGCTTCTTACAATGCACACTAGAAGAAGCAGCAAGTCAGATAGGGCCTACCCTTTTTCCTGGTTGGAAGACATCCAGCATCACCTAGCTTTTTCCTCCTCATCCTGACTGTCACTGCCCCACCCCTTTTATTAATTAGATTTCAGTTCTTTCAGCCATAGATGATCAGCATCACATGTCAGAGTTTCTTAGGTCAGTCTGCATGCAAATTCATCCTGTCTAGGTACACCCGCTCCTCCAGACTAATATCCAGCCATCAAGACATTTTTATATTTACATAACTCCTCCCAAGCAGTGGCGGTGCATCCATAAGGGGCGCCGCCCCCTCTCTCCTGCCACCTCTCTATCACCATGGATAGATTCATGCATTGCCCATGCTGGGGGCTCGCAGTTAACTCAGCTCTGTGTTAGGAAAGCGAATGAATATTCGCTTTACTAATGCCCCGTACACACGATCGTTTTTAATGTCATTTTTTAAACCGACGTTTTTCTCCTCGTTTTTTTTCATGTTTCCTCTCAAGCCTGCCTTGCGTACACACTATCATTAAAAAAAACGATCAAGCAAAGCGCAGTGACGTTCAACACATACGACGGCACTATAAAGGGGAAGTTCCGTTCGCCACCCTTCATGTTAGTAAAGTTTGTTGAGCGACGATTCGCGCTTTTCAGTCCGTTACTGTGTAATGAATGTGCTATCTCCATTACGAACGCTAGTTTTACCAGAACGAGCGCTCCCGTCTCATACTTGATTCTGAGCATGCGCGGTTTTTTTCACGTCGTGAAAGCATACACACTATCGTTTTTCACGTCGTTAAAAAAAACGACATGAAAAACGACGTGAAAAAAGAGAGCATGTCCGGAATTTTTAATGGCCGTTTTTCACGTCGTTAAAAATGCTCTGGAGCATACACACGATCATTTTTAATGGCCATTTTTTAAAATGGCATTTTTAACGGCATGAAAAACGATCGTGTGTATGGGGCATTACACTGAACCGCCTCCCAGCCAATCGGGTGCTCGGGTCTGTTACCTGTCACCTGATTGGCTGAAACGACAGCCGCTGTGATTGGACACCTATCAGGCACCTATCAGGCGTCCAATCATAGCAGAGAGCGGGAAGAGAGGACGGGAGAAGACATTGAGGATAGTGGAGGACACCGCCGTGACCCGCTGCCCCACCGAGACAGGTAAGTGCCAGGCGGGCGGGGGATGCACACTGGCAGCATTTGATGGGCACACTGGCAGTAATTGATGGGCACAGTAGCGGCAATTGATGGGCACACTGGCAGCAGTTGATGGGCACAGTAGCGGCAGTTGATGGGCACAGTATCGGCAATTGATGGGCACAGTGTCAGCAATTGATGGGCACAGTAGCAGCAATTGATGAGCACACTGACAGCAATTGACAGGCACACTGGCAGCAATTGATGGCACAGTGGCTGCGTTTGATGGGCACAGTGGCTGCGTTTGCTGGCACAGTGGCTTCGTTGGATGGGCACAGTAGCTGCGTTTGATAGGCACAGTGGCTGCGTTTGATGGGCACAATGGCGGCGTTTGATGGGCATAGTGGCGGCGTTTGATGGGCACAGTGGCTGCGTTTGATGGCACAGTGGCTGTGTTTGATGGGCACAGTGGCGGCAATTGATGGGCACAGTAGCTGCGTTTAATGAGCACAGTGGCTGCGTTTGATGGCACAGTGGCTGTGTTTGATGGCACAGTGGCTGCGTTTGATGGGCACAGTGGCTGCGTTTGATGGGCACAGTGGCGGCAATTGATGGGCACAGTAGCTGCGTTTAATGAGCACAGTGGCTGCGCTTGATGGGCACAGTGGCTGCGTTTGATGGCACAGTGGCTGCGTTTGATGGCACAGTGGCTGCAATTGATGTTTTTTTTTCCGTTTGTTTGTGCCCCCCCCCAAAAATTTTTGGAGCAGAAGCTGCCACTGCTCCCAAGAGCCAGCCCACTGCTTGCATCAGGGTTGAGGGCTGTTGAAAGAAGTACTGAGGCATGGTGCTGTGAGGTTTTCTAGAAGCTTTTTACAGCACCTTGCCAGCCCCTCCCACCAGCTATGATCTTACTGCATTGGTATAGAAAAACACAGGGACCCAGTGGTGACATCACTAGGTCTAAATTAAAGTCTAATTTTTTTTCTTTCAAAATATCAAACATGTTATACTTACCTGCTCTGTGTGGTAGTTTTGCAGAGAGCAGCCCAGATCCTCCTCTTCTTGGGTCCCCCTCCAGAACTTCTGGCCCCTCCTTCCTGCTGAGTGCCTAGACAGCAAGCAGTTTGCTATTGGAGGCACCCAAGCTAAGCCACTGCTCTGTGTGTCCATTCAGACATGGAGCTGCGGTTCGGCCCCGCCCCCTCTCTCTCCTCATTAACTCACTGCTTTTAATTGACAGCAGCAGGAGCCTATGGCGCTTCGCTGCTGTCTCAGCCAATGAAGAGGGAGAGTCCTGGACAGCCGAGAAACTCCTGCAAAATCGCTGGATCGAGAGGGGGCTCAGGTAGGTATGAGGGGGGCTGAGGGGGGCAGAAGTTTTTTTTTAATCCTTCCGACTTTACAACCACTTTAAGGTATGTAAGACAAACAGAAAGGTTGAAAAAAATAAAAATGAGTATGCTAATAAGAGAGGAAAGGAGGAACCAATGAAGTCAAGCAAATTAAACTTATTCTTCAAAGTAGATGTGAAACCCTGATTTGATTACATTTAGTTTGCTAAAATACTCTCTATCACAAACAATCACCATTTTTTAAATTTTATTTAGGAAAAATCAATTTTCACCCTTATTTAATTTTTATATTTTTATATCTCAGCGCTGCTGATCCCCTGCAGCCTATTTCAGCCAATTTCCTTTCTATATGGCCTCGTTTCAACATTGGCTGCATGTCATTGTTCTGGACTGACTTCCTGATAACAACAGTGCACCATGCCTGCACAACGTATGCCAGCACAGCTGCTTGAAGTCGGCACCAGATAAGAATGTGACATGGTGACAATGCAAGACAGCAATTGTGAGACATGACGAGAGTGTTGTCACCCTATAACCTTATGAGGGTAGGTAAAAGGAGCGCCTGGTATCCAATTAGAAGTGAAATAAAGGTTAATTAATATGTAGTTGTTTTATTGAAAATAGTAAAGCATGATAAATACAGCGCGTTTCAGGGGAACAAAGACTCCCCCCTTCTTCAGGGCTGCTGCTGTACGCTATGATGAATGGGGATGTTCCAAAACTGGTGTGTCTGTAACATTGAAATCGGGAAAGTAACTGTATTCTCCGGCGGTGGCGGCATAGCTATGCAGTTAACTAATACAGTTACTTTCACGATTTCAGTGTCTCAGACACACCAGTTTGGGTACATCCCGATTCATCATATCATACAGCAGCAGCCCTGAAGAAGGGAGGTCTTTGTTCCCCTGAAATGCATTGGTTTTATCATGCTTTACTACTTTCAATAAAGGCACTAGCACAACTGCCCCTAACACCCCGTGGCGCGGCACTAACACCCCCAGCAATCCCCCCACCCGCTGTCTGCCAGTCAGTCCTTACCCTGGATGCGGGCGGTGAGAGCAGCGGTAGGATCTGATGCGGCCATCTTCCAGCGCGGTCGCCCCTGTCCTTAAGTGTGGCGGGCTCAGGGAAAGCTGCTCCAGTGTCCTCTCCTGGTGCGTCTCCTCTCTGCTCCTCCCGGCCAATAGGATCGCCTGACTTTTTTTGACAATTGGCCGGGAGGAGGATCAGTGTTGCAACAGGGAATATTCATTCCCTGTTGCAACACACCTTGGCGAGATCGGAGCGCATTCTCTGCGACCCGAGCCTACCCTATTTTGAAGCCTAATAGAGCCTCCGGCTCTAATCAGGTAATCAGGTGCTTAAAAAAAAAAAAAAAACCCTGCCGCTGTAATTCATGCCCCCGGTGCCCTGAAAGGGGCCGGATACATGAATAGGGAGTGGCCGCAGGTATGCATGAATCTATCCATTGCATACAGGGGGGTGGCGTGGAGAGAGGGCGCAGCGCCCGGGCGGCCCTAATGGACGGGCTGCCACTGCAAATACATATTCACCTTTATTTCACTTCTAATTGGATACCGGGTGCTCACAAGTGTACCTACCCTCACAACAGTGGCGGTGCGTCCATAGTGGGCGCAGGAGCGCTGCCCCCTCTCGCTTCTGCGCCCGTCACTCACAACAATACATAGGTTCATGCATTGCATGAACCTATGTATTGTCGTCGCCGCTGCCACCCACTATTTAGATGGCCGGCCCCCTGTTGAGTGCCGGCCATCTGTATAACAGCGGCTGGATGGTGTTTGGAAGTGCCTATCAGAGCCAGCGGCATTGATAGGCTTCCCGATTATAGCCTGAGGGCTGTAATCGGCTTCCAAATAGTTAACCAGAGGACGCACGGGGGTGCGTTCCCTGGTTAACACTGACAGGCGTTTCAGCCAATCAGGTTCACCGGGTCTGGTTACTGGTAACCTGATTGGCTGAAGCGACATCGAGGACGGAAGAAGGGCGGCGCTGACCCGAGGAAGGTAAGTGCAGGGCTGGGGGGACAAACTGGCTGTATTTGGGGGACAAACTGGCTGTATTTGGGGGGAAACTGGCTGCATTTGGGGACAAACTGGCTGTATTTGGGGACAAACTGGCTGTATTTGGGGGGAAACTGGCTGTATATGGGGGAAACTGGCTGCATTTGGGGACAAACTGGCTGCATTTGGGGACAAACTGGCTGCATTTGGGGGGAAACTGGCTGTATATGGGGACAAACTGGTTGTATATGGGGGAAACTGGCTGCATTTGGGGACAAACTGGCTGCATTTGGGGGGAAACTGGCTGTATATGGGGACAAAATGGCTGTATATGGGGGAAACTGGCTGCATTTGCGGACAAACTGGCTGCATTTGCGGACAAACTGGCTGTATTTGGGGCACAAACTGGCTGTATTTGGGGGGAAACTTGGCTGCATTTGGGGACAAACTGGCTGCATTTGAGGGGGCAAACTGGTGGCGTTTGGGCACAGTGGCTGCGTTTAATGGGCACAGTGGCGGCAATTTATGTGTTTTTTTTCAGTTTGTTTGCGCCCCCCCCAAAAATTTTGAGCACCAGCCGCCGCTGCCTCACAAGTGTATGCGGAAACGACCTTGAGGACGTACCCAGAGGTAGCAGCCCAAGCCCCTCAAAAGGGTTCACTGCCACCTTTCTGCCAAGTTGGGCCGGATTCACCAGGAGCGAACTTCCCCAACACGCCCCCCACCATCACTTGCTCACAGACCCTCAACCGAGTAAGTCAGTCCAGCACGGTCTCCCACCTGTAAGTAAGTCAGTCCAGCACGGTCTCCCACCCTATAAACTGGAAGGGCCAGAACCTGGATCTTCACGGCAGGATCACCAGGTATTATTTTAATGAAAGCTGCACAGTTTAAAAATGACTTTTGATATCACTATAAATGATAAGATAGAGTTAGCAGGTGTGTAACAATTTTACTACAGGCTTTTTCTATATATTTTTATTTTTACTCCACTTATATTAATAGCAGATAAAAAGGACTGTTTTTACAAAGCTTTAGTCTCACAATGGGTGACCACAGGAAGGGGATGTGCATATCTTCAATGTGCTATAAAAAAAAACAGGTAACAGTATTAGCAGGCTCAAAACCTCTAAGAGGTCTAAAAATAGTAAATAGAACACTTAAAATTATAACAGTCACATAAGACCCTCATAACCACACACACCGCCGTGCCTTGTTGTGTATGCTGACCCAGAATTCCAGTTTGTGAATGGAAACCAGAGTCAGTTAGGCGAGACCTACAAAATAAATAAATAAAATAAAATAAAGATAACCCTAAAAACAACATAAATCAAAGTTAAACAACGTGCAGGTAAGAGCACAGAAAATCAAGTATTCATGCTTGCTTGCACTGTTTTTCCTTTCCTTTTTTTATTGATTTGCAAAGTGTCCCTGAATTTGCTAGAAAACGTGAATACACCTGGAAGAGTCAATTCTCCAGCACAGATTTTACGGGTAAATTTCATGTATAAAATCTGTTAAATGCACATATAATCTGATAGGAAGGTTTTTTGTTGAAATGACCGGTGACAGGGTCTCTTTAAAAGAAACAGTTGCTCTATTTTCACAGGTACTACAGGATGAGGTGTAGCAGATGGCAGTGGTTGGCACTTAGATCAAACAGTGCTAAATAAAATATCTGCATTACATTTGACCTATACTTTAACCACTTGACCGCCGGAAGATTTACCCCACTTCATGACCAGGTAGATTTTTGCGATACGGCACTGCGTTACTTTAACCACTTAGGCTGCATTCACACCTGAGCGTTTTGTAGCCCTAAGCCTGAAGCTACAAAACGCTAGAGGGGAAAAAATCCATTATTCTCTATGGAGATGGTTCACATCTCCACTCAAAAACACCTGAAGCTGAACGCCTAAAGCTCAAACAAGTTCCGGACCCTTTTTTGTCGCGCGAATCGGGCAGATTTGGGCGTTTTAGGAGTCATAGAATGTAATGGAAACACCCGATTCAAGCGTCTAGCGCGACAACGAGCGTTTCGACGGGCGCAAATTCGCGCGACAAAACGACGGTAAAAACGAAGGTAAAAACGCTCGAAGCGCTACGCTCAGGTGTGAATGCAGTCTTAAGGACTGAGCCTCTTTTTCAGATGTGTTGTTTACAAGTTAAAACAAGTTTTTTTGCTAGAAAATTACTTAGAACCCCCAAACATTATACTTTTTTTTCTAACACCATAGAGAATAAAATGGCGGTCATTGCAATACTTTATGTCACACTGTATTTGGGCAGCGGTCTTACAAGCGCACTTTTTTGGGAAAAAATACACTTTTTTGAATTAAAAAAATAAGACAACAGTAAAGTTAGCCCAATTTTTTTTTATATTGTGAAAGATAATGTTACGCCGAGTAAATTGATACCCAACATGTCACACTTCAAAATTGCGCCCGCTCGTGGAATGGCGACAAACTGTTACCCTTAAAAAATTCTACAGGTTGCATGTTTTGAGTTACAGAGGAGGTCTAGGGCTAGAATTATTGCTCTCGCTCTAACGATCGCAGCAATACCTCAAATGTGTGGTTTGAACACCGCTTTCATATGCGGGCGCTGCTCACGTATGCATTCGCTTCTGCACACGAGCTCGTCGGGACGGGGTGGTTTAAAAAAAAAAAAATTATTATTTATTTTACCTTTTATTTTAATTTTTTACACTGTTCTTTTAAAAAAAATGGTGTCACTTTTATTCCTATTACAAGGAATGTAAACATCCCTTGTAATAGAAAAAAGCATGACAGGTCCTCTTAAATATGAGATCTGGGGTCAAAAAGACCTCAGATCTCATATTTACACTAATAGCAATAATAAAAAAAAAAAAATATGTTGTCATTTGAAAAAAAAAAAAAAATGGCCCTTTTGACATCGCTTCCGCCCTGCTATGGTATGGAGACGGATGGGGGCCATCTTCCCCTCACTCGTATCCATACCAAGCAGGAGAGAGGACCCGATCGCCTCCGCCGCTACTGACGGCTCCGGTAAGCGGCGGAGGGCATGGGAGAGCGGCGGGAGGGGGGGTCCCTGTCCCGCCGCCGACAGTGATGATCTTGCGGTGAATCCACCACAAAGACCACATTATCGGAAACCGGACCACCGGCTGAAGTCAAGGATATCTGGGTTAGGGCAGCTAGCTGCTGCCATAACAGAGATATCCCTCTTCAAGGAGAGGACGTATATAGTCGGGCGGCGGTCCGGAAGTGGTTAACTGGCAATTGCGCGGTCGTGCGACGTTGCACCCAAATAAAATGTATGTCCTTTTTTTCTCACACATGGAGCTTTCTTTTGGTGGTATTTGATCACCTCTGTGTTTTTTTTATTTTTTTGCGCTATAAGGCTACATTTCCACTAGTGCGACTTGTCATGCGACTTGGGACTGCAAAGTCGCATGACAAGTCGTACCCCATGATTTCCAATAAGTACCATTCATATCCGTGCGACTTCAAGTCGCAGTGACTTCAAAGTAGTCCCTGAACTACTTTGGTCCCACTTTGATGCGACTTGAGATCCATAGACCTCAAGAATACACAGGCATTGCTTTAAGTTGCATAAAAATTGCGGCAAAAATCCTGGCAAAATCGCGTGACTTTCAGGTCGCAATAGTGGAAACAAAAGCAAAAAAAAAAAAAGACAATATTTCTTACTTTCTGCTATAAAACATATCCAATATATATATATTTTTAAATCAAATTTCTTCATCAATTTAGGCCAATATGTATTCTGCTACATATTTTTGCAAAAAAAA
The DNA here is from genome assembly GCA_029206835.1 of Rana muscosa. Lineage (NCBI taxonomy): Eukaryota > Metazoa > Chordata > Amphibia > Anura > Ranidae > Rana > Rana muscosa. Next base: position 46,518,691 of record CM055128.1, read on the forward strand.
TCCCAATAAGTGTATATTGATTGGTTTGCGCAAAAGTTATAGTGTCTACAAACTATGGTATGTTTTTATTTATTTTTATTTATTTTTACTAGTAATGGCGACGATCAGGGACTTATAGGGGGACTGCGATATTGCGGAGGACATTCAGACACTTAGGCCTTGTACACACGGCCGAGATTCTCGTTGAAAAAAACATGTCGTTTTTTTCGACGAGATTCTTGGACAGGAAACTTGTCCCGGCCGAGTGTACACACGCTCGTTTCAAAGAACCCGCGGTTCTTTGAATGGAGCGTACGCGGTGACGTCATCGACTACGACGAGCATGCGCTCGTCACATTCGATGCCGTCGCCGCCATCTTGGTATACCCTACCTATGCCTAGGAAGCTACCGCGCATGCGTCTAATTCATTTTGAACATGCGCGGGCTTCCCGGAGGACAGGTAAGTGTACACACACTCACTTTTCTCGTCGAGAAACATGCCGACGAGAATCTCGACGAGAAAATAGAGAGCAGGTTCTCTATTTTCTCGTCGAGGTTTCTTGTCGGTTTTCTCTACGAGAAACCCGATAGCCGCGTACACACGACCGATTTACTCGGCAAGACCTCTCTGCCAGCAAGTTTCTTGCTGGTTCTTGCCGAGAAAATCGGCCGTGTGTACGAGGCCTGACAGTCACTTTACTAATGGCACTGGCTGGGAAGGGGTTAACCTCAGGGGTGATCAAAGGGTTAACTGTGTGTCAAGCCTCTGTTTTATTACAGTGTGGGAGGTGCTTTTACTAAGGGAAGAGATGGAATTATTCCCTGCTTTGCAGGAACACAGGATCCATGCCTTCCCTCCTGTCAGAACAGCGATCTGCCTTGTTTACATAGGCAGACCGCCGTTCTAGCTTTCTGCTGAATTATCGGCGGGTGCCGGTGGACACCGAGCCCGAGGTACCGCCGCTTGGCTCCCACTGTGTGTGATCACAGTGGGAATGAGCCACCGGTGGCGCACATGCTTGTACCCTACCCGGAAGAGTGCCGCCCTGTAGCAGTAAAACTGCTATGGGGTAGACCTAAAGATGTAAAAGATACATTAAAATTAGGGTGACCACATTTCCAAACTGCCATTCAGGGACACCCCCCTTCCTCAAAATCAGCTTGTGCTGTAAAGAATCCCAGCACACCCGGGGCGGCAGGTGCGCGTTTTACCCAGAAGCACTGATCAGGCCCCCCACCAAAAAAGGCTGCCGCATCGCCACTTTACTCACTGACAGTACTTGTCCTGGCCAGCCGAGGCCCTTTTTTCCTTGTTCCAGCGCTGGCTCTACAGTGATTAGACACAAGAGGCGGGATTTATGATTTCTCCAATTACAAGCAAGGGGGCAGGGATTGTGCCTCTTCCCGGCCAGGAAAAATACTGTCAGTGAGTAAAGTGGCAATGTGGTGGCCTTTTTTGGGGGCATTAGATCAGCTTTGGGGGGTGTCTGTGTCAGTTTTATTCCGGGACACTGTATTGTCCTGGTATGAAGGTGCCCGGGACAGACCTACAAAATGCGGGACTGTCCCGGGCAATCCGGGACGCTTGGTCACCCTACGTAAAAGTCTTTCTGAGATTGGTAAATAAAAGAAGAAATGTAATATCTACTTACACAAGAGAAAATGCTGATCCATGTTCCATACAGGGCTGCTCACAACATGGACATTTGGCCTGGAGACCTCTGCTGAAGGAGGGGGTCGTGGTTCAACCTAAGCTGACCTACCAGTGGCGGCTGGTGCTCAAAATTGTTTGGGGGGCGCAAAAAAACTGAAAAAAAAAATAATCAATTGCCGCCACTGTGCTCATTAAACGCAGCCACTGTGCCCAAACGCCACCAGTTTGCCCCCTCAAATACAGCCAGTTTGTCCCCATATATATATATACAGCCAGTTTGTTTCCATATACAGCCAGTGTGCCCCCATATATATATATACAGCCAGTTTGTTTCCATATACAGCCAGTGTGCCCCCATATATACAGCCAGTGTGCCCCCATATATACAGCCAGTGTGCCTCCATATACAGCCAGTGTGCCCCCATATACAGCCAGTGTGCCCCCATATACAGCCAGTGTGCCCCCATATATATATAGCCAGTGTGTCCCCATATACAGCCAGTGTGCCCCCATATACAGCCAGTGTGCCCCCATATACAGCCAGTGTGCCCCCATATATATATAGCCAGTGTGCCCCCATATACAGCCAGTTTGTCCCCATATATATAGCCAGTGTGCCCCCATATACAGCCAGTGTGCCCCCATATATATATAGCCAGTGTGCCCCCATATACAGCCAGTTTGTCCCCATATACAGCCAGTTCCCCCTAAATGCAGCCAGTTTGTCCCCCATATACAGCCAGTTCCCCCCATATTCAGCCAGTTTGTCCCCCATATTCAGCCAGTTCCCCCCATATACAGCCAGTTCCCCCATATACAGCCAGTTCCCCCCATATTCAGCCAGTTTGTCCCCCATATTCAGCCAGTTCCCCCCATATACAGCCAGTTACCCCCAAATGCAGCCAGCGTGTCCCCCATATACAGCCAGTTCCCCCCATATTCAGCCAGTTTGTCCCCCATATTCAGCCAGTTCCCCCATATTCAGCCAGTTTGTCCCCCATATTCAGCCAGTTTGTGCCCCATATTCAGCCAGTTTGTGCCCCATATTAAGCCAGTTTGTCCCCCAAATGCAGCCTGTCCCCCCCCCCCCCCGAGCCCTGCACTTACCTTCCTCGGTCCGCGCCATCCTCGATGTGTTCTCCCGCCCTCGATGTCGCTTCAGCCAGTCAGGTTACCGGTAACCAGATCCGGTGAACCTGATTGGCTGAAACCTCCACACAGTCTTCTTCCAGGAACGCACCCCCGTGCGTACCTGGGAGGAGTTTTTGGAAGCCGAATACAGCGTGAGAGCTGTATTCGGAAAGCCTATCAGAGCTGCTGGCTCTGATAGGCACTTCCAAGTCACACCCACTGCCGGCCGCCGCTCTAATTCATATGGCCGGCGCTCACCAGGAGGCCGGCCATATGTATAGTGGGCAGCGCGGCAGCGGTGACAATACACAGATTCATGCAATGCATGAATCTGTGTATTGTCTTTCAGTGGCGGTGCAGAAACGAGAGGGGGCGGCGCTCCGGCGCCCTCTATGGACGCACCGCCACTGTGACCTACCATTATCCTAGTCTACAGAACTGGCAGGGGAGGAGTAACATCATGGACCTGACTGCCAGTTTCCTGGGTACAATGCTTTCGAGTGCCCCTCACGGAGAGCTGCATTCCAGGAGGTCACTCGTGCGGGCGCGCTCCCGAGTCCTGCTGCTTCGTCCATTGACACAGACAACAGGACTCAGCTCCGCCCCCTGTGTCACTGGATTTGATTGACAGCAGCGGGAGCCAATGTGCTCGTTCTCGTCGCTGGAAAGATCGGGTTCAGGTAAATAAAAGGGGGGCTCTGGGGGGGCTTACTGCATAGAATACATTAAGGGGGTTTACAACCCCTTTAAGGCGTCAGCATACCAAGACATTTTGAACAATTTCATGCTCCCAACTTTGTGGGAACAGTTTGGGGATGACCCCTTCTTGTTCCAACGTGACTGCACACCAAGCAAGGTCCATAAAGACATGGATGAGTGAGGTTGGGGTGGAGGAACTTGACTGTCCTGCACAGAGTCCTGACCTTAGCCCGATAGAACACCTCTGGGATGAATTAGAGCGGAGACTGCGAGCCAGGACATCTCATCCACATCAGTGACTGACCTCACAAATGCGCTTCTGGAAGAATGGTCAAACCTTCCCATAGACCAGTGTTGGGCCAACTCAATATTGAACCCTACGGACTAAGACTGGGATTCCATTAAAGTTCATGTGCGTGTAAAGCAGTGGTTTATGTATTACCTTGGGGAGAATACTGAAATCACTGAGCAGCAAATGATATTGCCTGTGATTTATTTCAGTTATCTTGCAAACCTGGCCTGTCAGTGGGTCCTGGGGACAGGAGTTGAGAACCACTGGTGAAAAGGCATATGTCCCAATACTTTTGACAATATAGTGTATATTCCTTATATATAGTATTACTTACAATGATAATTGAATTTTTCTATTTTTTTCATTTATTTGATCACTTGTTGCTGATTTTGTTATTTAAAGGAACAGCGCACCATTTTTTGCACATATATCTTTTAGTCTAGTATTCTGACATTTTAGTTGCAGGAGTTCACAATTTTTGTGATGGCCGAGCGCAAGACCTGCTCTTTCCTTTTTTGGATTTATATATTTTAAAATGTAATCAACATGGAACATATTACTCAAGAGAAAGCTTTCTCTCTTGTGTGCAGTATAGTATAATGTCTAATATACTTTTTTTTTATCCAATGCTGCCACCTACTGGACAGTAGAGAAACTGCATGAAAAGTTCATGTTTTAGCATCATATTCTGTATAATACTAGTATAGGAGATGTATTGGTTTAAGCAAAGGTGACCCTACCTTATAGACTGTTTTATCTAATATGAATGGTTCTGATGTCTTTAAAGAGGAACTGCCGTCTGCTCACATAATTTGGAATAAAAATATGTTGGCCATTCTGAAGCTTCCCTCCAACCACTTTGCATATTATTTTATATATACTCTGATTCTGTACTTGCCAAATATGCTGCAAAAATCTCCCTCCACTGAGCCTGGCTGCAGCCATTTTAACTGTGGGCAGCTGAAGCTGCTGCCTGTTCACTTCCTGGATTTACACAGACACACACCTCCAGCTCTGCAGCTCTCATTGGCCCTCTTATGACTCATCCCCCTCCCTTCCTGGCAAACTCTAACGAGAGTGAGAGATAGAGCTGTGCATGATTTCATAAGCCTAGGCTAATGACCAGACAAGAAACAGGAAGTGGGCTGTATAAGGTATTTACTGGCAGAAAAAAATGTTTTACTATCCAAAGTTAAAACAACAACAAGGGCAGAAGATTTAATAGATGGAAAGATGAAAAAATGACTGAAGGTCCACTTTAAGGGCACCCTAGCACAGTAAGTGACGTACTGTGTAATGCGCATCAAAGTTGAAGTTTAGGTACAGCAGTTTTTCTATAGTAATACTGACCCAGCTTGGACCAACATGTATATGTATGTGCCATACCCAGTGCCGGGACAAGGTCATCCAGCTTCCAGGGCAAAGATGCCAACCTGCGCCCCCCTCCCTGTTCATGATGTGCAAGCTTAGGGGATCCTACACCCAGCAGTCACTCACTTGGTAAAATCACTGCCGCTGTCACTACTCCTGCCAGCCTTGCAACAGAAAGAAGGCGCCCCCATGCCTACAGTAAACTATTGCGACTGGGGCAACTTCCCCTCCAGCCCACCCCTTGATCCGGCCCTGGCCATACCTCATTGAAGCTGCAATAGACACCACTGCTACAATGACCTCCACTAGCTTCCAGGTCCCGTACTGAGTAGCTGTGCTGCTGCATTCTGAACACAGGAGGTCACCAGCTCAGCACGAGTGCCATTCAGGGAACACTGCATTTTCTCAATGAATGCAAAGCGTTCTCTGATTGGATGAGGTGGGCAGGTGACATCACATTCTCCACCTCGTCCAATCAGAGAACACTTTGCATTTATACAACATGCTGTGTCTGTATGGTGCTCAGGCTGAGCAGCTGACCTCTTGTGTTCACAATGCAGCAGGACAGTCGCTCAGCCCTGTTCCTCGGAAGCTAGTTGAGATCTATGGAGTAGCGGAACTTCTACAAAGATGTTCAGCTTCCACGGGGATCCCACAAACTATGACACATACATACTTACAATGGTCCAAGCTGCACCAACATAACGTTGTAAAAAATGCCAGACCTAAACTTCAGCTTTAACATGCGTGCAGGAACACACTGCAAATGGTTGTAGATATTTAATATGAACAAAGCATATCCCTCTATACTGTGTACTTGTCTCAATCCAGAGCACTAAGTGTCATTTCTGTCTACTGCCTCGCTCCTCTTCTATCAGCATGAATCACTTCTGACACCAAGAGAAAAAAGGTGACAGGGGAGGGAGCTCCAGCACACAGCCTGTGATTGACAGCTTTAGCTCTGTTGCTACACCCCGCACTCCTCCATAGTAAGGATACAGTGAGAAGGGGGTAAGCGGACATCTTACACCCACCAGGGTTTTACATTTTACACATTTTCTTAACAGTAAACAGAGTTTATATAGTGAAATACAGTACTTATAACTCCATCTTACTGTTTAGATGTTGAATTTTAAAAGCTGCGGCAAGCGTGCTGATCGTACAGGTTTGTCAATCTGACAGAAGTTCGCTGCTTTAAAAATTCAACATGTAAACATTCACATGGAGTTGTAAGTATTGTATTTCACTATATAAGCTCAGTTTACTGTTAAAAAAAAACGTGTAAAATGCAAAACTCAGGTGGGTGTAACAAGATGTCCGCTTTCCCCCTTCTCAGAGTATCCTTACTATGGAGGAGTGCGGGGTGTAGCAAGATGGTGGCGACGAAACGTCACTTCCTTTACCAATTCTGACGGGTCGCCTAATCTGATGAAACACAGGAACACAATCAGTAGACATGGACAGAGTGTTGTCACTAGGCTTGTGCACAACGGAAAAATTTGGTTAGTTTCGGTTCGTTTCTTTTCGGTCCTGTTGATTCGTAATCATTCGTAATTTTGCTAGACGGGATTTTTCGTGTTCGGACTAATTCGTATTTTCGCAAGCGACATTTTTAGTTGAATTTTTAGTTGATTTATAATTCGTACTTTCGGTAGAGTACATTGTTTTTCGTTGATTCTGGACACAACTCCTACTTTCGTAACTTTTTTTGGGTTCGTTGATTCGTAATTTTCCGTGTCTCTCTCACAACGACGCTGCCTATTATGCCTAATGTGCTTCGAATGGATTTGTACTTTTCTAAATACATAGCGGTTATTTGTAACGATTCGAAATCTCGTATTTTACTTTCGTTTTTTACATGCGGCTATAGCCTCCGCCCCTGTACACCATTTTGAGAGGGTTCAGCACGGTGAGGGAGAAGCAGAGAGCAGAGCAGAGTGTTATTGTGCTTCGAATGGATTCGAAATCTCGTATTTTACTTTCGTTTTTTACATGCGGCTATAGCCTCCGCCCCTGTACACCATTTTGAGAGGGAGTTCAGCACGGTGTGGGAGAAGCAGAGAGCAGAGCAGAGTGAGTGTTATTGTGCTTCGTATGGATTCGTACATTCGTAACTTTTTCATAACGAATTATGCCGAAGACATTCGGGCATTCGCTATTTGCGGTATAATTTATTTTGGATTCGGTCTTATTCGTAATTGCTTTGTTCGGAAATTCGAATGCTTCCGAATGTCCGAAAGTTGCTAAATTCGGACGAATTTCGATTCGTTACGAAACGAATTGCACAAGCCTAGTTGTCACCCTATAACAGGAAGTGTCTGAACAAGGACTAGGGATGAGCTCGGTGTTCGAGTCGAACATACGAACGATTTGGGCCGTTCGCGCCTAATTCGCGGCCCACAATGCACTACGCCATCGCAGTGTCATCCAGGCGCTGTGATTGGCCAAGCATGCACTGTGACCCCGCATGCTTGGCCAATCACAGCGCCGGCAGCGAGGAGAGCAATGATTGGCCACAGGCAGGATGCCTGTGGCCAATTATTGCTGAGGGTGTTTAGTACACGCCCCACACTATAAAAGGCCGCCAGCACGGCGGCCTAGTGTAGTGTGTTCCGGAGCAGGGAAAGAGAAGCATAGGCAGGGACAGTGACATTTTTTTTTTCTTGCTTAACCTGGATTCCTTTAGTTTAGGGAAAGAGAAGGATAGGTAGGGAGAGTGTCAGTCTGTTTTACTGTGCTAAACCTTGTTTGTAGGGACAGGGAAGGACAGTGAGGGAAATTCTCATTGTGCTATACTGTGCTAAAGCATTCCTCATCAACCATCTTTAAAAAAAAAAATTTATAGGGACAGAAAACTATAGGTAGGGAGAGTGTCAGTGTGTTTTACTGTGCTAAACCTTGTTTGTAGGGACAGGGAAGGACAGTGAGGGAAATTCTCATTGTGCTATACTGTGCTAAAGCATTCCTCATCAACCATCTTTAAAAAAACATTTTTTATAGGGACAGAAAACTATAGGTAGGGAGAGTGTCAGTGTGTTTTACTGTGCTAAACCTTGTTTGTAGGGACAGGGAAGGACAGTGAGGGAAATTCTCATTGTGCTATACTGTGCTAAAGCATTCCTCATCAACCATCTTTAAAAAAAAAAATTTTTATAGGGACAGAAAACTATAGGTAGGGAGAGTGTCAGTGTGTTTTACTGTGCTAAACCTTGTTTGTAGGGACAGGGAAGGACAGTGAGGGAAATTCTCATTGTGCTATACTGTGCTAAAGCATTCTTCATCAACCATCTTCAAAAAAACATTTTTTATAGGGACAGAAAACTATAGGTAGGGAGAGTGTCAGTGTGTTTTACTGTGCTAAACCTTGTTTGTAGGGACAGGGAAGGACAGTGAGGGAAATTCTCATTGTGCTATACTGTGCTAAAGCATTCCTCATCAACCATCTTTAAAAAAACATTTTTTATAGGGACAGAAAACTATAGGTAGGGAGAGTTACAGTGTGTTTTACTGTGCTAAACCTTGTTTGTAGGGACAGGGAAGGACAGTGAGGGAAATTCTCATTGTGCTATACTGTGCTAAAGCATTCCTCATCAACCATCTTTAAAAAAAAAAAATTTTATAGGGACAGAAAACTATAGGTAGGGAGAGTGTCAGTGTGTTTTACTGTGCTAAACCTTGTTTGTAGGGACAGGGAAGGACAGTGAGGGAAATTCTCATTGTGCTATACTGTGCTAAAGCATTCCTCATCAACCATCTTTAAAAAAAAATTTTTTTATAGGGACAGAAAACTATAGGTAGGGAGAGTGTCAGTGTGTTTTACTGTGCTAAACCTTGTTTGTAGGGACAGGGAAGGACAGTGAGGGAAATTCTCATTGTGCTATACTGTGCTAAAGCATTCCTCATCAACCATCTTTAAAAAAAATTTTTTTTTATAGGGACAGAAAACTATAGGTAGGGAGAGTGTCAGTGTGTTTTACTGTGCTAAACCTTGTTTGTAGGGACAGGGAAGGACAGTGAGGGAAATTCTCATTGTGCTATACTGTGCTAAAGCATTCCTCATCAACCATCTTTAAAAAAAATTTTTTTATAGGGACAGAAAACTATAGGTAGGGAGAGTTACAGTGTGTTTTACTGTGCTAAACCTTGTTTGTAGGGACAGGGAAGGACAGTGAGGGAAATTCTCATTGTGCTATACTGTGCTAAAGCATTCGTCATCAACCATCTTTAACCACTTAACGACCGCCCACCGCCGATTTACGTCGGCAGAATGGCACGGACAGGCAGAATCACGTAGATCTACGTGACTGCCTTTGTACAGTTGGGGGGTCCATCCGGACCCCCCTTCTGTGCCGTGAGCGGTCGTTACTTCACCGGGAGCGATCCCAGATGAGGGGGCGGCCTTTCGATTCCGGCCCCCCCCTCGCGATCGCTCCCGGCGAATGGAAATGCCTCCTCTGTCTGTTTCAGACAGAGGAGGCAGGAGGAAGTGATGTCATCTCCTGTGCGGCGCTCACATATACCGAGCGCCGTACAAGAGAAGACATCAGGTCAGTGAGCACAACACTACACTGACACCAGGACACATAGGAACACTAATCGCCCCCCCCAGGACCCCCAGACCCCCCCAGATCACCCCCCAGATCACCCCCCAGCCCCCAGTCACAGTGTCACTGATTGCAGTGACCATTTATTTAGTGATCACTGCAATCAGTGACATTTGTGACTGTGAAAGTGTCACTAAAGTTTAGTTTTAGGTCCAGTGTAGCCCCCTAACCCCCCCTAATAAAGGTTTAACCCCCTGATCACCCCCCAGATAACCCTTTCACCCCCTATCACCGCTGTCGCTATGCGATCATTTTTCTGATGGCTGTCTTAGCATCAGTGATGGCGATCGGTAGCCAGTAATTTTTTTTAGGTTCGCCGCAGGTTTTTATAGCGTCGGGTACCCCAATATATTATCTAATAAAGGTTCAACCCCCTTGATCGCCCCCCAGGTAACCCTTTCACCCCCTATCACCGCTGTCGCTAATCGATCGTTTTTCTGATGCTGTCTTAGCATCAGTGATGGCGATCGGTAGCCAGTAATTTTTTTTAGGTTCGCCGCAGGTTTTTATAGCGTCAGGTACCCCAATATATTATCTAATAAAGGTTAAACCCCCTTGATCGCCCCCCAGGTAACCCTTTCACCCCCTATCACCGCTGTCGCTATGCGATCATTTTTCTGATGGCTGTCTTAGCATCAGTGATGGCGATCGGTAGCCAGTAATTTTTTTTAGGTTCGCCGCAGGTTTTTATAGCGTCGGGTACCCCAATATATTATCTAATAAAGGTTTAACCCCCTTGATCGCCCCCCAGGTAACCCTTTCACCCCCTATCACCGCTGTCGCTAATCGATCGTTTTTCTGATGCTGTCTTAGCATCAGTGATGGCGATCGGTAGCCAGTAATTTTTTTTAGGTTCGCCGCAGGTTTTTATAGCGTCAGGTACCCCAATATATTATCTAATAAAGGTTAAACCCCCTTGATCGCCCCCCAGGTAACCCTTTCACCCCCTATCACCGCTGTCGCTATGCGATCATTTTTCTGATGGCTGTCTTAGCATCAGTGATGGCGATCGGTAGCCAGTAATTTTTTTTAGGTTCGCCGCAGGTTTTTATAGCGTCGGGTACCCCAATATATTATCTAATAAAGGTTTAACCCCCTTGATCGCCCCCCAGGTAACCCTTTCACCCCCTATCACCACTGTCACTAAGCGATCGTTTTTCTGATCGCTGTCTTCGTGTCGGTGATGCCAATCGGTAGCCAGTCATTTTTTTTAGGTTCGCCGCAGGTTTTTATAGCGTCAGGTACCCCCAAATATGATCTAATAAAGGTTTTAACCCCCTAATTGCCCCTAGTTAACCCTTTCACCAGTGATCACCATATAAGTGTTACGGGTGACGCTGGTTAGTTAGTTTGCTTTTTATAGTGTCAGGGCACCCGCCGTATATAACCCAATAAAGGTTTAACCCCCTGATCGCCCGGTGGGTGATATCAATTAGGTTTTAGCGTCAGAGAGGGTCTGCGTCACACCCCAGGCAGCGTCAGGTTAGTGCCAGTAACGCTAACACCCACGCGTAAAGCATACACCCCCCTTAGTGGTATAGTATCTGAACAGATCAATATCTGATCTGATCAGATCTATACCAGCGGTTTAGGGTTCCCAAAAACGCAGTGTTAGCGGGATCAGCCCAGATACCTGCTAGCACCTGCGTTTTGCCCCTCCGTCCAGCCCAGGCCACCCAAGTGCAGTATCGATCGATCACTGTCACTTACAAAACACAACACACATAACTGCAGCGTTCGCAGAGACAGGCCTGATCCCCGCGACTCCAGTGCTGTAGGAGGTGATTTCACCACCACAGTTAAAAAAAAAAAAGCATATATGCCGAAGCATGGGGGCAGCAGGGGCAGCAGGGCGGAGGAGCAATTTTGCTCCTAATGCCACATACATACGGTCGAAATTCCGACGGAGGCTTGCCCGTGGAAACGTTTGACCATGTGTGTGCGGCATAACTTTTTTGCGGGAGGATGCCCCCATGCTTCGGCATATATAAATGGTGCATGTATGCCCATCATTAGAAGTGGGTGGATGAAGGGCGGTATTCTAATGGTGGGCATACCCACCGATCAATCTCTTTTTTCGTTCAGCCAACAGGCTGCATGAAAAAAAAAGATTACAATACATGTCCAACAAGGACCAGCAACGTACTGGTATGTTGCTGGACTTTGAATGGTTATACCAGATTGATGCCTGCGGGTTTAGGCATCATCTTGGTATCATTCTTTTCAGCCAGCGGCCGGCTTTCATGTAAAAGCAATCACAGCGGCTAATTAGCCTCTGGACTGCTTTTACAAGCAGTGGGAGGGAATGTCCCCCCCCCGGATATAAAAAGCGCCATTGGGAAATTGGGAAAGCATTTTATCACACCGATCTTGGTGTGGTCAGATGCTTTGAGGGCAGAGGAAAGATCTAGGGTCTAGAAGACCCCAGTTTTTTCAAAAAAAGAGTACCTGTCACTACCTATTGCTATCATAGGGGATATTTACATTCCCTGAGATAACAATAAAAATTATAAAAAAAATAATATATGTAAGGAACAATTTAAAAATAAAATAAAAAAGCAAAATTAATAATAAAAAAAAAAAAAAAAAAAAAAAAAGCACCCCTGTCCTGCCCTGCTCTTGCCCAATGGCGAACGCAAGCGTCGGTCTGGCGTCATATGTAAACAGCAATTGCACCATGCATGTGAGGTATCACCGCGAAGGTCAGATCGAGGGCAGTCATTTTAGCAGTAGACCTCCTCTGTAAATCTAACTGGGTAATCTGTAAAGGCTTTTAAAGGCTTTTAAAAATGTATGTAGTTTGTCGCCAATGCGCGTTTGTGCAAAATTTTAAAGCATGTCGTGTTTGGTATCTATGTACTCGGCCTAAGATCATCTTTATTATTTCATCAAACATTTGGGCAATATAGTGTGTTTTAGTGCATTAAAATTAAAAAAAGTGTATTTTTTCCCCAAAAAATGCGTTTGAAAAATCGCTGCGCAAATACTGTGTAGAAAAAAAAAATGCAACACCCACCATTTTAATCTGTAGGGCCTTTGCTTTAAAAATATATATAATGTTTGGGGGTTCAACATAATTTTCTTGCAAAAAAAAAATATGTTTTCATGTAAACAAAAAGTGTCAAAAAGGGCTTTGTCTGCAAGTGGTTAGAAGAGTGGATGTAAGCTTCCTAATGTTGTGTATAAAATGCCAGAACAGTTCAAAACCCCCCCAAATGACCCCATTTTGGAAAGTAGACACCCCAAGCTATATACTGAGAGGCATGTCGAGTCCATGGAATATTTTATATGTTGACACAAGTTGCGGAAAAAAGACAATTTTTTTTTTTTTATTTTTTTTTTGCACAAAGTTGTCACTAAATGATATATTGCTCAAACATGCCATGGGCATATGTGGAATTACACCCCAAAATAAATTCTGTTGCTTCTCCTGAGTACAGGGATATCACATGTGTGAGACTTTTTGGGAGCCTAGCCGCGTACGGGACCCCAAAAACAAAGCACCGCCTTCAGGCTTTCTAAGGGTGTAAATTTTTGATTTTACTTCTCACTGCCTATCACAGTTTCGGAGGCCATGGAATGCCCAGATGGCACAAAACCCCCCCAAATGACCCCATTTTGGAAAGTAGACACCCCAAGCTATTTGCTGAGAGGTATTGTGAGTATTTTGCAGATCTCGCTTTTTGTCACAAAGTTTTGAAAATTGAAAAAAAAAAATAAAAATTTTCTTTCTTCATTTTCAAAAACAAATGAGAGCTGTAAAATACTCACCATGCCTCCTCAGCAAATAGCTTGGGGTGTCTACTTTCCAAAATGGGGTCATTTGGGGGGGTTTTGTGCTATTTTGGCATTTTATGGCCTTAGAAACTGTGATAGGTAGTGAGGAGTGAAATCAAAAATTTGTGCCTAGAAATCCTGAAGGCGGTGCTTGGTTTTCGGGGTCCCGTACGCGGCTAGGCTCCTAAAAAGTCCCACACATGTGGTATCCCTGTACTCAGGAGAAGCAGCAAAATGTATTTTGGGGTGCAATTCCACATATAACCATGGCATGTGTGAGCAATATATCATTTAGTGACAACTTTTTGTAATTTATTTTTTATTTTTATTTTTTGTCATTATTCAATCACTTGGGACAAAAAAAAAAAATATTCAACGGGCTCAACAGGCCTCTCAGCAATTTCCTTGGGGTGTCTACTTTCTAAAATGGGGTCATTTGGGGGGGTTTTGTGCTATTTTGGCATTTTATGGCCTTCGAAACTGTGATAGGTAGTGAGGAATGAAATCAAAAATTTGCGCCCTTAGAAATCCTGAAGGCGGTGCTTGGTTTCCGGGGTCCCGTACGTGGCCAGGCTCCTAAAAAGTCCCACACATGTGGTATCCCCGTACTCAGGAGAAGCAGCAAAATGTATTTTGGGGTGCAATTCCACATATAACCATGGCATGTGTGAGCAATATATCATTTAGTGACAACTTTTTGTAATTTTTTTTTTTTTTTTTTTTTTGTCATTATTCAATCACTTGGGACAAAAAAAAAAAATATTCAATGGGCTCAACATGCCTCTCAGCAATTTCCTTGGGGTGTCTACTTTCCAAAATGGGGTCATTTGGGGGGGTTTTGTACTGCCCTGCCATTTTAGCACCTCAAGAAATGAGATAGGCAGTCATAAATTTAAAGCTGTGTAAATTTCAGAAAATGTACCCTAGTTTGTAAACGCTATAACTTTTGCGCAAACCAATAAATATACGTTTATTGACATTTTTTTTACTAAAGACATGTGGCTGAATACATTTTGGCCTAAATGTCTGACTAAAATTGAGTTTATTCGATTTTTCTTATAACAAAAAGTAGAAAATATCATTTTTTTTCAAAATTTTCGGTCTTTTTCCGTTTATATCGCAAAAAATAAAAATCGCAGAGGCAATCAAATACCATTAAAAGAAAGCTCTATTTGTGGGAAGAAAAGGACGCAAATTTCATTTGGGTACAACATTGCATGTCCGCACAATTTACAGTTAAAGCAGCGCAGTGCCGAATCCCAAAAACAGGCCTGGTCCTAATGGCCCGAAATGGTCCGGGGCTTAAGTGGTTAAAAAAACATTTTTTATAGGGACAGAAAACTATAGGTAGGGAGAGTGTCAGTGTGTTTTACTGTGCTAAACCTTGTTTGTAGGGACAGGGAAGGACAGTGAGGGAAATTCTCATTGTGCTATACTGTGCTAAAGCATTCCTCATCAACCATCTTTAAAAAAAAAAAAATTTATAGGGACAGAAAACTATAGGTAGGGAGAGTGTCAGTATGTTTTACTGTGCTAAACCTTGTTTGTAGGGACAGGGAAGGACAGTGAGGGAAATTCTCATTGTGCTATACTGTGCTAAAGCATTCCTCATCAACCATCTTTGAAATCCTTGTTTTTTGGACAGTCAGGGAAATTGTCATTGTGCTATTCTGTGCGAAAGCAATCATCCTCAACCATATTTAGAAATCCTTAAGTAAAGGGACAGAGAAGGACACCTGAAGGTAGCCCTTATTGCTTTTTTCCCATCTCCCTGCAGGCCATCCATTAGAATGTCTGGAAGGCAAACAAGGAGAGGCAGACAGTCAGGAGGCAATAAAAGAGGGCAAGCAGGCTCTGTGTCTGGGGGCAACAGTGCTGGTCGTGGACGCGGTGCATTGTCATCAGCACATGGCCATGGGACACGCTTGTCCTTCTTTTCGGCAGCTGGACATGTTGAGCCACATCATGCCGAAGACTTGGTAGAGTGGATGACCAAGCCCTCCTCCTCCTCCTCATCCTCTCTCACCCAGGCTCAGGGTACTGGCAAAGCAGCTGCCAAAGCGTCCTCTTCCCTGGTATCAATGTCAGACTCATCATCAGTCACTCCTTCCCTAGACCCACCATGTCCTCCTCCTGAGGAGTCCCCCGAACTGTTTGAGCACAGTGTTGGGTACATGCTCCAGGAGGATGCCCAGCGTTTCGAAGGGTCTGATGATGAAACCCAGCTAGAGGAAGGCAGTAGCGTGAGAGCAGACAGAGGGGATGCTCAAGAAGGACACCAATCTGGCAGTCATGTTCCAGCAGCTGCAGCATACTGCCAGATTGGCTCCAGTGATGAGGAGGGAGGGGATGATGAGGTCACTGACTCCACGTGGGTGCCTAATAGGAGAGAGGAGGAGGAGGAGGATGAGGAGGAGGCACATCTCCAATGAGGCAGGATGCCCTTTGGTGGCCAGCGTAAGGGCAGTACACCGACGGAATCACACCGCAGAGCTCCGCCTGTGCAGGGCGCTGCCTCTGCCCGTCATTCAAAAAGTTCTTTGGTGTGGGCCTTTTTTGAGGCTAGTGCATCAGATCGCACAGCTGCTGTTTGCAACATATGTCTCAAGCGTATATCGCGTGGCCAAAACATCAGCCGCTTGGGTACCACATGCCTGACCAGACATATGTTGACCTGCCATGCAACTCGTTGGCAAGCCTACCTCAAAGACCCACACCAAAGAACAAAGCGGACCTCTCCTTGCACCGCATCAGCTGGGATCTCCAACCCCACTATAACTTCAGTCCTCTCTGAAACATGCACTGAGAGGAATGAAGGTGTAGAATTAGGTGTGTCACAGCCAAGTACTTGCGGCCACTCTGCTAGCAGTACACCGACGTCCGATTCTAGCAGGCAAATTTCCCTGCCCCAGCTGCTGGACCGTCGAAAGAAGTTCACTCCCAGCCATCCACATGCCCAGCGGTTGAATGCTAGCTTGGCTAAATTGCTAGCGCTTCAACTGCTGCCTTTTCAGTTGGTAGACTCGGCCCCCTTCCGTGAGTTTGTGCAATGTGCGGTTCCTCAGTGGCAGGTTCCCAAACGCCACTTTTTCTCACGGAAGGCTATTCCGGCTCTCTACCGGCATGTGGAAGGCAATGTCTTGGCCTCACTGGACAGGGCGGTCAGCGGTAAGGTGCATATTACCGCTGACTCATGGTCCAGCAGGCATGGACAGGGACGTTACCTTTCTTTCACGGCCCATTGGGTCACTCTTTTGGCAGCTGGGAAGGATGCAGGACAAGGTGCAGTAGTGTTGGAGGTTGTTCCACCGCCATGCCTCCAAAATGCTACTACTGGTTGTGACACACCTCTCTCCTCCACCCCCTCCTCTTCTTCTTCCTCCATGGCCTCTTCCTGTGCTTTGTCCTCTGAACCAGCGGTGCTCCGTAGGCGTTCAAGGGGCTACGCAAGTACGCAGGCAAAAAGATGCCATGCCGTGCTTGCGCTGGTGTGTTTGGGGGACAGAAGCCACACTGGGGCAGAGGTCCTGTCTGCTCTGCAGGGCCAGGCCGAGAGGTGGTTGACGCCACGCCAGCTTAAGCCAGGAATGGTGGTTTGCGACAATGGCACCAACCTCCTCTCCGCCCTCCGACAGGGACAACTGACCCATGTGCCCTGTGTGGCTCACGTCCTTAACCTGGTGGTGCAGCGGTTCTTGGGCAGGTACCCGGGCTTACAGGATGTCCTGAGGCAGGCCAGGAAAGTCTGTGTGCATTTCCGCAGATCTTATAATGCCAGTGCTCGCCTGGCTGAGCTGCAAAAGGAGTTGAACCTGCCCAAGAACCGCCTTATATGTGACATGCCCACCAGGTGGAACTCAACGTTGGCCATGCTGCAGCGGCTGCACACGCAGCAGAGGGCCATCAATGAGTACCTGTGCGACTACGGCACCAGGACAGGGTCAGGGGAGCTTGTTTTTTTTTCTCCACGCCAGTGGGGCATGATCAGGGATGCATGCACTGTCCTGGCACCATTTGAGGAGGCCACGAGGATGGTGAGCAGTGACAGTGCATGCATCAGTGACACTGTACCTCTTGTCCACCTGTTGGAGCACACGCTGCGTGGAATAATGGACAGGGCACTTGAGGCAGAACAGAGGCAGGAAGAGGAGGACTTCCTTGCCTCTCAAGGCCCCCTTTACCCAGACAGTGTTCCTTCTGTCCCACCCATCGCACAGGAAGAGGACGAGGAGGAGGAGGATTGTGTCAGCATGGAGGTGGAGCCTGGCACTCAGCAGCATCAACAGCAGCAGTCTTTTAGGGATGATTTACAGTCCCAAGAAACCCGTGGACTTGTACGTGGCTGGGAGGAGGTGGCTGCGGATCATGTCGTCCTTAGTGACCCAGAGGACTCCGGACCGAATGCCTCAGCTAACCTACGCTGCATGGCCTCCCTGATCCTGCAAAGTCTGCGGAAGGATCCTCGTATTCTTCGGATCAAGGAGAGGGACCATTACTGGCTGGCCACTCTCCTTGATCCACGGTACAAGGGTAAGGTTGCGGACCTTATGTTACCGTCGCAGAGGGAGCAGAGGATGAGACAACTCCGGGAGGCCTTGCAGAAAGGTCTGTGCAACGCGTTCCCAGAGACTGGGAGGTTACAAACTCCTGGTCCTGGACAACGAGTTGCTGAGGCTTCGGCCAGTCAAAGAAGGAGCGGTGGGGAAGGTGGCCGTCTGACCGATGCGTTCAGACAATTCTTTAGTCCGCAGCCCCAAAGTATGATCGGTTCCAGCAACCATCGCCAGCGTCTGATAAACATGGTGCAGGAATATCTAGGGGCAAGGTCAGACTTGGACACCTTCCCCACCGAAAATCCTCTGGCTTACTGGGTCTTGAGGATGGATCACTGGCCAGAGCTTGCACAGTACGCAATTGAGCTACTGGCCTGTCCTGCATCCAGCGTTCTTTCGGAACGCACATTCAGTGCTGCTGGAGGATTTGTCACGGATCACAGGGTGCGCCTGTCCACCGACTCGGTTGATCGACTGACTTTCATCAAGATGAACCAGTCTTGGATCACCACCAGCTACCACACACCTGATGCTGATATAACAGACTAATTGATTTTAACATGTCACATCCCTTCAAGACTGATGCTGATGCTGAGTGCCTGTGCTGTTATGTTGACTGGCTATCCTCCTCCTCCGAGTCCTCAATGATACGATTGATGATGATAGCTTGGAAGATCATTTTTGTTTATGGTTGCCGCCACCAGTGCCTAACGCCCAATTTTTCAGCCCCTGTTTAACAGGGGCGTGTAATTACAATTTTTGAAGCAATACTTTGCAACAGGGCTCATTGCTGTGCTCCAAGTACAGTATCTGTGAGGGGTTGCAGTGTTGTGCCACCAGTGCCTAAGGCCCAATTTTTCAGCCCCTGTTTAACAGGGGCGTGTCATTACAATTTTTGAAGCAATACTTTGCAACAGGGCTCATTGCTGTGCTCCAAGTACAGTATCTGTGAGGGGTTGCAGTGTTGTGCCACCAGTGCCTAAGGCCCAATTTTTCAGCCCCTGTTCAACAGGGGCATGTAATTACAATTCTTGATCTAATAATTCACAGCAGGGCCCATTGCTGCACCCACCAAGAGTAACTCTGAGGGCTTACAGTGTTGTGGCAACGCCACCACCACCACGAAAGGCCCAATTTTTCAGCCCCTGTTCAAAAGGGGCATGTAATTACAATTCTTGATCTAATAATTCACAGCAGGGCCCATTCCTGCACCCACCAAGAGTAACTCTGAGGGCTTACAGTGTTGTGGCAACACCACCACCACCACCACCACCATGAAAGGCCCAATTTTTCAGCCCCTGTTCAACAGGGGCATGCAATTACAATTCTTGATCTAATAATTCACAGCAGGGCCCATTGCTGCACCCACCAAGAGTAACTGTCAGGGCTTACAGTGTTGTGGCACCAGCACCACCATCAAAGGCCCAATTTTTACTACCACTGTTCAACAATTATATGTAATTACAATTCCTGATATAATAGTTGACAGCAGGGCGTTCCAGCACCAACCAAGAGTAACTGTGAGTGCTTACAGTGTTGTGCCAACACCAACAACTAAGGGGCCTATTTCTGCAGAGTATATACGGCAGGTCCCTACTTTCAAACATCCAACTTACAAACGACTCCTACTTGCAAACGCAAGAAGACAACAGGAAGTGAGAGGAAATCTACCCCTAGGAAGGAAAATTCTCTCCTGTAAGAATTAATATGGGAGAAAGGTGTCTCCTCTGTACTGATGCTTTATCACCAATCCTTGTTTCAAGAAAAACACCACATTTCAAAAACAGTTGTCATTGGGACGGAAAGTGAGGTGAAATGTTCTGAACAGGGGCACAGACAGCAAAACAAATGTTACAGGGGTGATAACCCTTACCTATGTTTTCCAAAAAGTTTAAAAATAGATTTTTGGGTTGGAGCTACACTTAAACAATGTACCTGTTCAAAATTACAAACAGATTCTACATAAGAACAAACCTACAGTCCCTGTCTTGTATGCACCGCCTGTATACGGCTGTTCAGAGTATATAGGGCCTTTTTTATTTTATGTGCGGGGTTCCCCTTAATATCCATACAAGACCCAAAGGGGCTGGTAATGGGCTGGGGTAGGGGGGGGGGGGGTCATGGGGTAGCTATGCCATTTTTCTTAAAGATTTTCATCCATATTACCGGGGACCAGACATTACATTAAAGCCGCAAGCAGTTTTAAATGGCTTTTTTTTCCTTTAGAAGTGTCATTTTGTGCAGGGACAGTTCTAAACACGGGAAACACGTGGCACTTCACAGGCATACTTTAGACACCCCCCAGGTACGATATTTAAAGGAATATTTGACTTTTTTTTTTTTTCACTTTATGCATCATTAAAATGACTGCTCCCGAAAAACTACCGTTTTTAAAACTTCTTTTTGCATTGATACATGTCCCCTGGTGCAGAACCCGGGTTCCCAAACCCTTTTTAGGACAATAACATGCATAATAGTCGTTATAATTAGCACTTTAGAATTCGAACGTTCGCATCCATTGTATTTAATAGGGTTCTAATGTTCGTACGAACTTTCGGTCCGTTCGCGGGTTCTGGTGCGAACCGAACCCGGGGGTGTTCGGCTCATCACTAACAAGGACCATGGAAGTGCCTGAACAAGGACCATCATGGCAGGATCACTACGTATTATTGCAATTTTGGTGATTGGGTTTACTTTATAGTATAGGTTTTGATGGACCTTTGTTACTTAGAAGATAGGTGTCGGGACATAACCTAACATTGATATGTCTAAACAATGACTCAAAATATTAGGCCTATGTTTACACCGGTGAGACTTGTCATGCGATTTGACAGGTCCAAATCGCATGACAAGTCGCACCCTATTGTCGGCAATGGAACTGTTCAAATCGGTACGGCACCGCCAAGTCGCCGTTGCAGCGATTTAAAAAAAAGGTTCCTGCACTATTTTTTGCCATTTCAGGTGTGACTTACATAGACATCTGTGCATCAAGTCAGCCAAGTCGCACCTGAAGTCGCACTGACCATGTGGCTTTGAAATTGTGCGATTTCAAGTGAAGTCACACAATTTCAAAGTCAAATTTGGTGTGAACAGGGAGCTAAAAGCTTCAAGTTTTTAGGGAGCTTTGGGAGTAAAGATATTGCAATCATTTTGCAAATGGAAGCTAATAATCAGCACCTTGTGGTGCCTGGTCTTCAGTTCTAAAGCTACTTTTTTTGGACAACATCTAGTGATAAGCACGTTGTCACCTGGACGGTGCCGATAGGGCCACCTATGACTCAAATTTTGGCCAATTCAGCAGTTTTAGTGCCCATTCACACTACAGCGTCTTGGGATCCGACTTGTGTCGCCCCAAGTCGCGCGACATGAGAAATTCCATTGAAGTCAATGAGAGCCGTCTTAATGTACACTACTGAAGTCGCCCCGACTTCAGAAAAGGTTCAAAATCCAAAATACGAAGACCAAAAATTGCCGCTCCAGGCAGATTACGTTTTGGAAAGATGTTTCTCTCTCAGAGACCAAGGGTGCCGGCAATGCACATAGCAATGAAAACAAAAATGGTGAGGACAGCCGCACTCCAATCCAACGTATGTTTATTGAAGAAAGACAGGCACTACAAAAAACCAGCATAAACCAGGACAGCTGACGCGTTTCACACTTGTTCAGTGTTTACTCATAGCTATGCTAAGCTAAGTCTTTCTTCAATAAACATACGTTGGATTAGAGTGCGGCTGTCCTCACCATTTTTGTTTTCAGAAAAGGTTCCTGTACTACTTCTAGGCGACTTATACCCATAGATTTCAATGGAAGTTGCCTCCAAAGTCGGATCAGTGTCTTAACTGAAGCAACTTTACAGGAAAATAAAATCGTGTTCTCAGGCAAACCCCTCCCTCCCACAGAGCTGATTATTCTGTGATTGGCCACTGGCAAAGTCGCCTGTCCTGGAGGCGACTTGAAGTCGCGTTGTAAGTCGTCCCCAAGTCGCCTCGCAAAGTCGCCCTGGAAGTCGCGTTGCCCCTGTGTGAACCGGCACTTACAGCATATGGATAGCATTGTATTTATTTTTAATTTTCAAAAATAGGAACTCTTGCAGGTTTTTATTGTTGTGTTGCGTTTGTGGTAAAAACTGAATTTCTCTAGTTTTGGATAGAGTGGAGATGGATTAGGACACTTTTCAGGAGATCCCCCCCCCCCCTCTCTATTTGTCATGTTTACCATATCATTTAGGCTCGGTTCACACCTATGCGAATTGGATGCGACTTACAACGCATCCAATTCGCAAGACATTTTAAAATACATAGATTTGTATGAGACTGGTTCACATATTGCATTTAAGTGTAAATGGGAGATCTGAGGTATCTTTGCCCCCCAGATCTCACATTTAGGAGGTCCTGTCATGCTTTTTTTCTATTACAAGGGATGTTTACATTCCTTGTAATAGGAATAAAAGTGACGTAAAAAAAAAAAAAAAATTTAAATGGACTGTGTAAAAATAAAATAAATAATAATAATAAAAAAAATGTAAAGCGCCCTGTCCCGCCGAGCTCACGCACAGAAGCAAACGCTTACATAAGTCGCGACCGCACGCATAAACGGTATTGAAATCACACGTGAGGTATCGCCGCAAACGTTAGAGTGAGAGCAATAATTCTAGCAAAAGACCTCCTCTGTAGCGCAAAACTGGTCACCTATGGAGATTTTTAAGGGTCAAATTTTGTCGCCATTCCACAAGTGTGCGCAATTTTGAAGCGTGACCTGTTGGGTATCAA
The DNA here is from genome assembly GCA_029206835.1 of Rana muscosa. Taxonomy (NCBI): domain Eukaryota; kingdom Metazoa; phylum Chordata; class Amphibia; order Anura; family Ranidae; genus Rana; species Rana muscosa. The sequence continues at coordinate 46,541,521 of CM055128.1, forward strand.
TTTATTTAGCGTAACATTATCTTTCACAATATAATAAAAATAGGGCTAACTTTACTGTTTTCTTATTTTTTCATTCAAAAAAGTGTATTTTTTTCCCAAAAAATTGCGTTTGTAAGACCGCTGCGCAAATACGGTGTGACAGAAAGTATTGCAACCCTGTTATTTTATTCTCTAGGGTGTCTGAAAAATTTTTTTTGGGGGTTCTAAGTAATTTTATAGCAAAAAAACCTGATGGCACACAGTTGTGGGGCATCTGCAACGCTTTCCGATTTGCTTGAATGAGTCACGCTCAGCGGGGGCTTGCCACTTGCTGATCGCGATATGTTGGATAATTTTTGCCACAAGTGCAAGGCAAAGCACTGCGACCATCACACGTGAACATCCCTGTTCGCTGCCATTAAAGCTCAAGGAGGGCGCTAAAAAAGCAGCTCGACTGTGCGTTTTTATCTCCCTCAACCATCAACTGTCTAAAAGAGTTGTTAAAAGATCACTTTTTTGCAACATTTGCTTTTGGAAATAGATTTTTTATTTTTGTTTCCCTTTTTAAAGAAATAGTGTGATGGAGTTTATAAAATTATTATTTTATATGAATGATCTTTCTCTCTATTATCTACTCAAATATGGGTTTAGAAATTTAGTATAGGTTAAATGACTCTTGTATACAGCTACTCATATGGTCTACTGCCCAACCCTCAGGAATTTAGAGTAATTAGCAACCTTCTGAGAATGTGTCCGCAAGGATATGCACACACCAAGATATATGTATACAATAAGAAGCTTATTGATGTTCATATTGGGAACTAGAAGGTTAATGTATGCTAACTAAGAATATAAGTTAGAAGTATTTTGGGTAAATCTTATAACCGGACAGTAGTATTATTTTCCTTGATTGAAAAGTCGTAACAGAGATATTGATCCCGGAGTGAAAAGTGAGGAACAGATGTTTCTTCCATCCCCCACATCTTGATTCACTCTTCAACTCACTCTTTAATGAGTCAGCCAATCATATGTACATGTTTGTGATGACGATTGCTTATGTCACCTTGTCTGTATAAGCTGGATTTAAATAAAAGAACTTCCTGTTCTGTTGAGTCACAGATGAGAAAGAACCAATACTGACATGTCTGTTCTCAGTGTGTAATTCTTCAAGCAGGCCTGCATGTATATTCACACCATAAATTTGGATCAGCGGCAGAATAGCGAATAGTATTGGGCCCGAACCGATCTATTACAATAGTCCTTAATAGTGTGAATCTGCAACATGTATCTTATGGTGCATTCACACTTCGTATTTTGAAACCGTAGGCCGAATTACTGCGATTCTACCTGCAATTCCAAATCGCATTGGCAATTGCTGCATAACATGGAAGGCACATTTGGGTGCCTTTATTCCTAATGACACCCCAAATGTGATAGGATTCTGCCGTGATTGTCGTACGACAGGATCGTTGCAGCAATCACAGAAAATCGCGCCTTTAAAAATCATGTGAAGCTTGTTGCCCGAAAAGGAGCAGGAGCTTCTTTCTGGACGACAAACACGCATAGGGCAGCTTATTCAACATTTTACAAATGTAGCCAGAACAAAAAGAGAGGGTAAATCTTCCCCATCTGCTCCAGAGACAACTAAAAGGAGAATTCCTTTACTTTTACTTCCAATTGCATTTTCAGTATAGGAAGTAAAGGGAAGCAAAAACAAAAACAAAAAATGAAATGTCGGTGGTTTCAGCTAATCCTCCACACTATCCAAAATATAAAAAAAATAAAAAGTTTAAAAAACATTTTAAATACATTTTTTGCGGGTGAATGTTTTCAAGTTTTATTCTCTGCAATTTGAGTAAATGAGTAAATGCTGGTAATACTGCATTATGGCCACTAGATGGTGCCAAGGAGCATATTAACTTCCGAATATAGTCAGCGCCATCTAGTGGGCATGATGTGGAATTTTTTGCATTTACGCTTTAAACCACAGAGAATATAGCCTGGGAACATTTGATTTTGCCTCATTTGTACAGAAATAATTTACATGCAGTTTCAATGAATGAACAGTTATGCAATTATTATTTTTTAAATACACCCCTTAGTCATAAAAGTATTACTAAAACCAGGAGCCTACATTCACTATATCTGGTCTCCCACAGTACACAGATCATGGAGATGCAATAGTTTTGGTAAATATAAATGTAGCGGGGTGTTCCCCTTTAATGCAGAGAGACAAGAAGTTCCAGGTGAGAGGTGAGTCAGGAGGAAGTAAAGAGACATTATGGAAGTGAAAGCAGAGGAGAGAGAGACTACATCTCCCAGTACATCTTGCAGCACCCAGGGTGCATTGCTCCAGAACAGAGACTGCTGGGGCAGACTTTATAAAGGGGAGGCGGAGTTTTGGTCGGCCTCTTTGGACCCCCCCTCTCCTAGCAAGAGGATGTCTGTGCTGAACTGCTGTGTGCACAAGGCCTGAAGCCTGGGCCGTGTGCTCCTTTCCAAAGAGCCCTCTGCCAGCCTAGCAGAGCCTTAGAGACATCTAATCCTCCTTGCTGCAGTACACCAGAAGGATTGAAGACTTGGATGTCGGTGGATTCCTGTTCCTAGACGAATCGATGGAGGAAAGGGACTTGGACTTGTCCAGGTGGTGAGAGCTGTTTAAAGACAGATCCTTTATCTTTACTATTCGTTGGGATTACAAAGTTGTTCTTCAAGTGCACCACCGAAAAGATTGCTAGTGAATATTGTTTCACTGAACTTCCTTTTAGATCAGTCAGGCCTGACTGCATAGGTAGACATTGCTGGGTGTTAGTCTACCCATGAGGGGAAGTAGCTGTAAAAGGGCAGCGCTAGAGTTGCATAGCAATACTTAATTATTCTGATTACTCTGTTTATCTTTATTACTGTTTATTGCAGGGATCTGCAACTTGTTATACTGTTGTTTATTACTTGCCCATTAGCCTCAGTAAAATATCTGGGTAAAGTACATTTGGTGTCAGTTCCGCTTACTTTAATAGGAGTTTTAAAGTATATTCTGTGTATGTTTGTTATAGGACTGCGTCACCAACAGTTGCGGTCACGCGGTCCTATCCCTCTATCACCAGCTGTGCCACGGGAGGTTAGAGCCGATTGCCAGGGGTTGACAGCAGTGCACTACAGGGCCCAAATCAATATCAGCGGCTCTCTTAACTGGGGGTAGCGCTACACGTGGGGGCTCGTCCGGGATCCTTGTACGTTGCACGCTGCAATCAAGCCGGTCAGAAGTACCAGCATGGACCCGCTGGCAATGTCACAGTGGTGCGCAGCGATTGGCGCCGATCCAACCGCGGCGGTAGTCATTGAAGGAAGAGGAGATAAAACAGCTCGTATTGTTACTGTCTCCGAGCCACAAAGCATGGGTGATGGATTTTAGGCCAGATCCAGTGATCTCGTTTACATACGCACTGGTAGAATGGAAAAACGAAATCCCAGAGCATTTTAAAAGTCAGAGTATACAAGCCATAGATAATCAGATCTATCACTTGATACATACGCTGCCAGTGAAGGAAGAATGGTTTCAGACACCAAAGCCATCACTCCCACAATTATCTCCACCACTATCCCCTAAAGCAGAAAAGCTTAAGGAACTATTAAGCCCGGGATCACCGCTGGCCGCTATAGGGCCTGAATTGTTGAATGCTCTAGGAGACCTTGTAATTAAGTGCCTGAAAAGCAGTACGGTGCATGTGGAGGCCGGTTACCAGAAGCTTAGCACCTTCTCAGGGAAGCTCCCCGTCCCTGCGGGGAGGAAGATTTTGACACTTGGGTGGAACAGGCATTGCAGGCAGTAGAAGCATGGGAGGTGCCTGAGGCACAGAAGAGACAGCGAGTCTTAGAAAGTCTGAAAGGTGCCGCGGCAGAATCGGTGAAGAGCTTCCGGTTTGGAAATGAAAACTGTACAGCTCAAGATTGCCTGGCCATGCTGCAGGAAGAGTTTGGTCAGCTGGAGAAGGTGTCAGAGATGATTTATCAAATTGAACACACTCTCCAGCAGCCGAATGAGAAACTGTCAGAATATGTTAGAAGGCTGAACAGGCAGTTATGCAAGATTGTACTGAAGAAGGGAATGCTGCACAAAGATGCAGATGAAGCACGCATGAAGCAGATCATGAGGGGAGCGCGGCGCTCAGACCCGGTCTGGCTGCACCTGAAAACCTCAGGAGGAGGAATGTCACTAACCTACTCTGATCTAATAAAAATTATTAGGGACGAAGAGGCGCTGGAGGAAGATCAGCAGGTGGCCAAGGCGAATGTCACACCTGTACCAGTGTTGGTACATTCGGTCAAGAGCCCAGAAAGAGAAGCGGAGGTTGACACTCTGAAATCGCAAATGGCCCAAGTGTTGGAGATGCTGACCTCTTTGATGGAGAAAGATCAGAGAAGACGAGAGAAACCAAGCCCAAGAAAGGAGTTGTTCCCGAACACCTCAGCACCGGCCCCCCTACAGGACCGAGAAGAGGTGATTTGCTATAACTGCGGAGGGAGTGGCCACTTTGCAAACGTATGCTCCAGCCCAAAGAAGAAGAGAACAGATAATTGCAAGCCGGCGGGAAACTCCAAAGGGCCCCGGTGAAGGAGTCAACCGGGTGCCCATCATCTTCAGTGCGCTCCAAACTAAAAAAAAAGGCCAAGAATGGAGGAGACAAAACTCCTAGGAGGAGGTATAGTACACCCTCACCAAGATGTACCCCAGAGGGAGGGGGCAAGACCCCTCAGTGGAAGTACAGCACCCCAAAGAAGGAACATCCACCTAAAAGGAACAATAACATCCCTCAGCGGGTTTGTGCCCCCATTGAGAGGGAGAAAGTCAATGCATGCCAGGCTCAGGAAAAAATTTAAGTCCAAAAGGAGCAGGGCAAGGGTCGAAAGCCAAAAAAAAGAGGTGACCCCAGTCCGGCCATACCCAAAGGAACTGGTGGGCCCGTCTCCTACTGTGCCCATTCAAGTGGAAGGAGTCTATACTAAAGCTCTTTTGGACACCGGAGCACAGGTGACTTTACTATACCGGGACTTCTATGATAGGCACTTGAGTCATCTGCCTATCCAGAAGATAGAAGAGCTGGAGATATGGGGACTTGGAACCCAGAGTTTCCCTTATGATGGGTACCTGCCCATAAAGATGACTTTCGACCCATCCGTGGCTGGGAAGGCTGAAGTGTTTGACACCCTGGCAGTTGTGTGTCCCCGGCCGCCTGGAGCCAGCAAGATTTCCCTGATCATTGGGACAAACATGGATCTAGTCAGGAGACTCCTGACCCCTCTAGTGAAAGAGAGAAACCATTCAGCCACCAAAATCCATCCCATGCTAAAGACGGCCTACCAACGACTGGTCTTAGAGCAGAAGACCCCGGGAGAGGGGATAGGGAAGGTGTGGAGACTTGGCAGAGAAGGAGTAGTGCTACAGCCCGGAGAAGTAACCTGTCTTAGGGCCACTGTGAAGCTTTCGTGGGAACAACCTGGCCCCTTTGTCATGCTGGAATCAGACCCAAGGGAAGAGTCCTCAGGCCTGGAAGTGATACCAGAAGTGATTCCGTTCAAGGCCCTGAAGAAGGCCCATGGCAGAGTTCCGGTGAGTGTTAGGAACACTACGGGAGGACCCATGGAGATCCCTGCCAGAGTGTTGCTTGGTCAGGTGAGCCCTGCTGCCCCGGTCACTTGGTCCGAAGTCAAGGGGACGGGTGACGGAGGAGATGTTTGGGAGAAACTGTCCGTGGAAAACCCGAACCTACCCAGGGCTTGGAAAGAAAGAGCCAAGGCCCAGCTGTCCAGGTGGGAGAAGATCTTTTCCGAAGATGAATTCGATGTGGGGTGTGCAAGAAGTGCCACCCATCGGATCCGCCTCCAAGAAGATAAGCCCTTCCGAGAGAGGGTCAGGCGGGTCCCCCTGGCAGATCTGGAGGATCTGAGGGAACAACTTGTAGAACTAAAGAAGACTGGTGTGATCCGGGAGTCTAGAAGTCCCTATGCCTCCCCAATCGTGGTGGTCAGAAAGAAGAATGGGTCGTTGAGGCTTTGTATCGATTACAGGACTCTCAACAGGAGAACCATCCCTGACCAATACACCACGCCAAGGATAGAAGATGCCCTACAAAGTTTGTCTGGAGCCAAATGGTTCAGTGTGATGGACCTCAAGAGTGGGTACTATCAAATCCCTATGCACCCAGAAGACAGGGAGAAGACAGCCTTCATAACCCCGGTGGGATTCTTCGAATTCAATAGGATGCCTCAGGGTCTGTCTGGAGCTCCTGCTACCTTTCAACGCCTTATGGAGAAGACTGTTGGAGACATGAATCTTATAGAAGTCCTTGTGTACTTGGACGATGTCATTGTCTTTGGAAGAACCTTGGAAGAACATGAAGCCAGGTTGGAGAAAGTATTGAGAAGACTCAGCGAAGAGGGACTTAAGCTTTCCCCCGAGAAGTGTCGGTTCTACCAGTCTTCTGTGAACTATCTGGGGCACATAGTGTCTGAAGAAGGGGTGGCCACAGATCCTGAGAAGTTGGAAGCAGTCACTTCCTGGCCACGACCCACCACAGTAACAGAGCTCAGATCCTTCCTGGGGTTCTGCTCCTATTATAGGAGGTTTGTGGAGGGGTTTGCTCGGATTGCCCGCCCGTTGAATGAATTGCTAAAGGCAGAAGGGGAAGAGGATGACTCAGGGCCCAGGAGGCCTGGTGAGTCAGTTCAAGATCAGTGGAACCCAAGGTGTGAAGAGGCCTTTCATGCTCTGAAGAGGAGCTTAACCACTGCCCCAGTCCTGGCCTACGCCGACCCTACCAGACCTTATGAATTACATGTGGATGCCAGCCATGAGGGTCTAGGTGGTGTACTCTACCAAGAACATGAAGGACAACTGCGACCAGTGGCCTATGTGAGCAGGAGCCTGACCCCCTCAGAAAAGAATTACCCCACTCATAAGCTGGAATTCCTGGCCCTCAAATGGGCGGTAGTAGACAAGCTAAAAGACTACTTGTATGGGGCAGAGTTTACTGTGAAGACAGACAACAACCCCCTGACCTACCTCTTCACCACCGCGAAACTAGATGCCACCGGACACAGGTGGTTGGCCGCATTGTCTGGATTCAACTTCAGTCTGAAGTACAGACCAGGAGCCGGAAATAGGGATGCAGATGCCCTGTCCCGGAGGTCTCATGCCACGACAAATGACTGGGAAGATTGGACCCAAGTGGCACCGGACGGGGTGCGGGCCCTTTGTCAAGGGGCTGAATTCCAAGCCAGAGGAGGCTCCAGAGCAGTGGGGTAACTCAACTGGAGGAAGACAACCTACCGAGACTGTCCAAGAAGGAGTTGAGGTGTGACCAATTGGAAGACCCCATGGGGAGATTGGTCCTCGAAGCCCTGGAGAATCAGGATCCCAACAAATTCCTACATCACCCCTCAAAGGAGGCTCGCCTGTTGAGGAAGGAATTGGACAGGCTACAGGTACATCAGGGAGTGGTCTACCGAAGGGGCCCCTCTGATGACTCAGAAGATAAGTGGCAGTTATTTCTTCCAGAGAAGCACCGAGAGACTGTACTAATTGCCCTGCATGACCATCATGGTCACCTAGGGGCAGAAAGGACCTTCCAGCTTGTCAGAAATCGGTTCTATTGGCCCTGCATGAGGGCAGAAGTAGAGGAGTATTGCCATTCCTGTGCACGATGCATTCAGAGAAAGACCCTACCCCATCAAGCTGCCCCAATGGGCCATTTACAGAGTCAAGGCCCAATGGATCTGGTATGCATTGACTTTCTCTGCCTCGAACCCGACCTGAGTGGATTGGGGAATGTTCTGGTAATAACCGACCATTTCACCCGCTATGCTCAAGCTTTCCCAACCAAAGACCAGAAGGCATCCACCGTGGCCAAGATACTTATGGAGAAGTATTTTGTCCATTACGGACTACCACAGAGACTCCACTCAGATCAAGGAAGGGACTTTGAGAGTCGGTTGATCCGAAGACTTTTGGATTCATTAGGAATAAAGAAGACCAGAACCACGCCTTACCACCCACAAGGAGATGCTCAGCCGGAGAGATTTAACCGGACCCTGCTCAACATGTTGGGAACCTTAGAAACAGAGAAGAAGCAACACTGGAGTCAGCACATATCAGCCCTAGTACATGCCTATAACTGTACTACAAGTGACGCCACTGGCTACTCCCCTTATCGACTTATGTTTGGGAGAGAAGCAAGGCTACCTGTGGACCTGGCCTTTGGCACTTCTATAGACAATACCTCAGCTACATCCCACAAGGGATACGTGGACAGACTTAGACGTAGCTTGCAGGTGGCCTATGAACAAGCCCAGGCGGCTTCGGATCAAAGGGGGGCCCGCAACAAGAGAAATTTTGATCTGAAGGTTCGAGTGCAAGATCTGCAGCCCGGGGACCGAGTACTGCTACGCAATCTGGGGGTCCCTGGAAAACACAAGCTTGCCGACAGGTGGAGATCTGAGCCCTATGTTGTCTGTAGGAAGTTGCCCGGTTTGCCTGTCTACAAACTAAAGCCAGAAGGAAAGGTGGGTCCACTGAAGACGTGGCATCAGAACCACCTGCTCCCACTTGCTGAGGCAGTCAGAATACCTCCCGTGAGAGACTCCCCTGAACCGGCCTCTATCCTGGATATTCCTAGGCCGAACACTCGGTCCCAGACCTCTCGAGCCAAAGATGGGGAGGCCTCCCAATTGAGTACAGAAGAAGGTGGAGAACTGGACTGGCTGTGGCCTCCCTCGACTCTGGGAACGTCCGCCATAGATCTCCCAAATGGAGGGGATACCCCAGATGCAACGCTGAATCCGGAGGCTACTGAATTCATACCCTTCAGTCCCTCAGCTGATTACTGGGAAGATGTTCCTGACACTTGCGCAGAGAAGGACTCTAGAGATTCCATACGTCAGTTGACTTCTGAATCAGAGGTTCCAGAACCAGCAATGTTACCTGAACTTACTCCTGAAGAAGAGCCTGTGGTGCCAGAGTCAGAAGCACCAAGAGAGCAGAGGGCTCGCAGAGTCATCAGGCCTCCCAAGAAACTAACTTACCCCCAAATGGGGACGAGCTCAGAGGACTCTGTTGTAACGGCTAGGAGAAGTGTTGAACAACCTGATCCTTCCACCGTCCATTTGGTGGAGGGCAACCCCAGCTCACTCTCTGGCACAGTTAGGCAGGCCACTCATGGTAGTGTGACCTGTGGGCAAGAGAGTTCCATCCCAAAGTTTTGGTGGGAATTCCCTATGCCAACATCATGCTCGACATTGTCCAAAATGGTAAACAGTATTTGTTGAAGTTTATCTTTGGGGACCAAAGAGTTCAAGTGGGGGGAGTGTGTAGCGGGGTGTTCCCCTTTAATGCAGAGAGACAAGAAGTTCCAGGTGAGAGGTGAGTCGGGAAGTAAAGAGACATTATGGAAGTGAAAGCAGAGGAGAGAGAGACTACATCTCCCAGTACATCTTGCAGCACCCAGGGTGCATTGCTCCAGAACAGAGACTGCTGGGGCAGACTTTATAAAGGGGAGGCAGAGTTTTGGTCGGCCTCTTTGGACCCCCCCTCTCCTAGCAAGAGGATGTCTGTGCTGAACTGCTGTGTGCACAAGGCCTGAAGCCTGGGCCGTGTGCTCCTTTCCAAAGAGCCCTCTGCCAGCCTAGCAGAGCCTTAGAGACATCTAATCCTCCTTGCTGCAGTACACCAGAAGGATTGAAGACTTGGATGTCGGTGGATTCCTGTTCCTAGACGAATCGATGGAGGAAAGGGACTTGGACTTGTCCAGGTGGTGAGAGCTGTTTAAAGACAGATCCTTTATCTTTACTATTCGTTGGGATTACAAAGTTGTTCTTCAAGTGCACCACCGAGAGATTGCTAGCAAATATTGTTTCACTGAACTTCCATTTAGATCAGTCAGGCCTGACTGCATAGGTAGACATTGCTGGGTGTTAGTCTACCCATGAGGGGAAGTAGCTGTAAAAGGGCAGCGCTAGAGTTGCATAGCAATACTTAATTATTCTGATTACTCTATTTATCTTTATTACTGTTTATTGCAGGGATCTGCAACTTGTTATACTGTTGTTTATTACTTGCCCATTAGCCTCAGTAAAATATCTGGGTAAAGTACATTTGGTGTCAGTTCCGCTTACTTTAATAGGAGTTTTAAAGTATATTCTGTGTATGTTTGTTATAGGACTGCGTCACCAACAGTTGCGGTCACGCGGTCCTATCTCTCTATCACCAGCTGTGCCACGGGAGGTTAGAGCCGATTGCCAGGGGTTGACAGCAGTGCACTACAGGGCCCAAATCAATATCAGCGGCTCTCTTAACTGGGGGTAGCGCTACATAAACTACTAAATAACTTTTCTCATCATCAGTATATAGCAGTCTTGTGACTTCTATCAGTGTTTGGTTAAAGCTTGTTGGAGGAGTTTTCATTCTACTCTGACTGTCCTATGAGGCTGCATGACTCCTGCCCCTCTGTGTGGACAGTGCTGATTGGCCCTGTGCCGATAACATGCACTCTCCCAAGAAAGAACAAAAACTCTCTAGCAAGACACACCAAACTGAGCATGTGCAGAGTGCCCCCAAGGCTCTGTTCTGTCAGATCGATTGGGGACTGTGGAAGAAGGGGAGGATCAGAGAAGACAGGATCAAACAGCCTTTTTTTCACAATGCAGAGAATTAACCCCTTAGGTTCCACAGTGAGTATAACAAGCATGCTTTACTGCATATACAGACTGATTTTACTGTTGTGGGTTTAGTAACACTTTCATCCAGTTTTGGATTTCTGTAGTTAGATCAAAGCAGGAAAACCTCAGCTCGCCCAACCCAATCCTAGTTACTGCATGTATGTGTGGTAGTTTCAGCCAGCAGTCCTCTGCAGACCACGACCACTGACGCGTTTCGCCCAACCCATTGGTCATGTAGTCAGATCTAGCATATCCCCAGAGTGTACATCCATGTGGGTCCCATCCACAGATCAGAACACAGACAGACATCGGACCTGCGCAAATTTACAGTCATTGATTTGGACAGGCTGCCTGCACGGGTCTGCATGGAACTCCTGTGTATTCCGTACATGTGAAGAGACCTTTCACAGGGGTGTACAGATCGATACGCATATTATGGCCTTAGGCCCCATTCACACTTCAGCACTTTGTAGCTCGAAGCTCCAAAACGCCGGAGGAGAAAAAAAATCAATTCTCTATGGAGGCGATTCACATCTCCACTCCAAGTTGCCTGAAGCCAAACGCCTGAAGCTCAAAAAAGTTCTGGAGTTTTTTTTGTAGCTCAATCCGGGCAGATTTGAGCATTTTTGGCACATTTTTATTCTCGTAGAAATTAATGCAAACACACCATTTGCGCGTTTTTGCGCGCATTCACGCGTTTTTGCGCGATTTTCTGCTTAAATGAAAAGATGTAAAAATAAAATAGTAATAATATATGAATAAATAAATGTAAAATAAATACACAAATAACTAAAAATCATCATAAATAAATAAATTAAACTAATTAATAATATGTAATAATACATAAATAAATGATAACTAGCCCCTAACCCTAAAAAATATTAACCACTTGACCACTGGGCACTTAAACCCCCTTAATAACCAGACCAATTTTCAGCTTTCGGTGCTCTCACATTTTGAATGACAATTACTCAGTCATACAACACTGTACCCATATGAATTTTTTGTCCTTTTTTTCACACAAATAGAGCTTTCTTTTGGTGGTATTTAATCACCGTTGGTTTTTTTTATTTTTTGCGCTATAAGAGAAAAAAGACTGAAAATTCTGTAAAAAAATGTTTTTTTTTTCGTTTCTGTTATAAAATTTAGCAAATTACTATTTTTTCTTCATAAATTTTGGCCAAAATTTATACTGCTACATATCTTTGGTAAAAATAAGTACAAATTGGTGGATATTATTTGGTCTTTGTGAAAGTTATAGAGTCCACAAGCTATGGTGCCAATATCTGAAAATTGATCACACCTGAAGTACTGACGGCCGATCTCATTTCTTGAGACCCTAACATGCCAGAAAAGTACAAATACCCCCCAAATGACCCCTTTTTGGAAAGAAGACATTCCAAGGTATTCAGAAAGAGGCATTGTGAGTTTTTTGAAGTTGTAATTTTTTCCCACAATTCTTTGCAAAATCAAGATTTTTTTTTTCTCTTTTTTTTTTTCCACAAAATTGTCATATTAGCAGGTTATTTCTCACACACAGCATATGCATACCAGAAATTACACCCCAAAACACATTCTGCTATTCCTCCCGAGTATGGCGATACCACATGTGTGAGACTTTTACACAGCGTGGCCACATACAGAGGCCCAACATGCAGGGAGCACCTTCAGGCGTTCTGGAGCACCCAGGCCAATTCTGACATTTCTCTCCTACATGTAAAAATCATCATTTGTTTGCTAGAAAATTACATAGAACCCCAAAACATTATATATGTTTTTTTTAGCAAAGACCTTAGAGAATATAATGGTGGTTGTTGCAACTTTTTATCTCGCACGATATTTGCGCAGCAATTTTTTTAACGCGTTTTTTATGGAAAAAAAATGTTTTGTGCTTAAAAAAAAAAAAAAAACAGTCAATAAGACCCCACATCTCACCTCTAGGCTGGGAAGCCTGAAAAAAAACAAAAAAAAAAACAACAATCCTGGCTTTGATCGTAGCAGTGAGTCGGTAGAAGCACCGGAGGGCGGTGGGGGGGGCACATCCCCTCTCGCCGCCCGTAAGAATGATCAAGCGGCGGAACAGCCGCTATGATTGTTCTTATGGTGTAGAGAATCGCCAGGTGAAATAGCTAATATCTGAATGATGCCTGTAGCGGCACCCATCATTCAGATATGCCCGCACAAAGTCAAGGACGTCATATGACGGCCGGAGGGCGGGAAGTGGTTATTGCAGAGTATTGCCGGGCTTTGCGGAGTATTGCCGGGCATTGCGGAGTATTGCCGGGCATTGCGGAGTATTGCGGACTATGGCAGGGTATTGACGAGTATGGCAGGGTATTGCACGGGGTATTGCACAGGGGGTATTGCACAGGGGGTATTGCAGAGTATTGCAGAGTATTGTGCAGGGTATTGCAGAGTATTGTGCAGGGTATTGCAGAGTATTGTGCAGAGTATTGCAGAGTATTGTGCAGGGTATTGCAGAGTATTGTGCAGGGTATTGCAGAGTATTGCGCAGGGTATTGCAGAGTATTGTGCAGGGTATTGCAGAGTATTTTGCAGGGTATTGCGCAGGGTATTGCAGAGTATTTTCCAGGGTATTGCGCAGGGTATTGCAGAGTATTGCGCAGGGTATTGCAGAGTATTGCGCAGGGTATTGCACCGGGTATTGCAGAGTATTTTGCAGAGAATTGCGCAGGATATTTTGCAGAGTATTGCGCAGGGTATTTTGCAGAGTATTGGCAGGGTATTGCACCAGGGATGGCTGAGCAGGGATGGATGGATGGCTGGATCTGTGACTGCAATTGTCACAGATCCAGCCCACAGCGCTGCTGCCTTGATCTGCTCCCTCCCCCTCTCCTCTCACACTGTACCGATCGGTACAGAGAGGGCAGAGAGGAACCGGCGTCATCACATGACGCCGGTCTGTTTACAAGTGATCGCTCCGTCATTTGACTGAGCGATCACGTGGTAAACGGCCGCTATCAGCGGCGATTTACCGCGATTCGTGATGCGGAGTTTCCCGTGTGCGCGCCCCAGGGGGCGCGCGGGAGCGAGATTCTGGGAGGACGTTATATAACGTCCTCCCAGAGTTAAGCAACCACCTTGTCGACGTTATTTGTCGGCAGGTGGTTGCCAAGTGGTTAAATACATTATTATTTTTATTATTATTATTATTATTAAAAAGAATAATAATAATAATAATAATAATAAAATAATAATAAACACCCAAACAGAATTTTTTTTGAAATTATTATTAATAATAATAATAATAATAATAATAAGTTATTTATTTATTTTGTGTTAGGGTGTTTAGTTATTTATTGATATTATTTTACTTAATTTTTTTTCAAGGGTTAGGCGTTAAAGTGGTTGTAAAGGTTTTTTTATCTTAATGCCTTCTGTGTGCAGCAGCCCTCCTCAGCCCCCCTAATACTTACCTGAGCCCATCTCGATCCAGCGATGTTGCAGGAGTGTCTCGGCTGCCCAGAACTCCCCTCCTCAATGACTGAGACAGCAGCGCAGCGCCATTGTTGGTCAGCCAATGAGGAGAAAAGGGGGCGTGGCTGGACCGCGGCTCTGTGTCTGAATGGACACAGGGATCTGCGGCTGCTTACTGTGGGGGCACTCAACAGGAAGGAGGGGCCAGGAGAGCCGAAGAGGGACCCGAGAAGAGGAGGATCCAGGCTGCTCTGTGCAAATCCACAGCAACAGAGGAGGTAAATGTGCACAAATTCATCACGAATGGGATATTAATATATGAATTGTATGAACTTGCTGATTTAATTCCTACAGGTTTTTTTGATTTTTGGAATAATCCAATTTATTGCACAGTATTGTTCATTTTAAGGTATAAATCGCATATTTAGGGTATAAAGCACATATATTGAGTTGAATAGCGCCTACTTTATCTTTTTGGTTCAATTTTTTAGTGTGGTTCACACTTAAAAGGGGCAGCTGGCACATATTTTTAGCACAGGGTTGGCGCCTTTTATATTGAAAAAAAAAAACAGGTAAATAAAACATGTTTGTTATTTTTAACTAAAAAAAAAGCTAGACTTTAGTATCATTGAAGGTTAGGGGTCAATTATTTATTTATTATTACTTAGTATTCATTAATTGAATCTATTTGTTATTTATTTATTGGTGTATTTATTTGACATTTATTTTTTCATTTTATTTTTACTATTATTATTAGTAGTAAGTAGTAGTAGTAGTAGTAGTAGTGGTAGTAGTAGTAGTATTAACAACCTAACCCTAACAAAAATATATATATAATAATCCTAACCCTAACCCAACCTTAGCTGTAAAGATAATATTAAATGAATGATAATAATAAAAAAAAAAAGAAATAAAAGCTAATGGAAAAACTAAAAAAGCTAAAATACCTAGCAACAAATGATGCAACAGATAACACTTTTCTGTATTGGCTAATAAAAAAGCGCCAAAGCAAAACACGCTGTATAAAACTTGCAAGTTGCGCATAAAAACACGCCAAAATCGTGCAAAAAAAACGCGCAAAAAAAACCTGCTAAATGACGCTACGCTCAGGTGCCTTAGGGCCTTGTCACTTGGGCATTTCTGCTAACGCTAATTCACTCGCCACTGAAACTCCCTCCATCGTGAAGGGGCAGCGAGGAAACATCATCTAACTCTACAGCTAGCTAGGGAGCCACTGTATAACCACAGGAAAGTGATCTCTTAAAGAATGGCCCATAGCAGATAAATTATCCAGATTCTTGACATATAAAATATAAGCGTAATAAGCAGATAAAGACATTTTTAAAACAATTCTGAATAATCACTGTGTATGAATCAGCGATGGGAACTGCGTTTAATTGCCGCAACATAAATAACAAAAAAACAGAATTCCAGCAAATCAGCCGGCATATCAGCACACAGCGATTCTCTTCTTCAAATGAATTTGTTTCATCTGATAAATGGTTTTATAAAAAGGTGAATCACAGTTATGCAGGAAATTGCAGGCTCAGCCCACTTCCTGGTGTAAATCAATAAGACAAAATCTAATATCTACTCTAGTTTGTTATTATTGCAGAGAAGTATTAAAAGTTACACAACAATCAGCGGAAAACAAGGTACCGTAACATCTCATCAAATTCAGCAGAAGGTAAAGCTGAACTCCAGGCAGATGTAAAAGACACTCATGCAGCTTTGAATTCAGTAATACATCTTCATAGTTGCCAACAGTCCCAAATTTCCCGGGACAATCACGATTTTTGGACCCTTGTCCCGGATTGGGTTGTGCCTAACCATAACTATTCTTAAAAATGTCCCCTCCCACCTATTGCTACCTATCTGGCCCACCCCATGTAAAATAAGATCTGTATACTTACCTTTTTCAACCTGCTCTGGTCATGTGATCCCACAGCTCCAGTTCCCCTGTGTCAGTGAGCAGCCGGCTGCAGGGGAGAGGAGGGGACGCCGACAATGGAAGGGCTATGGAGTGATGTCACCCCTCCCAGAATTCCCAGCTCCGGGGAGCCGGAGCTGCAGGATCACGTGACCAGGCCAGAGCAGGCTGAAAAGGGTTCGTATACAGATCTTTTTTTTATTTCATAGGGTGGGCAGGATAGGTAGGAGGGAACATTTTTAAGAATCCTTATGTATAGGCAGGAATTTCACTTTAATACATCATTAAATGATTTTTTTTTAAATACAAGCAGTGCAAGTCTCTGAATTCGACTTGATATCAGCCACTTGAATCCCCTTGTATGGCAGATCTCAGAGAGGAGAAGAGAGAAGCAGCACAAAAAGCCTGTCAAGTGTGTTGTAGTGCAAAAAGTCTGCTGATAAGAGGAGAAAGCAGAGTGATAGGGAGGTGAGTACATCACTGTACTGCTTCTCCTTACACTGTCTAGTCACAGAGTGCAGAGAAGATCTGTAGGTGAAAGTGAAACTGCAGCAAAGAAAAAAAAATCAGGTCGTTTTTATATATAACCTCACACAATTTGTCACATTGTAGTGTCAGCAGCTATCCTCCTTCTCGGTAGCGCAGTCATTTTTACACATTATTTTACAGAAATACAAAACTTTTGGCAGGTGAAGCAATTTATCTGTGTACCTGGAGTTCAGTTTTAGTTTACAAGTCTTATATTTTTGGTTGGAAATAAATAAATAAAAGTATAATCTCCAACCACTTTTTTTGCCATAACGCTAAAGGAAAAAACACAGCGAGAAAATCAGATAACCCCAATCTAGCCATATAACATCATTGCTTATAATCCTGCTTAGTATGAAATTAATGACTGGTGGGTGGCGCAGATTTATTAACGTGAATCATTGAATTGAATTGAATATTTAATATTTCTTCTTAAAAAAATGTTAACAGTGTGTACATTGTAAGAAATACATAATACAACCATGTCAGTCCAGTCTTACACCCACTGGTCCATCATTTTAATTCTTTAAAGAGAAACAGAACATTAGGTAAGATTCATAGATGACATTTCTTTCTGTCAGTTAATTATTTATCGAGAATAGTTCTATTAAGCTCAACTTTGATCCCACTGAAAATCAAGATTTTGGCTTAAAATGAAGGGATGTTTAAAAATCACGAAATGCAAATAATTTACACTTTTAGACTCGTAAAGGAGGAGAAGATAATATGTGGAAAATGTTGTGCCCATGGCTTCCCCCTTATCTACATCATACAGCTAACATAGAGCATAACATTATTACACTATTATATTACGAGAGCTGACCTTCATTGTTTACCTAGTTTTGTTCAACTTAGATTTGACATGCCAAGAAAAGACCTCACACAAGACTCAGAATTCAGATCTCTGCACACGTAACTGTCAGTTTAAAGTCAAAGGCAGCCATTCTCAGCCAGGGTTTAGTGGAACCCTAGGTTTCCTCAAGAGGTTGCTATGGGTTCCCTTAGCTTTGGCAGATTAACCTCCTAGTTGATGGTGCCTGCAGAGTTCCAGGACCAAACGCCACTTGGCAAACCAGCAGCATGGCACCAATATATTTTTTTCCAATTTTAAGGATGGCCATCACTGTGAAGGGAGCATTCTTCCTACTGACCACCAATGTAGTGGCATTTTTTCCACTGACCCCAGATGAACTGGTTTTACCTGGGGTTCCCTAAGACCTTAAAATATTATTTTAAGGCAGGGTCTGCCATAAAAAGTTCACCATTTTCCAATGCCCAGGGAGCCCCAGGTGACGCATACTTTTCGTTATTCTTAAATGATTGTTGGGTGGTTATATGTGGTCAATTTAGATACAAATAATGCTTGTTTTTTTACCACATTAGGTTAAGTGCACTTTTTAAACACATTGGTTCCTTTATTGTAACTAGGAAAATAAAGTATGACTTGTGGCTCAGTATACAAAGCTATAATGCTCATTATTTGCCATAATTGTACGTTTTTTGCGATGAGACCAGTCCATCACATAGCTCAAAAAAACAATGCTCATGGCAGATATCAAGCGTGGTATAGCTTGGTAAATTAAGACTACAATCACTTAATTTTTGCCCCTTTCTGCCTGTCCTTTAAAAGCTGTCCTACTAGCTTAAGTTTTTCTTGGTTTAAATTAGCCTACCTTTAGGCATGTGCAAGAGACCCTAAGCTGTGTATGTATTGAGTTATCTCAAAGAAGGCTGTCAAGGTTCTGCTGGGGTTCCCTTTGTTTACCTTCAAAGAAGGCATCTCTAGAACCTCTGAGGCTACCGCCCAATTGGTTGTCAGGGTTCTGCTGGGGTTCCCTCTTTGTTCACCTTTAAAGAAGGTATCTCCAGAACCTCTGAAGCTACCACCCAATTGGCTGTCAGGGTTCTGCTGGAGTTCCCTCTTTGTTCACCATCAAAATGGCATCTATAGAACCTCTGGAGCTAGCTTCCAACTGGGTGTTAGGGTTCTGCTGGGGTTCCATCTCTGTTCACCTTCAAAGGCGGAGTCTCTAGAAACTCTGGAGCTAGCTCCCAGTTGTCTGTCAGGGTTCTACTGGGGTTCCATCTTTGTTCACCTTCAAAGAAGGCATTGCCAGAACCTCTAGAGCTAGCTCTTAATTTGCTGTCAGGGTTCTGCTGGGGTTTCCTCTTTATTTGCCTTCAAAGAAGGCATCTCTAGAACCTCTGGAGCTACCGCCCAATTTGCTGCTTCCAACTTGATGTTAGGGTTCTGCTGGGGTTCTTTCTCTGTTCACCTTCTAGAACCTCTGGAGCTAGCTCCCAGTTGGCTGTCAGGGTTCTACTGGGGTTCCATCTTTGTTCCCCTTCAAAGGAGGCATTTCCAGAACCTCTGGAGCTAGCTTTTAACTGGCTGTCAGGGTTTTGCTGGGGTTCCCTCTTCATTTGCCTTCAAAGAAGGCATCTCTAGAACCTCTGGAGCTACCATCCAATTTGCTGTCAGGGTTCTGCTGGAGTTGCCTCTTTGTTCACTATCAAAAAGGCATCTCTAGAACCTCTGGAGCTAGCTTCCAACTGGCTCTTAGGGTTCTGCTGGGGTTCCATCTCTGTTCACCTTCAAAGGTGGAGTCTCTAGAACCTCTGGAGCTAGCTCCCAGTTGGCTGTCAGGGTTCTACTGGGGTTCCATATTTGTTCACCTTCAAAGAAGGCATTGCCAGAACCTCTGGAGCTAGCTCTTAATTGGCTGTCAGGGTTCTGCTGGGGTTTCCGCTTTATTTGCCTTCAAAGAAGGCATCTCTAGAACCTCTGGAGCTACCGCCCAATTTGCTGTCAGGGTTCTGCTGGAGTTGCCTCTCTGTTCACCTTCAAAGAAGGCATCTCCAGAACCTCTGGAGCTAGCTCCCAATTGGCTGTCAGGGTTCTGCTGGGGTTCCTTCTTTGCTCACTGTACTTCCTAATTTTACAAGAATGTGCCATACAGAAATCAAACTTAAAGACTGACTTTCTCAACAAGCGTTCCATGGAACATCAGGGTTCCGCCAGAGGTTTCTTGGGGTTCCTTGAGCAGTGAGCAGAAATTGATTAACCTCCTGCCTAATGGTGCCCTAATAGTTCTGGCATCAACACCATTTGGCAGAGCTAGAAGCATGGAACTATTGAAACTTCTCCTCTTGTTTCTCATGTAAGCGAACCCTGACACTAATAGGTATGTTAGTTGTCTGTTGGGGGGCATACTTCCTAATGACTAATGTAGGGCACATTCTTCCCAATATCCAGCAATGTATGGGGGCCCTAGACAGACCACCATATTATTGGGCATTCTTCTCATTGAAGATTAGTAACGGGGTACTCTTCTCACTAACCACCAGTTTGGGGGAGCCCTTCCTTTCACTTACCACCTTTGTGGTATGGCCAATGTACCATTAGGTTTAGATATAATAATTTTAGCAGGTGTTACCTGAAAAATCAAGGGATCCTCTGAGGAAAAAGAGTTAAAAAAGCTGTTTTAAGGACTCCTGGCACTAAAGTAATCAGACATGAGGAGCAATAAAGTATCCAAAGCTCAACTCACTCTGGGAGAGCAAGAAGCAACACTAGGAACCAATCAGGTGATAAGGATCATGCTGACAGGCAGAAAGAAGAGAAAGATCGCCTCATCAACCTGCTGCTGCTCCTTAATTGACCCATCATAGACGGGGGGCAGAGAGGTGGCCAAAATGTATAGCATAACTGCAGTAGAGAAACGTAACGTCATCATGTTGACAGAGAAGTGTAAATCTCAGGACTGAAAGAACAAAAATACAAATACTTTGGCATGTAAAACACCTCCCCTATTTGTACATCTGTGTATTTAGCTGCTTGCCTGGAGTTCAACTTAATAAAAAGGGTAGACTTATTTTGTACATACTGAAGTTTTTCTGGCAGACTGTCATCTTAATGCAATATTTAGGACCTGGGTTTACTTCTCTCCCCATGCAAGTCAATGGGAATGCCAAAGCAGCTTGAAGCAGGTCAGAAGGAAGTAAATGAACTCTAAATGATCTCCAAAGCATCTCAAATTGATCTCAATCGCAAGCCAAATGCACCTGAATGTAAACTGTACTTGTCCATCAACAAAGCCCGTCCACACGGGCCCCCCAGTATGTAGTCACTTAAATATGATTGACTGGGGTTGGACCTTACTATTTGCACTGTTGGTGGTCTGGCTATAGCCTTGTGAAGGATCAAACGTTTTCTCAGGTAAAATGATCAAGTTCTAGAGTTCTAGGTTAAACTAACCAGTCAAATGTATTTTTAAAAGAAAAATGTCTTTACATAGCTATAGATATATAATAAGCAATACTGATATTGAAGAAAGCATGATTTTCTCTAATCTCCCCAATACTATATATAGATATAGCTCAAAAAAGCAGAAACAATCTTTATGCAGAACATTTTTGTTATGCCTCTTCTTATATTTTTATTCCAAACACTCACATACAGAAATCATAGAATCAAGTGGTGACCAGTAAATTAAAATGATACAAATGTTTCTCCTGTTCTCTTTTAGCTGTTGTGTTTCTTAAAACAAGTCCTCCCATAATTAACATGTCCATTGTACTGTTTTAGTTACTGGCCATCTCTGCTCCAAAAAAATGGAGTTAATCCTAATAGAAAAAAAGTTCTGTCAATTATGTTATGAAGACTGTTACTTAGAGGCAACCCTTCAGCTGTTTCGAGAGACAAGTTTTCTCAGAGAAGTGTACATTTCCAAATATTTACAGCTAAGCTTATTGCTGCATTTATTTATTTTATTTATTAGGTATAAAGCTATTTTTTATGGCAGATTTAGCTACAGCTCCCTATCTGCTCACACTATTTATTTTTATTTTTTTATTTTACATCCAAAAAATGTTATTTTGAGAAATAATGTGTTCTTGTGTAAAATTATAAAGCCTATGCAAAAATTAACAAAACAAAATTTATCAACGTGCATACTTATGCATGTACATTGATAATTAAAAGGTATACTTGCAAAAAAAAAAACAGTATACATGCACATTATGCTAAATCTGCAATTCAGTTATTTGCAATAAACAAATATCATAAATTACTGGAGAATATGCAGAAATAAATATTTTTTTTTTCTAACACATAACAGACTCCACGTCCATCTAATATTGGACTGATGTTTATTAAAATTAATTAAATGTGGCAAGCACATAAACTGAAAGCTTTATGGGACCAACAAATTCAGCAACCTTTCAAGGTCTTCTTTAAACATGATAATTAAAAAAAAAAAAAAAAAAACACAAAATCTATTAATATTATTTATCCTGATTGTCCACAATCAGAAATAAATATTTTCTCTTACATAATAAGAGTCATAAAAAAATCCAAGCTCTTTCATTAAGAGATGAAAAGCTATTCCTTACTAAGAAGCATGTCCTTAACACGTGACATTCAACAAAATTTTGTAATGTCATGTTTTGTTTTATTAATCTTTCCGTTTATTTTTTTTCTACATGAGTACATTTACCAAATATCGCCGTTGGGTGAACAGGTATTTCTTTCATATTCTGCTCTCAGTGCCACGTGAAAACCAGCAGGCCGAGAACGACATCCTTTTAAAACGTTTACAACAATTCATTAATGCAGGCAGAGAATGCCAAAAAAATTGATAATCTATATTTAACAACTTTTGTATGTAATAATTCTGACCAGCAGGGATTGAAAAAAAAAAAAAAATGTTTCTGTGCATTAAATTGGCGAGCCCATCCAAGGAACAACTGTTCTGTCAAGACCTTCCAGCAACGATTCTTTTGCCTTCTCAGAGAAATAGGTGTGCTTCGTCTTCTTTTTGTGCTCAAATTGTCGTAAGAAACAAGTCTGAATGTAGCTGACTTCAATGGAGAAAGCTGGTTTTTAAGACAAGTCTTCAGCCAGTTCTATTCGTTTTTTTTTTTTTTCTTTTTTTTTTTTTTTGTGAAGAAAAACTCCAAGCAAGTTCGACCGGTGCTCACAAAGCAAACCCCGGAAATGGCACACTAGAAAAGGTATGAGGCAGTAAGAATGAAAGAGGCTCCATTGTGTAAGGCCATCTTTGTAATCCTTGAAGTCTTTCCTTACTGGAAAAGCCGGGATCCACAGTGAGAGAAAAAAAATTGTCTGTTGCCAGTCCCATCAATGGACTTGGGATCCCAGAATCTTTTTAGCCCTCGTGAAAACTAAAAAGAAAACAAGAACGTTTCAGATCTTGTCATACCCATTCTTGCACCGGCCGTTTGTAATAGGTCACGTTTTGTTGCACCCCCTTGTTCTTAAACTGGAAAATAGTATATACCAAGACCAAGATGCACAGGGACAAGATACAGGGAATGACCACCGCTATGGCATTGACGGTGCTGGGAACGTCATTTATTGTCACCATAATATCCACATCGTCGTGCGGTATGTGGCGGTCTTTGCTGTTGTCCACTTCTTTTTGGTTGCAGCCCATCCAGTCTTTGACAATCGACCTCGGGTAACCCAATTCCACTAAAAGCTTTTGATTATCAAACTTCCAGTATTCCTTTCCTTTGTAGAAATAGGTGTAAGCTGTGAAAGACAAAGCGTTTAGAATTATGCAGTAAATTAAAGCCCAAATCCAGACAATTGTTTTATTATTATTATTATTATTATTATTAATAATAATAATAAAACATTTTTGGCTCCTTGGAGTTTTTGAAAATAAAAAGCAGCTCAAGCTGCAATACTCACCTCAAATCCATAGCTTCCCCTGCAGTATAGTCAGTGTTTATCTGGCGCTCCAAATGGAGTAATCCTTAGGGCTGTAATAGCTGGATGGTGATGTATCCATAGGTTGGGTGGTTGGAAAAGAAAGGGGTATTAAGGGTTGAAAAGGAAGGCAGCCATCCTTCAGAGTGTGTCCAGAACTCTGCAAGACATGCAAGGAAAAAACAGGGAGGGGGAGGCGCCGACCTGAGTGTAGTATTAAAATGAAGACTTTAAATAGGATATGATTAAAAACACTTACAAGATGATAGAAGATGCATGCTCGTCAAAGTAAAGTGCAGTCCTGGCATTCCACATGGCTCTGTGGGTCCCACTGCTGTTCCGAATAGCTGGAAAAGATTGGGCAGCTGGCTGGAATGGATCACAGTGTTTCTCCAGGAGCAAGGAACCAGGAAGCTCCACACTGACCAGCATTGACCGTGGAACAGGAAGTGATGTCATCCGTTTCTAATTGGACCAAGGCAGGGCTGGAATCTTGTCAATCAGGGCTGCAGTGGTGAAGGCAATGCGCTCAGAGCTGGCTGCTTCTTCCATTGGTCCAGCTCAGAGCGTGTAGCCTTCTCCACTGCAGCCCTGATTGACAAGATTCCAGCCCTGCCTTGGTCCAATCAGACGCCGGTGACATCACTTCTTGTTCCACGGTCAATGCTGGTCAGTGTGGAGCTTCCTGATTCCTGGTTCCTGGAGAAACACTGATCCATTCCAGCCAGCTGCCCAATCTTTTCCAGCTATCCAGAACAGCGGTGGGACCCACAGAGCCATGTGGAATAGCAGGACTGCACTTTACTTGGACGAGCATGCATCTTCTATCATCTTGTAAGTGTTTTTAATCTTATCCTATTAAAGTCATTTTTTTAATACTACACTCAGGTCGGCGCCTCCCCCTCCCTGTTTTCTTCCTTACATAGCTTCCCCTGCAGTACTTCAATTTCACTACAAGATGTCCTAATTCTGGGTTGAATGACACCTAACATCACATTGAGGAAAAACTTTGAATGTAGTGCATCATGGCCCTGCTCGCTTAGGGTATGGTGACCAGATTTTTAAAATGAAATCCGGGGACATATTTTTTTTTCTGCCCCGCCGCCGCCTGCCTCACAGCCTGTCAAGTCGGCCCCGGCTACTACTGGGTGGGGAGCGGAGGAAGATCACTCCGCCAGGGAAGGCAAGGAGATAAGCAGGCAGGCAGCTGGCTGGGACTTGAACCAAGGCAGAAGAACATGCGAGCGGAGCTGAATGGGCATGCACCCGAAACTGAAGAAATATTCCCTCCGCTCCGACCAGCACATGATCATCAGAAAGGGGCACAGATAATGGAAAAAATACACCCTCCTAAGCTAGTAGGAGCGGGGGGTGTAATTCAGATTTTTTTTAAATTCTGCACTGACTGTCTATGAAATTGCCCCAGCCCCTGTTCAAATCCAATCCGGGGACAAAGCCGGGGACAGACTTGGTCCGGGGACAGTGTCCTCAATCCGGGGACTGTCCCCTGAAACCGGGGATGTCTGGTCACCCTAGCTTAGGGTGCATCACCATGTTGCCCTTCATTTGTCGGATGAAGAATGCAGTAAGCAGCGCTCACATGATGACGTCAGCACTGCTCTCCGCAAAATCCAGCACCACCCACTGCCAGGAGAAGATTGGGAGAGGAAAAGGACCCTGCTTGGTCTAAAGACATCACAAAATTAAGCAAAAAATACTAGAGTTGGGAGGCATTGGATGGAAGGGAAGTTTGCACATTGGGGAAAAGTGGCATGGGGTGACCCCAGAGTTAGCCTTAAGGCTCCATACACGCTATTAGATTTCCTGCAGATTTTTGTCTTCAGATTTACCAAAACCATAAAATATGAGGTCAACCCTTAAGAGTTTCAATTAGTATGCAATCAGGCAGGCCCTTGCACTACATGGTTTTGGTAAATCTGAAGACAAAAATCTGCAGAAAATCTAATAGTGTGTATGGGGTCTTAGTAATACGCTTTTTTACTTGCAATGGCATACTGTAAGACATCTGTATAGGAAAGAATTCTCTACAGTAAAGCTGCATACACACTATACAACTTTTGTTGTTCGATTTCCTTTAGATTTACCTTCAACTATGTAGTGCAAGGGCTTGCCTGGTTGCATACAAATTTAAAGTGTTAGGATTGACCTCCTATTATATGGTTTTGGTAAAACTAAAGGAAAAAAATCTAAAGAAAATTATTTAGTGTGTATCCAGCCTAAAAATGCTCACTTTTACTGCAAAGTACCAACATCTAAACAGAATTGTAAAAAATTGTTGGAAGATTTCCCGCTACTCATATCCATCGTTAAAGTGATACTAAAGTCTTGTTTTTCTTTCTTTAACCACTTGCCGACCAGGATGAACAGAGTGATCTTGTGTTCCTGCTAAGCAGGAACACGGATCTCTCTGTTCATCCAGTGAGTCCATCCCCCACACAGTAAGAAAGCACCCCCTAGGGACACACTTAACCCTTTAATTGCCCCTGGTGTTAACCATTTCCCTACCAGTGTCATTAGTACAGTAACAGTGCATATTTTTATCACTGATCATTAATAAGGTCACTGGTTCCCAAAAAAGTGTCAAAAGTGTCAGTTAGGTGTCTGCCGCAATGTCACAGTCACATTTTTTACTAGAAATGGCGGCGATTACCGATTTTTAGCGGTAAAAATCGATAATCGCCGCCATTACTAGTAAAAAAAATTTTTTATAAAAAATGCCATAAAAATATCCCATAATTTGTAGACGCAATAACTTTTGCGCAAACCAATCAATAAACGCTTATTGGGATTTTATTTGCCAAAAACATGTAGCAGAATACATTGGCCTAAATGGATGAAGAAATTAGATTTTTTTTTATTATTATTATTGGATGTGTTTTATAGCAGAAAGTAAAAAATCTTGTTTTTGTCAAAATTGTCTTTTTTTGTTTCTAGCATAAAAAAAAAATTGCAGAGGTGATCAAATACCACAAAAATAAAGCTCTATTTATGGGGAAAAAAAGGCATCAATTATATCTGGGTACAGCGTCGCACGACCGCAAAATTGTCAGTTAAAGCAACACAGTGCCGTATCGCAAAAATGGCCTGGTCATGAAGGGGGAAAAACCTTTCGGGGCTAAAGTGGTTAAAAATAGCAAACATATTATATTTACCTGCTCTGTGCAGTAGTTTTGCACAGAGCAGGCCTGATCCTCCTCTTCCCGGGTCCCTTCGGTGCTCCTGGCCCCTCCCTCTTGTTGTTAGCCCCCACAGCAAGCAGCTTGCTATGGGGGCAACCGAGTCGAGCCACAGCTCCCTGTGTCCATTCAGACACGGAGCAGTGATCCGGCTCCGCCCCTTTCTCTCCTCATTGGCTCACTGACTTTGATTGACATCAGCGGGAGCCAATCGCGGAGCGCTGCTGTCTCAGCCAATGAGGATCGAGAGCAGTTAAGTCTCTAGTGCAACATCACTGGATCTAGTTGGACCTCAGTTAAGTATTAGGGGGTCTGATGCACACAGAAGGTTTTTTATCTTAATGCATAGAATGTATTAAGATAAAAAACCTTTTGCCTTTACAACCACTTTGAGGTTACTAAAGGAGAATATGGTTAGATTTTAATTGAGGGAATTGATACGACTACCTTTCAGGAGTCAGGAAGGGATTATTTTACTCCATAGTGTGGAAAATGTAGTTACTGCTGCTTAGAGAGTTTTGCTTTGCCTTCTTCTTGTGAAATCTGCTGGACATAGTGTGCTATCTAAAAGTTACATATCAAATGGTCTTTAACCCCGAAACATCATCGATCTGTAGATCAACCTTCTAAGGTATGTTCCTTACGTCACAAGAACATTAATTTATGTTCCAGAAGAAAACTAGGTCTCTGACATTCACAAGGCCCCCAAATAATGATCAGGAACCAATCAGGATGGTTCCTGATCACATGATTATAATATCAGCCAAGCATAATCACCTGCAAGCTGGAGAAGTTTGTTTATGAACAAACATCTCCAGCCTACCAATGACACAGTGCCTCTCTCTGTACACGGTGCCTCTCTCTCTCTGTATATGGTATCTCTCGGTATTTGCATAGGATTTTCTTGGGCACCAGCAGAAGGGGAATCATGGTGATGGAAGCAGACATATTTAAGTGAGTTTGAGTGTTTTTTTGAGTGTCTATCTTACTTTGAATCTGTTCACAGTTCACTTAAATTATACAACGCAGAAGTATCCGTATTTCCACCCTAACAGGTTTCCTTTATGTCACGCTTACCTCTAACGCAAGTGATAGGACACTATAGCGGACTTCTGTGTTCTTCACCTATAGCAGCCCCCTTTTCCATAAGGCAAGCAGGCCTACCGATACTTGGTTGCCCCCAGGATTTTTTATACAATACAATAGTGCCTGGCCACTATGCCAGGGTATGCACGAACTGAGCAAAGCAAACAGGTACTTGCGGTTGGCAGACAGGCAAGGTTCAGAATAGTCAGAGTCTCAATCCGAAGTCAAAAGGCAGGCAGAGTTCAGAGAAAAGTCAGTATCCGATCTGAGATTGTCAACAAGGTAATCCAATCTAGCAGAGCAGACAAACCAGGAGCTTGAGCAGGTATTACACATGCTATAACAATGAGACTGAAGGCTTGGCTGGCTTAAATCAAGTTTGGTCTTCACCCAGAGGCTGACCACATCAATCACCTTGAAGGTGGAAAGGCAGACAGGGATGCATCATAGCCAAGACCAGGATGCTGGAGTGAGACCAGCAACTGTCAAAGAACAGGAGCATTTACATGTCCTTGACATTTTAACCCTGACATTACCCCCCCCCCCCCCCGCGGAGGGGCACCCAAACCCTTAGAGGGATTCTGAACATCGGCCACCTGACCATCAGGTTGGGCATCCAGCACAGGACTATTATGTTGGACAATGATCAGATGATCAGCGAGGTCAGGTTGGATAGCAGGTGACATGTCACTGGAGTCAAGCTGGATAGCTGGAACACAGGCTGAATGCAGAGTGGTTTGAGGAAAAGGTCGAAGGCCCCACCCTGCCGAATAAAGCAGTATATCCAAAGGGTGGACGGAACTTCTTAGAAAAGTTTGAGCAGATGTAGTTGCAGTAGGGTGAGGCTCAATTGGCATGGGCTGGACCAGAAAAAACTTGTGCAGAGGCAGACTGGACTGCATCAGCAGGTGTAGAGACAGACTGGACCACATTAGCAGGTGTAAAGGCAGCAGAACTTGAAGACAAGTTAGCCTGGATGTGTGCCAAAGGGTGTCCAAGGACAGGCAAAAGTGGGGTAATGCAGAGGGCTTAGCTTTTAGGGATTTAGAGCGAGTACATGTTTTGCAAGCTTTTACATAGGAACAGGAGTCCTTATGGAGAGAGGGCAAACCAAAGCCCACGAGAAACCAAAGAAAACATTTTAGTAATCCCTGGGTGCCTGGCTGTCTTAGCATCACGTGTTTCTGGAAGCACTTTAAGCCTAAGTTGGAGGGTAACAAATAGCTTTCCAGGTAGTAAATTAGGCAGAACACTAGACTAAGCCTTTAAAATAGAGTCCAAAAGGTCAAAGGAAGTTTCTAAACAGGGCTCAAGGCTGCAAGACAGCGGGTAAGTCTGGTCTATAGGAGGAAAAGACTGTGGCAGTTGGCTGGAGAGGTGGCCTGTAGAGGATTCAATAAACTTGTCAGTGTCTTCTGGTACAGCAGTCATATATAGGCAAATGGTTAAGTAAAGTAGAGTTACATTTAGAAAAGTTGTCATGATCAAGATCCGAATAGGACTGTAATAAAGGCAAATGACTGGTATTGGCCACAAAAGAGTTTCAAATGGGCAACTGGTCAGCAGTTTTAATGCAGTTCTGGAGGCAGCTTTGGGACCAGGACCTAATCTCCCCTGTAGCCCAATCTATGTACGGGTTATGAAGTTTAAGCCAAGGATTATCTAAGATAAGAGGATAAGCAGGAGATGTTATCAAGCAAATTCCCCAATGGTGAGAGTAATAGGTAATAAGGTGACCAGACCCATGGATAAGGGAGAGCTATCAACAACTAAGACTGAAAATGGTTTGTGCACATTGGTCAAGGGAATTTGTAGATGGTGTGCTAGGTCCCTATCAATGAAATTGCTAGTGGCACCAGAATCAATGAAAGCTTAAGGTGAGAGGTGATGAGAAAACGTGGCAGAACTAAGTTGCGTAGGAACAAATAGTTTATCCCGGGGGGGACTTGGGATTGTATAGTCTAAAGAAGCAGACCCCACCCGTACTAGACTATTGGCATTTCCCAGATTATTGGGGCAGCTGGCGAAAAAGTGGCCGTGGTTGCCACAGTAAAAGCAGAGTCCCCCGGGATCTTCTTCTAGCCTTTTCTAGCCTTATACACAAAATTCTATAGTACCTGGCTACCATGCCAGGGCATGCGCGAACTGAGCAAAGCAAACAGGTACTTGCGGTTGGCAGACAGGCAAGGTTCAGAATAGTCAGGGTCAAATTCAAAAGGCAGGCAAAGTTCAGAGAATAGTCAATATCCAATCCAAGGTCATCAACGAGGTAATCCAATCTAGCAGAGCAGGGCAGACAAACAGGTAGCTTTATCAGGTATCACACACGCTATCACAAGCATGAGACTGCAGGCTTGGTTGGCTAAAATCAGGTTTGGTCTCCACCCAGAGACTGACCATGTCAATCACCTTGCAGGTGGACAGGCAGACAAGGATGCATCATAGCCAAGACCAAGATGCTGGAATGAGACAAGCAGCTGTCAAAGAACAGGAGCATTTACATGTCCTTGACATTTTAACTGGAAACAGTAATGGTTTTGAGCCAGTAGACACTGTATTGTAGAGCATTCTGGGTTTTCTAAAGAGAGATCACAGCAGAAGCTTCTCCCTTTGTGTCTCAATAAATTATTTTTTTGTAGGTGTAAACAGGAGCAGCGAGTTGGGATGATGGTAAGACACTTATTCAGCTTTCATTGTCATCTGAACTGCAACTATTTGGCTCTGTAGACACCTAGCCTTTAATAATATCAAATGTTGTTAGTTTTAAATGGATTGTGGAAGGATTAGAACCCCCCATCAAGTTAATATGGATGCCTATGTACCAGGGGTGGAGATTCACTCTCCCTATTTGCTATGTGTTTCAGAGCTGCCTTGCTCCTTTCTTAAAGTGGTTGTTAACCCACCAAGTGAAAATTACAGAATCCCCCTTAGTAATAATAATGCAGCTATATACCTGTGGGGAGAGGCCAGAGGAGAGCACAGAGGAGGACAGAGGAGAGAGCGGATGACAGAGGCACATAAACTGACCACGGTGTCAGGGCTCCGCAGCCATGATATACCGTGGTCAGCTTACACGTAGGAGGGCAGAACCAGGCAGGATCAGCCAGGTATTTCAAGTGATACAGGGGGCCAAATGACACAGCACAAGCACTGTGCTGCATAACATGCTTTAAGGGAACAGGATCTTTTTTTTCTTTTTTTTTTTTTTTAGGGTAACAAACGCTTTAAGCCTGGCTTGAGAAAGGAACCAGGCGGCTCCAAAAAGCATAGCCACATCTTTCTGCATATGACATCACTCTGGTCCAGCTCTGTGTTCTACAGAGGTCCCTGCTCCCTGGTGTTGAGACTGATTACATTACACTACCCAGCCAGCGGAGATAATTCCATTTCCTGGTATGGATTGATGCATACCCCTAGATGGCATAGTTGCCGGCACAAAACTTTTGATCGCAAGTGCTGTTTCTTATCACCTTTATGTGAGTTGCCATTGTCTTTCCATTTATTAAAGTTTTTTTTATTGCCACACTTAGTCTGGTGCCCTCTGGTTTCCCCTTGCATTTTACAGAGATTTCTTTAGTCTTTTGAGGTGCTGCAGCAAGCGTACCAGGATAAAAGGGATAGCCCTTTATGGAATTTGATGGGCATTATGAGCTCCTGTTTTTTCATCCCTTTATCACTTTCTTTTTATAATTCCCATTTTTAGTTGAACTAAATTTATCTTTTGCACCATTCTTTATTTTTAATACTCCTGTTCAATGTCTGCAGCTTCTGACTATCTCTTTTAGCATACAGTACCTGTAGTCAATGACCATCTCTTGTAGAATATCTATAGTCACAGACCATATTCTGCTTTACATTGACATCTCTAAACATCTCTAGGAGCATATCTGTAGTCTCTGACCATGTCTTGTTTCATATCTGCAGTCTCTTACTGTCTGTCTCTTGTAGCATGCCTATAGTCTCTGACTATCTCCTGTTGCATGTCTGCAGTCTCTGACCATCTCCTGTTCCAAGGCTGCAGTCTCTGATTATCTACTGTTCCATATCTGCAGTCTCTGACTATCTCCTGTTCCATGACTGCAGTCTATGACCATTTCCTTTTCCATGGCTGCAGTCTCTGACTATCTCCTGTTCCATGGCTGCAGTCTCTGACTATCTCCTGTTTCATGTCTACAGTCTCTGACCATCTCTTGTAGCATGCCATGAGAACATTAATCTATGTTCCAGCAGCGCACCAGGTCTCTGACATTCACAAGGCCCCAAATAATAACCAGGAACCACATCTGACATCTCTAGGAGCATATCTGTAGTCTCTGGCCATGTCTTGTTTCATATCTGCAGTCTCTTACTGTCTCTTGTAGTATGCCTATTGTTTATGACTATCTCCTGTTCCATGTCTACAGTCTCTGGCCATCTCCTGTTCCATGTTTGCAGTTTCTGACCATCTCAATGCCAGTAGTCTCTATCTCTTGTAGCATACAGTATCTGCAGTCTTCTGTACCATATCTGTAGTCTCAGACCATCTCCAGTTCCATGTCTACAGTCTCTGTACAGTCTTATATTATGTGCTGCCCTTTGGTGATGTCAGGGGCTGACCTTGAGGCCCAACACATCCAGTAAGTTGACCACCACTGCTTTAAAGTATTACCACAATAAAATTTGTACTTACTTCCTTCTTTGCTCACAAAGGCTCCTTGCGGTGCTTCTGGGATTCCTTTCCAAACCGTTATAGATTTTGGGTATCCAGGATCGGCCGTTTTCTTTTCTTCATTGTATCTCCAGTAGCGGTCCCCCTTAAAGAAGTAGGTCTTGCCAACTGACTCCCATCGTAGAGCTGTGTCGATTCCCTCCCGTGGTAGACAACTTCCCAACTCTACCAAGCTGTGTGGATAACCTGGCTCCGCTGTCACTTCCTTAAAGACCCAATATTTGTCACCTACAGTAAAAAGAGAAAATGTTTTCACAAAGCATTGCTATATATTTTTCACTTCCTGTTCTGCAATAAGGCCCCGTTCCCATGGGCAAAAAAATGTGCCGTTTAGGAGATATTCAAATTTGAGCAGCCGATGCCATCAACGGTGCAAGCGCACTGCACTCTGCATTGAGGATCAGTGCCGGGACAAGGTCATCTAAAGCCCAGGGCGAACATGCCAAACTGGCAAAAACACTGAGCACTAATCTGCATGCTTACCAGGGGGTAAGCATGCAGATTAGTGCTCAGTGTTTTTGCACACATTCCCTCTCCCCCAGTACAAATCCACCCCCCCTGCTGAAATCCCTCCTCAGCACAAATCTTTGCCCCCCCCCAAAAAAAGTTCACTCCTCCTAGCACAAATCCTCTACACCTAAAATGTCCCCTCCTAGTACACATCTTCTCCTTTCCCCCCACTTCTAATCCCCCCTCCCAGCCCAAATCCCCCCTCCTAGCCCCCCCCAAATATCCTCTTCTAGAGCAATACTTACCCACTCCCCCCCTCCAAATTCCCCTTTCCAGTACAAATCTCTCCCCCCCACCCCAATCTCCTTGTTGTGCCTCCCCACCTCATGATACCACAGTGCCCAGGGCAGCCGCCCCTCCTGCCCACCCGTTGTCTCGGCCCTGTTGAGAAAACACTGAGCGCTGTGTCGCAATCATGACTCTGGCGCACATGCATGGGAGTGACATCACAGCTCAGCCTTTCAAATGCCCAGAACATGTGAACCTGGAAGGAAGACTGGATGAAGATGGAAGTTCCGGCAGCGGTGACAGTGTGCAGCTGGAGGGCTTTGTTTGAAAGGTAAGTCTGCCATAATGTGCAAGTATGTGGTGCATACTAGCACATTATGGCATTAACCTGCAGGGGAACCAGTTTTTGTTTTAGACTTTACTACCTCGTTAACTGACCAAGGGGACTTTAGTCCAAAAGCAGAAAGTTGCAGTGATCCTACTGACTGGTAGATACCAATCCTTTGCAGGTCAAACAATAAAACTATATGCAATGATACATATGTAGCAGGGTCCCCATATTTGGGGGTTGCTATATTTGAAATTTAGGGGGTAGCCTGAGCATTAGTTTAGCTCAGGCTGTTTGGTTTCTTTAGGATTGGACTCTGCTCTGCTGCGATGTTGTCTGGTCGTACAGTTCCCTTTGACCTGCAGGTGGCGATGTTGCCCAGGTCCCAGGTTGAACCACAGGAAACATTGCAGTGTGATTGGGTGTCCTCTCTCGGCGGGCGTGCAGTGGGCGTAGTCGGCCTACTGTGAGAGGGTACTTAATGGGCAGGCGCCATTGGTGCGGGGTCTTGGTCTTCGTCCTCGGAACATACCCCACCTTCGGGGGCCCTCATGGCCAGGGGTGCGTGTGAATTTGCTGAGTCCCGGGCACCTTTAGCCCAAGGCCTCATCGTTCCAGGTAGGCCCAGTACCTTTAACTGAGGCCTACAATCAAGCAGCGGAATCCCAGGGTGCCCGTGGGAGGGTGACCCGCTCTGAAGGAAAGGCAACCAGGGGAGGATCTTTCTAAGGGGATCGGTGAAGGATGTCACTGTCTCGGGAGAGGCCTGGTTACCTGTCAGAGGGAAGGATTCTGTGATATACCTTAAGCTCTTGTAACGTGCCCTATTGGCACCTATGGTCTCTAGTTACAAGTGCTGTAAAGTTCGGGACTTAGGAGCTATTCTGTGGCAGAGGATCTTCCTAACACGTCCCTCTGAGAAGCAAAGCTAAAGTAATTGTTCGTGCTCCACTCCGGCTGCTAGGACCGTGAGAGGGAACTATCCGGGTGATCAAAACCCACTCAGGCTTGAGTGGCGACGAGGGTAAATAAGTGCCGCGTGCCTGAACCTGCCTCCCTATCCAACTCTATCTCTATCTTCAACTTTTCCTACTAAGTTATTAGCAAAGAGAAAATAAACTCTCTGGTAACTCTCTGGAGGGAGGTTCTTCTCCTTAACAAGGGCCAAGTTTCTTCAAGAAGGAAGTGCGTGTTCTGTAGGTCAGAGTGGCAGTGACTCTATGCACACCAGGTCAGTGGCAGTGACCAAATAGGGCAAGGCCCTATTCACCAGGTCAGTGGCAGTGACCAACTTCACCAAGTCAGTGGCAGTGACTTTTCATATTCACCCGGTCTGTGGCAGAGACCGTGCGCTCAAGCCTGTTTATGAAAGCAGAACAGTAAGAGAAGCCTAAATTGAGTTTGTGCCTGGACCTCCTCCCACTTTATCTGACCTGTGTCTCGTACCAACCTGTCTGCTCTCATAGAGACTATTTGTTATCCGTGGTGAAATAAATACAAAGGTTGGACTTTCAGTTGGTGTGGACAGTTACTTTACTGGGGAGAATTAAGGACTTGTCTCTGGCTAAATGCAGAGGCGAGATCAGCTCGGGAGGATTCTAACACCAGCCGCAGGCAGCCCGAAAACTAACACCGCTCAACCTCCCCATCCAGGAGGGTACGGGCTGATAGTGCGGTGTGCCTCATTCTTTCCTGCGGAGGAGCCAAGTAAAGAAAAGCAGGTAAAGTCTGGGGTGAGTGCGCTAGACAAGTAAAGCTGCACACTGCAAGTACAGTTGCTCCGGAGCCTAAAAAATTAGGTAGTGGGGTTGATTGGATTTTCTTTGCAAAGTGAAGTTTTACCTCAATCAGGTGCAAGGAAAAAAAAACAAAAAAACATAATTGTTGCTTGCACATGATTGAATGATGGAAGCCAGCAGAGCTCTCCCTCATTTACTAAGATCTGGAGCAATGGCTGTTGCAGAGTGCACAGTCTATTTGCCTTTAATAAATCAACCCCATAGTGTATTGAAGCAGACGGACAGTCTGATACACATTTTAAGGGAATAAAAAAAAATACCTTTGAAGAAGACAAATTTGCCATCTGACCGCTCATACGCTGCATCTATTTTAGGTGGCAACCCTTTCCAGAACTGTTCAATCTGCATTGGGTATCCTTCCTGGACTTTATTATTACGAAGCCGCCAGAACCACCGATCCTGAAAAAGTTAAATAACATGACTTATTAATGATCTTAGCCTGTTCGCTTTTAAGGCCCCGTTCACACTTACACTACTGTACTGTGCTTAGCTTTTCTAAATGCAGGAAAAGTCATCTGAGAAGTATAAATTACTTATTTTTTTCCATAATTTTTATTGTTTTCTGGATAATTTTAAGTTATCATACAAAATTGTCAAATAAGGCTTATATTGGAAGAATGGTAAATACAGTATGTGCGGTTCATCTGATACTAATAATTTGTACTCTTAACGTAATAGTAATTGTTGAGCATGGATGAACAGTTGGACCATATAAATTACTTTAATGCATCCCAAATATCTTTTTCCGCATTTACATGTTTTTTCTTTAAAGCCACCTCTATGTGTTTTTTTTGGGGGGGTGGAAAACACAGCCCTCCCCGTTGGTCATGGCATCAGTCAGTAACCCCCCCTCCCCTCGCACTTACCCAAGCAGGCCTTGGCGGGCGGATTACGGGCTCCGGCAGGCAGCGGCAGGCTCCGGTGGCAGCGGCGTGCTTCGGCGGGTCGCAGGCTAGGGCGGCAGCGGGTTTCTATGGATGGCAGGCAGGCAGGCTCCTGTGTCTTCTGTGCGGCTCCTTCCTTCTTCTCCTAGGCGTCCAATAGGATCGCCTGCCCTTTCAGGCAATCGGGTGATGGGTATCAGACCCGCTTCCCGATTGGCCGGGAGGAGGATCAGTGTTGCAACAGCGAGTATTCATTCGCTGTTGCAACACACCTGGGTGGGCTCCGGACGCAATGCTCTGTGCCCCGAGCCCACCCTATTTTGAAGCCTATTAGAGCCTCTGGCTCTAATCAGTGCTTCAAAAAACACACCCATGCCCATCTCCACCATAGGAATTCATGCGCCTGGGGTTCTGAAAGGGGCTGGGCACATGGATAGGGAGGGCGGCAGGGCATGCATGGGGGGGCGGCGCCCGTGCGCCCACAATGGACGCCCCTGATTGTCCCTGAGCAAAACTAAACTGACCGCACCTAAACATAGGTATACGCACAGGGGTTGGTTTACTAAAACTGTAGCGAGCAAAATTTGCTGCAGCTGTGCATAGAAACAATCAGCTTCCAGGTTTATTATTGTCAAAGCTTAATTAATTTTAATTAAACAAGCTGAAGTTAGAAGCTGATTGGCTACCATACACAGCTGCACCAGATTCTGAGTGCACCAGATTTAGTAAACCGAAGTGATTTGAATTTGAAAACTATTCAAATTTTAATTTCGCCTGAAATTTTGTTTCGTTATTTTGGATTTGTTTAAATTTGTTACTATTGTAATTCAGAAATTCAGATCCATCCAAATTTCCGAATAGCGAAAGATTTGTCTGAATTTCAATTCAGAACGAAACGAACCGCATATGTCTAATACACATCCCTCTTGTATTTAGGCTGGGTTCACACTGGTATGACACTACAGTCATACGACTGTAGATCCGACTTTGCGCTGCGATTTGAAGTCCGACTTCCAGTCAACTTCAATGAACGGGTATACGACTTTGATCCCGACCATACCAGACCCTTTGTGTCTGGTATGAATCTTGAGGGGAAACTCCACACCAAATTTAAAAAAAAAAACAGCCTAGTTTCCCCCCCTCCATGACCATACCAGACCCTGGTATGGATTTTAAGGGGAACCCCCCCACGCCAATAAAAAAAAACAGCGTGGGGTCCCCCCCATAATCTATACCAGACCCTTATCCAAGCATGCAGCCCGGCAGGTTAGGATAGGGGGGGACAAGCCCTGCGCCCCCCACCCCAAAGCATCTTGTCTCCATGTTGATGGGGACAAGGGCCTCTTCCCGACAACCCTGGCCGGTCGTTGTTGGGGTCTGCAGGCGGGGGGGGCTTACCGGAATCTGGAACCTTACAACACACTTTTTGCTACAGGTAAGCCTATAATAAGGTTTACCTGTAGCTACCCTGGATATCTCCTAAACCTGAACGGTTTAGGAGATATCCCCTGTGTTTGCATGTGCTGATGTAATCGGCACATGCACACTGAAGCAATTGCTTTTAGTGACTGTGCCGTTACGGGCGGGTCTCATCGCGGCTACAGCAAATCACAGCGGTGCTGTGTCGGGCACCACAGCGGGGGCTTCGATCCCAGGTGAGTATTACATAATAAGCTAGTATGCTATGCATACTAGTTCATTATGCCTTTGTCTTGCAGGTTTTAGATTTTATTTTTTTTGCAAAAAAATTGGGTGCCCCAAAGCACCCAAAGCATGTGGCCTGGTATAGTCCGGGGGGAGGGGTGCCTGCTTGTCCCCACCCTCTTTCCTGACCTGCCGGGTTGCTTGCTAGGATAAGGGTCTGGTATGGATTTTGGGGGGGACCCCACACCGTTTTTTGGAGTGGGGGGTTCCCCTTAAAATTCATGCCAGACCGAAGGGTCTGGTATGGTCTTGGAGGGGGAACTCTATGCCGTTTTATTTTTAAATTTTTGGCGTGGGGTTCCCCTTCAAGATCATCAGAGCACAGGTCGCATGCCAAAGTCGGATCAGTTAAGACGATGGTCCGACTTTGATCCGACTTCAATGATATTCAATGGGCTGAAGTAGGATCAAAGTAGTACAAGAACCTTTTTCAAAGTCGGACTGACTTGTGTCAGACCAGTTAAGACAGCTCTCATGGGGAATCATTGATTTATACACGTCATGCGACACGTGCTCCCAATGTCGGAGCATTTGTTGTAGCAAGTGTGAACCTGGCCTTAGACAATATTTGCTTAAGCTGGCCATACACCATACAATTTTCTTATTCAATTTTCATTAGATTTACATTTAGCGTTTAGGTGTGACCTATTATATGGTTTTGGTAAATCTAAAGGAGAGTTGTACAAGAAAATTGTATAATGTATGCCCAGCCTTATTCTGGAGTTCGGCTTTAAGTTAGGTCTCTTCTACGTATTGCTGTGAGTCTGTTAACTTGTAATAATAAGAGGTGATTCAGAGACTTCTGGAGGCAGGCCCACAGACACCAGAGAGTAGGATGTTCTTGGCACTGACATTGATATACCTCCTATGTGTAATTACTAAGGGAAAGAGCGGCCTCACAATACCAGATGAATAGCAGCACTGTAATTATATCATTATGCAAATATATTAAAATAACTTGCTTTCCATAAGCTCTATGAGTAACTCTTCAGGTGGTAGGAGACGCAGTTATGTAATATAAAAGATTCGAGAAGCCAATACCTTAAAGACAAACATCTCTCCTCTGAACAGAGCCACGGTATTAAAGTTCCCATCACATATATTCGGCCTGTTGCCTGGGTGGGCGGGTTTTTCTCCAGATGGGGGGCGGGGTCTTGGCTGCCTTTCGTGCTTTCTTTCGGATGTCGACTGTATCCTGCGTGGTGGAAGTGTAGGCAATGGTCGAGTAGGCTCTAACGTTTCCGCAGGGGGACCTTGAAATAAAAAATATTAAATGTAACATATAGTATGGAGGAAGGCATTGGCTGTCATTGATGGAAGGGGTTTCCCTATTGGTTGTGCAATATATATATTTTTTTACACAGTATGTAAAGATAGCAACTATTGTCAAGTTTTTCTTAGTAAAAATTTTGCTTTATATTGTGGGTGAATGATACTTCCGTTTTATAGCACCATATCCCTTGGTATGAAAGGTTTGGCAGAAAGATTACTGGGTTTTTTGAGTGTGCTTTGTATAAACAGTAGTAGACGGAGATTAAAAATGTATCATTTATTAGTTTACAATATTAAAACTTTTCCATTATAAAATCATACATATTTGTTACATGGTCTTGTTCTCATTTTCACAGCAGTATGACAGTATAAACTCCTAACATGTTTCGCCCTGTGGGGCTTCCTCAGGGAAATGATAGCCGTTAGTGATCTGAAAGCCTCTGCAATATCGTTAATTAATAGACGCTTTTCAGGTTTGCGTGTGACCGGCAAGGAGCTACGTGAGCCGTCTACATATGGTGTGGACACTTCTTGAAGTTCGCACAAAGCTGGTTGTCATCCTCTTCTTCAGTGACTAGGAGCCTGTGTGGTTTTTCATAATATTGCACCATTCTGGTCCTTATATACCTCCTGCTGAGTTTGTCAACAGGTCTCGGCCAATGATTCATTGAGAGGACCTGCTGATCACCTGTGTCCAATTATAGCCCAGTTTACAATCAACACAGGGCTCTGTACAAAGGGAACTATCTCTCTGTTTCTTATCCCTGCAAAGCCACTACTATTCCTTTATATTGGCTTTTGGAATTTACAAATGCAGCAATTTAGAAATTAGACGAAAGGTTTAGCACTGGGAAACACTTTCTGATAGATAAAAAGTGCAATTTATTTACATCTATATAGATCAGACCAAAATGAGGGACAAATGAGGAGGAAAGAGGGACAGAGGGACATTGCTCCAAATCAGGGACAGTTGGGCGCTATGCATGCAAGGGTGGCTACTTTCCTACAAAGAGTGGGACCCTGGAGCATGAACGTAGCCACCCTCTAACAGGAAGTCAGATAACAGAACCAAAAACTAAGAAATTTGGAGAGTTATGAATGCAGAATTTTTTAAAACCAGAGTTTAGTGTCACTTTAAGAGCTGTCAGTGCAGTGAATTTCCATGTCACTTTTCCTTTTTATGACTATTTGCTGCAAAAAAACAAACCCTGCCAGGACAATGTGTGGTGTTTTGTTCCCGATTTGTGAGTCAGACGGGTTGGTAGGGCTGGCTGCGTTGGCAGTCACGCTGGAATACATGCGAGGCATACGACTGTGTGTGCCCACCAATGCAACCACTGAAAGTGCCAGCCTGCCCAAATCTGAAAGTAGTAGGGTCTAGGAAGCTACCCTTATAAAAAAAAAACGAATTCCAATATCAGTATTCCTCCTGATTAGTGATGAGCCGAACACCCCCGGGTTCGGTTCGCACCAGAACCCGCGAACGGACCGGAAGTTCGAACGAACATTAGAACCCTATTAAATACAATGGATGCGAACGTTCGAATTCTAAAGTGCTAATTATAACAACTATTATGCATGTTATTGTCCTAAAAAGGGTTTGGGAACCCGGGTTCTGCACCAGGGGACATGTATCAATGCAAAAAGAAGTTTTAAAAACGGTCGTTTTTCGGGAGCAGTCATTTTAATGATGCATAAAGTGAAAAAAAAAAAGTCAAATATTCCTTTAAATATCGTACCTGGGGGGTGTCTAAAGTATGCCTGTGAAGTGCCACGTGTTTCCCGTGTTTAGAACTGTCCCTGCACAAAATGACACTTCTAAAGGAAAAAAAAGCCATTTAAAACTGCTTGCGGCTTTAATGTAATGTCTGGTCCCGGTAATATGGATGAAATTCTTTAAGAAAAATGGCATAGCTACCCCATGACCCCCCCCCCCCTACCCCAGCCCATTACCAGCCCCTTTGGGTCTTGTATGGATATTAAGGGGAACCCCGCACATAAAATAAAAAAGGCCCTATATACTCTGAACAGCCGTATACAGGCGGTGCATACAAGACAGGGACTGTAGGTTTGTTCTTATGTAGAATCTGTTTGTAATTTTGAACAGGTACATTGTTGAAGTGTAGCTCCAGCCCAAAAATCTATTTTTAAACTTTTTGGAAAACATAGGTAAGGGTTATCACCCCTGTAACATTTGTTTTGCTGTCTGTGCCCCTGTTCAGAACATTTCACCTCACTTTCCGTCCCAATGACAACTGTTTTTGAAATGTGGTGTTTTTCTTGAAACAAGGATTGCTGATAAAGCATCAGTACAGAGGAGACACCTTTCTCCCATATTTATTCTTACAGGAGAGAATTTTCCTTCCTAGTGGTAGATTTCCTCTCACTTCCTGTTGTCTTCTTGCGTTTGCAAGTAGGAGTCGTTTGTAAGTTGGATGTTTGAAAGTAGGGACCTGCCGTATATACTCTGCAGAAATAGGCCCCTTAGTTGTTGGTGTTGGCACAACACTGTAAGCACTCACAGTTACTCTTGGTTGGTGCTGGAACGCCCTGCTGTCAACTATTATATCAGGAATTTTAATTACATATAATTGTTGAACAGTGGTAGTAAAAATTGGGCCTTTGATGGTGGTGCTGGTGCCACAACACTGTAAGCCCTGACAGTTACTCTTGGTGGGTGCAGCAATGGGCCCTGCTGTGAATTATTAGATCAAGAATTGTAATTACATGCCCCTGTTGAACAGGGGCTGAAAAATTGGGCCTTAGGCACTGGTGGCACAACACTGCAACCCCTCACAGATACTGTACTTGGAGCACAGCAATGAGCCCTGTTGCAAAGTATTGCTTCAAAAATTGTAATGACACGCCCCTGTTAAACAGGGGCTGAAAAATTGGGCCTTAGGCACTGGTGGCACAACACTGCAACTCCTCACAGATACTGTACTTGGAGCACAGCAATGAGCCCTGTTGCAAAGTATTGCTTCAAAAATTGTAATTACACGCCCCTGTTAAACAGGGGCTGAAAAATTGGGCGTTAGGCACTGGTG
Source organism: Rana muscosa (assembly GCA_029206835.1). NCBI lineage: Eukaryota > Metazoa > Chordata > Amphibia > Anura > Ranidae > Rana > Rana muscosa. Next base: position 46,583,605 of record CM055128.1, read on the forward strand.
GCGGCACCCATAAACAAAAATGATCTTCCAAGCTATCATCATCAATCGTATCATTGAGGACTCGGAGGAGGAGGATAGCCAGTCAACATAACAGCACAGGCACTCAGCATCAGCATCAGTCTTGAAGGGATGTGACATTTTAAAATCAATTAGTCTGTTATATCAGCATCAGGTGTGTGGTAGCTGGTGGTGATCCAAGACTGGTTCATCTTGATGAAAGTCAGTCGATCAACCGAGTCGGTGGACAGGCGCACCCTGTGATCCGTGACAAATCCTCCAGCAGCACTGAATGTGCGTTCCGAAAGAACGCTGGATGCAGGACAGGCCAGTAGCTCAATTGCATACTGTGCAAGCTCTGGCCAGTGATCCATCCTCAAGACCCAGTAAGCCAGAGGATTTTCGGTGGGGAAGGTGTCCAAGTCTGACCTTGCCCCTAGATATTCCTGCACCATGTTTATCAGACGCTGGCGATGGTTGCTGGAACCAATCATACTTTGGGGCTGCGGACTAAAGAATTGTCTGAACGCATCGGTCAGACGGCCACCTTCCCCACCGCTCCTTCTTTGACTGGCCGAAGCCTCAGCAACTCGTTGTCCAGGACCAGGAGTTTGCAACCTCCCAGTCTCTGGGAACGCGTTGCACAGACCTTTCTGCAAGGCCTCCCGGAGTTGTCTCATCCTCTGCTCCCTCTGCGACGGTAACATAAGGTCCGCAACCTTACCCTTGTACCGTGGATCAAGGAGAGTGGCCAGCCAGTAATGGTCCCTCTCCTTGATCCGAAGAATACGAGGATCCTTCCGCAGACTTTGCAGGATCAGGGAGGCCATGCAGCGTAGGTTTGCTGAGGCATTCGCTCCGGAGTCCTCTGGGTCACTAAGGACGACATGATCCGCAGCCACCTCCTCCCAGCCACGTACAAGTCCACTGGTTTCTTGGGACTGTAAATCATCCCTAAAAGACTGCTGCTGATGATGCTGAGTGCCAGCCTCCACCTCCATGCTGACACAATCCTCCTCCTCCTCCTCCTCCTCCTCCTCTTCCTGTGCGATGGGTGGGACAGAAGGAACACTGTCTGGGTAAAGGGGGCCTTGAGAGGCAAGGAAGTCCTCCTCTTCCTGCCTCTGTTCTGCCTCAAGTGCCCTGTCCATTATTCCACGCAGCGTGTGCTCCAACAGGTGGACAAGAGGTACAGTGTCACTGATGCATGCACTGTCACTGCTCACCATCCTCGTGGCCTCCTCAAATGGTGCCAGGACAGTGCATGCATCCCTGATCATGCCCCACTGGCGTGGAGAAAAAAAACCAAGCTCCCCTGACCCTGTCCTGGTGCCGTAGTCGCACAGGTACTCATTGATGGCCCTCTGCTGCGTGTGCAGCCGCTGCAGCATGGCCAACGTTGAGTTCCACCTGGTGGGCATGTCACATATAAGGCGGTTCTTGGGCAGGTTCAACTCCTTTTGCAGCTCAGCCAGGCGAGCACTGGCATTATAAGATCTGCGGAAATGCACACAGACTTTCCTGGCCTGCCTCAGGACATCCTGTAAGCCCGGGTACCTGCCCAAGAACCGCTGCACCACCAGGTTAAGGACGTGAGCCACACAGGGCACATGGGTCAGTTGTCCCTGTCGGAGGGCGGAGAGGAGGTTGGTGCCATTGTCGCAAACCACCATTCCTGGCTTAAGCTGGCGTGGCGTCAACCACCTCTCGGCCTGGCCCTGCAGAGCAGACAGGACCTCTGCCCCAGTGTGGCTTCTGTCCCCCAAACACACCAGCGCAAGCACGGCATGGCATCTTTTTGCCTGCGTACTTGCGTAGCCCCGTGAACGGCTACGGAGCACCGCTGGTTCATAGGACAAACCACAGGAAGAGGCCATGGAGGAAGAAGAAGAGGAGGGGGTGGAGGAGAGAGGTGTGTCACAACCAGTAGTAGCATTTTGGAGGCGTGGCGGTGGGACAACCTCCAACACTACTGCACCTTGTCCTGAATCCTTCCCAGCTGCCAAAAGAGTGACCCAATGGGCCGTGAAAGAAAGGTAACGTCCCTGTCCATGCCTGCTGGACCATGAGTCAGCGGTAATATGCACCTTACCGCTGACCGCCCTGTCCAGCGAGGCCAAGACATTGCCTTCCACATGCCGGTAGAGAGCCGGAATAGCCTTCCGTGAGAAAAAGTGGCGTTTGGGAACCTGCCACTGAGGAACCGCACATTGCACAAACTCACGGAAGGGGGCCGAGTCTACCAACTGAAAAGGCAGCAGTTGAAGCGCTAGCAATTTAGCCAAGCTAGCATTCAACCGCTGGGCATGTGGATGGCTGGGAGTGAACTTCTTTCGACGGTCCAGCAGCTGGGGCAGGGAAATTTGCCTGCTAGAATCGGACGTCGGTGTACTGCTAGCAGAGTGGGCGCAAGTACTTGGCTGTGACACACCTAATTCTACACCTTCATTCCTCTCAGTGCATGTTTCAGAGAGGACTGAAGTTATAGTGGGGTTGGAGATCCCAGCTGATGCGGTGCAAGGAGAGGTCCGCTTTGTTCTTTGGTGTGGGTCTTTGAGGTAGGCTTGCCAACGAGCTGCATGGCAGGTCAACATATGTCTGGTCAGGCATGTGGTACCCAAGCGGCTGATGTTTTGGCCACGCGATATACGCTTCAGACATATGTTGCAAACAGCAGCTGTGCGATCTGATGCACTAGCCTCAAAAAAGGCCCACACCAAAGAACTTTTTGAATGACGGGCAGAGGCAGCGCCCTGCACAGGCGGAGCTCTGCGGTGTGATTCCGTCGGTGTACTGCCCTTACGCTGGCCACCAAAGGGCATCCTGCCTCGTTGGAGATGTGCCTCCTCCTCATCCTCCTCCTCCTCCTCTCTCCTATTAGGCACCCACGTGGAGTCATTGACCTCATCATCCCCTCCCTCCTCATCACTGGAGCCAATCTGGCAGTATGCTGCAGCTGCTGGAACATGACTGCCAGATTGGTGTCCTTCTTGAGCATCCCCTCTGTCTGCTCTCACGCTACTGCCTTCCTCTAGCTGGGTTTCATCATCAGACCCTTCGAAACGCTGGGCATCCTCCTGGAGCATGTACCCAACACTGTGCTGAAACAGTTCGGGGGACTCCTCAGGAGGAGGACATGGTGGGTCTAGGGAAGGAGTGACTGATGATTTGTCTGACATTGATACCAGGGAAGACGACGCTTTGGCAGCTGCTTTTCCAGTACCCTGAGCCTGGGTGAGAGAGGATGAGGAGGAGGAGGAGGGCTTGGTCATCCACTCTACCAAGTCTTCGGCATGATGTGGCTCAACATGTCCAGCTGCCGAAAAGAAGGACAAGCGTGTCCCATGGCCATGTGCTGATGACAATGCACCGCGTCCACGACCAGCACTGTTGCCCCCAGACACAGAGCCTGCTTGCCCTCTTTTATTGCCTCCTGACTGTCTGCCTCTCCTTGTTTGCCTTCCAGACATTCTAATAGATGGCCTGCAGGGAGATGGGAAAAAAGCAATAAGGGCTACCTTCAGGTGTCCTTCTCTGTCCCTGGAAACAAGGACTTGCAGAGTGAAAGAAAAAAAACACTCTCCCTACCTACAGTTTTCTGTCCCTAGAAAAAAATGTTTTTTTTAATCACAATATAGCAAAAGGACAATTCACTCACTGTCCTTCCAGGTCCCTGGAAACAAGGACTTGCAGAGTGAAAGAAACTGACACTGTCCCTACCTAGAGTTTTCTGTCCCTGGAATAAATGTTTTTTTCAGCACAATATAGCACAAGGACAATTAACTCACTGTCCTTACAGGTCCCTGGAAACAAGGACTTGCAGAGTGAAAGAAAAAAAATACTCTCCCTACCTACAGTTTTCTGTCCCTAGAAAAAAATGTTTTTTTTAATCACAATATAGCAAAAGGACAATTCACTCACTGTCCTTCCAGGTCCCTGGAAACAAGGACTTGCAGAGTGAAAGAAACTGACACTGTCCCTACCTAGAGTTTTCTGTCCCTAGAATAAATGTTTTTTTTAATCACAATATAGCAAAAGGACAATTCACTCACTGTCCTTCCAGGTCCCTGGAAACAAGGACTTGCAGAGTGAAAGAAACTGACACTGTCCCTACCTAGAGTTTTCTGTCCCTAGAATAAATGTTTTTTTTAATCACAATATAGCAAAAGGACAATTCACTCACTGTCCTTCCAGGTCCCTGGAAACAAGGACTTGCAGAGTGAAAGAAACTGACACTGTCCCTACCTAGAGTTTTCTGTCCCTGGAATAAATGTTTTTTTCAGCACAATATAGCACAAGGACAATTAACTCACTGTCCTTACAGGTCCCTGGAAACAAGGACTTGCAGAGTGAAAGAAAAAAAATACTCTCCCTACCTACAGTTTTCTGTCCCTAGAAAAAAATGTTTTTTTTAATCACAATATAGCAAAAGGACAATTCACTCACTGTCCTTCCAGGTCCCTGGAAACAAGGACTTGCAGAGTGAAAGAAACTGACACTGTCCCTACCTAGAGTTTTCTGTCCCTAGAATAAATGTTTTTTTTAATCACAATATAGCAAAAGGACAATTCACTCACTGTCCTTCCAGGTCCCTGGAAACAAGGACTTGCAGAGTGAAAGAAACTGACACTGTCCCTACCTAGAGTTTTCTGTCCCTAGAATAAATGTTTTTTTTAATCACAATATAGCAAAAGGACAATTCACTCACTGTCCTTCCAGGTCCCTGGAAACAAGGACTTGCAGAGTGAAAGAAACTGACACTGTCCCTACCTAGAGTTTTCTGTCCCTAGAATAAATGTTTTTTTTAATCACAATATAGCACAAGGAAAATTAACTCACTGTCCTTACAGGTCCCTGGAAACAAGGACTTGCAGAGTGAAAGAAAAAAAACACTCTCCCTACCTACAGTTTTCTGTCCCTAGAAAAAAATGTTTTTTTTTATCACAATATAGCAAAAGGACAATTCACTCACTGTCCTTCCAGGTCCCTGGAAACAAGGACTTGCAGAGTGAAAGAAACTGACACTGTCCCTACCTAGAGTTTTCTGTCCCTGGAATAAATGTTTTTTTCAGCACAATATAGCACAAGGACAATTAACTCACTGTCCTTACAGGTCCCTGGAAACAAGGACTTGCAGAGTGAAAGAAAAAAAATACTCTCCCTACCTACAGTTTTCTGTCCCTAGAAAAAAATGTTTTTTTTAATCACAATATAGCAAAAGGACAATTCACTCACTGTCCTTCCAGGTCCCTGGAAACAAGGACTTGCAGAGTGAAAGAAACTGACACTGTCCCTACCTAGAGTTTTCTGTCCCTAGAATAAATGTTTTTTTTAATCACAATATAGCAAAAGGACAATTCACTCACTGTCCTTCCAGGTCCCTGGAAACAAGGACTTGCAGAGTGAAAGAAACTGACACTGTCCCTACCTAGAGTTTTCTGTCCCTAGAATAAATGTTTTTTTTAATCACAATATAGCACAAGGAAAATTAACTCACTGTCCTTACAGGTCCCTGGAAACAAGGACTTGCAGAGTGAAAGAAAAAAAACACTCTCCCTACCTACAGTTTTCTGTCCCTAGAAAAAAATGTTTTTTTTAATCACAATATAGCAAAAGGACAATTCACTCACTGTCCTTCCAGGTCCCTGGAAACAAGGACTTGCAGAGTGAAAGAAACTGACACTGTCCCTACCTAGAGTTTTCTGTCCCTAGAATAAATGTTTTTTTTAATCACAATATAGCACAAGGAAAATTAACTCACTGTCCTTACAGGTCCCTGGAAACAAGGACTTGCAGAGTGAAAGAAAAAAAACACTCTCCCTACCTACAGTTTTCTGTCCCTAGAAAAAAATGTTTTTTTTTATCACAATATAGCAAAAGGACAATTCACTCACTGTCCTTCCAGGTCCCTGGAAACAAGGACTTGCAGAGTGAAAGAAACTGACACTGTCCCTACCTAGAGTTTTCTGTCCCTGGAATAAATGTTTTTTTCAGCACAATATAGCACAAGGACAATTAACTCACTGTCCTTACAGGTCCCTGGAAACAAGGACTTGCAGAGTGAAAGAAAAAAAATACTCTCCCTACCTACAGTTTTCTGTCCCTAGAAAAAAATGTTTTTTTTAATCACAATATAGCAAAAGGACAATTCACTCACTGTCCTTCCAGGTCCCTGGAAACAAGGACTTGCAGAGTGAAAGAAACTGACACTGTCCCTACCTAGAGTTTTCTGTCCCTAGAATAAATGTTTTTTTTAATCACAATATAGCAAAAGGACAATTCACTCACTGTCCTTCCAGGTCCCTGGAAACAAGGACTTGCAGAGTGAAAGAAACTGACACTGTCCCTACCTAGAGTTTTCTGTCCCTAGAATAAATGTTTTTTTTAATCACAATATAGCACAAGGAAAATTAACTCACTGTCCTTACAGGTCCCTGGAAACAAGGACTTGCAGAGTGAAAGAAAAAAAACACTCTCCCTACCTACAGTTTTCTGTCCCTAGAAAAAAATGTTTTTTTTAATCACAATATAGCAAAAGGACAATTCACTCACTGTCCTTCCAGGTCCCTGGAAACAAGGACTTGCAGAGTGAAAGAAACTGACACTGTCCCTACCTAGAGTTTTCTGTCCCTAGAATAAATGTTTTTTTTAATCACAATATAGCACAAGGAAAATTAACTCACTGTCCTTACAGGTCCCTGGAAACAAGGACTTGCAGAGTGAAAGAAAAAAAACACTCTCCCTACCTACAGTTTTCTGTCCCTAGAAAAAAATGTTTTTTTTTATCACAATATAGCAAAAGGACAATTCACTCACTGTCCTTCCAGGTCCCTGGAAACAAGGACTTGCAGAGTGAAAGAAACTGACACTGTCCCTACCTAGAGTTTTCTGTCCCTGGAATAAATGTTTTTTTCAGCACAATATAGCACAAGGACAATTAACTCACTGTCCTTACAGGTCCCTGGAAACAAGGACTTGCAGAGTGAAAGAAAAAAAAATACTCTCCCTACCTACAGTTTTCTGTCCCTAGAAAAAAATGTTTTTTTTAATCACAATATAGCAAAAGGACAATTCACTCACTGTCCTTCCAGGTCCCTGGAAACAAGGACTTGCAGAGTGAAAGAAACTGACACTGTCCCTACCTAGAGTTTTCTGTCCCTAGAATAAATGTTTTTTTTAATCACAATATAGCACAAGGAAAATTAACTCACTGTCCTTACAGGTCCCTGGAAACAAGGACTTGCAGAGTGAAAGAAAAAAAATACTCTCCCTACCTACAGTTTTCTGTCCCTAGAAAAAAATGTTTTTTTTAATCACAATATAGCAAAAGGACAATTCACTCACTGTCCTTCCAGGTCCCTGGAAACAAGGACTTGCAGAGTGAAAGAAACTGACACTGTCCCTACCTAGAGTTTTCTGTCCCTGGAATAAATGTTTTTTTCAGCACAATATAGCACAAGGACAATTAACTCACTGTCCTTACAGGTCCCTGGAAACAAGGACTTGCAGAGTGAAAGAAAAAAAATACTCTCCCTACCTACAGTTTTCTGTCCCTAGAAAAAAATGTTTTTTTTAATCACAATATAGCAAAAGGACAATTCACTCACTGTCCTTCCAGGTCCCTGGAAACAAGGACTTGCAGAGTGAAAGAAACTGACACTGTCCCTACCTAGAGTTTTCTGTCCCTAGAATAAATGTTTTTTTTAATCACAATATAGCAAAAGGACAATTCACTCACTGTCCTTCCAGGTCCCTGGAAACAAGGACTTGCAGAGTGAAAGAAACTGACACTGTCCCTACCTAGAGTTTTCTGTCCCTAGAATAAATGTTTTTTTTAATCACAATATAGCAAAAGGACAATTCACTCACTGTCCTTCCAGGTCCCTGGAAACAAGGACTTGCAGAGTGAAAGAAACTGACACTGTCCCTACCTATAGTTTTCTGTCCCTAGAATAAATGTTTTTTTTAATCACAATATAGCAAAAGGACAATTCACTCACTGTCCTTCCAGGTCCCTGGAAACAAGGACTTGCAGAGTGAAAGAAACTGACACTGTCCCTACCTAGAGTTTTCTGTCCCTAGAATAAATGTTTTTTTTTAAGCACACTATAGCAGAAGCACAAAACACACTGACACTCTCCCTACCTATCCTTCTCTTTCCCTAAACTAAAGGAATCCAGGTTAAGCAAGAAAGAAATAACAGTCACTGTCCCTGCCTATGCTACTCTATCCCTGCTCCGGAACACACTACACTAGGCCGCCGTGCTGGCGGCCTTTTATAGTGTGGGGCGTGTACTAAACACCCTCAGCAATAATTGGCCACAGGCATCCTGCCTGTGGCCAATCATTGCTCTCCTCGCTGCCGGCGCTGTGATTGGCCAAGCATGCGGGGTCACAGTGCATGCTTGGCCAATCACAGCGCCTGGATGACACTGCGATGGCGTAGTGCATTGTGGGCCGTTCGCGTCACTCGAATTTGGCGCGAACGGCCCAAATCGTTCGATCTTCGTCGAACGATCGAACAGCCAATGTTCGAGTCGAACGTATGTTCGACTCGAACACGAAGCTCATCCCTACTCCTGATATGACTTATGTGCATTCACCTATCACATCCCTGAAGAGCTCCTACTCAGCAACAAAAATTGCTGAACACGTCAATTCAAATGACAAATACTGCTATCAGTGTTAGTATTGATCTGCACTATACAATGTGGGGACACACAGGGGGCTACAGAAATATGAAAACAATATTAATACGAATGACAGCCCTGACCAAAGAAGACCTTAAGCAGGCCATCATTTCGAACAAATTTTCTTTTCAAAATCAGAAAGTTCGTTTTTTTTTTTGTGATCCGATGATGCCACCATTGATTTTCCGAAATTCGGCCGGGAATATTCTTTTCTCTCCGGGAATATTTTTTTCTCTCCGGGAATATTCTTTTCTTGCACATGCGCATTTTTTTTTCTATTACATTTCTCGCACGATTCTCCCATCATTGATTAGAAAATCTTTTGTTTTCCCAAAAATTTCCAACATGTCCAGTTCCTCTAGATTGATTGTCGCACGAAAATCGGCTGTTGCTGCAGCCCACTAACGGTGCAAAGTTCGTACGAAAATTCTTTGATACGATTTTCGAAAGAAAATTCCTTCAAAATTCGAACCGTGAATGGCCGGCTTTAACCACTTAAGGACTGATACGGCACTGCGTCGCTTTAAGACCCCTTTCACACTGAGGAGCTTTGCAGGCGCTAGAACGCTAAAAATAGCGACTGCAAAGCGCCCTGAAAGAGCCGCTCTTTTCACTCCAATGTGAAAGCCCCGAGGGCTTTCACACTGAGGCGGTGCGCTGGCAGGACGCTAAAAAAAGTCCTGCTAGCAGCATCTTTGGAGCGGTGAAGGAGGGGGTGTGTATACCGCTCCTCCACCGCTCCTGCCCATTGAAATGAATGGGTGCTAGCGAGGGTTAAAAACGCCCCACTAGCGGCCGAATAGCACAGCAAAATTGACGGTAAAGCGTCGCTAAAAATAGCGGTGCTTTACCGCCGACGCACCCACCGCCCCAGTGTAAAAGGGGCCTAACTGACAATTGTGCGGTCGTGCGGCGCTGTGCCAAACAAAATTGGCGTCCTTTTTTCCCCTCAATAGAGCTTTCTTTTGGTGGTATTTGATCACCTCTGCGGTTTTTATTTTTTGCGCTATAAACAAAAAAAGACCAACAATTTTGAAAAAAATGCAAATTTTTTTACTTTTTGCTATAATAAATATCCCGAAAAAATATATAAAAAAAAAAAAAAAAATTTCCTCAGTATGGGCCGATATGTATTCTTCTACATATTTTTGGTAAAAAAAATTGCACAAACATAATAGTGTCTACAAAATAGGGGATAGATTTATGGCCTTTTTATTATTATTATTATTATTTTTTACTAGTAATGGCGGTGATCTGTGCGATCCTGCATTTTTGGGTCCACCGGTACCCGCTGATCGTTATGTACACAGGCAGAACGGTGGTCTGCCTATGTAACCAAGGCAGATCGCCGTTCTGTCAGTATGGGAGACAGTGATCCTGATCCCCCACAGTGAGAAAACACTTGTTAGGTACACATTTAGCCCTTTGATTGCCCTAGATGTTATCACCTCCCCAGCCAGTGTCATTAGTACAGTGACAGTGCATATTTTTAGCACTGATCACTGTATTAGTGTCACTGGTTCCCACAAAGTGTCAAAAGTGCCACTAAAGCCCCGTACACACGGTCGGACTTTTGGCCAACAAACTTCATTTTGAGCAAGTTGGACCAACAATCCGACCGTGTGTACGCTCCATCGGACAAACTTTTTTTTTTTTTTGTGTTTTCATCGGACAAAAGTTGGGTCTGCAAACGGACAAACTTTTGGCCAACAAAAGTCCGATGGAGCAAAGTCCGACCGTGTGTACAGAAAACCACAGGACTTTTGTCCGATGGACAAAACAACTAATGTTAAAATCAACCAACAATAGCAGAAGTTGACCAAAGGGTGGCGGGAAAGAGCAGAAAAGAGCAGAAAAAACACGTGATGTTGCAAAAAGTTTTGGGAAAGTTTACATATATATATATATATATATATATATATATATATATATAGATGGATATATATAGATATAGATATAGATATATATATAGATATAGATATATAGAGGGGGGTGCATAGCTATCTGTAGTACTGAAGACTCGGTATGCGGTAGATGGCTTGCAGGGGGCGCTCTTGGTAATGGCTCCTCTATGGAGCGGATCTCCGGGTACCATTCACTATGAATAGAGGAAGCCCCTCCTCTCAGGAGTACAGTGTTATTGGGGGGGGGGGGGAATTATGTGTACAGTGTTATTGGGGGGGGAATTATGTGTACAGTGTTATTGGGGGGGGGGGGATTATGTGTAGTGTTATTGGGGGGGAATTATGTGTACAGTGTTATTGGGGGGGGGGGAATTATGTGTACAGTGTTATTGGGGGGGGAATTATGTGTACAGTGTTATTGGGGGGGGGATTATGTGTAGTGTTATTGGGGGGGAATTATGTGTACAGTGTTATTGGGGGGGGGGGAATTATGTGTACAGTGTTATTGGGGGGCAATTATGTGTACAGTGTTATTGGGGGGGGGGGATTATGTGTACAGTGTTATTGGGGGGGGATTATGTGTAGTGTTATTGGGGGGGGGGAATTATGTGTACAGTGTTATTGGGGGGGGGATTATGTGTACAGTGTTATTGGGGGGGGGGATTATGTGTAGTGTTATTGGGGGGGAATTATGTGTACAGTGTTATTGGGGGGGGGGGAATTATGTGTACAGTGTTATTGGGGGGCAATTATGTGTACAGTGTTATTGGGGGGGGAATTATGTGTACAGTGTTATTGGGGGGGGATTATGTGTAGTGTTATTGGGGGGGAATTATGTGTACAGTGTTATTGGGGGGGGGATTATGTGTACAGTGTTATTGGGGGGGGGGATTATGTGTACAGTGTTATTGGGGGGGGATTATGTGTAGTGTTATTGGGGGGGAATTATGTGTACAGTGTTATTGGGGGGGGGAATTATGTGTACAGTGTTATTGGGGGGCAATTATGTGTACAGTGTTATTGGGGGGGGGGAATTATGTGTACAGTGTTATTGGGGGGGGGATTATGTGTAGTGTTATTGGGGGGGAATTATGTGTACAGTGTTATTGGGGGGGGGGAATTATGTGTACAGTGTTATTGGGGGGGTTGCATCAGTTGCAGAAGATGCACCAACACTAGTCCTGACATGCACTACAATCATTTATGTGCTGTTGTATGGACACAGTTCTCCTTATCAACTCCAGATGGCGCTCCAGCATAAAGATCAGCGTGCAACACACAGTCACCAATGTCTTGCCCTGATACAGTTCTGACAATTACCCACAGAGGGCACTCTTGCACAAACAAGGTCCACAAATGAGGACTGTGAACAACAATAAGGCACCATTTCTTCCTCTGACGGGGCTGTATGTGGACTCCGTATACATACCACTGCAGATTTTGTAAATTTGCCCACTTACAAAGAAATGAAGGGTCTATAATGTCTATCATAGATGTATTTTAAATGATAGAGACAGAATATCAACCAAAAATCCCCAAAAAAAAAAAAAAAAATGTTATAAACGGAGTTGCAGTTCAGTGAATAAAATAAGTATTTGATCCCCAAACAAAACATGACTTAATACTTGGTGGAGAAACCCTTGTTGGGAAGCACAGAGGTAATACGTTTCTTGTAGTTGGTGACCAGATTTGCACATCTCAGGAGGGATTTTGGTCCTCTCTTCTTTATACAGTGGAACCTCGGATTACGAGCATAATCCGCTCCAGGAGAATGCTCATAATTCAAAGCACTCGCATATTAAAGCGAGTATCCCCATAGAAGTCAATGGAAACTAAAATAATTCGTTCAGCATTGACTTCTATGGCATGCAATACCGCATGTGGCCAGAGGTGGGGGGCGCCGGAGAGCCTTTGAAAACCCTCGGAAAGGCCCAGGGACAGCTCGGCTAATCTCGGAAAACCTCGGAAAGGCTCAGGAACGGAGTATATCCGAGTTTTTCCAAGTATTTCCAAGCATTTCCAAATGGCTCTGACCGGCTCGGCTCCGGCGCCCCCCCCCACCTCAGGCCAAACACAGTACTGCACACCGCTGTGGCTTGAATCCTGCTCGTTTTTGTGAGACAACACTCGCAAACCGAGTCAGGATTTAAAAAAAATATTTGCTCGTATTGCGAAACGCTCGTTAACCGCGTTACTCGCAATCCGAGGTTTCACTGTAGATCTTCTCTAAATCCTTAAAGGTTTCTTGGTTGTCGCTTGGCAACTCGTTTCAGTTCCCTCCATATATTTTCTATAGGATTAAATTCTGGAGACTGGCTACGCCACTCCATGACCTTAATGTGTTTCTTTTTCTTCCTCCAAACACGGCGAGTCCCTCTCCTCAAGAAGCCGCATGTACAGTCATGTCAATGAACATCTAAATGATTCAGAGGAGGATTGGGAGAAAGTGCTGTGCTCAGATGAGACCAAAATTGAGCTCTTTGGCATTAACTTGACTCGCCGTGTTTGGAGGAAGAAAAATGCTGACTGACCCTAAGAACACCATCCTTACAGTCCAGCATGGAGATGGAAACATTATGCTTTGGGGCCGTTTCTCTGCTAAAGATACAGGCTGACTTTGCCGCATTGAGGGGCCAATGGACGGGGCCATGTATTGTAAAATCTTGGATGAGATTCTTCCCTCAACCAGAACACTGAAGATGGATCATGGATGGGTCTTCCAGCATGACAATGACCCAAAACATACCACCGAGGCAACAAAGGAGTGGCTCAGGAAGAAGCACATTAAAAGGTCACATAGAGCGGCCTAACCAGTCTCCAGACCTTAATCCTATAGAAACTGTATGGAAGAAGCTGAAGCTTCGAGTTGCCAAGCGACAGCCAAGAACCCTTAAGGATTTAGAGAAGATCTGTAAAGAAGAGTGGACCAAAATCCCTCCTGAGATGTGCAAATCTGGTCACCAACTACAAGAAACGTCTGACCTCTGTGATTGCCAATAAGGGTTTCTCCACCAAGAACTGAGTCATGTTTTGTTTTGGGATCAAATACTTATTTTACTCACTGAACTGCAACTCAATTTATAACATTTGTATCGTCAGTTTTTTCTGGATTTTTAGTTGATATTCTGTCCCTATCATTTAAAATACATCCATGATAACAATCATAGACCCTTCATTTCTTTGTAAGTGGGCAAACTTAAATTGAGTCGTTTCTGCTGGCTTTCCATGTGCCACAGCATATTTGGTGCCTGTCCAATAGGGAACCAGAGGGTAGTCTGTGCCTGTACAGCAAGAGGCCATGGGATATTCTCTAGTAATTCAGCACATAGACTTAGAAAAAAAATAAAATTTTTACGTTGTCGTTTTTCTCGTCGTGAAAAACGGTCGTGTGTACGCATTAACGACGGGGGGGGAAACGCGCATGCTCAGAAGTGATGAGACGGGAGCGCTCGTTCTGGTAAAACTAGCGTTCGTAATGGAGATAGCACATTCGTCACGCTGTAACGGACTGAAAAGCACGGAGACTGAAAAGCGCGAATCGTCTCTCACCAAACTTTTACTAACACGCGGTAACACGAAATCAGCAAAAGCAGCCCAAAGGGTGGCGCCATCCGAATGGAATTTCCGCTTTATAATGGCGTCGTACGTCACTGCGCTTAGCTGAATCATTTTTTTTCATGATCGTGTGTAGGCAAGGCAGGCTTGAGAAGAATCACGTTGAGAAAAACGTAGTTTTTTTCAATGACATTAAAAGCGGATGTGTGTACGCGACATAAGGCTGGCCATACATTATACCATTTTCTTCTATAGATTTCATTTAGATTTACCAAAACCATATAATAGAAGGTCAAATCTAAACACTTTCAATTTGTATGCAATCAGGCAGGCCCTTCTACTACATAGTTGAAGGTAAATCTAAAGGAAATGGAAAAAAAGACAATTGTATGGTGGCCAGCTTAAGGCTGGGTATAGACTTTTTTTTTTTTCCATTCAGCTGGTGGGCTGAATGAAAAAAAAAAAAAAAAAAAAATTCCCCCATCCACATAAGTGATTTAGGTTAGAGGAAAACTCAGATCTTTAGGTAGACCAAATTCTGCTGTCATTCCTTGCAGGACCACTAGAGGTCTCACTTTCCTACGCTGCATTTTTCAACAAGTAATCACTAACCCAAACATATGCAATATGATCTACATATCTCGATATTTATGTGGAAGATATTATTTTCATATACCGTATATACTCGAGTATAAGCCGACCCGAATATAAGCTGAGGCACCTAATTTTACCACAAAAAACTGGGGAAACGTATTGACTCGAGTATAAGCCGAGGGTGTCCATCTGCATGCCTCACTGTGCCCATGCCTCACTGTGCCCATGCCTCACTGTGCCCATGCCTCACTGTGCCCATGCCTCACTGTGCCCATGACTAGACTGACGTTTAACATAAGAGTCTATGGAAGGGGTGCCCGGATTTGAAAAATCGGTGCTCCCCGGCCGTAGGTCCCCCGGACAACAAACTTTGCACAATCGTAGAGGAAGAGTGGGGCTATATGTGTGCCTATGGCCAGCCGGTACCGGGTCCCCAAAGTTCGGGAGATCAGGCGCAAAAAGGTGACTCGAGTATAAGCCGTGGGGGACATTTTCAGCACAAAAAAAATGTGCTGAAAAAATCGGCTTATACTCGAGTATATATACGGTAAATCATTTTATCACCTTGTTTCTAAGCGTCATTTTTAGGTAAATGATCTGCATACTTGTTTCCGAGTCAGTGGCTCAGAAAGCACTGAAGCCAGAGGATCAATATGACAGCCAGGCAGTTGGCATTTTCAGAAGGGGAGATCATCTTTTGTCAGCACAGGTTTCCTATTATTATGGGTGTGGTCTGTTCGGTAAAGCGTGTGGATAAAAAGGGGCGTCTTCTTGAGCGTTTTATCACATATATACGCATGGAGCAGCATTTTATCTTCTATAAGCATGGGTAAGTGGTGACAGGACCCTGGAAAATGGCGTGTTTTACTGTTATTTGATGATTCCTAATGTATAATGGAAAAATATACACCAAATAAATGGAAACCGACAACACAAATAAATATCTAAATATTAAAAAAATAGTGTCCTGTCCCCTTTTACATTTTTTAAGTTGACATTTCAACCCAATTTGCTCTAGCAGCCCTCCAAAGGACCAATAGTGGTCATCAAAAATGGTCTCCTATTTCAGCGGTCCCCAACTTCCCTGGCACCGGCCTCAGCGATGACAACCCCTTCACGGACTGGGGGTGGGGGATTTGAGGTGGGGGATTGGTGCTGCCTGTTACCTCTGGGGAGTGTTCGGCCTGTTACCTCCAGGGGGGGGGGCTTTGGAGGTTGTGCGCAGCTTCGGGTTGCCATCTGTCTGGGTATCACCCGGACAGTCTGAGTTTTGAATCATGTGTCTGGTTTTCCGTCTGCTTGAAAACCGGACACATAATTCAGACCGGACTGTGGCTTCCTAAGATAGTCGGAGAGAGGATTGGGTGTTCTCCTCCCTCAAGCCTACAGGATGCGATAGAGAGCCAACACAGTTCAGTGTCAGCATGGCCCTGCAAGGGAGTGAAGACTGGAGAGAGGAAAGAGGAGCTGCCTTGTTTTCAGTATTTGATCTGTAAGTACAGCAGGAAGGGGACAGGACAACTTTGATGGGGGTACCTGATGTAACAGGGGGCTGTGATGTATGGAGGGACTCTGATGTAAAGGGGGGACTCTAATGGGGGACACCTGATGTAAGGGGGGACTCTAATAGATGCACCAGATGTAAGGGGGGCATTTAAAGTGGTTGTAATCCCTCACATATACCCAGTGAAATGACTGGCCTCAGGTGATACACAGAGATGCAAAAAATCCTCCTACATAAGTTGTACCTGTTTATCTGCTGTCTTCTCTTGCCTACATCCATTTAAAGTCCAGAATTTATAAAGCTTGTCCAGGCTGTCAGAAAACAGTGGGTGAAGAGCTGAAATTACACTGTGCAGAGCTCAGTGAGGAGAGCTCTGAAAGATGATTGGATGTAAGAGACACGCCCCCCTTTACACAGCACACATGAACAGAGCTGGAGCTCCCTCTGTCACCTTTTTTTTCTTGGTGTCAGGAAAAGTTGTCAGAAGTGACTAATGCTGATAGAGGAAGGAGGCAGGAGAGAGAAAGACAGTGCTCTGAATTGAGAAAAGTGCACACTATACATGGATATGCTTCATGACTGAAGTTTACAATCACTTTGAAGTAAAAAAATAAAAAAATTGCCATAGTGCTTTCTGGGAATTTAGGTCAAATTTGAATTGGGACAAAAGGGACTAATTGGGACTAAGGATAGGGGGGGTCACACGCTCCCCCATACCCAGATAACTAGATAAACGGAGAGATGGGGGAAGCACAGTGAAGGGGAGAAGCAATAAGGGCAAAGTAAACAATTCCTTTAAGGCTCGGTTCACATAAATGTGAATCTGATGCGTTTTTAACGGCATCCGATTCGCATAACATGTGAATCAGATCGGCTTTGAATATTGAATTTCAATAAAGAGGACCTGTTATGCTTATTTATATTACAAGGAATGTTTACATCCCTTGTAATAGGAATAAAAGTGATAAAAAAAAAAAGTAACATAAATAAGAAAAAAAAAATGTATGCGCCCCGTCCCTCCGTGCTCACGCAGAGAAGCAAATAGTAGGATTTTTAAAACAGCTTACCTGTAAAATCCTTTTCTTGGAGTACATCACGGGACACAGAGCGACATAGTCATTACTATGTGGGTTATATAGATACCTTCAGGTGCTGGCACTGGCAACTTCCAAAACAGGAAGTACCCTCCCCTATATAAGCCCCTCCCATCCGGGAGCACCTCAGTTTTGTAGCAAAGCAATACGTGTCCCCAAAAGAGGGGTGGGAGCTCTGTGTCCCGTGATGTACTCCAAGAAAAGGATTTTACAGGTAAGCTGTTTTAAAAATCCTACTTTCTTGTTCATACATCACGGGACACAGAGCAGCATAGTCATTACTATGTGGGACGTCCCAAAGCAATGCCAAATGAGGGGGGGGATACACCATACATAAGCTGGGCGCCATCAGGCATGAGGATCTTTTGCGGCCTGCAACACACTGCGCCCAAAGGCGACATCCTCCTGACTTCTAACGTCCACCTGGTAGAACCTAGTAAACGTGTGTACCGAAGACCATGTTGCAGCCTTACAAATTTGAGCCAGGGAGGCCTGGTGATGCACTGCCCATGAAGTTCCAACTGCTCTCGTGGAGTGCGCCCTAACTTTGAACGGAGGCGGTCTACTTCTCAAGCCATAGGCTTGCATTATGACCTGTCGAATCCACTTGGCTAAAGTAGATTTTGATGCTGCCTGACCCTTTCTGGGGCCTTCCGGCAGAACAAACAAAGAATCCGTTCTACGAATCTGAGGAGTGGCTTTTAGATAAGCTTTAACTGCTCTTACTACATTCAAAGAATGCAATAACTTTTCCTCTACCGAGCTTGGTTTGGAGAAAAAAGAAGGAAGAACCACATCTTGGTTCAAATGAAACCTCGATACCACCTTAGGAAGAAAGGCTGGATGAGGACGTAATACTACTCTGTCCTTATGAATAACCAGATATGGCTCCTTACAGGACATGGCGGCTAATTCCGACACTCTTCTAGCCGAGCATATGGCTACTAAAAATATCAATTTTCTGGTGAGTAGAACCAAGGAAATGTGCCGCAAAGGTTCAAACGGCTGCTTCTGCAGAACCGACAGAACCAAATTTAGATCCCATGGGCATATGGGAGCTTTAATCGGTGGAATAATACGAGTCACACCTTGCATAAAGGATTTGACTAGTGAATGCATAGCCAGGGGCCTTTGAAATAGTATTGATAGGGCCGAAACCTGGCCCTTGATAGTACTTAAGGCAAACTTCCTGTCTACAGCCCACTGCAGGAAGACCAGAATTCTGCCTATAACGTACTTACGTGGATGCCATTTTCTGGCCTCGCACCAAGTGATGTACGCCTTCCAAACTCTATAGTAGATCTGCCTGGATACAGGCTTCCTGGTATTGATTATAGTTGATACCACAGAGTTAGAGAGACCTCTCTTCTTTAGGATGTGGGATTCAATAGCCAGGCCGTTAAACTTAGAGTTAGTAAGGAAGGGTGGTATATCGGTCCTTGCGAAAGCAGGTCCGGACGACGTGGAAGGGTCCAAGGACTCCCCACAGACATTTTGATGATCTCCGCGTACCAGGCCCTTCGGGGCCACGCTGGAGCCACCAGGATCACCGGCTTCTTTTCCAACCTGACTCTGCGAAGGAGTCGAGGCAACAATTGTAGCGGAGGGAATGCATATATCAGTCTGAACTGATCCCAAGGGAACACCAGAGCATCCGAGCCGCAAGCGAGGGGATCCCTTGTCCGGGAGACAAATCTGTCCACCTTTGCGTTGAATCTGGATGCTAGCAGATCTATATCCGGTGTTCCCCACCGCTGACATATTGCTCGGAAGACCTCGGGATGAAGGGACCATTCCCCTGGGCATAACTGTTGGCGACTCAGAAAGTCCGCCTTCCAATTCTCCACCCCTGGAATGAAGACAGCTGATATACATGGGACATGCTTTTCTGCCCATTCCAGGATGTGACTTACTTCCCTCTGGGCTGCACGACTCCTGGTGCCTCCCTGATGATTGATATATGCCACTGCTGTGGCATTGTCTGATTGAATTCTGACAGGGGACCCTTGGAGTCTGGATGTCCAGGCTACTAGGGCATACCGGGCTGCTCGTATCTCTAAGAGATTGATGGGCAGGGTTTTTACTACATTTGACCATCTGCCCTGGAGAGACCATTGCTCCAGTACTGCCCCCCAGCCTATAAGGCTGGCATCTGTAGTGACCACCTTCCATGATATCGGACTGAAGGGTTTTCCCTTCTGGAGATTCTGGGGGATCAACCACCAGCAGAGACTCTTCCGAACGGAAGGGGACAAAGCCATCGGGAAGTCTAGAGCCTGAATTTTTCTGTTCCAGGCTGACAATATGGCCCTCTGTAAATTCCTTGAGTGGAATTGGGCGTATGGCACAGCTTCGAATGATGCTACCATCTTTCCTAGCAGCCTCATGCACAGGCGTATGGACGGCTGTCTTTTTGCACAAAGCAGACGGACCAAGCCCTTCAAAGAGGATACCTTGTCTAGAGGTAAGAAAATCTTCCTCTGGTCTGAATCCAGCCGTAGCCCTAGATATACCAGGTTTTTCACTGGCTGTAGGGCTGACTTGTCCAGGTTGATGACCCAACCGTGGGATTCTAGATACTTGATTGTATCGACAATTACCACTTCTAGTTTGGCAACTGAGTGGTCCATCAACAACAGGTCGTCTAGGTATGCCATTATCGTTACACCTCGTGTTCTTAGATCGGCCAACAGTGGGGCCAGAATTTTTGTGAACACTCGTGGTGCTGTGGCCAGACCGAATGGTAAGGATCTGAACTGAAAATGGCGCCCTTCTACTGCAAAGCGTAGAAATTTTTGATGACCTGGAAAGATGGGAACATGCAAGTAAGCATCTTTGATGTCGATCGAGGCTAACCATTCCTCCCCCTGTAGGGCAGCGGTGACCGATCGGATCGACTCCATCCGGAAAGACCGGACGTTTAGAAATTTGTTTAGACTCTTTAGGTCCAATATGGGTCTTATGTCCCCGTTTGGCTTCGGGACTGTGAAAAGGTTTGAGTAGAAACCCAACCCCCACTCTTCCATAGGAACCTCCATAATTACTCCTTGGAGCAATAGTTGTTCTAACGCCAATAGGAGAGACCCTCTTTTCAGAGGGTCTCTTGGCATGCCTGACCACATAAAATGGGAAGGAGGAGACTCTTTTAACTCCAACTTGTATCCCAGAGTTACTGCGGAGAGCACCCATCTGTCTTTGATCGTCTCCCGCCAGGTCTCTGCGAACAACTGAAGTCTTCCCCCCACCCGTTTGAGTGGGGGCAGCCCTTCATAGGCTTGACTTGGAGGCTGGTTTAGTACCCCTTCGGATCCAGGGTTTCTTATTACCCTGTGACTGTCCCTGATTTTTACCCCCTGAGTTTGACCGAGGAGGCCGTCGGAACTGCTTCGTAGCAGACGTCGCAGGGATAGGAGAGGTAGTCCTCTTAAAAGATGGACCCCTAGACCTCTTCTTACTCGGTAAGAGAGTACTTTTACCACTGGAAATCTTCTGGATATACTTATCCAGGTCCTCGCCAAAAAGGCGTTCCCCATGAAATGGGAAGCTAACTAAGAGCTTCTTACAGGGAGCTTCAACAGACCAGTTTTTGAGCCACAGAAGCCTACGCATATGTACCAAAGACAGCGTGAGGCGGGAGGCCTGATAGATAGAATCCTTGATGGCGTCAACCACAAAGCATA
Organism: Rana muscosa; assembly: GCA_029206835.1. NCBI lineage: Eukaryota > Metazoa > Chordata > Amphibia > Anura > Ranidae > Rana > Rana muscosa. The sequence goes on from CM055128.1 coordinate 46,604,623, forward strand.
ATGCTCTAGGCAGATCAGCCAGAGCCTGGGCCTGCTGGTCTGGCAAATCCCTCAGGACCATTTTCATCTGATCCTTTAAAGCTTGGCAGACCCCAATAGCTGCCACTGCTAGCTGTGTAACAGCCCCTGCTGTGGAAAAAGCAGATTTTAATAAAGATTCCAATTTTTTATCTACTGGATCTTTGAACATTTGAACATTATCTACTGGACATGTCAGTGATTTGTTCACAGAAGAGATGGCTGCATCCACCGTAGGAACATTCCATCTCTGGGTGAACTTTTCCTCCATGGGATAGATCACCGGAAATTTCTTAGGCGGAACAAATAGTTTATCAGGATGTTCCCAGTCCTGGTATATAAGTCCTTCCAATAATGGATGTATTGGAAAGGAGCAATTAACCTGGGGAGCTTTTAGCGACCCCAATGAGGAGACAGCAGTAGTTGATGGTTCAACAAGAGGCATTTTAAATGCAGATCGAACCATGTCAGTTAGGGTCTGGACCCACAATCTTTCAGTCTGTGATGCTGAAAATGGTTCATCTACTGTCGATTCCTCAAAAACAGAGTTAACCTCCTCCTGATCCCCTTCAGGTAGGTCGGTCCCTTCCTGGGACTGTTGCTCTGCCAACAGGCACTCTAATGGAGGTGATGGAGATCTGGCGCACTTTCTTTCCTGCAGAGAAGAAGCGATCAATGCTGCCAATCTCTGCTCCAATCCCTCCAGAGTTGAGGCAAAAACCTCCTCTGTTATATATGCAGGAGCAGGTGGACTGAGGACAGCCGCAGTACCTGGCACTCCCGGGGGTTCCTTATGGGTATTAACCTCTGATTTCTCAGGGGAGGAGGGTGCAGATGACTGCTCCAGATCCTCAGAGCCCGATGGAGACCCCCTACACTTCCTGAGAGGTATATCTCGGAGTTTTTTAGGCGGCATATTCCTTAGTTCAAAGCTGAGGTATTCCAGCCGCAATACACCCCTTTACTGAAATAGTCTAATGCAATTTGCTGCTATGTACATCAGTGGGTGTCTACTAATGCGTCTTTCTGGGGATGCCTGTATCAACCGCCCGCTGTAAGCCCCTATACCATGCTACCAGCTCCTTTTCATGCTCTGTGTCCATAGCAAGCAGCGTGGACTGAGTCCTTTTATCTTGCTGGGACGCCCGCACATGCGCAGAAGCGCTGGGCGCACAGAGCGCGTCATCCGCCAGGCTCCGCCCACTTTTTTGAAGCTAAATCTATAAAAAGAAAGCGTGTGTGCGCGCGCGCGTGCACGTGTGCGCTCTTGGCGCCCTGTAGGGAGAGGAGCCAGGGTCCTTGTTTCACCAGGACTCGGGGATGGAAGGAAACTACTTGGCAGCATGACAGAGGAATGCAGCTTCCCTGATAGAGAGCTTACTCATCTGCCTGGACTTTCATCATGGAAGGAATAGTCCCAAGAAAAAAAGACGTTCCACAGCGGCCTCTAGTGGACAAACACAGGTACCGCACTTTTGTCTCTTTTTTTTTTTTTAAAACCTCCTTTATGAAAAACATTTCCAGGTTTACAGTTTTTAAAATTTCCTTTATGAAAAGACATTTCTTAGGCATATACAACTATTAGCGGGAATACCTTTAGGTAACAGGCAGAAAGACATATTAGGCTTGGGGGTCCCCTCAATAGAACCAAGTTCCTGAGGGGCCCCCACTTACCTTTTCCCCGCCGCAGGACTTTGTTTGGTCCACAGAAGCCCAAACTTCACCTCTCACGGCAGGCATTGTACTAGACCTTCAGGGACCGGGTTCCCAAGGATTCCACTCCCCTGGACCTGTATAGCACCCTGCACAGATAGCCTCTTGGTTTTGGGTATGACCAGAGCTCTGGATCCCAGGGTCCAGCCCTCCTAAGAGAGGCATTACAGGCAAAACCCTGCTCTTCTCTGCAAGGCCCGGGTACCGACCGTTTAGCTATGAAGCTTTTTTGGTCGGATCCGGAATAGCTTGCTAAGGCCCAGAGAACCTGTACACAAGCCCAGATGAATACATGTTAACCTTGGCCAACACCTTAGACACTGGCAAAAAAACTGAGGTACTCCCGGATGGGAGGGGCTTATATAGGGGAGGGTACTTCCTGTTTTGGAAGTTGCCAGTGCCAGCACCTGAAGGTAATTCTATATAACCACATAGTAATGACTATGCTGCTCGGTGTCCCGTGATGTATGAACAAGAAACATACGTAAGTCGCGCCCGCATATGTAAACGGTGTTCGCATCACACATGTGAGGTATCACTGCTATCTTTAGAGCGAGAGCAATTATTCTACTGCTAGACCTCCTCTATAACTCCAAACTGGTAACCTGTAGAAATTTTTTAAGCGCCGCCTATTGAGATTTTTAAGTAGTCGCCATTCCACGAGCGTGTGCAATTTTAAAGCAAGACATGCTAGGTATCCATTTACTCGGCGTAACATCATCTTTCACATTATACTAAATAAATTTGGCTACCTTTACTGTTTTTTTTTTTTTACTATTAATTAAAGTGTCTTTTCTCCCCAAAAATTGCATTTGAAAGACCACTGCGCAAATACAATGTGACATAAAATATTGCAACAACCGCCATTTTATTCTCTAGGGTCGCTTAAAAAAAATGGTATAATGTTTGGGGGTTCTAAGTAATTTTCTAGCAAAAAAATAGATTTTTTTTACTTAAACAACAATGTCAGAAAAAGGCCCGGTCTTAAAGTGGTTACATTTCGTTTGGTTCAACAAGGTGTCCTATGAACGCGGCTGGGGCGTAGAATGAGCTGTACATATCAAGCGTTGTCACATAATGTACAGTCTACCTTTCTGTACAAATTTCCTTATCTTTCCTTATAAACCTAATAAATAATTCATAGGGGAAAAGCTTGAAAAAAATTAGGTCAGAGTTCCTTTAATTTAGTGAAGAATCACAGCTCCGCTCTGGAAGTTTGCAGAACATCACATTTTTAATTCCGGGCTTCTGACAGCAATTGTTGGAATCGGAGGAGCCTGGCAATTAACTGGCATCCAGACAGCTCTGGTAACACTAAACCCTTTAGAAAATGTCACCTGCAGCCGCCACATTTAGACGCCAGTCAGACTTTATTGTTTTTTTTTTTAAATTAGCGCAGTTATCAGCTTAAAAGCAAAGATTGGAGAAGAAAGCCCGCTGACAAGAGTGACTGTAAAGTGCCTGTAGAATGTGTTCAGCTAACAGGGCTGGATTTAGCCTATCTGATCTGGGGGTGCAGTAAAAAAAAAGTCAGGGGGCATAATGTCAACACACACAATGTCACGACCTCGGAAACACTTGTATGTATTAGGCTGTCATTAGATTAGGGTCATCAAAGAGAACATGTGCCCCCTTATATCAGTGTTCCAATCAGAGTGCCCCCTTATAGCAGTGTCCCAATCAGAGTACCCCCTGAAAGAGTACCCCTTACATCAGAAGTCCCATTAGAGTACCCCTTACATCAGATGTCCCCATTAGAGTACCCCTTACATCAGATGTCCCCATTAGAGTACCCCTTACATCAGATGTCCCCATTAGAGTACCCCTTACATCAGATGTCCCCAATAGAGTACCCCTTACATCAGATGTCCCCATTAGAGTACCCCTTACATCAGATGTCCCCAATAGAGTACCCCTTACATCAGATGTCCCCATTAGAGTCCCCCATACATCAGATCTCCCCATCAGAGATTTCTGTGCTTGAGCTGTAGCTATTATGAGAGTTTCCCCACTCTCCTTGTTTTTTTTTTATATTTTGGAGGATGTAAAAGGGAGAGCTTGAAAACATAAAAGTGGAAAAGAACACCCAAAACTCCCAAGTAGACAGGAACAGAGTCAGGAATTCGAGCAGGGAGATCTTTCTGTTGGTGTATCCGATATATAAAGGAAGACAGGAGCTGACATGGCCCACCAGGTTGCATGTGAGCATATTAGTTACCGTATATACTAGAGTATAAGCCGCCCCGAATATAACCCGAGGCACCTAATTTTACCACAAAAAAACTGGGAAAACGTATTGACTCGAGTATAAGCCTAGGGTGTCCATCTGCATGCCTCACTGTGCCCATGCCTAGACTGACGTTTAACATGGGAGTCTATGGAAGGGGTGCCTGGCTTTGAAAAATCGGTGCTCCCCGGCCTTAGGTCTCCCAGACAACAAATTTAGCAAAATTGTAGAGGATAAATGGGGCTACATGTGTGCCAAGATTCGGGTTTAGGGGACCTACGACCGGCCGGTACAGGGTCCCCAAAGTTACCAGAGAAATTACTGTTTAACATGGGAGTCTATGGAAGGGGTGCCCGGCTTTGAAAAATCGGTGCTCCCCGGCCGTAGGTCCCCCGGACAACAAACTTTGCACACTTGTAGAGGAAGAGTGGGGCTACACCAGCTGGTACCGGGTCCCCAAATTCCAGGATATCAGGCACAAAAAGGTGACTCGAGTATAAGCCGAGGGGGGCATTTTCAGCACAAAAAAATGTGCTGAAAAACTCGGCTTATACTCGAGTATATATGGCTAACCTCTCTGTCCTGGAACATTTTAGGTTCTGTTTCTCATAACTGGCTACATCCTCTTTATAATACAGCCATTTTCCATTCTTTTCTTGCCCACAGAAGCAAAAAGTCAAGAGATACAGAATCAGATGGATGCAAAACAACAAAGCTGAGGTTTAATGGCAGAAAAGCCTTCTAATATTTTTTTAAAGGACCACTCACTATACATAAATGATGTGATTTTCATAATCTGGTCAAAAATAAAAGGATGAATTTGACTGGAACTTGTGGGATTTTAGACCACCCAGACTGAAGCCCTGTACACACGGCCGGTTTTCCCCTCGGAAAAAAAAACGTTGGTTTTCCCGACGGGATTCCTGCCAAGCTTGTCTTGCGTACAGACTGTCATACAAAATCCCGCCGGTCCAAAGCGCGGTGACGTACAACACGGACGACGGCACTATAAAAGGGGAAGTTCCATTCCAATGGCGCCACCCTTTGGGCTGCTTTTGCTGATCTTGTGTTATCGCGTGTTAGTAAAAGTTTGGTGAGAGACGATTCGCGCTTTTCAGTCTTTGTGCTTTCAGATCGTAATAAAAATAAAGAAAAAAGTTTGTCAGAACTCTGTATGAATATCAGCAGCAAAACAACTTCATTATTGTAGCATTATAAAGAAGAAAAGAATGCGCAGCATTAAATGATGCAATAATTTGCAGCGTGACGAATGTGCTATCTCCATTACGAGCGCTAGTTTTACCTGAACGAGCGCTCCCGTCTCATACTTGATTCTGAGCATGCAGGGTTTTTTTTTTTTGCCCTCGGAAAAGCATACACACGACCGGTTTTCACGACGGGAAAAAGTCCGCCGGGAATCCCGACAGGAAAATAGAGAGCAGGTTCTCAATTTTTTTTCGGCAGTTTTCCTGTCGGGAAAACTGCGATGGAGCATACACACGGCCGTTTTTTTCGGCCAAATGCTCTCATGGCAGTTTTCCTGCCGGGAAAACCGATCGTGTGTACGAGGCTTAATCATACAGCCCTAGGCATGAGAAAACAGCAGCTACTGATCTAACAACCTCAGGTTTGAAAAGACAGTCAACTAATTAGATAATCATAAGCTTAAGAGGATAGTTGACTGATCAGACAACACTAGGTTTTAGAAGATATTTAACTGATTAAAAAAATCCCTAGGTTTAAAAGGATAGTTGACTGATCAGACAACCCTAGGCTTGACAAGACATTTAACCACTTGAGGACCGCCGCACGCCGATGTACGTCGGCAAAATGGCACGGCTGGGTACATGGGCATACAGGTATGTCCACTTTAAGAGCCCAGCTGTGGGTCGCAAGCGTGCCGCCAGCGGCGCGCTCGCGACCTGGTCCTCTTCTCTGTGACCGTCCCCGCGGGAACAGCGGACCCGATCACCGCTGGTGTCCCGCGATCGGGTCACAGAGAGGAAGAACGGGGAGAGGTAAGTGTAAACAAACCTCTCCTCGTGCTTCCTAGTGTGCCTGTCATTGATCGTCTGTTCCCTGTAATAGGGAACGACGATCAGTGACGTCAAACGCCAAGCCACGCCCCCCCCCAAAGTAAGAAACACAAATCAGGGCACACTTAACCCCTTTAGCGCCCCCTCCTGGTTAACCCCTTCACTGCCAGTGTCATTTTTACAGTAACCAGAGCATTTTTATAGCACTGGTCGCTGTAAAAATTACAATGGTCCCAAAATAGTGTCAAAAGTGTCCGATGTGTCCGCCATTATGTCGCAGTCACGAAAAAAAAAAAATCGCTGATCGCCACCATTACTAGTAAAAAATTTTTTTTATAAAAATGCCATAAAACTACCCCCTATTTTGTAAACACTATAACTTTTGCGCAAACCAATCAATAAACGCCGATTGCGATTTTTTTTTTACCAAAAATATGTAGAAGAATGTGTATCGGCCTAAACTGAGGAAAAAAAATGTTTTATATATATTTTTGGGGGATATTTATTATAGCAAAAAGTAAAAAATTTTGCATTTTTTTCAAAATTGTCGCTCTATTTTTGTTTATAGCGCAAAAAATAAAAACCGCAGAGGTGATCAAATACCACCAAAAGAAAGCTCTATTTGTGGGGAAAAAAGGACGCCAATTTTGTTTGGGAGCCACGTCGCACGACCGCGCAATTGTCAGTTAATGTGACGCAGTGCCGAATCGCAAAAAGGGGCCTGGTCCTTATGCTGCGTATTGGTCCGGGGCTTAAGTGGTTAACAGAGCAGATAACGCCAAGGTTAAGAAAATAGTTGACAAATCAGACAGCACTGGCCTTGAGAAGACAGTCAACTGGTCAGACAACCCTAGGCTTGAAAATATAGTTGACTAATTAGCAGGGCTTTTTTTCTCGGAGAATAGGTGCAGGAACTCCCCCCTTCTAAATCACTATGTGCCTCCGACCCCTACCCACCCCAGAGCACCGTCCCTTGTTCCACCCCCTACCCACCTCCCAGTACCGGCCCTTTTAGAGAATACAGAACCAAATTTTATTTTGAGGTGCTTTTGTATGGTATTTGTTAATAACAAGAAAAGCAATAAAATAAATCCTCTGCAGCCAGCGAAAATAGACCTCACCTCAGCAGTAATAGATCCCCCCAGCAATATAAATTCCCACAGCAACAATAGATCCCCCAGCAATAATAGACACACCCAGCAACATTATACCCACCCCAGCAACAATAGATCCCCCAGCAACAATAGACACCCCCAACAACAATAGACCCACCCCAGCAATAATAGATACCCCCAGTAACACTAGACCCACCACAGAAACAATAGATCCCCCTGCAACAATAGCACCCCAATGCAACATTATACCCAACCCCCCCCCCGCCAAAAAAATAAAAACCTGTTACAAAATACCACCACTGCAACAATAGACCCCCAGCAACAACAACAGATTTTCCAGCAGCAAGCATCAATAGACTCTCCTGCAGCCAGCAACAATAGACCTCTCCCTCAACAATTTCCCAACCAGCAACAATAGACCCCCACACAAAAATAGATTCCTGCCAGAATACCCCAGTACCCATTGCCATTACATATATTCAATGCTAGAGGTGCCGGAACTGCGTTCCCCCAAGTTCTCGCTGAAAAAAAGCCCTGCTAATTAGACTTGAGAATATCAACTGATGAGACAACCCTAAACTTCAGAAGACAGTCAACTGATCAGACAACCCTAAACTTCAGAAGACAGTCAACTGATCAGACAACCCTAAACTTCAGAAGACAGTCAACTGATCAGACAACCCTAAACTTCAGAAGACAGTCAACTGATGAGACAACCCTAAACTTCAGAAGACAGTCAACTAATGAGACAACCTTAAACTTCAGAAGACAGTCGACTCAATAGAGCAGTGTTTCTCAACTCCAATCCTCAAGGCGCCCCAACAGGTCATGTTTTCAGGCTTTCCATTATTTTGAACAGGTGATTTGATCAGTTTCACTGCCTTAGTAATTACCACAGCCATTTCATCTGAGGGAAATCCTGAAAACATGACCTGTTGGGGCGCCTTGAGGACTGGAGTTGAGAAACACTGCATCAGACAACCCTAGACTTCAGAAGACAGTCCACTCTGTCAACCCTAGACTTCAGAAGACAGTCCACTCAGACAACCCTAGACTTCAGAAGACAGTCCACTCAGTCAACCCTAGACTTCAGAAGACAGTCCACTCAGACAACCCTAGACTTCAGAAGACAGTCCACTCAGACAACCCTAGACTTCAGAAGACATTCGACTCAGACAACCCTAGACTTCAGAAGACAGTCCACTCAGACAACCCTAGACTTCAGAAGACAGTCCACTCAGACAACCCTAGACTTCAGAAGACAGTCCACTCAGACAACCCTAGACTTCAGAAGACAGTCCACTCAGACAACCCTAGACTTCAGAAGACAGTCCACTCAGACAACCCTAGACTTCAGAAGACAGTCCACTCAGACAACCCTAGACTTCAGAAGACAGTCCACTCAGACAACCCTAGACTTCAGAAGACAGTCCACTCTGTCAACTCTAGACTTCAGAAGACAGTCCACTCAGACAACCCTAGACTTCAGAAGACATTCGACTCAGACAACCCTAGACTTCAGAAGACAATCCACTCAGACAACCCTAGATTTCAGAAGACAGTCCACTCAGACAACCCTAGACTTCAGAAAACAGTCCACTCTGTCAACCCTAGACTTCAGAAGACAGTCCACTCAGACAACCCTAGACTTCAGAAGACAGTCCACTAAGACAACCCTAGTCTTCAGAAGACAGTCCAATCAGACAACCCTAGACTTCAGAAGACAGTCCACTCTGTCAACCCTAGACTTCAGAAGACAGTCCACTCAGACAACCCTAGACTTCAGAAGACAGTCCACTAAGACAACCCTAGTCTTCAGAAGACATATGACTCATCAGACAACCCTAGACTTCAGAAGACAGTCCACTCAGACAACCCTAGACTTCAGAAGACAGTCCACTCAGACAACCCTAGTCTTCAGAAGACAGACAACTCAGACAGCCCTGACTTCTTTATCCCCTTCTGTGCCCCCTGCACAGTGCTTTGCTTGGATATCTGTAGGCATCCACAGACACAAAATATGAGATCTGGCCTGTGCAGCCATGGGCCAGGTAGAGCTGTTACTTTTTCAGAAAAAAAAACATCTTCCTGTCCTTTATGCTGATCAGTATGTAAAAAAAACTCACCATAAATTTTCTGAATTCCCTGTAAGTCATCTTGTGGAAGCTTAAAGTTGTGCGTTTCCATATACTGGTAGAATGGCGCCATGATAGCACTGGGGTCATTAGAATGTTCCAAACCCAAGGCGTGACCGAGTTCATGTACAGCAACGAGGAAAAGGTCGTTACCTGCAGCAGTAAAGAAAATACAGGTGATGAGACATTAATTAGTCATTACTTGTCATACGTTTTCACCTCAGCAAACACAGGTGTAAAATTGAACAATGTGTAAGAGGACCCATTTAAATAAGTAAAAGTGGCTATTCCATAAAAATGGAAATACTTGAGGGAACTCGTGGAGGCTCGAACCCGTGTCTGGCTTTTTGTGTCTATTGACACAGACAGCGTGGCTCTGCCCTGCCTCAACTCCCTCCTCACAGGATATGATTGACAACAACAGGAGGCAATGGTTCTCGCTGCTGCCTCCATGTCCTGTGTGGAGAGAGAGAGCAGCGCTGCTGCTCTGGAACACAGCACTGGATCAAGATCGGGATTAGGTAAATATTTAGGAGGGGGCTGGGGGAGAGCTAAACATGGAAGGCTTTTTACCTTAATGCAGGGAATGCATTAAAGTAAAAAAAAAAAACTTAAAGTGGTTGTAAAACCTTACATATACCCAGTGAAGTGACTAGCATTAGATTATACACAAATGAAACATTACCTCCTACATAAGTTGTAACTGTGTATCTGCAGCCATTTCTCCTGTAGATCTTTCAGAAGACACAAAGAGGAAAGGATTTCTTACTAGATCTAGCAGCAGGGGACGAGATCTGAAGCCTTCACAGAGTCAACAGGTCTGATTGGAGGAAAGCTGGTTGGAAAAAGCAGCCAGAAGTGACTCACGCGGATAACAGAGGAAACAGACAGCAGAGAGAAATAACACTCTGCTTTGGGGAGAGGCAAGTACACAATATAGAAGGATATACAGTGCCTTGAAAAAGTATTCATACCCCTTGAAATTTTCCACATTTTGTCATGTTACAACCAAAAACGTAAATGTATTTTATTGGGATTTTATGTGATAGAGCAACACAAAGTGGCACAAAATTGTAAAGTGGAAGGAAAATGATAAATGGTTTTCAATTTTTTTTTACAAATGTGTGAAAAGTGTGGCATGCATTTGTATTCCGCCCCCCTGAGTCAGTACTTTTCTCTGCAATTAGAGCTGCAAGTCTTTTTGGGGATGTCTCTACCAGCTTTGCACATCTAGAGAGTGACATTTTTGCCCATTTTCTTTGCAAAATATCACAAGCTCTGTCAGATTGGATGGAGAGCGTCTGTAAACAGCAATTTTCAAGTCTTGCCACAGATTCTCAATTGGATTTAGAACTGGACTTTGACTGGGCCATTCTAACACATGAATATGCTTTGATTTAAACCATTCCATTGTAGCTCTGGCTGTATGTTTAGGGTCGTTGTCCTGCTGGAAGGTGAACCTCCGCCCCAGTCTCAAGTCTCAACTAATAGTTTTTTTTCCAAGATTGACCAGTATTTGGCTCCATCCATCCTCCCATCAACTCTGACCAGCTTTCCTGCTAAAGAAAAGCATCCCCACAACATGATGCTGCCATCACCATGTTTCACGGTGGGGATAGTGTGTTCAGGGTGATGTGCAGTGTCAGTTTTACGCCACACATAGCGTTTTGCTTTTAGGCCAAAAAGTTTTGGTCTCATCTGACCAGAGCACCTTCTTCCACATGTTTGCTGTGTCCCCCACATGGCTTCTCGCAAACTGCAAATGGTACTTCTTATGGCTTTCTTTTAACAATGGCTTTCTTCTTGTCACTCTTCCATAACGGGCAGATTTGTGGAGTGCACGACTAATAGTTGTCCTGTGGACAGATTCTCCCACCTGAGCTGTGGATCTCTGCAGCTCCTCCAGAGTTACCATGGGCCTCTTGGCTGCTTCTCTGATTAATGCTCTCCTTGCCCGGCCTGTCAGTTTAGGTGGACGCCGGTCATGTCTTGGTAGGTTTGTAGTTGTGCCATACTCTTTCCATTTTCAGATGATGGATTGAACAGAGCTCCGTGAGATGTTCAAAGCTTGGGATATTTTTTTATAACCTAATCCTGCTTTAAACTTCTCCACAACTTTATCCCTGACCTGTCTGGTGTGTTCCTTGGCCTCCGTGATGCTGTTTGTCCACTAAGGTTCTCTAACAAACCTCTGAGGGCTTCACAGAACAGATGTATTTATACTGAGATTAAATTGTACACAGGTGGACTCTATTTACTAATTAGGTGACTTCTGAAGGCAATTGGTTCCACTAGATTTTAGTTAGGGGTATCAGAGTAAAGGGGGCTGAATACAAATGCATGCCACACTTTTCAGATATTTATTTGTAAAAAAAAATGGAATTATTTATCATTTTCCCTCCACTTCACAATTATGTGCCACTTTGTGTTGGTCTAATACATTTACATTTTTTTGTAGCATGACAAAATGTAGAACATTTCAAGGGGTATGAATACTTTTTCAAGGCACTGTACTCTCTTTAGATTTCATGTCTGAGGTTTACAACCACTTTAAGGTCACAAATTCAGGTAAAAAACGCAAAAAAAAAAAAAAAAAAATGATATACATACACACACACACAGTATCTCACAGCGGTTTAGAGATTATTGGCTGTGTGTTGAGTTATTTTGAGGGGACAGCAAATTTACACTGTTAAGCCCTGTACAAACGATCAGATTTCCTATGGATTTTTCCATCGGAAATCCGATGAAGCTGACTTCCATCAGTCTTGCCTACACACCATCAGTCAAAAAACCGACCGTTCCAAACGCTGTGACGTAAAACACTCCGACAAGCCCAGAAAAATGAAGTTCAATGCTTCTGAGCATGCGTCGACTTGATTCTGAGCATGCGTGGGTTTTTTATCCGATGGAGTTCCCCACAGACGATAGTAATTTGCTATTGTTTTTTTTTCCATCGGATAAATTTAAAACATGTTCTGTTTTTTTACACCGATGGAAAAAAAAACAATGGGGCCCATACACGATCCGTTTGTCTGATGAAAAAAGTCCATCGGACTGTTTTCATCGGTAAAACCGATCGTCTGTACAGGGCTTTATACAAGTTGTACTCACTACTACATTGTAGCAAAGTGTAATTTCTTCAGTGTTTTCACATGAAAAGATTTAATAAAAGATTTACAAAAATGTGAGGGGTGTACTCACTTTTGTTAGATACTGTACATCGAAAACTACTAGCTTAGGAGCTAGGGATGGGGATGAGGCTGTTTGGATCTGTCTTTCCCTCCTGATCCTGTACCACATTGTTCCTGTGCCTGGTTCCTGCTCCGTAGCTGTCCTAAACCCCTGACCCCTGTCTACTACACTAACCTAATATATACTCTAAACCAGCTTTTTCCAACCAGGGTGTCCAGGCATCCTGGGGTGCCTTGAGGTTTTTTCAGGGGTGCTTTGGCAAAATGCCTAAAAATTGCCCAAAAAGGTATACAAGCCAGCATGTGGATCAAGCCTACCTTTTAGCTACACAAAGCCACAGGTTTTTAAAATTCACCATTTCAACCTTCCAGCCACCGGCATCCTAACAACCAGTGATGTCATCAGTGTTAGGAAAGGTGTCGATCGCCTACACAGAATCCTTGTTTGACCCCTCTCCTTGTTGTTCCCTTCTCCGTCAGCACTGGGGTCACATTAGCTGAGTAAGCCCTGGTTCACATTGATGCTACTTTGAAATCGCGCTACTTCACTTGAAGTAGCGCGATTTCAAAGTAGCAAGGTCAGCGCAATTTCAGGTGCTACTTGATAGACATCTGTGGGGCTTCATACACAGATGTCTATTGAAGTCGCACCTGAAATCGGCAAAAGTAGTGCAGGAACTACTTTTGCAAATCGTTTGCACCGATTAGAACAGTGCCATTGCCTCCAATAGGCTGCGACTTGTCATGCGATTTGATCTCTCAAATCGCATGACAAATCGCTCCAATGTGGACCTAGGCTGATGGACAGAAACTGAGGGAGAGGAGAAACACTGGAATGCTAGTCGGTACCAGTGTGCAAAAGTGCATTTTCTTTGGAAGAATAAATCGCCTCCAACGTTGGGTGTCCTACTAGTGTTGATGCTGCCGCATTATGTAAAACGATTAGAATCCTTTTTTACATTTTAGAATGGGGTGCCTTGAGAGTGTCTGTAATTTTAAAGGGTGCCTCAACTGAAAAAAAAATGAGAAACACTACTCTAAACTAAGATCTACTATTAAACAAAATCCTTTCTCTATACACGTAATGGTCCAGGAACAGGAGCAACTGTGCCAAATGCTCAGACTTCTGCTGACAGCTCTGCATCTACAGATACCACCACTGAGAGTTCATCTCTGATTAGTGGCTCCAGGCATTTATTTTTACATTGGCCCGGGTTTCATAAATACGCTCCAGTCTACTGAAATGTCAGAGCTTAGTGAGAAGCACCTGAAGGATTTCCGAGAGTGCTGTACTTGTCAGTGTTTCTATGAATCAGTTTTGTCTCGATGTTTTATTTTCCCAGAGAGGAAAAAAGGAAATGTGCAATAAGTTTCAATAAGATCTTCTCATAACAATGACATTTTGATGTGTGGGGTTTTGCAGCAGAGAGGAAGAGTGGAGCAATTATTGTTATTGTCACTAATTAAAGATCCCTGCAGACAAATACACAATGAAATAATATGCAATGGAGATGCAGCACAAGAATGGACATAATGCAGTTGATTTACTAAAACTGGAGAGTGAAAAATCTGGTGCAGCTGTGCATAGAAACCAATCAACTTCCATTTTTGTTTTTTGTCAAAAATGGGTGACCAAATTTCCAAACTACCATTCAGGGACACCCCCCCCCCCCTTCACAAAAATGAGCTTGTGCTGTAACAAATCACAGCACAGTGATTGGACACAAGAGGCGGGATTTATAATTTCTCCAATCACAAGCAGGGGGCGGGGATTGTGCTCCTCCAGGCATTCTCAGCCAGGACAAGTACTGTCAGTGAGAAAAGCAGTGATGTGGCGGCCTTTTTTGGGGGCATCAGATTGGCCCGGGGGGTAGCTGTGTCAGTTTCATTCCGGGACACTGTATTGTCCTGGAACGAAGGTGCCCGGGACAGACCTGCAAAATGCGGGACTGTCCCGGGCAATCCGGGACACGTGGTCACCCTAATGGGGGGGCTCTCTCTTCTATGTGAGTGGCACCTATATACACTGTCCCCATACCATCTATGGGGCTTACATTACTATATATGAATTGTCTGCATCTGTCATTCGTTTGATGAAGTTTTGATACTCTTTTCTTTCCCATGCAGAATCCCTTTGCCTGCTGTCAATGGAAATAGGTCCTGAAGAAGAGACAGCGAAACGTTGACCTTATTTGACTCAACAGTAATAGGGAATATATACATACCTTATATATATGTGGTTATACAAATAAGAGCTCTATTTTCTCTTGTTTTATTCTAAATAATTTTATTCATTTTGTAACATTACATTTTTTATTTTTTTTGTAAAACTATATAGTGTTTCTTTCTGGTAACGGTAAAGTCCGCTCAAATGTCCAAAAACTATTTTCTAACATTTGTCAAAGCGTAATTGAAAAACCTGAAGTTAGAAGCTGATTGGGTACCATGCACAGCTGCACCAGATTTTGCACTCTGCAGTTTTAGTAAATCAACCCCAATATCTCTACCAAGATTCAGTCCTCACAGTGCTATCCCTTTGCATGCTGGAGGAATACATGAAGGTGAGACTGAGATTCCCCACGCATTGGCTGATTTGGGAGGTTGGGAACATAGTCCTCAAGATATATTAAAACTCGGTGATTGGCTCTAACAATATTTGTTCATCGATATCACATCCTCAGAGGCTGTCTTCTTTATTGCTTCCTCTGGGGCTGTAATGGACGCACCCCTGATTATCAGCCTGGGCCTGAGTACTACTGCACTTATAGGTGGGTGTGCAGCGTGTGCGGCGGCAGTAACGCACACAGACAAGTGCAATAGAAGACTTGTATTGAAGTAAAGCAACAACAGTTCACAACAACCCAGAGGGACGCCTGCCCAACCAGGTACTCATGAATTAAACCGTTGTGAAGATGACTAGTGGCGGCTGGTACTCAAAATTTTGGGGAGGGGGCCGTGAACCAACGCCACCCCCCCACGGGAGACGGACAGGAAGGTGGCGATCCCCCTTTGCGGGAGACAGACAGGAAGGCAGCGATCACCCCCCGCGGGAGACGGATGGGAAGGCATTGATCAGAGGTCTCCTTACCCTAGGAGGCAGATGACAAGGATCCGGGGTAGGACTGCTGCTCCTCACTCCAGCTACTCCTCGTTCCAGGGCCGTTGCCTCTCCTCCTGGCCTGAACAGGAAGTGTCCGACTCCCTGGCCAATCGGGTCTCAGGACCCACTTCCTGATTGGCCAGGAGGAGAATCAGGAAGACAATAGCGAATATTAATTTGCTATTGTCACACAACTGGGTGGGCTCAGGTCGCAGTGCTCTGTGCCCTGAGCCCACCCTTTTTTGAAGCCAATTAGAACCTCAGGCTCTAATCATGTGCTTAAAAAAAAACAACATTGAAATCAATGTGCCCAGTGCCCTGCATGTACATAAGTGGCCGGGCGCATGGATAAGGGGGGGCGACGCCCCTGCGCCCCTTATGGACGGGCCGCCAATGACCGGTATCAAATAGGTTAACAGCATCTGTTAAGGGAGCGGAATGTGGCCTTGTCATCCAGCACCCCACACAGAAAGATCTCCAAAGGAGTTGCGACCCTACTCTCTCCCTCCTCGTCAGGAACCTTTCCCTTTCGCTAGCACTGTCCCTAACAGGCAAGCAACTCACCAAAAGCACACCAAACCTGCGAGTCAGGGCCTTAAGTAGGCTCTGTCTGACCCAAGAAGGCTGCTGGAGTCACATGGGGTGTCAGCATCCAATCGGGTGCTTCCCCAGTGACTCAGGAAACCATAGAGAAACTGTGTACCCCTTGACCGCCGTGGAAGAGCGCCACCTGCAGTGGGAGAAAGTAGAATGCACTAGCCTACACACTGAGCAGTGTAATGATGTGTGAGCGATGTCCAGTGCAGTGGACGCCCAGTAAGAAACATTCCCTACCACTGCAGATGACAATAATGGGCCTGTGATGTTAGAACACTGACCATAAGCACCTTGGAAAATAATATAAATGTAAATGCAATGGAAACAATGTTTTGAGTGGTTGCTGGTACCTAGGAAGAGGCAGCACTCCAACGCAATCAGGTACTTTGCAATTACATTTGCTGATAAGGAAAACGCTGTCAGGAGGAGAGACCAGAGAGATAGCAATCTCCGCTGCACCTTCACTGCCCAATGACAGGCTTGGGGTGGGGGGGGGGGGGTGACTAAGCTGTAATACTTAAAGTGGAATTAAACCCTCTTATCCGGAAATACAAAGCTTTATGCAGGTAAAACAGCTCTTGTATATATAGTTATTCTGTGCATTTAACTGTTTGCCTGGAGTTCAGATTTACCCTGTGCGGTTTTTATTTTTTGCAAGTGATTCTAGGAATAGATAAGTCCCCTGTAAACTTTGAAGCTTTCTGTGTGATGATCCAGAAATGTGTTGGAATGCGTCAGTTGTTAGAAAGATTGTGGAAAGTGTGGGAGGAAACTGAAGCGCTTACCGTCATGATTGGAGTTCCCGAGGGTCCAGGGTTCATCCGAATCGAAGTGAGTGTCGCCTCCTATTCCTGGTCCAGGGAAGTAGGCATGTGCTAAAAATCCTCCCTCCCCATCGAAAGGAGAGCTGTCTCCATGAAAACCAGAAGCGAAAAATATCATAATGTCTGCATCTTTCCGCTCGTTTTTAATTTCATGGTACGGAATTTCTTCAAATGTCAGCGGAGTCACCTTCTGCCACACATCAAAGGCCTGACGAATCGCTTTCCTAGTGTCCAGCTCCCCCACCTTGGGAGTATAGTTGTGTATGCTGAAAAGTCAGGCAAAGTAATGAGAAAGTTATGGGAGATCAAAGGAAAAGAATTTATGTTGAAAAATCATCACACAATAAATGAGAAATTATCAAAAAGATGTATTTTTTTTTTTTTTTACACACATGTGACTCTAAAATTACCATATAAAAGCCCAAAGGCAAGATCATAATAACCTTCATGAATCACCACATCTCTAAATGCTCTAAAAAATGTAATTAAATTGTATTGCTTCTGTTTGTGTGGACTGCAAGAGACGAACAGGTCTGAATGAAAGAGAAAAAAAAAAAAAAGAAAAAAACAATCATCAATTCCACTGCAAAAAAAATTGGTAAAGCATAAAAAGTGACTCTATCATAAAATGATTTTTCAGTGTGTGACGGATGCTGGGTTATTATATTCTTTGTACAGGACCCCGGGATGGGTCCTAGACAGGAGATATATTTCTGGACTATTTGGGTTATGGTCCCTTTAAGGGAGAGTTCAAGAGAAATTTTAAGTACAGGTACATTGGTTCTCACCGATGCAGGGTGAGGGGTTCCAGCGTAGTCCAGTAGGAGAGGACTGATTTCAGTACTCTCTGGATTTGTAGGTTCTCTTTTGGGACCCAGAGATCAGAGGCTCTGAGAGACTTTGGGTGAGAAAGAGCCTCCAAGCCCTGACAACAGGGACTTTGGTCCCAGAAGGGTTAACCCACCTGCAAGGCAGGTTTGAAAAGCAGTGGGAAGGAGTGAGCACGTGTCAAAGAGGTAGTGTGGAGTGCTTCACAGTTGTGAAAAAGCATACAACAGACTTTCTCAGCCTTTTCAACACGGAGGAACCCTTGAAATAACCTTTCGGTCTCAGGGAACCCCTGCTAAAATTGGCTATATCTACAACTTATGATACATTGGTGTGATTGGTCAGTGGGAGAGTGCTCCTTACATCTGTGGTCTTGGGGAAGATTTTCTCCTGCAGACAGCTAAAAAGATCATTGGTATCACTGGGGACTTATTTGAGAGGCAAAAATTGGTCATTGCTCAAGGAACCCCTAGCAACCATTGGAGGAACCCTAGGGTTCCACAGAACCCTGGTTGAGAAACCCTGATCTAGAGGAATATACTCTGTTTTGCTGGGCTCCTGTACCCTCCTGTGTTTCCTGTACCCAGGAGCAGACAGAAACCCTAAAACCCAAGTGTGGGTCTGGTATATTGGCGGTGAGCCATCATGTTCTCTTGATTATACCAGGATTATGGACTGTTTTCTTCAATTTTTTTTGCTTGTTTTGAGAGTCCAATAAACACTGTTACTTTTACAAGGCTGGTGATCTCGGGCTCTCTATACTAAACCTTATATTTCTCAGTAGACCTCTGGATAAGTAATGAACAATCTCTGGTACTAAAGTTCATTTTACGTAAAGTGGATTGGTTTAGGGAAGTAGATAAAACTAGATTGATGGAAGAACTAATATGTGTGCAAAATGACAAGATTTTATGGAACTTGGAGAGGTTGGCTTGAGTTTAAACAATCAGGGATGTATTTAAGCTATACGAGGATTTAAAGTATTGTTTGAGGGGAGAAGGGTAGGGTGCCCCCCCTTTTTTATGGTTTAGATTAAAGGGTTGAATAGGGGGTTATGAGAACACAAAAATATAGGGGTGAAATAGGGTTGGGGATATATGTAGATATTCTGTCCCTAGAGTCACCCCTTAAATTAATTAATTAAATAAACACATAAGTTAGGGGGAAGTGTTAAATTTTTACCGTACGGGGGGAGTGGAGTTTAAAGGAGGAAGGCTTTATAAATAAAAATAACTGGGGAAGGAAAAATGGGTGGGAAAGGTTGCATGTAATCTGGGTGAAACTAGGGTGGGGGCCTTTGTACAGCCATCTCTAGACCCACTCCTTAATTAAATAACTTATAACACTTTAGGTTTACATGGTTTAAAGGATTGGAGTTATGGTGGGTTTTTATTTTTTGAACAACCTCTGGTACTATTGTTCATTTTACTTAAAGCGGTTGTAAAGTCAGAAGGTTTTTTATCTTAATGCTTTTTATGCATGAAGATAAAAAAACCTTCTGTGTGCATCAGCCCCCCTAATACTGTACTTACCTGAGCCCCCTCTCTATCCAGCAATGTGCTTCAGTGCCTCGGCCATCCGGGACTCTCCCTCCCGATTGGCTGAGACACAGCAGCGGCACCATTGGCTCCCACTGCTGTCAAAAGTCAGTTAGCTAATCAGGAGAGAGAGGGGGCAGGACTGAACTGCGGCTCCGTGTCTGAATGGACACAGGGAGCTGCAGTTCGGCTGCCCCCATAGCAAGCTGCTTGCTGTGGGGGGCACTCGACAGGAGGGAGGAGCCAGGAGGGCCAAAGAGGGACCCAAGAAGAGGAGGATCGGGGCTGGGCTGTGCAAATCCACTGCACAGAGCAGGCAAGTATGACATGTTTTTTATTTTTAAAGAAAAAAAAACGAGACTTTAGTATCACTTTAAAGGTCTTTTTGAAACATTTAGGAACTTCACTCTACCAATCAACATTGATTATTTTTAATCCTCGTGCTGCTAGCGTTAGTAAATAGGAAAGTATATCCTATTTACTTGTTTTTTTACATTTCTTCAGTTACTTCCTGGTTTCTTGCCTGCAAGTTGCAAATTATGTCATACATCCCAGGAGTCTTCAGAAGGAGAGGAGATAAGGAGGGGGTTTTCTCAGCTAAGCACTCTATCTTGCCTGCATGCCTGAGCTAAGGTCAGATGGATTCCAGGAAGTAAATGCTACATGAATCATTTGACCTACTCAAAATGGCCTCCACCATTCAATGCTAGGGAGGTGTTTTTCAAAGTGATTTCGCAACAAAATTAGACATAGAGACAAATTTTTACTTGAGTCCAGTGCTATCATACACACATCAGGCATCTTATATCTCTCAGTAACTTTAATAGTAAGATCTCTCTGGGCTTAAAATGCCTAATGAAAGCTCTTCTATTAGGGAAAGTGGCAGTTTGCATTTTAAAGATCCTTTCGCTGACAAGTTGTCACCAGTTTACAGCCGTGTGACATGGGCCTAATACAAGGATTTAGTGAAGCGATACTTTTAAAAAAAAAGATATGTAAGAATAGGTTTGGGCAATTCGAGATTTCGGACAAGGAAGGATCAGAGGAACAGGACAAGGAAAGTGCCACCTATAACCCTTACATACTGTCCAACAGTTCCAAGTGTATCCTATATTTTATTTTTTTGGTATAGGATGGAGTGGGGAGGGGTTAGGTTTTCATTGCTGTCTGATTCCCCTATACAGACCTTCATTCTCTTTGGACATTGGGACCAGGGCAGAAAATTAAGGAAAATCAGAACTAAAACAAACAAAAGGCTCTAATACAAAATGACCTGCTGGTTCCCATCTTCTTTAGGGCTCGGTTCACATATATGCGAATTGGATGCGTCTTGCACCACATCCGATTTGCATGACATGTGAAACAACATAGTTTTCCATTAAAGCTGTTCACACACACGTATGTCTGTTGTGGTGCATTGGCATTCCTTTTTAATTAGATACAAGAGGAGAAATTGGGATTTTTAAGGTGCAAAATAAAGTGAAATAGTATCAACTATAATATATAAGACATTTTTTATTTAAAGAGAAAATAAAAAATTGTTAAAAGATAACAATTGGCAAGTAAATATCAATAAAGTTTTATGGATACAGCACTGTAGAATGAAGTTCCCAACATATTTTGCCCATATATCAGCCTTCTTCAGGGGATGCTGTCCAATTAGAGGTACAAGCCTTCTGTCGCTTGAGATGTTAATCAAATCACTACAGGTGGTCACAGGTGTCTATCTGCTTCAGGAGAACCGCTGCCGGAACCCAGGGACATATCCGCTGTCACTAAACGCCAGCCTTAGAGATAAGTATCGGCGTGTATAGACAGCATCCGTCCTTCGGTATCGAGTTCACTGCAGAACTTTGTTTTTCTGGTCCTTGAATGCGCCCTATGGTCACCTGTAGCACACGGTTCTCCTGACGCAGATAGACACCTGTGACCCCCTGTAGTGATTTGATTAACATCTCCAGAGACCTAGAAGGCTTGTACCTCTAATTGCACAGCATCCCCTGAAGAAGCCCGTTATGGGCGAAACATGTTGGGAACTCCATTCTACAGTGCTGTATCCATAAAACTTTATTGGATTGTACTTGCCAATTGCTATCTTTTAACAATTTTATATTTTCTCTTTAAATAAAAAAATTCTTATATATTATAGTTGATACTATTTCACTGTGTTTTGCACCTTAAAAATTCCAATTTCTCCTCTTGTATCTATTTAATCAAGGGATGTGGTGCTAATATTAAGTTGGGTTGCCCGTGGTTAAAGTTTTTTCATTAATTTTTAATTGCACACCAATAGGTGCATATACATTGCATACCTACTTTACAGTACACCCCAATGCACTCTATTTGGTTGCTGTGTTTTGAAGAGCAGAGCCTATCTTATTCATGTCTTTGGGTACATTTACAGCTTAATTCAACATGCCTCAATGCACCAAAATACACGCTCTCTGGTGTGAATAGGTGGGTCTTTCTAGGAAGAATGACATCCAGCAAGAGTCCTTGAAGCAACCAAACAATGTTAGCAAACTGACCAATGCCCGGAGCATTAGAACACACCTGTATGTTATGTGTTTCTGTCTCCATTTCTGTCCTGTTAGTGCATATCTTTTGTTCCTTCTTCTATGGCTTAAATGAGGATGGTCAGGAACCCCACAGCGAGGCTTCTTCATCCACCTGCATGACCATTACAGAAGAAAGAGAATACATCATGGTTATCATTGAAATAAGCACTGTACAGTTATTATCTGACATGACCAAGCAATGCTGATCTACCATCAGAGTCAAGATCAACTGAAGCTTGCTTTAAGAGGGTGTCCACGATTCTGACATAAGAGGAGAAAAGACAGATTTGTGCCTTGTTTATGACTGACAAGGGTTGGTCCACTCATATAACCTACTAATCAGATGTTTTTTAGGGGCCATGAGCACTTACAAATTATCTTCAAAATGCACTTTGTCAGAGCCTAACACTAGCCAAATGTATTTTTTAGTTTTGGATGGAGGGCAAGCCAGGTAAGTCTCTGGTGCCTCCCCCTGGTTCTGGAAAGTTGGAGAACGTTCTGGAAAATGGGGGGCAGAGGCTAGGAGAGTTGTTCTGCATACTCAGGGGAGCTTGGCTAATCCCCAGGCGGTGAGCCTGGCAGGGGGTTAAGCCAGCCCTCAAGTATGAATGAGTCATGCTGGCTGTGGAGCCAGGTGGAAGATGAAGATGGAGTGCTGGGGGGACTCTTGGTGGCCTTTGAGGTGAACCCCCTAGTCTTGGTGGTTCTCTCTCTCATGTTGGGGCTCGGGCTGGCCTGGGAGGATCCTGACAACAGGAGCAGTTTGGAAGGAGTCTTCTCTGAGCTGGAGTGGGAGCAAGGAGGAGTGGGAGTACTACGGCTTATGGACTTACAAGGGGAGAGACTGCCAAATGTAACAAGTCTCTCTGAAAGATAGCGGTGTGCTTAAATATTTCTTAACCTTGCCCTGGGAGATCTTTGGATCAGACGGGTAGACTAGTAAAGAGTCAGTTGGGTAGACTGGTGAAGAAGCAACTAGGTGGGCTGGCATTTCCTGCAGTTGGTAGAGCTGCGACCAGTGTCTACAAGGGAGTTGGAGGTACTCCAGGACACTACAACACTTTGTGCTACTTCCTAAAGGACTGAGTTCCTAGTCCTTAGGGGCTGTTACATCTTTTTTTACTTAGAGGATGTCAGTTTCCGGGAGTGAAGAACCAAATCTGAAGTTGTACATAGGGAGGAAGTTGTCCCTGGTTTTTGTTGCTAACAAGTTGGGTTGGGCATCCCATAATTCCTTTTCCCCATCCAAGTTATTACCCCTAATAAAACATTTAAAAAAAACACAAGCTTAAAGACTGTCCTTTGTGTCTGGATGAAGGCTGTAAATGCTACTTGCCTGGCTGTATAGGAGTGGGGACCCCAGTCATCTGCAACCCCTACAGGGGTAGTGCTGCACATAGAGCACCTGACCCTGAACGCCACTGATGGAGAGTGCATGGCTACTAGTGATACCATATAGCTCAAAAAGTAAAAAAAGCCCACACACTATAATGAGCCTCAGCTGTTCATTGAGGGTTCAACGAGACATGTTCATCCACCAATGTTTTGGTGCCCTTTGGGGAAAGACTATTACCTTGAGAAAGGGGTTCTGTAAGGCCCTGAAATGTTGGTGTAGAACAAGTTTTGTTGAGTCCTCAAGAAGCAATTGAGGCTCATTATGGGGTTCTGGCTTTCTCTATTTATCTCTGTCTGTGATCACACTGGAGGGATTTTCCCTCACGTTCTTTCTTTGTCACTAGGTGGGTGGTTATCACCGGGACAGGTAGCAACAAAAACATTATTGGAAGTTCTAACACTTCCAGATCCTACACAAAAACTTGTTTTTTTTGTGTCCCCAAAATTTCTCAAAAAATCACAGTCAAGTGTCCTGAATGAAAGTTTTGGCCGTAGATAAACTTTGTTAGGCCTCAATTAAAGTGGATCTGTCCTTTGGTGCTGAAAACACCCAATAGTAGAAGGAAGACCATGACTTGATGATGTTAGTGGACCTGCAGTCAGGGCCGGCGCAAGGAGGGGGGCAGTTGCCCTGAGATTATGTGATGTGCGGGAGAGTTCCAGATGCTACAAGCTGACAGCGGATTCACCCCTCCCGTCAACTTAGCGCGGAAAGTGACAAGCCAAATCTTTAGAGAAGGAGAGAGCCGGGAGTGGGCTGTGCTCTGCCTTCCCTCCACACTTGTACCACGTGTCTGAAGCGCTCCCGGACCGGGACTGTCAGATCGTGACTGTGTAGGGTTTGTTTACCTGCCCCCATCTCCTCCCAGCAAAGAATGTGGGCAGGGGCAGGTAAACAAACCCTGCACAGTCCCGATCTGACTACCAGTGGCATCACTAATGCGGGTCCCTGGTGTCACAAACCTCTGCTTGTCAAAAGTATTGCACGTCTGCTTCCCCTATTCCTACATGAATGCACCAAAAAAAAAAAAAAAGTTAATCTGGACCTGTGTTGAACCATTGATGCTTGATGCCTGAACATATCTATGTCGAATATGCATCTACACAAACCCTTGCTAGAGTAGTACTTACTCAATTGTGGTTTGGTCCAGCACACCCGTCACCGGGATCCGGTAAAACTGTTGCATTGCTGCAATTGCTGACTGCATAGCTGTTCCTGAATGTAAAGCTGAAATTCGGATGTCGTAGGGGAGCAAATAGCCATATGTCTTCAACCACCTCTGCAGAGAAAACAGAAAGAAGTCCTTGGGTCACACCTTCAACTTTACTAAAATTCCACCATCAAAGTGGACCTGTTATTGAAATTCACACTTCACACAAAATATCAGCTTTACAAATCACATTATTATGAGTTAACTGGACATAAAACCGATCACTACAATCTCCTCTAAAATTGCAAGTTAACGTAATTTGGAAAGTTATGTTCAATCCTGTTACATCTACAGCCCTTGTTAATACTTGGTGAACCTGCCATGAAGATCCTTGTTCAGACACTTTCTTTAATGGGGTGGCAATTGTATCACAATTGTGCTCCAGTGTTGTCATCCCGTCACATGCATCCTTGGGTGGAGGCTACTATCGGCCACACTGACAGTCACTGCAGAGACATGGTCTGCCAATGTCATCACCAGGAAGCCAGTCCAGAGCAAAATGTGCAGCCAACATTGGAACAAGTAGATGTAGACTAGAAATGTACTAATGGATATGTGAAACATCAGTAGCAGACGATGTCAGTTGTGACAAAATACGTCAGATGGAGCTTAGCAGTGACATCATCATATGCGCTTGACCAAGCAGCGGTTGCTTGTTTCATTAATGTGTTGTTTCTTATGCTTTTACTTGCAAGCAGTTTTGGCAACCGTCAGTATTTTTACTGGCAGCCAGTAAAAAACTGTCACTTTTCTCCTGTCAGTAAATGCCAGTGACAGGAAAAGGTTGCCAGTAAAAAATATGGCTGTGACGCTCGGCTCGGAATTGCACATGCACGTTATTGTCTGAAGCTGGCCGAGACCACACGAGTGCCTGCTACAGTGTGCCGGTGGGGGAGGGGGGGCGGGTCTGGTGGAGGCAGGTACACACCTGACCCCTACACTTACTGCATTTCTAACTCCTGACCCCCACATTCTGTTTATTACAAACCCAACCCTGCATTCTGCGCATTACTCATTCCTGACTCCCACACTCTGCACATTACACACCTGAACCCTACATTCTTTGCATTACTCACTCCTGACCCCCACATTCTATATATTACACACTTAACACCTGCATTCTGTGCATTACTCACTCCTGGCCCCCATACTCTGTACATTACACACTCGACCCCTGGATTCTGTGCATTACTCACTCCTGGTCCCCACACTCTGTACATTACACACCAGACCCCTGCACTCTGTGCATTACTCACTCCTGACCCCACACTCTGTACATTACACACCAGACCCCTGGATTCTGTGCATTACTCACTCCTGACCCCACACTCTGTACATTACACACCAGACCCCTGGATTCTGTGCATTACTCACTCCTGGCCCCCCACACTCTGTACATTACACACCAGACCCCTGCACTCTGTGCATTACTCACTCCTGACCCCACACTCTGCACATTACACACCAGACCCCTGGATTCTGTGCATTACTCACTCCTGACCCCACACTCTGTACATTACACACTCGACCCCTGGATTCTGTGCATTACTCACTCCTGGCCCCCATACTCTGTACATTACACACTTGACCCCTGGATTCTGTGCATTACTCATTCCTGGTCCCCACACTCTGTACATTACACACCAGACCCCTGCACTCTGTGCATTACTCACTCCTGACCCACACTGTACATTACACACCAGACCCCTGGATTCTGTGCATTACTCACTCCTGACCCCACACTCTACATTACACACCTGACTCTTGCACTGTAATGTAAATTTTTCACCCCAGACCCCTGCAGTATGTACGTTATATACTTCGGACACCTGCCCTCTGTAAGTAGGCTCAAAACCCCTCCCACTGTAAGCCCAAATTTTACCATACTCACCATTCACTACGCTCCCTACCCCTCCGCCCCCATTCTCAGGATTTCTGGTTTTCAAATATTCTCAGGTATATAAAAGAGGGAGTGCATGAAGAAGGACCTTCATGACAGGATGACCAGGTATTAATTTGTTGTAAGCTCGAGATTTAAAAATAATAAAAAAAAAATACTTTTAGATTGCACAGGGACGCAAGAAAACTCCCATTCTTTTCCTGCACTTGGGAAGCCGCCATGGGTGAACTTGCAGGGTAATGGTGAGGCGGCGGCGTTTATGCTTGAAGGACTTTAATGGCCGGCTGTAAGCGCCGCCTGCGACTCCCTGGTTGTGGAAAAACATCAGAACTTTTACCAGATTATTTGTTCCGCCTGCAAACGTACCCTTATTATTACATTAACACGTTGGAGCTTGTATGAGATTTTAGAGATTTGGATTATGTTTTCTTTAATCCTGCCTTTAATGAACTTTAAAACCCCTTTAACTAACCCTGGTGAAAATGTTCTACCAATATTTTTCATTTTCCTTCCCGCTGGGCTGCAGAAAGCCTGGTAATTTTTCTCATTCAGTCGTATAGCCCTGTGTCAGCAAAATGGATTTGCATATTCATGTAAGACGCGGAGTCTAGCCCTCCCACCCAGAGGCTGTTCGCGTAAAGAAATGGGAGAGGTGAAAAGTTCAATGCAATGGCTGTTTTCATTACTCTTCCTACAAATAATTACACTATACTTCAGCCTGCTGTGCCTTCGTATAGCTACAGAATCATGTGATAGTATGAGAGTGATACATTATCAGTAAGCACTGTCTGCTGTCAGACCAATAGGAATCATTGCATCTCAGCGCTGCTGATCTCCTGCAGCCTTCCTTTTTACAGCTGCTTTTCTGTTCTCCAGCGATGGATGCAGGGAAGTTCTATGTTCCTCCAACCAAAACTCGCTCATCCATGTCTTTATGGATCTTGTTTTGTGCACTGGTGCGCAGTCATGTTGGAACAGGAAGCAACGCTGTTTCCTGGCCTATGCCAACAAGGCCCAGGCCTAGGGCAGCACTTTGCAGGGGGGCAGCACAGAAAGAGTCCCCGCTGGCTTGCACTGTTAGTGTAGCACCAGTATTATGGGGCGGACTGGGCTGAGAGGCAAAGTCTAGCGCCCCCATAAAGCGGCCGCACTGCTTCCGGTATGCGCGCAGCCGGCATTCCGTAACTGTAGGGGGGGGGGGCGCAGCTTCTAATTTTGACCTATCATCCTGGACCACAAACCTTCCTCACTGTGCTATATGTTTTCTGCTGCACCATTGGCATGGTTATATCTTCTTAGTCCTCTCCATCAAATTATCATAAATTTGTGCTTAATGTAGAACTATAGGCAACACTTTTTTTTCTTCATTTTGGATAGAGTAAGGGGGGGGTTATAGCCATCTGTGTCCCATTGTAGAGATTTGCCTTCACTTCCTGCCCCATAGCCAAACAGGAAGTGAGAGAAAATCTGTGCAAATTAAGGGAATCCATTGCCCGCCCAGGCCCTCAGAACTAGTGTCCCCACTTGAAAATTTCAGGGCGACAGAAAAGGGTGTGGCCTTGACAGGAAGGGGTGGGTCATATTTAAATTAAGGAGTGCACAAGTTTAGTCAGGCCTGGGGCAGCACAAAACCTAAATACACTACTGACAGGAAGGGACCATCAGAAAACTGTTCCCACAAAGTTGGGAGCATGAAATTGTCCAAAATGTCTTGGTATGCTGATGCCTTCACTGGAACTAAGGGGCCCAGCTCAACCCCTGAAAAACAACCCCACACCATAATCCTCCCTCCACCAAATGATTTGGACCAGTGCACAAAGCAAGATCCATAAAGACATAGATGAGCGAGTTTGGGCTGGAGGAACTTGGTTGGCCTCCACAGAGTTTACCTGCACTGAGGAATTCAAACAATTACTGCCAGTCTAGCCAAGCTGGTGTCACGACAGCACCAGGGAGGGTCGCGAGGTCCTTCAACATCTCTGCACCATTCATATGGTGAATACGGCCGAGGCCTACCCATGTAGCTTAGTCGGTGTGGGTCCCTGCCGATTGTACTTTACCCCCCCCCCACTTTCCTCCCTTTACCCCCATCTTTTTTTTCTCTTCCTACCTCCTTTTACGGCCTTTTGTATGTACTTGTCTCCTCTAATTGCTTCCTGGAGGCTGTGGGGACTCCCTAAAAACTGAAAGACGCAACTCACAATGGGTACCTGAGGTCTCCCCTTATTGAGACAGACCCCTAGCCCTCTTCCCTTTCTCCCTCCCCCTGGTTGTACTGTCTACTATCATGACTTAGGTTAAAGCGGAGCTCCACCCTAAAGTGGAACTTCCGCTGATCGGAACAATCCCCCCCTCCAGTGTCACAATTGACACCTTTCAGGGGGGTGCAGATACCTGTCTAAGACAGGTATTTGCACCCACTTCCGGGAGTCCTCTCTGCGGGAAATCTGCGGGAAGCGCGTCACTTCCCGCAGATTCCCCGTTGTGTTCTGGGAGACACTCGGCTCCCAGAACACTGGGGACCATTCAGAACGGCGCAGCGCAACTCGCGCATGCGCCGTAGGGAACCGGGCAGTGTAGCCGCAAGGCTTCACTTCCTGGTTCCCTCACAGAGGATGGCGGTGGGGGCAGCAGAGTGACTTGCGTTTGCTCGTCCTCTGCTGCGGACGTCGCTGGACTCCAGGACAGGTAAGTGTCCATATATTATTTATGTATGTATGTATTCATTCATGTATTTGCAGCTGCTGGCTTTAAATATTTTTTTTCCGCGGCACCTCCGCTTTAAGTAATATACCAAAGTTTCTGTTCAGCCTCACATATATTCTGATTTGACGGTCTAATTTCCACTGCCTTTTGAGGCCTCCTTGCTTATGCTAGCAATTTATTGTAAACTCCCGTTAATCTGTTTTGTATAGATTGATTCTATTGACCAACTCTTTTCAGATAATTTCTCTTATGTTCTTCCCTTTGTATGTGATGAAATCGTATAAAAAAAAGAACTATGAGGACACCATCAGGCAGAGTCAATTCATTCTCTGCTCACTGCTCAAGGAACCTCAAGTAACATCTGGAGGGACCTTAGGGTTCCACAGAAGTCTGGTTGAGAAAGGCAGCCTCAAACAGCTCATTTATCGTGTAGTAGAACAAGTCAGCTCTACCTTCTGAGAATACAGAGTTAAAGAAAATGGAAAAGAAAAATCCTGTTATGGCCGGAACTACTCAGTGTGCCGCTGTTTCTAAATTAATAGTAACTACCTGTGAAGTATCTAACAGGCTAAAAATATCTTTCAGTTGCTACACAATTCCCGCAGGAGAGAAATAGGCAAGAAGCGAGCGTGTTCAGCTGTGTAGCGGGATCAGAATGATATCCAACCGCTTTTCCCATCGCTGTGTGACAGAACTTCATGTTATATTTTATCTGTTTTTTATTTTATTTTTACTTCTTTGGCAAACTGTGGCGGTATAGTCCATAACCCTCCAAATTATTATTTATTTTTGTAATCTACCTACTGTATGTAGCGAGTGCTATATTTCGGGGGAGTATCTGAGTGGTAACCAGGCTCAGATACACTAATTGTCAGGTTTCTTGGACCATTTCTGTCCCTGGGAGATAGTATTGGTGTGCTGTTCCCTGTGGCCTACAGGTGGCGCTGTTGCCGTAGGCCAGGGTTGAACCACTGATACCAGGCTGTGCTTTTTTTGTCCCCTCTCGGCAGCAGTGACGGCGGGGCGGGGAACCTGCTGTGCCTGTCGGGAGAGGGCATAAAAAGGGGGGGTCATCTTCCAGAGGGGTCGCGCCCAGTCACCTTCAGCATGGGTGGTGCATGGGTCGTCTCCGGGTGCCCTAGGCCCAGAGGCCGAGTTCCTGTTCCATCCCAGACACCTTCCAGTCTGGGGTGAGGTACTAATTTGGAGGCCCGGAGCCCAGCGTCTTCGGCTGGGTTCCGCCCAGGATCGAGGGCTCCCAGGGTGCCGCCTTGCGAGGGGACCCGTATCCAGGATCGAGGAGGCCAGGGAGGTGACCCCTTCTGAAGACCCAGCGCAGAGTCGTGGTGACTGTGGGGGCCTCTGGTAACTCTTCGGAGGGAGGTTCTTCTCCTTAACAAGGGCCAAGTTTCTTCAAGAAGGAAGTGCATGTTCTGTAGGTCATAGTGGCAGTGACCAAATAGGGCAAGGCCTTATTCACCAGGTCAGTGGCAGTGACCAACTTCACCAAGTCAGTGGCAGTGACTTTTCATATTCACCCGGTCTGTGGCAGAGACCGTGCGCCCAAACCTGTTCATGAAAGCAGAACAGTAAGAGAAACCTAAATTGAGTTTGTGCCTGGACCTCCTCCCACCTTATCTGACCTGTGTCTCGTATCAACCGGTCTGCTCTCATAGAGACTATTTGTTATCCGTGGTGAAATAAATACAAAGGTTGGACTTTCAGTTGGTGTGGACAGTTACTTTACTGGGGAGAATTAAGGACTTGCTTCTGGCTAAATGCAGAGGCGAGATCAGCTCGGGAGGATTCTAGCACCAGCCGCAGGCAGCCCGAAAACACCGCTCAACCTCCCCATCCAGGAGGGTACGGGCTGATATTGCGGTGTGTCTCATTCTTTCCTGCGGAGGAGCCAAGTAAAGAAAAGTGAGGTAAAGTCTGGGGTGAGTGCGCTAGATGTAGATACCTGAAATTTCTATTTACAGTAAAGCTTCACGCACCAGCTGAAAAGTGAAACCAGGCTGCCTATGGTAGGGCCTGCTATGGATGGGAGGTGGGGCTTATGTCTGAACAAGATCAGGGCGTTATAGGCCTAGGCAGTGTAAAAGCCAAAATCTAGCCATTAAAATCAATATTTATTGAAATAGTAAGAGTTATGGATGGCAATTGTGGGCTGAAACATCATTTGGCTTTGGGTGGGTGGAGTTGGGAACCCATGAACGGAACTCTCACCAATCATCATTGAGAGGTATGAGAAGGCTGTATGTGTGTCAACTGTAAAAAGGATATATCACGTTTGATGTGATGACACCTTAACGAGTTGTTTCTAGGTAAACAATGTAACATGGAGGCCATTGTATTTGCTTATTACGTAAGCACCTTCAGTTTCCTACTTGGTAGTATTGCTCATTGACTTTGCTTTAAGGGTCCTCTCAGTGCAAGTCTATGAGGTAGGTCTGACCTGGCTTATAAACACCTGACTACTCATTCTACGTACATACGCTGTTTCTTTGTATGTGCCTGTTCAATATTGCCCCTGCGTGGGAAAACCATGGCTTGCCATACTCTTTTGAAACTTAATAAAAATATTGAAACAGAAAAACAACTGACTACCTATAAGGCCAATAAAGCTTATGTATGCAGTCTATAAGAAAACCTGCACTTTGCCCATGGAGGAGCATGTGACTCCAGGGCTACTGATAAGGCAGTAAAACTGGTCCTGTTGTACTGGGCCCAGGCCTAATCAGCTGAACAAGGGGGCCCAAGACAATTTTATTGTTCATGTCTGCCTAAATGAATAAATGGATTTTACTAGACAACACCCCCACTCCTACTTGCTTTCACCGGGGCTTAAATTACATTTCCTTGGGCCCCATCAGGTCAACAGAGGGCCCCATGAGGTGGAACTATTATCTTTAAAACATTTCAGGGAGTAGGGGGATAAGGTCAGTGCCACTGTTTCACTGCACCTCAGGGGGGGGGGGGTTGGTGTGTAGGCAGAGCTGGGGTGGCCCCATCAGGAAGGCTGTACAGGGCCCCATAATTTAAAAACAGCGGCCCTGTGTGACTCATTCCCCTTCTTGGTGTTTGACCCAGTGCTGTCACAAGGGGTAGGGGACACAGTCCACAGCACTGTGTAAGCTCTGACTAAAGCCACTCAGAGCTTACACAGGGTTTCCTCTCCACTTTCCTAGAGGCGGAACAGAGTGCCAGGCGAGTGCAGAAATGGTAAGTATATACTGATGGGGATGGTGTATTAAAGTGAACCTGTTGCTATGCCATGCATTGACTAATCACAATTTTGCCCTAATTGCTCAGGTTAAACCCCTTTCTTGTTCCTTTTCCCCAATTCTGAGCTTTTATTTTTTTTTTAATTCATACCTTTCTTTCCATCAGTCCGGCCTCTTAATATCAAAGATCTTCTTCCTCTACTTATCCCACCGGCAGTAGGCAGTTCCGAATGTCGTAGAAAATGTCCATAGTACAAATTTCTGCAGTATCTACCTGAGCCAAGAATAGCCTAATGATGAACCCCCCCTAGGGATGATTCTTTAATGTCTTGGGCTCACAGAAACTAAGCTGAATGATGCTGGCTCACCTTTTTCAACCAGGACAAGGAGTGGTGGTGGATCACATGTTGAAGTGTGAGCAATTTTTTTCTTTCTAACTATTGCTGAGGATTGTATTTATTTTTGCTTTTCTTGAAACCTGGACTTAGAAAACATTAAGTGTCACTCCAGGTCCCCATCCCTAACTCCGGTGACTCACACAAAAAGGTGCTGACATGGAGAGAGCCCATCCTGGCTCGGTGCACACACTCAAAGGAAAAGTCCATAGACCTCCATGACTAAGCCCAGTGGGTGGGGAAAAACGTGTTGGGTTTGTGGCCTGGATGAAGCTGGGCTGAAGTTGCTTTCATTAGTTTGATACTTGGGCATTGTTGGTGTGCAACAATTAGTTTTTTCTTTTTCTCTTGACACCTCCACGGGTAAGGCGAAAAATTTTGAGGCCATGGCCTCAATGGAGCTGGGCTGAAGTTGGTTTCATTAGTTTAATACATGAGCATTGTTGGTGTGTGACAATTTGGTTTTTCTTTTCCTCTTGACACCTCTATAGACTTCCATGGTAAAGTCCAGTGGGTTGGGCCAAAAATGTTGAGGCTGTGGCCTGGATGGAGCTGGGCTGAAGTTGCTTTCATTAGTTTGATACTTGGGCATTGTTGGTGTGTGATAATTTGTTTTTTCTTTTCCTCTTGACACCTGGAGTTGGACTTTCAGGAAAACTGTATTGGCCTTACAATAGTCAGTTGTGTGAAGCCAAGTCATGTCTACCCCATAGACTTACACTGAGATGAGCAGTAAAGCACGTCAAAATGTAATACTAGTAGGAAGCCGAGCCTGTCCATGAAAAACAGGTGGCCAGCACATGGGCGTCCGCTGAACTTTTTTCAGGGGGGGGGGCATCATTTTAAGGTCATCCATGCTTCTTTGGGGCAGTGGAGCAGCGCTGTATACACCACTCCTTCACCGCCCATTGAAATAAATGGGCACCGCTGCCGAAGCGCCTGCAAAGCGATTCGGCAGCGGTGATACACAGTTGCATTTAACCCTGTCTTTGACCGCTAGCTGGGGTTATTGCAACACAGGGGGGAAGTGTCTTCACTCTGACTTCAACACTCTTACGATTCCAGGGGGGGGAAATTGACCCCCCTTGCTCTTTGGAGCGGACGCCCATGGGCCAGCAGAAAGAACAATTACATATCTATATATGACATAGCTTCATTAAAATGGGGAAAATCGAAACACTGAAAATGTCAAAATGACTTTTAGCCTAAATGTTATAATAACTCAAAAGTGCACTCTCTGAAAACAAACAAAGGTTTCCCTTTATCCAATCTTATCCTGCCTTTATCTCTCTTTCTGTAGAATTTCCTAAAATTACATCAACAACTACAAATTTCAGCCTGCATAACGTCCTGGCGTAACCTGGCTTTTCAACTGGGAAACGGTAAATTACTGTACAAATTTGCTAAAGTGAAATGCTCTTAAAAACCCTTTAAAGAAAGCTCATAAATCAGGGAGCACGCTGTACTTTAAGTCTTTCAATAATTAAAAGACCCGCTCGAATGCAGATGCAATAAATCATTTTTCCCTGCTTCTTCGGTACAAAAACTATACAAAGCCGGAGGAGAGGCATTTATCTAATGTACTCAATTATGGCAATTTTTAGGCAATCCGCATCTGCGAATGGCAATAACCACGACTACCAATCGGAATTGATCCTTTATCGATACCGCTGTGGCACACTGGGGTGCGCTAAACTCTGCTTATTGTTATTGTGCGTTTCACTGTCCTATTAACCCTTTCATGACCAGAGGTTGATGCCTAAATGCCCATCCCAATATTGGCAGCATCATAATGCATTGGTTAGCTTGACAATCACGCTGACTAATTTGCATTCCAAAATCATTTTATGAATGTATCTTTTAAGGAAATATATGGATTTTATGTGCTAAAAAAAATAAAAAATAATCTATTTCATCTATTAAAAAAATGTATCAATGTTTTCACTAATGTATGATTTTTTTTTTTTTTTTGAATAATGTAATTGTATCTGACAATTACAGTATTAAATAGATGGCACTACAGATACCACTGCAGTATAAAGATTGACAGTGTTTAACTGACATAGCTGACAGATCTCACTATCAGGAATCGCTTTGCATGATTCCCAAATCGTTAGTGGGTAATACTACAAAGGAGCAGTGAGACAGATTATGGCCCACATTTACTATACGGTCATTGCTTGACTGATTACTTTCCCTTTTGCGGCTCTAAACTAGTAATAAAACATGTCCCTGACCATTTCTTAAAGCGGTTGTATACCCGCTGACTATTTTTTTTTTTTTTTACACCTATAAAGGAAAAGGCATAATGAGCTTGTATGCACAGCATACTAGCTCATTATGAAATACTTACCTTAGAACGAGGCGTCGGTGTCCCTCCCGGTCCACGCCGAGGCAGCTGACATTATGCCTCGGCGTGCCTTCCGGGTATCGCGGCTCCAGCGCTGTGAGTGGTTCATGCATTGCACGAACGGATGTATTGTCGCCGCCGCTGCCGCCCACTATTCAGATGGCCAGCCCCCTGGCTGCATTTGGGGTCAAACTGGCTGCATTTGGGGGGAAACTGGCTGCATTGGGGGGGGGACTGGCTGCATTTGGGGGGGGAACTGGCTGCATTTGGGGGGGGGGAACTGGCTGCATTTGGGGGGGGGGAACTGGCTGCATTTGGGGGGGGGGGAAACTGGCTGTATTCGGGGGGGAAACTGGCTGTATTTGGGGGGGGAAACTGGCTGCATTTGGGGGGGGAAATGGCTGCATTTGGGGGGGGAACTGGCTGCATTTGGGGGGGGGAAACTGGCTGCATTTGGGGGGGGGAAACTGGCTGCATTTGGGGGGGGAAACTGGCTGCATTTGGGGGGGGGGGAAACTGGCTGCATTTGGGGGGGGGGAAACTGGCTGCATTTGAGGGGGGAAACTGGCTGCATTTGGGGGGGGAAACTGGCTGCATTTGGGGGGAAACTGACTGCATTTGGGGGGAAACTGGCTGTATTTGGGGACAAACTGGCTGCATTTGGGGGGAAACTGGCTGCATTTGAGGGGGCAAACTGGTGGCGTTTGGGCACAGTGGCTGCGTTTAATGGGCACAGTGGCGGCAATTGAGGATTTTTTTTTTCAGTTTGTTTGCACCCCCCCAAAAATTTTGAGCACCAGCCGCCACTGATCCCTACTGATAGTGGCTGCTCTACTGAGAAGCCTTGATAAAGAGAAGAGTGTCCTCTTATAACTGTACAGTGTTCTTGGAGTATCCCATAGCTCCCTGCACTCTACCTAAGTTCATTTAGCAATAAAGCATCAAAAAGACACCCCTAGACTGTTTACTGAGCCAGGAAGAGAGACTGTTTCTGTGTGCCTGGCTGTCACTACACCCACTTGGAAAAGGAACCTGCGGCAAATCAGCAGGCCCTACGGGGGTAAGCACTACATTAGTATTTGGCTTTACTTTTGCCTTCCCTATTGACTCCAATGCAATTTACCAAGAGTGTGAAATGTAGCCAAAATCTATTGATTTTAGGTGATATTTTGGAAAATGAAAATTCATAGTTCCGCTTATCCCTACATGTCCTTTTTCAAGGTACAATCAGTTCACCTTGTATGTTTTGCTTCCCTCTAATAGCCTCTGTTCCTTGGTGAGAACATTTTGTTTCATTCGAGTAGATGTCTTTGTTCTGCTCATTGACCTAGACTTTCTTGAATGGCAATAACTTCCGCTGTTTTGTCTGGTTGCTAGGCGACTCACATAGGTGCGCGGCTCGCTGGAATTGTCTTTATTTTCAGCGCGGCACGTTTGGGTATTTTATCTTGTAATTTCTTCCTTTGTGGATAACTTACCAGCAGTCAAATATTATCAAAATATTGACTCCCGGCAAGAACGTTCTGCTTCTCTCTGTCCGGGTAAAGCTCGGGTTTGCTTTCCTCAAAATTCATTTGGAAGACCTAGAAAGTGTCAGAATGTAATTGCGAAATTTGGGGCTTTAAAGGAAACGTTTGCTGGACCTGCCATTTTTTACATTGTGAGAATACCAAGTTGCCTGGCTTTCTTTGACTTCAATATTGAATCACTGACCCAAGTCAAGCATGAAGGTTACGAAGTAGGAGTAATGTCAGAACTTCTGATCTTCATCCTTGTGCCAAGTTAGAGACTCAGAAAATATTGAAGCCACTGGATCAGCATGATAGTCAGGCAAGTAGGGCAAGGGCAGCACAGTGGTGTAGTGGTTAGCACTTTCACCTAGCAGCAAAAGGGTCGCTGGTTTGAATCCGGACCACAACACCATCTGCCTGGAGTTTGCATGTTCTCCCAGTGTCTGCGTGGGTTTCCTCCGGGTACTCCGGTTTCCTCCCACACTCCAAAGACATGCTGGTTAATTGGATCTTGCCCAAATTGGCTCAGTATATATGTGTGTACGACTGTGTGTCCAAGCATGTCGATAGCCTACGGGGTAAAATGACCGCACCAGCCAAGCAGACACTGGCTGCAAAAAGCGCCTAGAGGCGATTCAGTTCGCATGTGAGCGCTATACAAGTCACTCATTCTACATTCTTCAGAAGGTCAGTCTTGGTAATCTCAGAATTCTTTCGATACAGGTCTCCTTCATAGTGCACCTGTACTGACAGAAATACATAGCCTGGTATAGATGACCTCCTTCTAAAAATGCAAGTTGCCTGGGTGTCAGATGTTGATCTGGTGACTTCAATACTAAGGGATCATTTATAAGACTGTTCATACACCCCCAGATCAGTTTTTTTATGTGGCACCTAAGGCCAAGTGTTTGCAATCAGTTGCGAACCATCAGCCTGTACAAATCAATGACAGGCTGCCACTGTCCACAGATGATCGCATGTAATTGCACATGAAGTGACTACTACTGGTCGTTTAATGTTGTTTTTTGGCAGCTGTGTTTAAAGGCTTTTCTTTGAAGGCAAAAAAATGGATTCAGACGCCTATGTTTCAGATGCCAGACGCGCCTAAACGTGGTACCGGCGTTTAGGCGCGTTTTAGTTTAGAAGCGTTTTTAAAGGTGCCCTATTTTATTTGAGGGTCTAATGATGTTATCTGAAATAAATGCTCCTAGATGCAAACGCGGCAAAACGCTGCTAGACGCGTCTAAACTCGGCATGCAAATGCGGCTAAACGGACGTTTTTAAATGCCGGTTTCAAGCTGTCAAGAAAAACGTTCAGAAGGGGTTGCCTGAGCGTCCCGTGTACATTAGGCCTAAGGCTTTTGGGTCTTTGACCTACCCTAACTGGAGCATGTGCAGGAGTGTCCCAAAAGTACTAGCACCCTAGTGAACCTGCTGGAAGGAGCAACTACATATTGTTCTGGTGACACTTATGGCCAACCACTCGTAGTTATTATGGAATATCTATGTGCAATATTTTATATTCAACTCATTAAAAAAGCTAAGTAATTAGCCAGTTTTTAAACTTTAAATATCTATAATAAAATTATGTGATTTTATGAATAAATCTTTGGAAAGTTAATTGTTGGCACCTTAAAAATCACGTTCTCTGTGTTTAGATATTTTCATAAAAAAAAAAAGCTATTAAAATTTTAAAAATAAATTATTTTATTCATACGGTATATTCTCTTTCTACAAACACCGGAATTTGGTGACCTGATATGTCATGGAGCCAGCAATCTTTCCATCGCAGAACGCCAGACCTTAGAACTTTGCTAGCTAAAGGAATTTCAGAACGTGACCTACTTATGAAATCGGTGGTGGTGGGGGGGGGGGGATGTATGCGGAAAGAAGTGCTAGACTATAGTGTCTTGTTAATCATAGTGAATGTACGTCAGCAAAGCTTTAACTGAGTGGCTTTCTAAAAATACCAAAACGACACAATATATTTAGTTGTATCAACTGCTGGGTAACATTGAGGTAAAAAAATAATCCCGGTGAAGACGCAGCCGCCTTCCTTTCCATGGCCCTCTGAAGTGAGAAAACAGAAGAGGCCATCTGTTGCAATATCAATATGATGTAAATGATTGCAGATCATCTTATACAGCCGATGCCCCAGATGTCAGGAGTTAAAAGTATTTATTTTGTCGCTTGCCGTGATCTTTGTACAACCTGGCATTACTACTGGCCAAGAACATTTATGTAATATAACATGATGACAGATTACAGCCCAACTGAAGTCACAGAAATGGTTATGCAGTCAGATAGGAATTGTACCAATGGCTTCCATTTATATAGTCTTAGCAATTTCCCATGGTGGCAGTTGAGCTGGGTGTCTACATACAGCGGGTAAATTAAGTATTAACCACTTCAACACCAGGCTTTTTTTTACCACCTCAATACCGGCCTATTCTGGCACTCCTCTCCTACATGTACAAATCATCATTCTTTTGCTAGAAAATTACTCAGAACCCCCAAACATTATATATGTTTTTTTAGCAGACACCCTAGGGAATAAAATGACGGTCATTGCAACTTTTTTTTCTTGCACGGTATTTGCGCAATAATTTTTCAAACGCCTTTTTTTGCAAAAAAAAATGGTTTCATGAATTAAAAAATAACAAAACAGTAAAGTTAGCCAATTTTTTTTGTAAAATATGAAAGATGATATTACGCTGAGTAAACAGATACCTAACATGTCAAATTTTAAAGTTGCGCACACTCATGGAATGGCGCCAAACTTCGGTACTTAAAAATCTCCATAGGCGACGCTTTGAGCATTTTTACAGGTTACCAGGTTAGAGTTACAGAGGAGGTCTAGTACTAGAATTGTTGCACGCGCTCTGACGCACGCGGTGATACCTCACATATGTGGTTTGAAGGGCGTTTACATATGTGGGCGGGACTTACATGTGCGTTCGCTTCTGATCGCGAGCTACCGGGGACAGGGGCGTTTTACTTTTTTTTTATTATTATTATTTTTTTTTTATTTTACTTTATTTTTTTATTATTACACTTTTTTACATTTTTTTTGATCACTTTTATTCCTATTACAAGGAATGTAAACATCCCTTGTAATAGGAATGCTGTGTGACAGGTCCTCTTTATGGAGAGATGCGGGGTCAATAAGACCCCACATCTCTCCTCCAGGCTGGAAAGCATGAGATCGTGAAAAAAAATTCACGATCTCATGCTTACTAGCCGCAATAGTGGCTTTGTTTACTTTTGAGGACCCGGGCGTGACGTCATCACATTGGTCACCAGTCATCTCTATGGTTCACCTCCGGCGCAGGACGATTCATTCTCCGGGCCCCCGATGCCACGGGAGAGCCCGGAGATGCACCGGATGGCGGCGGGGGGGGGGTGTCCCCTCCTGCCACCTATAAGAACGATCAAGCGGTGGAACCGCCGCTATGATCATTCTTATGGTGCGCAGAATCGCCGGCAGAAGACAAGGATATCTGAATGATGCCTCTAGCTGCAGGCATCATTCAGATATCCCCCCACAAAGCCCAGGACATCATATGATGTCCACCCAGGATGGAAGATCCCATCTGTGGACGTCATATTACTATGGGCGGGTAGGGAAGTGGTTAAACACAGCACCATTTTTCTAGGTAAATATATTTCTAAAGGTGCTATTGACATGAAATGTTCACCACATGTCAGTAACAATCCATACATACAAAGAAACTAAAACAAATAAGTTCAGAAATTAAGTTATGTGTAATAAAATGGACTGAAGTATTGAACACATGAAGAAAAGGAGGTGCAAAAAGGCATGGAATGCGAAGACACCAGCTGAAATCTATCAGTAATTAGAAAGCAATCCAGCCCCTTGTCAGTGCAAATTAATGTCAGCTGGATAAGTTTCAACTGATGGCCTATAAAAAGGTGTCTCATTACCAAGGTGTCACACAAGAAACATCTCATGATGGGTAAAAGCAAAGAGCTCTCTCAAGACCTTTGCAACCTAATTGTTGCAAAACATACTGATGGCATTGGTTACAGAAAGATTTTCAAACTTCTGAATGTTCCAGTGAGCACTGTTGGGGCCATAATCCAGATGTGGAAGGAACATAATTTCACCATGAACCGGCCAAGACCAGGTGCTCCTCGCAAGATTTCTGACAGAGGAGTGAAGAGAATTATCAGAAGAGTTGTCCAAGAGCCAAGGACCACCTGTGGAGAGCTTCGGAAAGACCTGGAATTAGCAGGTACAATTGTTTCAAAGAAAACAAGAAGTAATGCACTCAACCGCCATGGCCTGTATGCACGCTCACTATGCAAGACTTTAAAGAAGAAGCATGTTGAAGCTCGTTTA
The DNA here is from genome assembly GCA_029206835.1 of Rana muscosa. Taxonomy (NCBI): domain Eukaryota; kingdom Metazoa; phylum Chordata; class Amphibia; order Anura; family Ranidae; genus Rana; species Rana muscosa. Next base: position 46,645,564 of record CM055128.1, read on the forward strand.
AAGTTTGCTGCCCAACATTCAGACAAGCCTGTGAAATACTGTGAGAATATAGTCTGGTCAGATGAGACCAAAATTTTATTCTTTGGATGCCATAATACACACCATGTTTAGAGGTCAAATGGCACATCACCCCAAAAACACCCCCCACACCAACAGTGAAGTTTGGAGGTGGGAACATCATGGTGTGGGGCTGTTTTTCAGCATACGGTACTGGCAAACTTCATTTCATTGAAGGAAGGATGAGTAGAAAATGTACCAAGACATTCTTAATAAAAATCTGCTGCCATCTACCAGGATGATGAAGATAAAATAAGGGAGGACATTTCAGCAAGACAATCATCCCACAAAGCCAAGGAGACTCTCAATTGGTTTCAAAGAAAGAAAATAAAGCTGCTAGAATGGCCCAGCCAATCAACTGACTTGAATCCAATAGAAAATCTATAGAAAGAACTAAAAAATCAGAGTTCATAGAAGAGGCTCACGGAACCTTTGAAGACTGTTTGTGTGGAAGAAATGGGCCAAAATCCCACCTGAGCAATACATGTGACTATTTCCTCCATACAGGAGGCGACTTTACCAACAAAGGATTTTGTACGAAGTATTAAATAAGTTTCAGTTAGCGTGTTCAATACTTTTCCCTGTGTCATTCCATTTTATTACACATACTCTTAAAGCGGAGTTCCACCCATATAAAAGTCAGCAGTTACAAAAAGTGTAGCTGCTGACTTTTAATAATCAGACACTCACCTGTCCCACGGTCCAGTCCCGCTCCTCTTCCCGTTATCTCCGCGGTGCCGGGATTGTGACTGTGGGCGCCCGGCTGTGGCTTCAAAGCCGGGCACACACTGCGCATGTGCGAGCCGTGCTGCGCACTGTGATTGGCCGGGCAATCTTCTGGGACCTGTGATATGTCCCAGAAGATTGCACAGAGGGAGGGGGAAAGGTGAACTTCCTTCCGGCACTGCAGAGTCCCGGGAGAAAGTGAGAGCTGGATACCTCTAAAAAGATGGCATCTGCCCCCCCCCCCAAAAAATGACATGCCAAATGTAGCATGCCAGGGGGTCACCTTCACTAAAAGCAGAAGTTCTATTTTTGGGTGGAACTCTGCTTTAAAGCAAAGTTGCAGTCATTGTTTTTTTTATTAATAGTCAGCGGCTACAAAAACCGGAGCTCCTATAAAACCCACACTCACCTGTCCCACGATCCAGCGATGTGCTCGCCCCAGCTGTGTTCTCCCCATGTCCTCCCTCGGCGACGCCGGCATCTTTACTATGGGCCCCCGGCTGTGACAGCTCACGGCTTCACAGCCGGGTGCCCACTGTGCATGCGTAAGCGGCGCTGTGCTCTGTGACTGGTCCCGAAGTCTTCTAGGACATGTCATGTGTCCCAGAAGACTTCGGGAGGGAGGGGAGGAAGGAGAACTTCTGCTTCCGGTTGCCTATGGAAGATCGGGTACCTGCTCCCCCCCTCCTCCATAAAAGCTCAGTTGTACAAACAGGAGCCGGAGAGAAGGATTTAAAGCGGAGGTTCAATTAATTTCTGAACTTATTTGCTTTGGTTTCTTTGTATGTATGGATTGTAGGGCTGCAACTAACGATTATTTTCATAATCGATTAGTTGGCTGATTATTGTTTTGATTAATCGATTAATAACCAGAAAAAATAAAATAAAAGTTAATCTTGCTGCGATTTGCATTTTAATTTTTTTTTTTTTGGCCAATTTGTTGTTGGGCAGACTAAAAAACACAAGTTGCTGCAAAAACACATTATTACATGCTTTTCTGCAGCTTCTCTATTGAAGTATATTGAACCAAAAAAACTAAATAGCACCGTTTTGCATTAAAAAAAGTCCTTGCCCTTTCCAAATACGCAGCAGCTGAAAAAATCATGGATATGAACATGTCCCATAGGAAACCATGTAAATGAACTGTAGTGTGTTTCTGCAAAAAGCACCAAAAAAAGGTGCTGAGGTGTGACCCAGGCCTGAGATGTTTAGTAACATAATGGTGTTAAAAAAATAAAATTAGTACAAAAAGAGCAAATAATCGCTGTAAGGGGTTCATTTTTTATTGTGGGACAGTGAAAGTAATATTTACAGTAGCGATTTGCTCTTTTTGTACTATAAAGGGCTCATTTTAGTTTTTTTTAACCCTATTATGTTACTGGCCGATTAATCGATTATGAAAATAGTAATCGATTAATTTCATAATCGATTAGTTGTCGATTAATCGATTAGTTGTTTCGGGCCCTAATGGATTGCATGGGTTGTTACCGATATGTGGTGAAAATTCCACGTCAATAGCACCTTTAGAAATATATTTAACTAGAAAAATGGTGACGTGTTCAATACTTATATTACCCGCTGTATGACTGTGCTGTCCAGAGGTTCAATTTATGAAAGATTCACTTTGAAAATCGCACATTGACTTATTTACTGACATTGACCCCAGTAGGATTAGGAGACATTCGCCTGGCATTCCACAATCACATTCACCCAAATTACAGTAGGGTGAAAGTGCACCAGGCGAGTACATCAGCCGTTGAGTCACACTTGTAGGTGAACCTTCCAGCGGTAGCTCTCCATGGTGCTGAAACTGTGTTTATATGCAGTTTCTACACTAAAAGAAATAAGGGCTCTTATGCCGCGTACACACGACCGTTTTTAATGTCATTGAAAAAAAACTGCATTTTTCTCGACGTGATTCTTCTCAAGCCTGCCTTGCCTACACACTATTGTGGGAAAAAATGCTCGAGTGAAGCGCGGTGACGTACAGTACAACACGTACAACGGCACTATAAAGAGGAAGTTCCATTCGGATGGCACCACCCTTCATGTTAGTAAAGTTTGTTGAGAGACGATTCGCGCTTTTCAGCCTCGTGCTTTTCAGTCCGTTACAGCGCGACGAATGTGCTATCTCCATTACGAACGCTAGTTTTACCAGAACGAGCGCTCCCATCTCATAGTTGATTCTGAGCATGCGCATTTTGTTCACGTCGTTATTGCCTACACACGCCCGTTTTTCATGACGAGAAAAACGACGATGTGAAAAACGACGATGTGAAAAACTACGAGAAAAATTAGAGCATGTTCCAATTTTTTCATGGCCATTTTTCACGTCGTGAAAAATGCTCTGAAGCCCACACACGATCATTTTTAATGACCATTTAAAAAAAATTGCATTTTTCTCGTCATTAAAAACGGTTGTGTGTACGCGGCATTACACACAGACACCTATAAATGTCATGTTTTTAGCGCCAGTTCACACCAAGAATCGTACAGGGAACGCGCTGCATGCTCCTGTGCAATTCACATGCTGTGCAGTGCGGTGCAATTTGGGTCCATTCATTTTGAATAGACTAAATCGCACTATACTGCACAAAAAGCAGCGCATGCAACTGGATCGCATGGTACTCTCCTCTCCTCGTCTGATAGCTAGAGTGGGCGGGACCAAGATTTCCCCGCAGACGTCAGTTAGGAGGAGGAGAGAGTCGACGGATCACGTGAGCGCTGAGCGGCGCTCTGAAATTAGGTATATTTTGATTTTTTTTTATAAATCACACACACAGGGGGACACAGCATTAGGAGACAGAGCAGATAGTATGAAAATGTACATGTTATTTCAGCAGCAGGAGGGGCGGGGGTGGGCACTGTCACAAGCTGACAGGTAGGGAGGGATGGGGGAGAGAGGACGGAGAAGGGACAGGAGAGACAGGAGACAGCGGATGACGGGGGCACGTATACTGACCACGGGGTCAGGGCTCAGCAGCCATGATAGACCGTGGTCAGTTTACAGAGGGGAGGGTAGAAACTGGCAGGATCAGCCAGGTATTTCAGGTGATACAGGGGGCCAAATTACACAGCACAAGCACTGTGCTGTATAACATGCTTTAAAGGGACCAGATCCGTTTTTTTTTAGGGTAACAATACTTTGATGACAATAAAGACAGTAAAATAGATGCCCTGCAGCCAGCAACAATAAATCCCCCCCAACAAAAATAGTTTCTCCCTCAGCAGCAATAGTCCCCGCCAGCAACAATAGTTTCCCTCAGCAACAACAGATCACCTCAAGCAACAATAGTTCCCCCCAGCAACATTAGTTTCCAACAACAATAGATCACCTTCAGCAACAATAGATCACCTGAGCAACAATAGATTTCCTGCAGCAACAATAGATCCCCCAGCAGCAATATATCCCTGCAACAATATACCCCCAGCACCAATAGATCCTCCCCCTCAGCAACAACTGAACTATAATCTGCAAGCAACCAGCATCAGTAGACCCCTCCCTCAACAGTAGATCCCTCCCAGCAACTGAACCCCCAGAAACATTAGACCCCCCCTGCAACAATAGAACTTCCCCAGGGACAACACATTCCCCAGCAGCTAGCATCAACAGACCCTCCAGCACACCCCACCACCCCTTGCCATTGCATACATTATGTGCTGGAAGTGCCAGAACTACGTTCCCCCGTGTTCTTGGTGAAAAAAAGCCCTGTATATACATATTTTCAGCGAATATATATATATATATATATATATACGGATATATTTCCCAACGTGTTACATTATAAAGAGAATTCAAGTCCTCTTACAAGGCCGGCGGTATGGCAGGCGGCTGGAGTTGGGGTAAATTCATACCACGTCGCCGTAATATGCTGCGGCGCTGATAGGACTATCAGTTTGTAGAAATTATTTGAGAGAAATTAGCTCTGCAGGAAGCCGGAAAAAAAGCTGAGCCAGAGTCTATCTGCGGAGGAGAGGAGCAGTTATACCGAAATCGTCTCCCGTATGCATTTTTTACAGCGTTTTTTCAAAAAAAAATCTATATACATACATCAATTTAATGGTCTGTTAGAGCAAAGTAAAGTCGAGGTCTCCTCATTTATAAGTTAGCACAGAAAACTTTTCTTCAAAGTGTACGCCGCTGCCGACAAGAGTACCTGTTCAGGCGCCATATAAGTACGTCATATTTTACCATGATAATTGTTTTTCTTATTTACTGTATGCGTTTTTTGCTTTTATTGCTGATTTAATTTTATACTTCCCTTTTATTTGTTGCTGTTTACTTCCCCCCCCCCCCCCCCCAATAAGATGAAGATGGGATTTTAAAGCTTTTGATGAAATGCATGAGGTTTTGTACATTTAAGGCCACGCTCATGCTGGAAAAAAACAAACACTTGCGGTACCCCCTACCCGCCTGACACTGCAAGGGTTAAATTAGGCCTAAAGAGGGGGGCTGAAGGGGCCGCAGTACTTACCTTACCCTTGTTCCAACCAGCGCCAGTGCTCTCTCCTCCTCTATCCCCTTCTAGCTATGGCCAGTCCCGAGTCCCATGGCATCATTGCGTACAATGCAGGATTATTAACCCTAGCAGGTTTTCATGCGCTGTCGGTCAATATTGCACACGTTAAACCTTGTGAGGTCTCCAAACACTTCAAACATCAATGGAAGCTCCCTTTGGTTCCAGTGGTGAAGCCTCCATCAATGTGTTCAGCAGTGCTGGAACAAGGTCAACCAGTGCCCAGGATGAGAAGCTGTGCCCCCTTATCCACCCCCCATGGTGAAGAAGGGGACGGGGCCAACAGTAGCAAGCACCAGAATGGTTGTTATGTTTGTGGCATGCAACGAAATAGTACCAGTAAAAATTTTAAAATAGGTCCACAAGTGTGCAAAGGAAATGTGCAAAAATGTCCCTGGGTTAGTGGTGTCACTGAAAGGAAAAAATGTCCCTGGGTTAGTGGTGTCACTGAAAGGAAAAAATGTCCCTGGGTTAGTGGTGTCACTGAAAGGAAAAAATGTCCCTGGGTTGGTGGTGTCACTGAAAGGAAAAAATGTCCCTGAGTTGATGACTTAAATGCAATGAAGAGATGTCCCTGAGTCAGTGGTGGCACTGAAAGGAAAAAAATGTCCCTGCCTTAGTGGTGGCACTGAAAGGAAAACATTTCCCTGAGTTTGTGACGTAAATGCAATAAAAATATGTCCCTGAGTCAGTGGTGCCACTGAAAACAAAATGCCCAAGTCAGTGGTGTCACCAAAAGGAAACAATGTCCCTGCACTGGCGGTGAAACTGAAAGGATAAAATGTCCCTATGTCAGTGGTATCAATAAAAAGAAAAATGCCCTAGTTGGTGGTGTCACTAAAAAGGAAAAAAATTGTGCCTACATTGGTGGTAGAAACATCACTAAAAAGCTCCTCCCTCCCCCACCCCCAGTACAGAGCTCTCCCCTCAACTTTGACACCCTCTTCATCACTACAAAGCTCCTCCATAGCTATCCTCTACCCACTACAGAGCTCCTCCATACTCCCACCTTCCTCCTCTCACCCCCTCATAGAACAGCGCTTCCCCTAGCCCTCCCCAGAAGAGAACTCCCCACCACTCCTCCCCCACCCCCCCAGAAGAGAGCTCTCCCCCCCCTCTCCTCCCGTACAGAGCTCCCCCGGCGGCAGAGGAAGGAGGAGGGGCCGAACTTCCGAGCGATGGCGCCTCAGCGCAGTCTCCTGGAAGTGGGGAAGGGTACCGGTCAAAAACAGGTACCCGTTCCTTCCTGAAAGGTGCCAAATGTGGCACTGGAAGGGGAGAGGAAGCAGATAAGCGGAGGTTCCCCTTTTGGGTGGAACTCCGCTTTAACAGTTTGTGATAGTTACATTCCCCAGCATCTGCTGTGAATGTAACTGTTTTTATAAATTGTTAAATTGATGGGTTTAGTTCCGCTTTGATGGACCCTTAAAATAGGGAGCATAACTGGTTTAAATTTAAAATTTTCTTGTTAATGTATTGAGTTTCGTTGGTCCAACCTTTGAAACCTTCAAATGTGCTTCAAATGCACTAAACAATGCAACCTTGTTCCCAGTTTGTACCGCTTGTCCCAGTGTAGCAGTTGAAACAGGAAGAGACGCAAGACGAGAAGAACAGGAGGAGTGAGAATGCATGCTCAGGTATGTCCAGTCCAACAGATGTACCTCATATGTACTTTCTAGGGCAGATTCGGCCCTTTGCGTGCTTTTATTTGGCTCTTGCAGCATTATTCCCCCTATTGTTACTTACATAGTTTCTGCCACTGACACTAACAAAGTGGCACTATTCCTCCCACTAACACCAATGATGGGGCACTAATCCTCCCATTAGCATCATTGATGGGCCACTATTCCTCCCATTGATATCAATGATGGGCCACTATTCCTCCCATTGACATCAACGATGAGCCACTATTCCTCCCATTGACATCAATGATGGGCCACTATTCCTCCCATTGACATCAATGATGGGCCACTATTCCTCCCATTGACATCAATGATGGGCCACTATTCCTTCCTGTGAAATCAATGATGGGCCACTATTCCTCCCATTGACATCAACGATGAGTCACTATTCCTCCCATTGACACCAATGATGGGCCACTATTCCTCCCATTGACATCAATGATGGGCCACTATTCCTTCCTGTGAAATCAATGATGGGCCACTATTCCTCCCATTGACATCAACGATGAGTCACTATTCCTCCCATTGACACCAATGATGGGCCACTATTTCTCCCATTGATATCAACGCTGGGCCACTATTACTCCCCCTAATACCAATCATGGAGCATTGTTCACTCCCACTGACGCAAGGACATTTTCTTCTCCCACTGGGCAGTCCAGCCCCCCTAAAGTTTGAAGGACAGTAAACTGGCCCTTTGTTTAGAAAAATTTGGAGACCCCTGCCCTAGGGCTTTTGCTGAGGCCCTGTGCACTAAACCATGCAGCCTTTTTTGCCATTTTGTACTGCTGGTCACAGTGCAGCAGCTGGAAGATGCAGAGAAGCAAGGAAGAAGGAACAGGGGAAGTGCCAGCGCATGCTCAGGCATGTCCAGTCCAATGGATGTACCCCTTGAAGACTTAAAGCGGAGGTCCACCCGAATTTTTTTTTTTTAAAAGCCAGCAGCTACAAATACTGCAACTGCTGACTTTAAAATAATGGACACTTACCGCGATGTCGGCAGACGAGGCTGAGCAATCGCTCGGTCCTCGGATGCTACCGCCACCATGCTCGGTGAGGGAATCAGGAAGTGAAGCCTTGCGGCTTTACTGCTCAGTTCCCTACTGCTCATGCGCGAGTAGCGCAGCGCCGTCACTGGTCCCCGCTCTCTCCTGGAAACAGTGCGTTTCCCAGGAGACAGCGGGGGGGGGGGGGACAGGAAGTGGGGTAGACTCCCACGGGAGTCTATGCCCGGAAGAGGGCGCAAATACCTGTCTTAGACAGGTATCTGCACCCCCTCCCCCCTGAAAGGTGCCAAATCTGTCACCAGAGGGGGGGGGAGGGTTCAAAAAAGCGGAAGTTTCATTTTTGTGTGGAACTCTGCTTTAAAATCTACCCCCTAGAGTTATGCTGAGACCCTATGCACTAAGCAATGAAGCCTTGTTGCCATTTTGTACGGCCTGCACAGTAGTAGCAGTAGTTGGAAGATGCAGAGAGGCAAGGAAGAAGGAAAGGGGGGGTGGGGGAGTGTGAACGCATGCTCAGGCTGCGTGTGAGAGACTAAAATAAGTTGCCTCTTGCAATATTTATCTCCCTCTCTAGAAATATCTTCTGTTTTTCTCCTTCACATCTGTCTGTGGGAGCGCACAGGGAAGGGCTCCACATTATCATTAATTGTTAATCAGCGTAGAGGCATTTCTGTGGACGTTACTAGGATGCAGGGCAAGGGAGCGGATTGCATCATTGCCACTTAATGGTTCGCTGATGTCGTGTCAGTTCTTGTTTGATTACAGGGAATCTTAATAGCAAGTGAACTCTAAAGGCTATACGGTTTAAGCCTTCGTTGTCAGAAACGGCGGAACTGCGGAACTGAGGCAATTAAATGTGATGGAAAGACCGGGCAACCAGTCCTTCATCACTGTGTCTATCAAATTAACACCTGACTAATAAGACTCGGCTGAACCGCCAAAGACATTTGGAGGGGGTGTGCTAAATTCCAGCCTGACAGTACGCAAATCCGGCTGTCAGTCATCACAGCCAAGAAAGGACACACAGAATGGCTTCATTATTTACTAGAAATACAGGGAATATATTAAAAGTGCAAAAAAAATAAAAAAATACACATACTAACGCTCCATTCACACCTATGAAGGTGCGACAGTGTATGTTAAAAAACAACCAACACAATTTCCCAGCTCACTTACCAGCCAGCCTGCAGCAAACCAAATTAACCCTGTCTAACAGTTTACAAAAATGTATAGATATACAGTGCATTCGGAAAGTATTCACAGTGCTTCACTTTTTCCACATTTTGTTATGTTACAGCCTGATTCCAAAATGGATTACGGTATATACTCGAGTATAAGCCGACCCGAATATAAGCCAAGGCACCTAATTTTACCACAAAAAAACTGGGAAAACGTATTGATTCGAGTATAAGCCTAGGGTGTCCATCTGCATGCCTCACTGTGCCCATGTGCATGCCTCACTGTGTCCATGCCTCACCGTGCCCATGCCTCACTGTGCCCATGCCTCACTGTGCCCATTCCTAGAATGACGTTTGCCATGGGAGTCTATGGAAGGGGTGCCCTGTTTTGAAAAATCAGTGCTCACCGGCTGTAGGTCCCCCAGACAAAAAACTTTGCACACTTATAGAGGAAGAGTGGGGCTACATGTGTGCCAAGATTGGAGTCCAGGAGACCTGCGACCGTCCGGCACCAGAGAAATTACCATTTAACATGGGAGTCTATGGAAGGGGTGCCCAGCTTTGAAAAATCAGTGCTCCCCGGCCAACAAACTTTTCACACTTGTAGAGGAAGAGTGGGGCTACATGTATACAAAAAAGGTGCTGAAAAACTCGGTTTATACTCGAGTATATACGGTAATTAATTTTCTTTAAAATTCTACAAATAATACCCCATAATGACAACGTGAAAGATGTTGGCTTGAAATGTTTTCAAATTTATTAAGAATAAAAGACAAAAAAAAATCACATGTATATAAGTATTCACAGCCTTTGCTCAATACTTTGGTGAAGCACCTTTGGCACCAATTACAGCCTCAGGCTCCATCAGGTTGGATGGGGAGCGTCGGTGCACAGCCATCTCTCCAGAGATGTTTAATTGGGTTTAAGTCTAGGCTCTGAATGGGTCACTCAAGGACATTCACAGAGTTGTCCCGTAGCCACTCCTTTGTTATCTAGGCTGTGTGCTTAGGGTTGTTGTCCTGTTGGAAGATGAATTGTTGCCCCAGGCTGAGGTCCGTAGAATTCTGGAGCATGTTTTTATCAAGGATGTCTCTGTACAAGACTGCATTCATCTTTCCCTCAATCCTGACTAGTCTCCCAGTTCCTACTGCTGAAAAACATCCCCACAGCATGATGCTGCCACCACCATGCTTCACTGTAGGGGTGGTATTGGCCAGGTGATGAGCGGTGCCTGGTTTTCTCCAGACATGACGCTTGCCATTCAGACCAAAGAGTTCCATCCTTGTTTCATCAGAACAGAGAATTTTGTTTCTCATGGTCTGAGAGTCCATCAGGTGCCTTTTCGCAAACTCCAGGCAGGTCGACAAGTACCTTTTACTGAAGAGTGGTTTCCGTCTGGCCACTCTACCATACAGGCCTGATTGGTGGAATGCCGCAGAGATGGTTGATCTTCTGGAAGATTCTCCTCTCTCCACAGAGAAATGCTGGAGTTCTGTCAGAGTGACCATCGGGTTCTTGGCCACCGGTCTGACTAAGGCCCTTCTCCCCCGATCTCTTAGCTTGGCCCGCTCTAGGAAGAGTCCTGGTTGTTCCAAACTTCTTCCATTTAGGGATGATGGAGGCGCCACTGTGCTCATTGGGACCTTCAATGCTGCAAAAAAATGTCTGTACCCTTCCCCAGATCTGTGCCTCGATAGAATCGTGTTTAGGAGGACTACAGACAATTCATTGAACTTCATGGCTTAGTTTGTGCTCTGACATGCACTGTTAACTGTGGGACCTTATATAGATAGGCGTGTGCCTTTCCAAATCATGTCCAATCAACTGAATTTACCACAGGTGGACTCCAATCAAGTTGTAGAAACATCTCAAGGATGATCAGTGGAAACAGGATGCACCTGAGCTACATTGTGAGTGTCATGGCAAAGGCTGTGAATACTTATGTACATGGGATTTATTTCGTTTTTTATTTTTAATAAATTTGCAAAGAGTTTAAACAAATGTCTTTGACGTTGTCATTATGGGGTGTTGTTTGTAGAATTTTGAGGAAAATAATGAATTTAATCTATTTTGGAATAAGGATGTAACATAACAAAATGTGGAAAAAGTGAAGCGCTGTGAATAATTTGGCCAGGAGCTGGCTAACATTGCCTGCATATTTAGGAGACACTTTACAATATCGTTACAGTGTGGCTGTTTTCTCCTAGTGCCCAGCCTGGACTCTATGTCATCACATCCTGCAGTCAGGGTGAATGAGAACTAAGAATAGAGCAAAGCGGGAGTATCCACTGCCAGCCAATTCTGGTCGTTCAGTGGCAGCTAGGAGGCCGCTCTCATGTCATCCATGCCAGATCCAGCTGTGCTGCGGCGAGGTGCGACACGGGATCAAGCGCCATCCCTCAAGCCAGACACATTAGTGCAGCCTTATCAGTACACAACAGTGTAACCCCATCGGTGCACATTAGTGCAACCTCATCAGTGCAGATCAGTGTAGTCTCATCGATGCAGCCTCATTAGCGGACATCAGTGCAGCCTCATCAGCGCATATCAGTGAAGCCTCATAAGTGCAGCCTCATCAACGCACATCAGTGTAGCCTTATCAGTGCACATCAGTGCAGGATCATCAGCACACATCAGTAAAGCCTCATCAGTGCAGCCTCATCAGCGGACATCAGTGCAGCCTTATCAGTGCACATCAGTGCAGGCTCATCAGCACACATCAGTAAAGCCTCATCAGTGCAGCCTCATCAGCGGACATCAGTAAAGCCTCATCAGCGCACGTCAGTAAAGGCCTCATCCGTGCACATCAGTGCAGAGTCATCAGTGCACATCAGTGAAGAAGAAAAATGTCTTGTTTGCAAAAAAAAATTAACAGAAACTAATAAAAACATTTCCTTTTCAAAATTTTCAGCCTTTTTTTTTATTTAGTCAACAATAAAAAACCCACTGGTGATTAAATAATGCCTAAGAAAGCTCTATTTGTGTGAAAAAAATGCAAAAAATTAAATCTAAGCTCTTGGTGCCGGTAGTACGTATATATGCGGTCTCTCTGCGGTGGGCCTTGATGCCGAGCGGCCGCATATATGCGGCCCTGTATTTGCAACTTATCGCGCTAAAAGTGCGCTCCCTGCGTGCTCCCAGCACAGTAGCCAGCAGGGATCGGTAAGCTCCTGATGCATTCTTGCGCTCGGGAGCTATCCGATCATGTGACCGCTGTGACAGCCAATCACATGACCAGAATGCCCGCCTCCACCTCAAAGCTTTTAGAACTCTCAAAGGGTCGGGAGGCAGTCGGCAGGAAGGGGTTCAGTACAGCGTTGCATGGTTGAGCAATTATCATTCAAAATGTGATAGCGCTGACATGTGAAAATTGGCCTGGGCAGGAAGGGGGCGAAAGGGTCCGGTATTGAAGTGGTTAAAGATCTTTTTTTTTAAACAGAGGACTGCTTTTTTAATGCATAGGTATTTTTTTAAAGGTGAACTAGCCCTTTAAAACAACGAAAAAATATTTTTGCAGGACCTAAACATTAATCAACATTCGTATGCACAGTCTATACAGTGGACATTCCATACACCCCCAATATCTCATTGGACATTCCATACACCCCCAATATCTCATTGGACATTCCATACACCCCCAATATCTCATTGGACATTCCATACACCCCCAATATCTCATTGGACATTCCATACACCCCCAATATCTCATTGGACATTCCATACACCCCTAATATCTCATTGGACATTCCATACACCCCTAATATCTCATTGTACATTTCCTACACCGCTAATATCTCATTGGACGTTCCATAAACCCCCAATATCTCATTGGACATTCCATACACCCCTAATATCTCATTGGACATTCCATTAACCCCCAATATCTCATTGGACATTCCATACACCCCTAATATCTCATTGGAGATTCCATACACCCCTAATATCTCATTGGCCATTCCATAAACCCCCCAATATCTCATTGGACATTCCATACACCCCCAATATCTCATTGGACATTCCCTAAACCCCCAATATCTCATTGGACATTCCCTAAACCCCCAATATCTCATTGGACATTCCCTAAACCCCCAATATCTCATTGGACATTCCATACAACCCCAATATCTCATGCGTGGACATTCAATACACCCCCAATATCTTATCACACAAAGACTTTTAGGTGTCCTCGTCATTATATTTTCCTGTCCTGTCTTTTATGTTGTATTCCAGACAACTAACCTCAATTAAATAATGTATGCAAGTGACACTGATCTCCTGAACCCATGTTAATGAGGTGTTTAGAGATGATTTAAATATTCCCTGACGGCGAGCAGACAGATAGGAATCAAGCAAACCTTCATACATAAGGTGAAATGTCCTCTAAACCTTACAATCTCCCATATGTCTGCCATCTCTCTGTAGCCATGTTTGTCCTTATACCGTTCCAGACCTTCATGTTCAATTGTCTCTGCCGGCTCCACAGACAATAGGAACAGGAGGCATACGTATCGGTCAGTAAATATTAATCACATTAATAGGGAATGCTCCAGCCCATGGAATAGGTATAAAAAGGAATCTCATACATGCATTATACAGTCAGGTCCATAAATATTGGGACATCAACACAATTCTAATCTTTTTGGCTCTATACACCACCACAATGGATTTGAAATGACACGAACAAGATGTGATTTAACTGCAGACTTTTAGCTTTAATTTGAGGGAATTTACATCCAAATCAGGTGAACAGTGTAGGAATTACAACAGTTTGTATATGTACCTCACACTTTTTAAGGGACCAAAAGTAATGGAACAGATTAACAATCATCAATCAAACTTTCACTTTTTAATACTTGGTTGCAAATCCTTTGCAGTCAATTACAGCCTGAAGTCTGGAACGCGATGACATCACCAGACGCTGGGTTTCATCCCTGGTGATGCTCTGCCAGGCCTCTACTGCAACTGTCTTCAGTTCCTGCTTGTTCTTGGGGCATTTTCCCTTCAGTTTTGTCTTCAGCAAGTCAAATGGATGCTCAATCGGATTCAGGTCAGGTGATTGACTTGGCCATTGCATAACATTCCACTTCTTTCCCTTAAAAAACTCTTTGGTTGCTTTTGCAGTATGCTTCAGGTCATTGTCCATCTGCACTGTGAAGCGCCGTCCAATGAGTTCTGAAGCATTTGGCTGAATATGAGCAGATAATAATATTGCCCTTCAGAATTCATCCTGCTGCTTTTGTCAGCAGTCACATCATCAATAAATACAAGAGAACCAGTTCCATTGGCAGCCATACATGCCCACGCCATGACACTACCACCACCATGCTTCAGTGATGAGGTGGTATGCTTTGGATCATGAGCAGTTCCTTTCCTTCTCCATACTCTTCTCTTCCCATCACTCTGGTACAAGTTGATCTTGGTCTCATCTGTCCATAGGATGTTGTTCCAGAACTGTGAAGGCTTTTTTAGATGTTGTTTGGCAAACTCTAATCTGGCCTTCCTGTTTGAGGCTCACCAATGGTTTACATCTTGTGGTGAACCCTCTGTATTCACTCTGGTGAAGTCTTCTCTTGATTGTTGACTTTGACACACATACACCTACCTCCTGGAGAGTGTTCTTTATCTGGCCAACTGTTTTCTTTACCAGGGAAAGAATTCTTCAGTCATCCACCACAGTTGTTTTCCGTGGTCTTCCGGGTCTTTTGGTGTTGCTGAGCTCACTGGTGCGTTCTTTCTTTTTAAGGATGTTCCAAACAGTTGATTTGGCCACACCTAATGTTTTTGCTATCTCTGATGATTTTTTTTGTTTTTTCAGCCTAATGATGGCTTGCTTCACTGATAGTGACATCTCTTTGGATCTCATATTGAGAGTTGACAGCAACAGATTCCAAATGCAAATAGCACACTTGAAATGAACTCTGGACCTTTTATCTGCTCCTTGTAAATGGGATAATGAGGGAATAACACACACCTGGCCATGGAACAGCTGAGCAGCCAATTGACCCATTACTTTTGGTCCCTTAAAAAGTGGGAGTCACATATACAAACTGTTGTAATTCCTACACCGTTCACCTGATTTGGATGTAAATACCCTCAAATTAAAGCTGAACGCCTGCAGATAAAGCACATCTTGTTTGTTTCATTTCGAATCCATTCAGGTGGTGTATAGAGCCAAAAAGATTAGAATTGTGTTGATGTCCGGGGCAAGGATTAAGAGGGAAATAGACACGAAATTAACATCTCTCTTGGCAAATATCTCACGTCTAGAAGCTTTACACAAACGGAGTCCTAATCCAGGCTTGGAAAAGGACCTGTTGGCAGACAGACCATAGAGCTACTTCTGTATAAAGCAAAGAGGGCAATACAGACAGGCAGGAGACAGAATTATGAATTATGAATTTGGTAACAAGTGTGGGATGGGACATGGGTTATTTGCGAAGGGGAAACTATCAACATTAGACTCACCCCTTTTCCCCATCTTAGGGAATCCACAGTTCGGACCTGGACTGAAGAAAGGACCTTTTAGTAAGCTGTTAGAACAGGGGCTGTTTCAAGCCTCCCACTTTGTGAAAGCAAGTGCATGGCCCTCGATACAGGAGATGATAATAGGATTTACATCCTATCAATTGGATTTTTGGAGGGCACTGCAACTGAGACATTTTCTTGACACTCTGAGTCTACCAAGTAGATATGAACGAACGTTAACAAAGTTTGAGGAGTATTGCAATGGGAGTGGTACCCTGCGACATACTATTTCTAAGATGAGTGACCTGCTGAATCCCCCCCCCCCCCGAGGATTTTCTATTGCCCTTTTTTGGGAAGTGGGAGAGGGAGCTGGATAGGGTTTTCACGGAGGAACAAAAGAATAAGATACTATGTAACATGTTTGAATCCTCGGTCTGTGTAAGAACGCAGGAGATGAATTTTAAGATTCTATCGCAGTGGTACCGTACCCCGGCCGTCCTAAATAGATGTTACCCAGACATACCAGATGAATGCTGGCGGTGCGGGGGAAAAGGAGGGACGTTAATACACATTTTTTGGACTTGTCCCAGAATACAGAGTTTTTGGAAGGAGGTCGGGGAAATTGCGCAAAAGTTTAGAGAGGAGGAGAAGCCGGAGGATCTGACTTTTTTTCTACTACAGGACACGGATGCCACAGTTAAACGGTATAGGAAGTCGATCCTTTGTCATCTCCTAAACACAGCAAGAGCATGTATCCCAAGCCCAGCCGCCGTCAGTAGGGATGGGGCTCAAACGTGTAGAATATCTGAATATGATGGAGGATTTGGTCTGGACCTCTCGGCAGAAACGGGGGGTTTATCTGGAGACATGGTCAGCATGGAACTTTTTTAAATACTCTGAGGAGGGGAAAACGCTTATAGACGTAAACTGAACAGATGCTATTGGGCCTGGACCTGGGGGGTGCGAAAGAGAGAGAGCGGGGCCTTAGGCCCTTTTTGTTTTGTTTTTTTTGTTTTGTTTTTTGCGGGGGGGGAGTGGAGGAGGGGAATAGGACAAGTTGAAACAAGGAGAGTTGCAATGAGACAGGAGAATAGAAAAGAGATAGAAAGCCCCCCTCCAGCTTGGGGATAAGATGTGGGGCCTTGAGGGGAGGGGGACCAGATGCCCAAAAGCCTGTATTTGAAAAATCAAAGGTTTGAGAATTGAAGTAATACGAGTAACATCTGGGCGATAGGTGGTTATTAATATGAAGAATTATGGTATATTATATATAGTAGACAAGGGGAAGGTGTGTGATGTAAGAAGTACACAAAATGTATCTTGTGATGCTTGTTTTTGCATGTACCTGTGATGCTTGTTCTTCTTTCTGTTTGTTTAAAAAAAAAAAAAAAAGAATTGTGTCGATGTCCCAATATTTATGGACCTGACTGTACATGTAGCGTTCAATCGCGGAGAGGAGAACAATGATCATGGGGCACAGAATGTACCACCACGCAATAAAAATAACTGAACTACTGACATTAGGTTAAAGCTGAACTCCAACCACATATAAAACACCACCAACTAATGCAATGTATTTATCAACTATAGCCAGAGCAGACCATACGACTGCCATGGGGCCCAGAAGCACAGCGGGCTCCGATCTGTCTGGCTATACAATTATTCTTTTGCACAGCGGTCACGAAAAATCCCCATAATTTGCCGAATATGTTTATTTCCTATCATCGGCAGCGCCATCTAGTGGCCATAATGCAGTATTTTCCTGAAAATCCTGCTATATGACCATTAGATGGCGCTGACTGACAATCAAAGGTAATAAATATATTGGGTAAATTAGGGCTATTTTTAGTCACGGCTGTACACATTTTTAAGACATTTGCACAAGCAATTAAGGGACCCATTAGTGTATTGCATGCACATTTTACTGACAAGAACAATGCTGATGGGGGATAGAAGAGGGATAGGCTGTTAGTCTTCTCCTGTTCCTTTACTATCCGGTCGCATGTTGGGAGCAGTGGGCCGAACCAGTTGTATGTCCTAACTGCAACAGAGAAAAATGGTCTCACCGGCCTGGCTGCGCTGTCTGGCAGTTTTAATCTTAGAACTGGATGAACAGAAATACAAATCCTGTAGCAGGTAAACCAGATCCTGTATAGGTATTTTGTCTGTGGATTTAGCTGCTTGCTCTGAGTGCATTCCTAAAATTTGAAATGACCATTTAAATGTAAAATTCACACATGCAGTGCAGTAACACATGCTAAAATGTATTTGGTACAAACAAGACGTCATCTCATTGGGATAAACATGATCATTGTCATAAGCCCGTAATGAATGCAAATCTAAGAACAATTCACTTTCCATGACCATGTGACTGTAGAATAATTGTGTCAAGTCTATGTGCTAACTACAAACATGCTGATTGGAGGAGAGAGAGAGAAGAGTGACAGAGTGATGATCTCATCACTGTGCTGCTTCTCCTTTCACTGTCCAGTCACAGGTTGGGGGCTGGTCCGGGATGACCTGGGCTAGGAGGAAGTGGATTTTAAAGATCCTGGACATCAGACTGAAGACATTTGTGATCCAGCTATAAAATACAGTATTTACAGTGAATTACTAAAATGTAAAATTATCATTTAAATGTAAAATTCGCACATGCAGTGCAGTAACACATGTTAAAATGTATTTCGTACAAACAAGACGTCATCTCATTGGGATATGATCATTGCCATAAGCCCGTAATGAATGCAAAACTAACAACAACGCACTTTCCATGACCTTGTGACTGTATAATAATTGTGTAAAGCTATGTGCTATGGTTTCTCTCTGAATCTGTTAAAATAAACAATGTATTAATTTCCTTAAACCAAATGCCAGGCAAACAGATAAATATATAGTTGAGATTAAAAAAGTCTGACTTTTTTTTTTCAAAAGTCCCTGACTTTTTTTTTTTTAGTCAAGCTTGTCCCTGCTGAATTGACTGAATTTCGATCCATCTTTGGACAACTTAGGTACCTAACTTTGACCTGGTATCAGCCTCTTGCAGTTCCCTTACAGCAGGGCTGGAGTGTTAGAAAAAAGAAGCAGAGCTAGAAGCCAATCAGTCTATGCGCTGACAACAAACATGCTCATTGGAGGAGAGATAAGAGTGAGAGAGATATGATCTCATTGCTGTGCTGCTTCTCCTTTCACTGTACAGTCACAGGTTGGGGGCTGGTCCGGGATGATTTGGGCTAGGAGGAAGGGCGTTAAAAGATGCTGCCCATCAGACTGAGGACATCCAGCAGCAGAAAAAGTACTGCACAGGAAATCTCTGGTCTGAAGATGAATATTGCAGTAAAAGCTGGTTTTGTTATTTACTATTATAATAGGCTATTTATTGTATCTTATTATTTGTGGATAGAGTTGTGTTTAACCACCTCCAACTCTTAAGCCTCGTACACACGACCTAGTTTCTCGTCATAAAAAAAACAGTTGATTTTCTCAACGAGATTCTTGTCAAGCTTTCCTTGCATACACACTTTCAATTCCAAATCTCTTTGTTGTTCTGCGCGGTCACGTCCAGCACGTACGACGGCAGTAAAAAGGGCAAGTTCGATTTCAATGGTGCCACCCCTTGGGCTGCTTTTGCTGATCTCGTGTTAACGCATGTGAAGTAAAAGTTTGGGAAGAGACGATTCGCGCTTTTCAGTCTTCAGGCTTTCAGTTCGTTTTAGCGTGACGAATGTGCTATCTCCATTACGAACGCTAGTTTTACAAGGAGCGCTCCTGTCTCATACTTGATTCTGAGCATGCGCGATTTTTTAAGACTCGGAAAAGCATACACACGACCGGTTTTCTCGACGCAAAACCGGCCGACGAGAAACCCGACGAGAAAAACTAGAATCCTGACGAGAAAATAGAGAGCAGGTTCTCTATTTTTCTCGTCGAGATTCCCGGCAGTTTTCTCGAAAAGGAAACCATATACACGAACGTTTTTCTCGGCAAGAAAGCTCTCGGCAGTTTTCTTGTCGTTTTTTGACGAGAAACTGGGTCGTGTGTACGAGGCTTCAGGCTAGGTTCATACTTGTGCAGGTCTTGAACGCGCACAATTTGGCAGATCGCAGGTAAACCACGTTGCTCTTTACCAGGCGCAAGGGTGCCATTAATTCTTAATGGCTCCCCCATGCATCGGCTGCATTTTCACAGCACTACGATTTGGCACATGCAAAATCACACCACATTTTCCAATGGGCAGAGGAACCATTGAGTATTAATGGCACCCCTGTGCGTCTGCTAAATAGCAGTGCGTTTTGTCTGTGGGTCGGGTATGCATGTGATTTTGTTCCTGATCCGTATAAGCAATAACCTATCCTAGGGGCTCGTTCACAAGTGCAAAGGTGATCAAATACCACCAAAGAAATCTCTATTTGTGGGGAAAAAAAAGGACATGAATTTTGGTTGGGTACAGCGTCGCGCGACTGCGCAATTGTCAGTTAAAGCAACGCAGTGCCGTATCGCTAAAAATGGCCTGGTCATTAGGGGGGCAAATCTTTCCGGTCCTTAAGTGGTTAAACCTACCAAATACGTAGTGCAAGGGCCTGTCTGATTGGATACATATTGATTGGCTAGATTAGCAGGGTCCTCATAATCCATAGTTTTGGTAAATCTAAAGTTGGTTATACAAAGATTGTATGGTCAGAATGCACCATGTATGGTGACCCTAAAGCCTCGTACACACGACCGGTTTTCTCGGCAAGAAAACTGCTGGGAGAGCTTTTTGCAGAGAAAACCATTAGTGTGTATGGTTTCTCAGCAGGAAAACTGCCGGGAATCTCGACGAGAAAAATAGAGAACCTGCTCTCTTTTCCTGCCGAGAAAACCGGTCGTCTGTATGCTTACCTGGTCCAAGGTAAACCCGCGCATGCTCGAAAAGACTTCGACCCATGCGCGGTAGCATACAAGGTTAGTGTGGGGTGTAGCAAGATGGCGGCGACGGCATCAAATGTGACGAGCGCCGGCTCATCGTAGTTGATGACATCACCGCGTTTTTGCCATTCAAAAGAACGGCAGTTCTTTTGAATGGTTGCATGTGTACACAGGGCTTGGCAAGACAAGCTTGCCAGGAATCCCGTCGAGAAAACTGGCGTTTTTTTTTTGATGGGATACCCGCCCGTGTGTACAGGGCTTAAGACATGATCCATTGAGCAGAATTGTTTTTGTCCCCCCTCTGGCATGAAACTTTTGTGAATCTTTAGTGTTTTATTACATTTGATGATTTGTCTGCAGAGCTCAGTGTATGTAACATGATCCCGTATTGTTTGTGTGCCATCTTGGCACGGGTTTCTAATCCACTCAACATCTGAAGCACGGCCTTATGGGAGGATGACTTAATGCACTTACTCATATCAGCAACAACACATTCTGTTCCAGTATTCTGAGCCACAGGTCTCCTGCTAATGTTTATTGTTTTATTTCACTGATTCCAAGGTACACTCCAGAAAAATGCTAGATTTTGACTCAATCCATTTGTAAATTGTCCCTACCGCTGATATACCACGCCCCAATACCGAGCCTCTTTCTGAGATTTGGTGTTTACAAGTTAAAAACTGTTATTTTTGCTAGAAAATTACTTAGAAAAAATATATATAATGTTTGGGGGTTCTATCACCCTAGAGAATAAAATGGCGGTCGTTGCAATACTTTCTGTCACACCGTATTTGCGCAGCTGTCTTACAAGCGCACTTTTTGGGAAAAAATACACTTTTTTGAATTAAAAAAACAGAGGAGGTCTAGGGCTAGAATTATTGCTCTTGCTCTAACGATCGCGGTGATACCTCACATGTGTGGTTTGAACACCGTTTTCATATGCAGGCGCTGCTCACGCATGCGTTTGCTTCTGCACGCTAGCTCGGCGGGACGGGGCGCGTTTAAATTTTTTTTTTTTCTTATTTATTTTACCTTTTATTTTTATTTTTTACAATGTTTTTAACAAAAAATTGTGTCACTTTTATTCCTATTACAAGGAATGTAAACATCCCTTGTAATAGAAAAAACATGACAGGTCCTCTTAAATATGAGATCTGGGGTCAAAAAGACCTCAGATCTCATATTTACACTAAAATGCAATAATATTATTTTTTTTTTCAATGTTATTTAAAAAAATTCAAATAAAGTCTCTTTAAGAGCTATGGGCAGAAGTGACGTTTTGGGGGTGGGGCCATCTTCCCCTCACTCAGCTCCATACCAAGCCAGGGAGAGGACACGATCGCCTCCGCCGCTACCGACGGCTCCGGTAAGTGGCGGAGGGCACCGAAAAGGGGTGGGAGAAGGCCCCCCTCCCGTGCCCTCCGCCACAGAGATTCTGGTAAGTGGCGGAGGGCACTGGAGAGTGGCGGGAGGGGGGCCTTCTCCCGCCGCCGATAAAAGTGATCTTCCGGCGAATCCGCTGCAGAGACCACTTTTATCTGAAACCAGACCGCTCACTGAAGAAGAGGATAACGGGGTTATGGTAGCTAACTGCTGCCATAACAATGATATCCCTCTTCAAATTGCCGACGTATATCGGCGTGAGCCAGTCCGGAAGTGGTTAAAGGGTAAGCTCACCTTTTTATTTTTTCGTGAAATCCAAAGTTCGTAAATCCAAATATCTTGGCCACCTCCACCTGAACACTGCTGCAGATAGCGGCCGTGATATCCCGCGCTGCCAGTGTATTGGTCCGTATAATGCAATACAGAGCCCTATCCATCATAATGTTTGCAAGCACTTCCTGATCAGCACGACCGTGTGGCGGATGAGAAGCACATCTGAGGCTTCTTCTTCCAGTAAGATGTCCCAGAAGAATGAAGCTCTTGTCATTGGTCAGGTCAACGATCGGATTTCCCCGTCCACACATAAGGTGGATGGAGGAATCCTCCCCGATGGGACATTTTATTCTGACAGCGGGACTCCTCTACTGTCAGAATACACTGATCAGCAGCTGCAGCCACCAATCGACAAACGTTTTCCAACATTCTCATTCAACAGAAGTTGATCTAATGATTGACTTCTGTCGAACAGGGATAGCCATACATGGAACGAAATTTGCCTCATCTCTGCTGAATTGGCTGAATTTCATTCCATCTATGGTCAACTTACGTATCTGAATTTGACTTGGTATCAGCCTCTTGCAGTCCCTATACAGCAGGGCTGAAGTATTAGAGGAAGAAGCAGAGCTAGGAGCCAATCAGTCTATGTGCTGACAACAAGCATGCTGATAGGAGGGAGCAACGTGACAGGTAGATAATCTCATTACTGTGCTGCTTCTCCTTTCACTGTCTGGTCACAGGTTGGGGGCTGGTCCGAGATGACCTGGGCTAAGAGGAAGTGGGTTAAAAGATGCTGGCCATCAGACTGAGGACATCCAGTGGCAGGAAAAAAGTAACGCACAGGAAATCTCTGGATTACGCCCTGTGGGAGGGGCAAAATGCGTCAGTAACTGCGGGTGGTGATGTCATATCCGGCCAGTGAGATGCACGCCGGTGTGAACTTCCGGTTTCGGTTTTCTATGCTTGTATACCTTCATACAAATGTGAGTGGATACGTTTTTAACGTGTTGATTTTAAGTAATTAATGGAATTACACTATGTGGATCTCTTTTGCCATTTTATCCACACATATGCACGAGTACTTTAACTCCCTAAATACTGAGGAGCCAAGCCAGTGAGGAGGACAATAAGGACCAGCAAACTCAGGATACTTATAAAGCGCATTTGACTCCTGTCACTGGGGGTCCAAAACTACTGGTGAGTGAGTGGGCACAATGAAGGGAAGCACGAACTGCACATTATTTGAATCTACAGCACTTAGGCACTTTTGCACGATGGATATCTTTATTCCACAACCATCAAGATTTAATATCACAGACTTTTCTATAAAGATTATGTTGACGCATTTATGTATTATTTATTTATATATCGTTGATTGTTAGAATAAATTACTTGGTTTACACAATAATTTATGAAGTCTAATAGGGGGTAGGTTCCCCAATTTTGGGTAGCGCTCTACACAAGTTCATTTATATTCAAGTGACAGAGAGATGAGCTCATCACTGCGCTGCTTTTCCTTTCACTGTCTAGTCACAGGTTGGGGGCTGGTCCGGGATGACCTGGTCTAAGAGGAAGTGAGTTAAAAGATGCTGGCCATCAGACTGAGGACATCCAGTGGCAGAAAAAAGTAATGCACAGGAAATCTCTGGATAACGCCCTGTGGGAGGGGCAAAATGCGTCAGTAACCGCAAGTGGTGATGTCATATCCGGCCAGTGAGATGCACGCCGGTGTGAACTTCCGGTTTCGGTTTTCTATGCTTGTATACATCATACAAATATGAGTGGATATGTTTTTAACGTGTTGAATTTAAGTAATTCATGGAATTACGCTATGTGGATCTTTTTTGCCATTTTATCCACACATATGCACGAGTACTTTAACTCCCTAAATACTGAGGAGCCAAGCCAGTGAGGAGGACAATAAGGACCAGCATACCCAGGATACTTAAAAAGCGCATTTGACTCCTGTCACTGGGGGTCACTGTAGGAGTCCCCTTCAGTGTGCTCCCCTTCAGTGGGCACAATGAAAGGGAAGCACGAACTGCACTTTATTTAAATCCACAGCACTTAGGCACTTTTGCACGATGGGTAACTTTATCCCACAATCATGAAGATTTAATATCACAGACCTTTTCTATGAAGATTATGTTGATACATTTATGTATTTATTTATATATTGTTGATTGTTAGAAATTAGTTGGTTTACACATTTATCACAAAGTCTAATAGGGGGTAGGTTCCCCAATTCTGGATAGCGCTCTACGCAAGATTATTTATATTCACTGCGCTGCTTTTCCGTTCACTGTCCAGTCACAGGTTGGGGGCTTGTCCGGGATGACCTGTTCTAGGAGGCAGTGGATTAAAAGATGCTGGCCATCAGACTGAGGACATCAATGGGAAATCTCTGGATTGAAGGTGAATATTGCAGTAGTAGCTATTTTTTTTGTTTGTTTTTTACTATTATTAGGCTATTCATTTTATCTTTTTTTTTGTGGTTGAAGTTGTGCTTTAACCATCACCCCCAACCCTTATGCGGCGTACACACGATCGTTTTTCATGCCATTTTTTAAACCAACGTTTTTCTCGTTGTTTTTTTTCATGTTTCCTCTCAAGCCTGTCTTGCGTATACACGATCATTTTAAAAAACGTTCAAGCAAAGCGCAGTGACGTACAACACGTACGACGGCACTATAAAGGTGAAGTTCCGTTCGGATGGCGCCCCCCCCTCATGTTAGTAAAGTTTGTTGAGCGACGATTCGCGCTTTTCAGCCTCGTGCTTTTCAGTCCGTTACAGCGTGACGAATGTGCCATCTCCATTACGAACGCTAGTTTTACCAGAACGAGCGCTCCCGTCTCATACTTGATTCTGAGCATGCGCGTTTTTTTTCACCTCGTAAAAGCATACACACTATCGTTTTTCACGTCGTTAAAAAAAACGACATGAAAAACGACGTGAAAAAATAGAGCATGTTCGAAATTTTTAATGGCCGTTTTTCACGTCGTTAAAAATTCTCTAGAGCATACACACGATCGGTTTTAATGCCCATTTTTAAAAATGCCATTTTTAACGGCATGAAAAACGATCGCGTGTACGGGGCATTAGGCTAGGTTCACACTTGTGCAGGTTGAGAACGCTCACCAAATCATGTGTGTCCCCAGCCTGCAGGCAAACCCTACTGCTCTTTTGCAGACGAGCGAGGGTGCCATTAATTCTTGATGGCACCCCCATGCATCAACAAACATGTCACCTTGTCGCACACGTCAAATCACATGGTGCTGCAGCAAAGTGTGGCTCGGACCAGTGTTCAAAAAAAAAAAAGTCAGGGACTTCTTTCTCTACATTTCTATCAGTAGGGTACTAAAGTGAATGGGCCACCTACACGCAGGACACAGAAGTGTAAACCTGGCATAAGGGGTAATTATACAGGTTTTGGATCAATCTAATTATACATTTTTTAATCAAGAAAAATATTAAAATGTTATAGAAACTTACAAAAAAGGCAATGAGTATTATTAAAAAAGTTGAATATTATGTTGCTGCAGTATAATTTTTTCCCATAAGGTAGAGCACCGCTGAAGATAAATTGGAAATTGTATTTGCTACCAACCAGCATCATTGCAATCCAGCTTAATGCGATACTCAGCCAAGAGCGACCGTGATCCATATTTTCAGATCTGTATTAACAGCACTTTAGAGACAGACTTTGTGTACTAAATTGATAGTATCGCATGACACTTTTTGGCATATTCCCCCGACAAACTGACGTCAGCCCCGCTCCTGTGTACGTAAGTCAGTGCAAGTTCATTAAGGCCAAGTACAGCTCCAATGCAAATCCGCTGCATAATGCAGCTATTGTTAGATATGAAGTATAGCTGTGACTTTCTACATTCCTCTTCTCCGCATACCGCTTGACAAGCACATTATATAAGTCACAGTCATTTATTATGTCATCTGATGCCCTATGTCACTACCATGTGACTCACCTGCATGGAACCAAAGAGGCTGACAGCACATCACTACCGCAGAAGAATGACATTAGAGGAGTCCTGTATAAAGGTTCTTTACTCTACTGTACACAGCTCACTGTCCACCTACCACTGTACACAGCTCACTGTCCACCTACCACTGTACACAGCTCACTACCTACCACTGTACACAGCTCACTACCTACCACTGTACACAGCTCACTACCTACCACTGTACACAGCTCACTACCTACCACTGTACACAGCTCACTACCTACCTACCACTGTACACAGCTCACTATCCACCTACCACTGTACACAGCTCACTATCCACCTACCACTGTACACAGCTCACTATCCACCTACCACTGTACACAGCTCACTATCCACCTACCACTGTACACAGCTCACTACCTACCTACCACTGTACACAGCTCACTATCCACCTACCACTGTACACAGCTCACTACCTACCTACCACTGTACACAGCTTACTACCTACCACTGTACACAGCTCACTACCTACCACTGTACACAGCTCACTACCTACCACTGTACACAGCTCACTACCTACCTACCACTGTACACAGCTCACTATCCACCTACCACTGTACACAGCTCACTATCCACCTACCACTGTACACAGCTCACTATCCACCTACCACTGTACACAGCTCACTATCCACCTACCACTGTACACAGCTCACTACCTACCTACCACTGTACACAGCTTACCATCTACCTACCACTGTACACAGCTCACTATGTACTTAACACTGTACACTGCTCATTCTAACATACTACTGTACACATCTCACTCTCTACTTACTACTGTACACATCTCACTTTCTACTTACCACTACACACAGTTCACAATATACTTACTACAGTACACAGCTCACTCACTACTTACCACTGTACATGGCTCACTACCTACCTACCACTGTACACATTTCACTCTCTACTTACCACTTTACACAGCTCAATATCTACTTACTACTGTACATATCTTACTCTCTACTTACCACTTTACACAGCTCACTATCTACTTACCACTGTACACAGCTCACTATCTACTTACCACTGTACGCAGCTCATTAGCTACTTACCACTGTACGCAGCTCATTAGCTACTTACCACTGTACGCAGCTCATTAGCTACTTACCACTGTACGTAGCTCATTAGCTACTTACTACTTTACACAGCTGACTATATACTCTCCACTGTATGCAGCTAACTATCTACTTACCACTGTACGCATTTCACTCTCTACTTACCACTGTACACAGCTCACTATCTACTTACCACTGTACGCATTTCACTCTACTTACTACAGTACACAGCTCACTACTTACCACTGTACGCATTTCACTCTCTACTTACTATTATACACAGCTCACTATCTACTTACTGCTTTACACAGCTCACTATCTACTTACCACTGTACACAGCACATTCTCCATTTACTTTTGTCTCCAAAGGGAGTAGAGCTTTATACCATAGAGAACATACAGTAGCAATACAATGCCTTGACGCATTTTGTATCATAAGGTCCGAATAGTCAGGGCGACAGTGACTATTTACCTATACTCTCATGCTTAGATTCTACACTTGCTCCATCTGCATGTCGTAGTACAAAAGCTTTCATTACCTGGTATGACATTGCAGTCAAAGCAGCCAGGCTTAGCAAGAAGGGGCTCTGCAGCGCTGTGGTTGTGCCATGTTCATAGATGCCTTTAGACATTTCATCTCTATGCCAAGACCCTTTGCTGTCACAGTGGAGCAGTGCATGGAAGCTAACATTAACTGCTAAAAAGAGAATCTGAAGATAAAACCTCAAGCCACTATATACAAACCACCACTGCTACCACCTGGATGACCAAATTATTTCCACCTGACAAATAAAATAATTTAAAGACGGGAACATATGTAAAAATATATAAATTATAGATGAGAAGCCATACGCTTATTAATAATAAAGAAGTATAATCTTCAGTGCAGTGCTGATCAACCATAATATTTAGGCCATAGGATTAGCACAATGTGGTTCTATAAAATAAAAATCAGAGAAGCCACCAAGCGTTAACCATAAGATGCTCCCGGGTTAATTCCCATTGGAGAAGGTTAGAAGAAGGCAGCGCCAAACCTCAAAATCTACAAATTAAGACTTTTTCCTTATTTTATTTCCTCCTCGGACAATCTCTGGAAATTTGTGGCTAAATTAATTAAGATAATTCCATTAGGGTGTCATTCGGAGAATGCCGAGAGCTTTTTCCACTGTGAATTGGTGGGAGAGGCTGGGGCAAGAGTTTGGTTGGTCAACTTCTGCCTATAAACGTATCTATAAAATACTTCTGTTCCATTTTGTTTTGCTTTTTTGCTTTAAGTAGCGACAGAGTTGTTTTACAGCATACAGTATGTAAACCCTAGCAATGAACATCTCTTATTTGGTCCCCTTTGGTCTGTTAAAGTAGAAATCCAGGTTCGATTTAATTTTGAAAAGTTCTTCTGAGCCAGGCTGACCCAAATGAACCATTGCAGAACAATGGAGCCGGTGTGTGCACTACACTGTGCTATCTACATACAGTATGCACGTGCTATGGTTCGGCAGCACTATGGGTGGCTTCCTGTCTGTTGCTGGAATTATAGAGTCAGGCTCAGTGCTTCTCTGCCATTCAAGAGAAGCCTTGTCTTTTTATCAGTTAATACAAGGCTTCCTCTGATTGGCCGGATTGGAGAGGTAGGTAGGTGACATCACGATTTCCACCTCAGCCAAGGAAGATAAAAATACAAGGCTTCTCCTGAATGGCAGAGAAGCACTCAGTCAAACTCTCTTTAATGCCAGAAGTAGACATGAAGTTTCCCATACTGCTGCCGGAACACAGTGCCGCTTACTGTATGTAGCTAATACTACTGAGGTGGGGGGGTAGGGGAATGTACCACGGGCACCATATTAAGAGGGTGCCTCAGGTGGACAGAGTGGGAGACCCTTCCTGCAGCAGCGGAGAGCCAGTATCTCCTCTTCCTTCCCTGCAGCAGCCGAAAGCCGGCATCTCCTCCTCCCTCCCTGCAGAAGCTGAAAGCCAGAATCTCCTCCTCCCTCCCTGCAGCAGTAGAGAGCTGGAATCTCCTCATCCCTCTGTGCAGCAGCAGAGAGTCGGCATCTTCTCCTTCCTCCTATACAGCAGAGAGCCGGCATCTCCTCCTCCCTCCCTGCAGCAGTAGAAAGCTGGCATCTCTTCCTTCCTCCCTGCAGCAGCTGAAAGCTGGCATCTCTTCCTTCCTCCCTGCAGCATCTGAAAGCTGCCATCTCCTCCTCCCTCCCAGCAGCAGCTGAAATCCAGAATCTTCTCCTTCCTCCGTGCAGCAGCAGAGAGCTGGCATCTCCTTCTTCCCTAAAGCAGCTAAAAACCGGCATCTCCTGCTCCCTTCTTGCAGCAGCTGCAAACCGGCATCTCCTCCTCCCTGCAGCAGCAGAGAGACACTATTTCCTCCTCCCTCCCTGCAGCAGCGGAGAGGCTGCATCTTCTCCTCCCTACCTGCAGCAGCTGAAAGCCAGAATCTCCTCCTCCTCCCTGCAGCAGCAGAGAGCCTACATTTCCTCTTCTTTCCCTGTAGCAGCAGAGAGCCGGCATCTCCTCTTCCCTCCCTGCAGGAACTGAAAGCTGGAATCTCCTCCTCCCTCCCCGCACCAGCAGAGAGTCGGCATCTCCTCCCTACCTGCAGCAGCAGTGAGCTGTTATCTCCTCCTCCCTCCCTGCAGCAGCTGAAAGCTGGCTTCTCCTCCTCCCTCCCTGCAGCAGCAGCTGAAAGCCAGCCTCTCCTACTCCCTTACTGCAGCAACAGAGAGCCGGCATCTCCTCCTCCCTCCCTACAGCAGCAGAAAGCTGGCATCTCCTCCCCCTTGCAGCAGCAGAGAGCAGGCATCTCCCCCTCCCTCCATGCATCAGCAGGGAGCCAGCATCTACTCCTTCTTCCCTGCAGAAGCAGAGATCCGACATCTCTTCCTCCCTCCCTGCAGCAGCTGAAAGTCAGTATCTCCTCCTCCTTCCTATTGGCTTTCAGCTGCTGCAGGGAAAGCCACACAGAATATTGGTTCCAGTAATTTCCCTCACCCGCTGCACTGATCACCCGCTCTGTCCACATGCGATGCCCCCGCTGTGTGTCCCCTGCCATGTGCGTGCCATGCAATGTGCTCTCCCAACCACAATGAATTCTGATTGGCTGCTACAGGTTATTGCTCTTTTCCCATTCCTCTTTTAATAAGTTCACAAATGTACTGAAAAGTAACAGGTCAGCTTTAAGTACGCCACAGAGGCAATTTGGAAAAGCCAAAGTGCGGGCGGCTAAGTGCGATATAAGTGACAAAAATTTTGAACGGCCGCCAAGCAAAAACAACCAATTTAAAAGTGCAGCTTTTAAATGACCAGCTTATGAGTCTGGTCCACGGGCCGTGTCTGCTGCCAGGAGGCGAGAGTGAACTGAAACTCTGCAGCTCCTGCCAAGAGACGTGCATGGCTGTAATGTAATGTTCATAAATCTGACAGCGTAGTCTGCGTACTGATATTACATAGCAAGGGTGGTGAGGATTGTGAACCGCACTGTTCTCCAAGAACTGGGTCTCCTATTTTCAGTAATCAGAAAAACCACCTGCAAGTCATTTATGTGACCTGTTTACATGCATGCTGTGTCATTTTTTTACCCTTTCACTGCAGCGGATGTCACTCGTCTATCAGCAGATACATTTGGCCGCTATAGCTTCTAGCTGGTGACTTTCTGATAGAGGTGACAGCCTCCTGATCACTTCTACATGTACAGTAATGATCAGGCAGAGAAAGGGTTATATCATGTGTGTGCTCCCTCTAGTGGATATATGCACTGCAGACAGTATAGTCAGTACATGCGTTGGACAGCTGCTGAAAGAAAACCAATTACAGGATAATGCTAATAGAAGTATAAATAGGTTTCAGCAAACTAGATAGAATTGTTAATTTATTGGCAGGTAGATTTGTTCTCCTACAGTATATGTACAGTGCCTTGAAAAAGTATTCATACCCCTTGAAGTTTTCCACATTTTGTCATGTTACAACCAAAAATGTAAATGTATTTTATTGGGATTTTATGTGATAGACCAACACAAAGTGGCACATAATTGTGAAGTAGAAGGAAAATGATAAATGGTTTTCAATTTTTTTTTACAGATAAATATCTGATACCTTTAACTGAAATGTAGTGGAACCAATTGCCTTCAGAAGCCACCTAATTAGTAAATAGAGTCCACCTGTATGTAATTTAATCATAATATAAATACAGCTGTTCTGTGAAGTCCTCAGAGGTTTGTTAGAGAACTATAGTGAACAAACAGCATCATGAAGGCCAAGGAACAATCCAGACAGGTCAGAGATAAAGTTGTGGGGAAGTTTAAAGCAGGGTTAGGTTATAAAAAAATATCCCAAGAGTTGAACATCTCACGGAGCTCTGTTCAATCCATCATCCGAAAATGGAAAGAGTATGGCACAACTGCAAACCTACCAAGACATGGCCGTCCACCTAAACTGACAGGCCGGGCAAGGAGAGCATTAATCAGAGAATCAGCCAAGGTAACTCTGGAGGAGCTGCAGAGGTCCACAGCTCAGGTGGGAGAATCTGTCCACAAGACAACTATTAGCCGTGCCCTCCACAAATCTGGTGTTTATAGAAGAGTGGTAAGAAGAAAGCCATTGTTGAAAGAAAGCCATAAGAAGTCCCCTTTGCAGTTTTCG
The DNA here is from genome assembly GCA_029206835.1 of Rana muscosa. NCBI lineage: Eukaryota > Metazoa > Chordata > Amphibia > Anura > Ranidae > Rana > Rana muscosa. The sequence goes on from CM055128.1 coordinate 46,677,488, forward strand.
AGAAGCCATGTGGAGGACACAGCAAACATATAGAAGAAGGTGCTCTGGTCAGATGAGACCAAAATTGAACTTTTTGGCCTAAAAGCAAAACGCTATGTGTGGTGCAAAACTAGCACTGCACATCACTCTGAACACACCATCCCCACCGTGAAACATGGTGGTGGCAGCATCATGTTGTGGGGATGCTTTTCTTCAGCAGGGACAGGGAAGCTGGTCAGAGTTGATGGGAAGATGGATGGAGCCAAATACAGGGCAATCTTAGAAGAAAACCTGTAAGAGTCTGCAAAAGACTTGAGACTGGGGCGGAGGTTCACCTTCCAGCAGGATAACGACCCTAAACATACAGCCAGAGCTACAATGGAATGGTTTAGATCAGGGGTCTCAAACTGGCGGCCCTCCAGCTGTTGCAAAACTATAATTCCCATGAGGCATTGCAAGGCTGACAGTTACAAGCATGACTCCCACAGGCAGATGCATGATGGGACTTGTAGTTTCGCAACAGCTGGAGGGCCGCCAGTTTGAGACCCCTGGTTTAGATCAAAGCATATTCATGTGTTAGAATGGCCCAAAGTCCAGACATAAATCCAATTGAGAATCTGTGGCAAGACTTGAAAATTGCTGTTCACAGATGCTCTCCATCCAATCTGACAGAGCTTGAGCTATTCTGCAAAGAAGAATGAGCAAAAATGTCACTCTCTAGATGTGCAAAGCTGGTAGAGACATCCCCAAAAAGACTTGCAGCTGTAATTGCAGTGAAAGGAGGTTCTACAAAGTATTGACTCTGGGGGGGCTGAATACAAATGCACGCCACACTTTTCACATATTTATTTGTAACAAATTTTGGAAATCATTTATCATTTTTCTTCCACTTCATAATTGCCACTTTGTGTTGGTCTATCACATATGTGGTTATGACTAAGGCCTGAAACGCGTCAACTGTTTTCATTTGCATTTGTTCACTGTGGCTTGTCAATAAAAACTAAGATTTTTTAAAGAGCAACAACCGGAGTGCGGATCATTTTTTTCCTCCTTCCTATCACATAAAATCCCAATAAAATACATTTACGGTTTTGGTTGTAACATGACAAAATGTGATTTTTTTTTAAGGGGTATGAATACTTTTTCAAGGCACTGTATCTTACCCATGTTTTCAGCTCTTTGCCCGAAGTTTAGATCTGATTACGATATGCTCTCCAAGGTTTGTTATGAACATATTCCTAGCCCCACCTCTCCATAATGCGATGTAATTAGCAATGACGATGATCTCTGGCTCACAGCAGATAATGGAATGCAGCGATAGTTCCTCCGAAAGATAAAAATTCACAGCTTTACTTCTTACTACAGATGATCACAACGTTCCGATTAATAAAACAAAGATTAACAATACTGACAACAGGATGACATGGAGGGACGTAAGATTCAATATACACAATGCAGATGATTGGAGGGGTGGCTGTTTGATTACATTTTCATGAACAGAAAAAAAGTGACAATTATAACGATAAGGATTAAAGGAGATGTAAACACTAACTGAACGGTGTGCGTTATGCTAAAGCACTTTGGATTATGAATACTAGAGCTGCACGATTCTGGGAAAAATGAGAATCACGATTTTTTTCCTTAGAATAAAGATCACGATTCTCGCGCTGTAACATTATCTTTCACATTATACAAAAAAGTCAGTCTAAATTTACTGCTTCGTTTTTTTCAAAATTAAATTAAAGTGTATTTATTTTCCCCAAAAAATTGCATTTGAAAGACCGCTGCGCAAATACAGTGTGACATAAAATATTTCAACAACCACCATTTTATTCCCTAGGACAGGGGTGCCCAACCTTTTGAGAAACGAGGGCCACTTTGGCGACTTGGTAACCGGTCGCGGGCCACAATGAGCGTAGCGGGCGGATGACAGGTCTGTGTCCACTCTGCATATGTAGAGCAGACACAGACGCAGCCCGCTCTACCCTAAGGGCCCTCCGGTCTGCCCATACAGAAGGGGACAGATCCCCTTCTGTTTTTTTAAGCAGATCGGATTGCAGATAGGCGGGTGTAAGCAGAGGTGAATGGAGGGTCCGATTGGGTCCGCCTGAAAAACAGACAGGCGGACCCGATCGGACCGATCGTGTGAAAGTGGCTTACGGCTGCTTTCACACTGATGCACAGCGGTTTATCTGCATCTCAAATGACCTTGATCTTCACTTCTTCCTCAGGATTCCTGCAGCTGGTTGCTGCTGTCCCCAGGCGGTTATAACTGGTGGCTGCTGCTGGCTGTCCTCCAGGGCTGTTACTGCTAGCTGGTACTGCTGTTGGGTACTGCCTGCTGGTACTGCTGGCGGGTACTGGTACTGCTGGCTGGTACTGCTGGCTGGTGCTGCTGTTGGGTACTGCCTGCTGGTACTGCTGGCGGGTACTGGTACTGCTGGCTGGTACTGCTGACGGGTACTGGTACTGCTGGTGGGTATTGGTACTGCTGGTGGGTACTGGTACTGCTGGTAGGTACTGGTACTGCTGGCGGGTACTGGTACTGCTGGTTGGTACTGCTGGTGGGTACTGGTACTGCTGGTGGATACTGATACTGCTGGCGGGTACTGATACTGCTGGCGGGTACTGGTACTGCTGGCGGGTACTGGTACTGCTTACTGGTACTGATACTGCTGGCTGGTGGGTACTGATACTGCTGGTGGGTACTGGTACTGCTGGCGGGTACTGGTGGCTCTGGCACTGCTGTCCGAGATCGCCCCCCCTGGGGAGTATGAGAGAAGTGTGCAGTGTATAACAGTGTGTCCATCTTCCCAAATCCTGACCTCTGACCCTGCCAGTGATTGGCTTTCTCCATGGCATCGGCTCTGCAGTAGAGAGCAGAGCCGATGCTTCATTGTCACAGGCGGAGTACATTTGGTATCACTCCGCCTGTGAAGGAGCCGTCGCTATACAGGAAGCATCGGCTCTGCTTCCTTTAGCGGCGGCTCTGTTCTTAGCGCTGATGCTCGGAGATGGCGGGTCGTGATCTGGGCTTGCCGACCCGCCATTTCAGAGCAAGACGTTGCCACATCAGAGGGCGCCGCCGGCCAGCGGTTGGGCACCCCTGCCCTAGGGTCCCAAAAATATATATACATGTGTATATATATATATATATACAGGTCCTTCTCAAAAAATTAGCATATTGTGATAAAGTTCATTATTTTCTGTAATGTACTGATAAACATTAGACTTTCATATATTTTAGATTCATTACACACAACTGAAGTAGTTCAAGCCTTTTCTTGTTTTAATATTGATGATTTTGGCATACAGCTCATGAAAACCCAAAAATCCTATCTCAAAAAATTAGCATATTTCATCCGACCAATAAAAGAAAAGTGTTTTTAATACAAAAAAAGTCAACCTTCAAATAATTATGTTCAGTTATGCACTCAATACTTGGTCGGGAATCCTTTTGCAGAAATGACTGCTTCAATGCGGCGTGGCATGGAGGCAACCAGCCTGTGGCACTGCTGAGGTGTTATGGAGGCCCAGGATGCTTCGATAGCGGCCTTAAGCTCATCCAGAGTGTTGGGTCTTGCGTCTCTCAACTTTCTCTTCCCAATATCCCACAGATTCTCTATGGGGTTCAGGTCAGGAGAGTTGGCAGGCCAATTGAGCACAGTAATACCATGGTCAGTAAACCATTTACCAGTGGTTTTGGCACTGTGAGCAGGTGCCAGGTCGTGCTGAAAAATGAAATCTTCATCTCCATAAAGCTTTTCAGCAGATGGAAGCATGAAGTGCTCCAAAATCTCCTGATAGCTAGCTGCATTGACCCTGCCCTTGATAAAACACAGTGGACCAACACCAGCAGCTGACATGGCACCCCACACCATCACTGACTGTGGGTACTTGACACTGGACTGCAGGCATTTTGGCATTTCCCTCTCCCCAGTCTTCCTCCAGACTCTGGCACCTTGATTTCCGAATGACATGCAAAATTTGCTTTCATCCGAAAAAAGTACTTTGGACCACTGAGCAACAGTCCAGTGCTGCTTCTCTGTAGCCCAGGTCAGGCGCTTCTGCCGCTGTTTCTGGTTCAAAAGTGGCTTGACCTGGGGAATGCGGCACCTGTAGCCCATTTCCTGCACACGCCTGTTCACGGTGGCTCTGGATGTTTCTACTCCAGACTCAGTCCACTGCTTCCGCAGGTCCTCCAAGGTCTGGAATCGGTCCTTCTCCACAATCTTCTTCAGGGTCCGGTCACCTCTTCTCATTGTGCAGCGTTTTCTGCCACACTTTTTCCTTCCCACAGACTTCCCACTGAGGTGCCTTGATACAGCACTCTGGGAACAGCCTATTCATTCAGAAATTTCTTTCTGTGTCTTACCCTCTTGCTTAAGGGTGTCAATGATGGCCTTCTGGACAGCAGTCAGGTCGGCAGTCTTACCCATGATTGCGGTTTTGAGTAATGAACCAGGCTGGGAGTTTTTAAAAGCCTCAGGAATCTTTTGCAGGTGTTTAGAGTTAATTAGTTGATTCAGATGATTAGGTTAATAGCTTGTTTAGAGAACCTTTTCATGATATGCTAATTTTTTGAGATAGGAATTTTGGGTTGTCATGAGCTGTATGCCAAAATCATCAATATTAAAACAAGAAAAGGCTTGAACTACTTCAGTTGTGTGTAATGAATCTAAAATATATGAAAGTCTAATGTTTATCAGTACATTACAGAAAATAATGAACTTTATCACAATATGCTAATTTTTTGAGAAGGACCTGTATATATATATATATAATGTTTGGGGGTTCCAAGTAAGTTTCTAGCAAAAAATAATGATTTTAAATTGAAACCAACAAGTGTCAGAAAAAGGTTTAGTCTTTAAGTGGTTGAACTTCCCTCATTTACAGATCGAAGTTCATTCCTTTGATCAACGTTACAATGTTTATAGTTAGCTCAGCTGCTGAGGAATGTTGTGAAACTTGGCAGACTGCCTGTTTTTTTTTTGTTTTGTTTTTTGACAGCTATCGGCTTGAGCAGAGAACTCTGCATAGAATCGGCAAAATACTTTGTTAAGATCGCGAGGGGGGAGGAATCGATTCTTAACGATTAACCGTGCAGCTCTAATAAACAGTCAGTTGGCACTTTTTAAAAATATTAGACTTATTATCACCTTTTTTCACCTTATGTTACATCTCATGCCTCATACACACGACCGTTTTTTCAGATGGGAAAACTGCTATGAGAGCTTTTGGCCAGGAAGAAATCCCGGCCGTGTGTAAGCTCCATCACAGTTTTTCCAACGGGAAAACTGCCGAACAAAAAAAAGAGAGCAGGATCTTTTTTCCCTTCAGGAAAAAATCCTGGCAGGAAAACCGTTCGTCTGTATGCTTTTCCGAGGGGAAGAAAAACGCGCATGCTCGGAAACAATTCGACGCCTGCTCGGAAGCATAGAACTTAATTTTGTCGGCTCGTCGTAGTCTTTTACGTCACCGCGTTCTTGGCAGACAAAAGTTCACCGGACTTTTGTCTGAGCATGTGTATGCAAGGCAGGCTTGAGAGGAATTCTGTCGGGAAAACCGTCGTTTTTTTATCCGATGGGAAACACGGCCGTGTGTACGAGGCATCAGTGTTGTTGATCTCTTGCAGTCACTTCCTGTCTACATGCACTCCAGAGATAGGCGCATGGCATTTCCCTGGGTCGGCTTCCTGAGAGGAACAACACGTAGGCCGTGTCTGTGTATTGGATGTTGGTACACTAGTGATGTGCTTGTAGCATCCAGCAGAAGCCCTTGTGACAGGGTGACAACGCAGAAACACAAATGCAAGACAAGGACAGTGTGTTGTCACCCTATAACAGTAAGGGCTTGTTCACACTAGTGGTTGAGCTACGCTCATAACTGCTTCCCCTTTAGCTGCAGAGGCAGCAGCTGGGGGTGAACACATGCCACAGTCGCAGCAGGAATTATACCCCCTGTCTCTTTTGGCAAGTGAATGAGGCTGCTCTGCAAGCACTCTGCAACTGTGTGCAATACACGTGGTTGCGGCGCGCTAGTGCGTGAATCAGGAGGTTAAAGCGGGCAGTAAGGAGGCCTGTGATACAATGCCTCCTCACCGCCTATCCTACGTTTTCTGAAGAGTGATCCACGTTCAGTGTCTAGGTTCACACCTAGGCGTTTTTTTTTTTGTTATTTAAACAATATTTTTTACTTTTTGCTATAATATACCAAGTTAAAAAAATATATAAAATTTCTTCATCAGTTTAGGCCAATGTATGTATATTCTACGACATATTTTTGGTAAAAAAAATCCCAATAAGCGTATATTGATTGGTTTGCGCAAAAGTTATCGCATCTACAAAATAGGGGATAGATTTATGGCATTTTTATTATTTATTTTTTTTACAAGCAATTTTTAGCGGGACTGCAACATTGCGGCGGACAGATCGGACACTTTTGACACTTTTTTGGGACCATTGACATTTATACAGCTAAAAGTGCTTAAAAAATGCATTGATTACTGTATAAATGCCACTGGCAGGGAAGGGGTTAACACTAGGGGGCGATCAAGGGGTTAAATGTTCCCTAGGGAGTGAATCTAACTGTAGGGGGGATGGGACTGACTGGGAGTAGAGAGATGGGAGTAGAGGGAGTAGAGTGATCACTAGGAACAGACGATCACTCAGTACTCCCCTAGGGTTGCCACCTTTTCTTCAAGCCAAACCCGAACACTTTAGCGGCACAGGGCCAGTTTTTTTCCAGTAGTATACACTATAGGATTATAAAAGACCCGGGACACCTTTGGGTGCCCTAAGCAGAGTAGTAATGTAGTTCACCATATGCACTGTGGCAAACAGCGGGTGTGGCCAAACTGCTCTTGCTGACATCATCATCCCACCCCCCCCCCCCTGCAATGCCAAACCTGCAGCTCCCGTACGGCAACAGATTTGTGTACGACTATCTCAGTTACTTGGGGAGCCACAGCCCAGTCTCAATATTGTGTCCAGGTTTCAGGCAGACTGAAACCCGGACACATGATTCAAAACCTGGACTGTCCGGGTGAATCCTGGACAGGTGGAAACCCTATACTCCCCTGACATAATGGGGATCTGTTTGTTTACATTAACAGATCCCCGTTCTGGCTCTCTGTGGAGCGAACCCGGACATCGCGGCCCACGCGCATCGGCTCCAGCCACGCTCCGCGCATGCACCCATTGTATCTATTGCACAAAGTGACGTACACCTACGGCGATTCGCACAATAGAGCCGACCTGCGCTGTGAAATGATGGCGGCTGGTCGGCAAGTGGTTAATTTGGAAACCTGCAATAAAAATAATTTTCCCCCAAAAAAATAAAAACGTGCATGAAAACCGCAACCACATAGATGCGAGATACAAAAAAATATGGGAAAAAAATAATGTAAAAACTATGAATTGTTAATGACAAACACTGCTTTAGCAAGGTAGGTGTCATCCCGGTAGGGTTTAGCCCCTCTTACCGTGGCACGGTGCCCCCTCCACTACATGGGCCACCTGCTTCTCTGCTAAAAGCGGAAAGCCCCTTTAAGTGAAGTCAATAAACATCTTGGCTCCATCAGTGTTTCATATCTCATCTACTCCTCATTAAATATGAGATGTTTAAAGCATCATGATCATCTCAGCAGCTCATAATAAACCACAACTATTAGGCGTAATATTTATGGCAACCTTAACTGGCTCTAGGCTGGCTGTCTGAGTGATAAAACCTCTTCACAGATTTTCCTTTCCATGTAATTATTGTAGGAATTCAGCGGAGGGAGATAAAACGTTTCCTGCATGCAGGCAAACACAAACATTGGATTAGCTAAACGATCGACTAACAAAAATCCCTTTCTTCCAGTTAAAGGGTCAGTCCACCCAACAATGATAGTCAGGTCGTAGATAGATTTCCACTAGGGAAGCTCCAATACCGGTATCGGTACTCGCCCCAAATGCACCCCGATACCCAAATCGATACTTTGCGTCAATACAAATTGAATGGGCGCAAATCACACTGCAAAGAATCACATGCGATTTGAACAAGAATACAGTGCGATTCCTAGACATGTGCAATTTGCTTAGTTCTGAATTATTATTTTTTTTTATATATTTCAACAAATTCGTTAATTCTGTAAAGAATTTTTTAAAATAGCCTCAGATATTACAGCCTACAATTAGGCATAAAAAAGTACCATCATCCAACTAGAAAATGCATTTCCTGCAGAAAATGTGTGGGAATGCTGAATAGCTAAAAATGCTAAAGATAACTGTTTTTTTTTTTTTTCAACATTTTTTTTTTTTTTTTTTAAATGCTTATTTTTTTGTTATTTTTTTGTTATTAGTTTTTTGATTTCCGTACGTTTACTAAGCACATTGCCTGAAACAAGACAAAAATACCTACGTTTTGATGTATAAATTGTGTATGACAAGTAGATCTTGTGGGCGTGAGAGCAATTTATAGGGAAGGAACTAAGATAATTTTTTAAGGCTCTGTACTCTAGCTATGACATCATCCACTCTAAGCAGCCCAATACACACTCTGTTTAATCGATAACATTTCCTGAAATGATCACTAAGCTTAAACAGCTTTTTCACAAAAACTGTAAAAGATATCAAACTGAAAAGATATAGCCGGATAGCTGAATATTTTGTGAACATTTTAAAGTTTGTTTGGCGTCTGTAGGTGAAAGTATGAAGGAGCTGAAACTTTTGGGAGCAGAAGAAGATTTTAAGGATTTGAAGCATGCTCTCATTCACTTCAATGTTAAAAAAAAGTGTTAAAAAGCTCAATATTTTAAAAAGTTTAAATAGTACAAAAAAAATTTAAGAAGTCCCATCATTAACTGAAAGATTTGAACATTTTAAAAGTTGAATGGTTTTAATAGCTGAAAGTATGCAGAAGTTACGCAGAGCCAAATAACGTACGGAATAAAAATAAAAATGAAATAAAAATTAAGAATAAATAAAAAAACAAATAATACTGGGAATGCTTGGAGAGCATTCCCACTAATTATTGTCTAGAAATTAGGGGGAGGAAGGAGGGTGAGGACAGTTGCTGAGGCTGTCCTAACACACTCTAACCAAAGAAAAAATTGTTGTGGACTATCCCGGTACTGATAGACAATAATCAACTTGAGTAAAAAAATATATAATTTATTACATATAAAAAAATATTGTTCAATTGTATGTTTTTTATATGTAATAAATTATATATATTTTTTTTACTCCCCCTCATTTCTATAAAATTTGTTAATTCGGAAACATCCGAATTAACAAAAACCTGGTTAACGAATTTTTCCAAATATTCGTAAATTCGTAAATTCATAAATTTGTAAATTCGAAAGTTCGTAAATTAGTAAATTGGAAAATCCAAAAACCCGAAAATTCTAAAATCTGAAATAATAACCAATTATTAAATTATTAGGTATTGGAATTTCCTTTCAAATTTGGCTGTTAGTGAATGTAACGAATACGAATTTATCCGAAGTTACGAATTATCCGAAATAACGAATGCCGCATCTAAACGAATGGAACGTAATGAATTAATAACAAATAACAATAATAATAAAAACGTTTTATTATTATTTATTATTAATTAGTTCCGTTCCATTTGTTTAGATGCGGCATTCGTTATTTCAGATAATTCGTAACTTCGGATAAATTCGTATTCGTTACATTCACTAACAGCCAAATTTGAAAGGAAATTCCAATACCTATAATTTAATAGTTAGTTATTATTAGTTAGTTAGTTATTCTTTAGAATTTTCATATTTTCTTTCTTATTATGGGATTTTCCAATTTACGAATTTACAAAATTAACAATTTTCGAATTTACGAATTTAGAAATTGCGATCATAACGAATGACCCGAAAAAAAACCCCAAATGAAACAAAAAAGAAAACTAACGAATGCCTATCCACCGCTCCTGTGTGTGTACAGAAAGGGAAAAGTGTCATCAAAAAGGTTAGAACTCACAGTACATATCTGGCCACATGCAAAATAATCTACATAGGCGTCCCGGTCCGCCAATGAGAGCAAATCAGGGCCGCTGGAGGTGCTCACAAGGCTGGAGGAGATGTAGAAGCGGCCCGCTGCCAAGCTGACATCACTTCCGCCCTATATCCAGGGGGTCCCAGGACTTCTCCTCCATTTCTGCGAGCACCTCCAGCGGCCCTGATTTGCTATCATTGGCGGACCGGGACGCCTATGTAGATTATTTTGCATGTGGCCAGATATGTACTGTGAGTTCTAACCTTTTTTAAACTGCCCACTAGATGGCGGTTTTCCCTTTCAATACACACACATACTCTGGAGCAGTGGGGGAAATCGCACGTGATTCGGACAGGAACTGCCCCGCATTCCTGTTCAAATCACATGCAACACTTTGCATTGCGATTTGCGCAATTTTTTTTGTATTGACGCTAATCGTACTGCATAGTATCGGTACTCTGCGAGTACTTGACCGTAAGTATCCGTACTCGTATTCGCCAATAAAAAACAGAATAATTTCCACCTATGTATTACAACCAGAAGAGTCTCATTCCTCCTGCCATAATCTTTTGTACTGTACAGCTGATGACAAATATAATACAGGCATTATGACTACGGATAGGTAACGTGAATATCATTATTATCTCATTACATAGAGATCTCATTATCTCATTACATAGAGATCTCATTATCTCTTACATAGAGATCTCATTATCTCATTACATAGAGATCTCATTATCTCTTACATAGAGATCTCATTATCTCTTACATAGAGATCTGATACCATTACATAGTATCTGAAAGTGGGTGGGATATATTGGGCAGCAAGTGAACATGTTGTCCCTGAAGTTGATGTGTTGAAAACTGGGAAAGTGTAAGGATTTGGGTGACTGTGACAAGGGCTAAATTGTAATGGCTAGACGACTGGGTCAGAGCAACTCCAAAACTGCAGCTCTTTTGGCATGTTCCTCATCTGCAGTGGTCAGGACCGACCATAAGTGGTCCAAGGAAGGAAAAACGGCAACAGGGTAATGGACAGCCACTGAGGCCTCGTACACACGACCGAGTTTCTCAGCAAGAACCAGCAAGAAACTTGCTGGCAGAGATGTATTGCCGAGAAATTCGTTTGTGTGTATGGTTTCTCGTCGAGAAAATAGAGAACCTGCTCTCTATTTTCTCATCGAGATTCTCGTCGGCATGTTTCTCGACGAGAAAAGTGTGTGTGTGTGTACACTTACCTGTCCTCCCGGAAGCCCGCGCATGCTCGAAATGAATTAGACGCATGCGCGGTAGCTTCCTAGGCATACGTAGGGTATACCAACCAAGATGGCGGCGACGGCATCGAATGTGACGAGCGCATGCTCGTCGTAGTCGATGACGTCACCGCGTACGCTCCATTCAAAGAACCGCGGGTTCTTTGAATCGAGCGTGTGTACACTCAGCCGGGACAAGTTTCTTGTCCAAGAATCTCGTCGAAAAAAACGACATGTTTTTTTCGACGAGAATCTTGGCCGTGTGTACGAGGCCTAAGTGCATTGCAGTTTGTTGTGTATGGGGCTGTGTAGTCTCAGACCGGTCAGGGCGCCCATGTTGACCTGTGTCCACACCCAAAAGCTCCTACAATGGGTACGTGAGCATTATAACTGGACCACGGAGCAATGGAAGAAGGTGGCCTGGTCTGATGAATTCAAGAATAGTTTGAGAAACACAACAAGTTTAGGGTGTTGACTTGGCCTCCAGAGAATGTTGCTTTATCGCCTAACAAATATTGAGCTCTCTGCAGTGTTAATTTTGACATCTAATTTCAATTTAGTTTAAGTTATAGTCTTTTGACTAAAATGCGATTTTAGTTTTAGTCGTATTTTAGTCATTCGAGTTGTTTTAGTTTTAGTCATATTTTAGTCGACTAAAATCTCCAGTACATTTTAGTCGACTAAAATCGAATGGGTTTAGTTAAATTTTAATGCATTATTTCTTTAGAACTGCCAAACATTATATACTCCTGGAGCAGAGACGTGCAGTCAGGGGACATGAACATAAAAAATAAAAATAACAAAAAAATAAATAAACGATCTGGCTTCGAGGGTCATAGCTCGGAGACCTGGGGAGCTGAAGTCCTACCCAACTGGTCAAAATTTGGGGCTCCTATGACCAGGGGCGTGACCTAGAGCATTTAGCACCGGGGGCGGATCCTATATCTGGCACCCCCCACATTAAAATGTAAAAACACCCCACTGTGCCCCCGGCATACCTCTGTATCCTTCAATATTTCTGTGTCACTACTGTGTACCCCCTCTCCGCAACTGCACCTCTGGACCCCTTTACATTACACAGCACCCCACAGCTCTGGCCCCTTTACATTACACAGCACCCTGCATCTCTGGGCCCCTTTACATGACACAGCACCCCGCATCTCTGGGCCCCTTTACATTACACAGCACCCCGCATCACTGGACCCCTTTACATTACACATCACCCTGCATCTCTGGGCCCCTTTACATTACACAGCACCCTGCATCTCTGGGCCCCTTTACATTACACAGCACCCTGCATCTCTGGACCCCTTTACATTACACAGCACCCTGCACCTCTGGGCCCCTTTACATTACACAGCACCCTGCACCTCTGGGCCCCTTTACATTACACAGCCCCCTGCACCTCTGGGCCCCTTTACATTACACATCACCCTGCATCTCTGGGCCCCTTTACATTACACAGCACCCTGCACCTCTGGGCCCCTTTACATTACACAGCCCCCTGCACCTCTGGGCCCCTTTACATTACACATCACCCTGCATCTCTGGGCCCCTTTACATTACACAGTACCCTGCACCTCTGGGCCCCTTTACATTACACAAACCCCCCTGCACCTCTGGGCCCCTTTATATTACACAGCACCCTACACCACTGGACCCCTTTACATTACACAGTACCCTGCACCTCTGGACCCCTTTACATTACACAGCACCCTGCACCTCTGGACCCCTTTACATTAGACAGCACCCTGCCCTTCTGGACCCCTTTACATTACACAGCCCCCTGCACCTCTGGGCCCCTTTACATTACACAGTCCCCTGCACCTCTGGGCCCCTTTACATTACACATCCCCCTGCGCCTCTGGGCCCCTTTACATTACACAGTCCCCTATAGCTCTGGACCCCCTGCATGTTACACAGACCCCCCTTCAGCACAGGCCCCCCTTCAGTGTATCCACCCCTTCAAAACAGACCCCCCCATTCAGTGCAGATGCCCCCCCCCGTTCAGTGCAGCCCCCCTCGTTCAGTGCAGACGCCCCCTTGTTCAGTGCAGACGCCCCGCTCAGTGTAGCCCCCCTTGTTCAGTGTAGCCCCCCCGCTCAGTGTAGCCCCCCTCGTTCAGTGTAGCCCCCCTGTTCAGTGTAGCCCCCCTCGTTCAGTGTAGCCCCCCTCATTCAGTGTAGCCCCCACCTCGTTCAGTGTAGCCCCCCTTGTTCAGTGTAGCCCCCCCTCGTTCAATATAGCCCCCCCTCGTTCAGTGCAGGCGCCCCCTCGTTCAGTGCAGGCGCCCCCTTGTTCAGTGTACCAGCCCCCTCGTTCAGTGTACCAGCCCCCTCGTTCAGTGAAGCCCCCCTCGTTCAGTGAAGCCCCCCTCGTTCAGTGAAGCCCCCCCATTCAGTGTAGCCCCCCCATTCAGTGTAGCCCCCCCATTCAGTGTAGCCCCCCCTCATTCAGTGTAGCCCCCCCTCGTTCAGTGCAGGCACCCCCTCGTTCAGTGTACCCCCCTCGTTCAGTGTAGCCCCCCTCGTTCAGTGTACCCCCCCCGCTCAGTGTAGCCCCCCCTCGTTCAGTGTACCCCCCTCGTTCAGTGAAGCCCCCCTTCAGTACCTCAGATCAGCGCAGCGCAGCGGCACATGCACGCAGGTCCCCTCCCCCTGTTTACACATAAACAGAGAGGAGGGGGAGGCAACTTCACTCTGCTGCTCTGTGCCTGTGTGACATCCGGGATCACACAGACAGGCAGCCCGTGGCCACGAGAGGAGAGGAGGGGATGGTAAGTGCAGCGGTGTCACTATGCACCCCCACACACCCCCTCGCCACTGTAGCTAGCTCGCCGCAGCCTCTCCCTGCCTGTCAGTGTGCCGCTGCGGCGCTGCCGCCGCGGGTGTAGTGATCGCGGAGGGGGGTGCCGGTCTGACACCCCCCCCAGTGTGTGGTACCCGGGGCGCCCCGCCCCCCTCGCCCCCCCTTAGTACGCCTCTGCCTATGACCTATGGTTCCGGAGATACGGGGCTCCTTGCGCAGCCTGTCAGAAGCTACATACAGAGTGTCCAGTTTAAAGAAACGGTTTCATGAATAAAAAAAAACAAAAAACACTAACGTTAGCCTGATTTTTTTGTATACTGTGAAAGATGATACACCGAGTAAATAGATACCGAACATGTCACGCACATTTTAATGTCACGCTTTAAAATGGCGCCAAACTTCAGTATGTAAAAATCTCCATGGGCGATGCTGTAAAAATGTTTACAGTAATGCCGCGTACACACGACCGTTTTTCATGACGAGAAAAATGCCATTTTTTTATTTGGTCATTAAAAACGATCGTGTGTGCGCTCCAGAGCATTTTTCGCAACGTGAAAAATGGCCATTAAAAATTTAGAACATGCTCTATTTTTTCTCGTCGTTTTTCATGGCCGTGTGTAGGCTTTAACGACGTGAAAAAAACGCGCATGCTCAGAAGCAAGTTATGATACGGGAGCGTTCTTTCTGGTAAAACTAGCGTTTATAATGGAGATAGCACATTTGTCACACTGTAATGGACGGAAGTGCACGAGGCTGAAAAGCGCGAATCATCTCTCACCAAACTTTACTAACACGAGGATCAGCAAAAGCAGCCCAAAGGGTGGCGCCATCCGAATGGAACTTCCCCTTTATAGTGCCATTGTACGCGTTGTATGTCACCGCGCTTTGCTCAAGCATTTTTTTTCATGATAGTGTGTAGGCAAGGCAGGCTTGAGAAGAATCACATTGAGAAAAACTGTTTTTTTCAATGACATTAAAAACGGTCGTGTGTACGCAGCATTAGAGTTACAGAGGAGGTCTAGTGCTAGAATTATTGCTCTCGCTCTAACGATCGCGGCGTATGCAACCTGTGTGTATCTGGCATGTCCCTGCTCCTGGAGTAAAACTCTAATAACATGTTTATTATTTATGGTATTAAGGTTTGAACTTGCACTACAGACACAGATTTAGCCGTTGTGATATAAATTCAATTTAGTTTTGGTCATAGTCTTTTGACTAAAATGTCATTTTAGTTTTAGTCGTATTTTAGTCTTTTGACTAAAATGTCATTTTAGTTTTACTCGTATTTTAGTCAACAACATTAACACTGGCTCTCTGTATGCAAATGCCATGTAGAATAAGATTACCCAGAAATGAGGCAAAAGTAAATATAAAATAAATAAAAGAAAAGAAACAAAAAATAGAAGAATCCAAGCAGAAGAATACACCGCGGCGATCTATAAGGCGAGTCACGGCTGCTCTCCCCCATCAGCAAGAAGTTAGGAATCCAAAACCCATGGAGTCCAAACCCTTTGGAAATTGATTTTGTTTATCTAGAAGTACAGCCGATCATTGTTTATTCAGCACGTTCCACGAGCGTTTCCGTTTCATCGTCTGGAAATGTGATGGTGCGGGATTTGAGCCGTCACCGTCTTGGCTGCCGAGGAAATGCAAGAGGTCAATTTGTGGGATGCCATGGGTATACCAAGGTGATGAATTCACCGACTCCGACTCCGAAGACTTTAACAAGATGAATACGCTTTTATTTCCTCCATAGTTCACTGCGCCCACCACACTACGAACGCAGCAAACAGAGCCGTGTAGGGTTCTCCAAGCCAGTAAAATGAAAGAATAATCTTTTTTGCTTTGTAACCAAGGCCGGGACAAGGGGTGGGCAGAAAGGACGGTTGCCCTGGGCACTGTGGTATCATGTGAGGCGAGAGGGGGGGGCACCACAAGGAGTTTGGGGGGGGGGATTTGTGTTGGAAGGGAGAATTTGGGGGACGGCAGGGGGTATGTACTGTATTGTTCTAGGAGGGGAACTTTTCGGGAGGGGGTGCTAAGAGTGGTGATTTAGAGGGATTTGTGTTGGGTGGGAGGATGGGGGGGATGATTTATGCTAGGAGGGGGGATTTGAAGTAGGGGGAGAAGATGTGTGCTAGGAGGGAACATTTTAGAGAGGAGGTCTGATGCTAGAATTACTGCCTATTAGACATGTGCACTGACGAAAAATGTGTTCGTTTTTGTTTCATTCAAGTTTTTTTTTTCTCATTCTCCGGTCATTCGATATGATCGCAAATCGTTATTTCGGAATTTTATAAATCCAAAAGAACGAAAATCCAAAAATGCTAAATAATAACTAACAATAACTAACTATTAAATTATAGGTATTGGAATTTCCTTTCAAATTTGGCTGTTAGTTAACGGAACGAATACGAATTTATCTGAAGTTACGAATTATCCGATATTACAAATGCCGCATCTAAACAAATGGAATGTAACAAATTAATAATAATAAATAACAATAATAAAAACTTATTATTATTATTATTAATTAATAATTAATTCCGTTCCATTTGTTTAGATGCGGCATTTGTAATATCGGATAATTCGTAACTTCAGATAAATTCGTATTCGTTACGTTAACTAACAGCCAAATTTGAAAGGAATTATAGGTATTGGAATTTCCTTTCAAATTTGGCTGCTAGTGAACAAATATGAATTTATCGGAAGTTACAAATTATCCGAAATAACGAATGCTGCATCTAAACAAATGGAACGGAATGAATTAATAATAAATCATAATAATAGAAAAGGTTTTAACCACTTCCTTACTGGGCACATATACCCCCTTCCTGCCCAGGCGAAATTTCAGCTTTCAGCACTGTCACGCTTTGAATGACAATTGCGCGGTCGTGCGACGTGGCTCCCAAACAAAATTGACGTCCTTTTTTTCGCACAAATAGAGCTTTCTTTTGGTGGTCGTTGATCACCTCGGCGGTTTTTATTTTTTGCGCTATAAACAAAAATAGAGCGACAATTTTGAAAAAAAAGCAATATTTCTTACACTTTGCTATAATAAATATACCAATTTTATTTATTTTTTTATATTTTTTTCCTCAGTTTAGGCCGATACGTATTCTTCTACATATTTTTGGTAAAAAAAAAATCGCAATCAGCGTTTATTGATTGGTTTGCGCAAAAGTTATAGCGTTTACAAAATAGGGGGTAGTTTTATGGCATTTTTATAAAAAAAAATTTTTTATTAGTAATGGCGGCGATCAGTGATTTTTTTTGTGACTGCGACATTATGGCGGACACATCGGACACTTTTGACACTAATTTGGGACCATTCACATTTATACAGCGAACAGTGCTATAAATATGCACTGATTACTGTATAAATGTGACTGGCAGGGAAGGGGTTAACACTAGGGGGCGAGGAAGGGGTTAAATGTGTTCCCTATTAGTGATTTTTACTGTGGTGGGAGGGGACTGACTGGGGGAGGAGACCGATCTGTGTCCCTATGTACAAGGGACACAGCATCGGTCTCCTCTCCCTGACAGGACATGGATCTCTGTGTTTACACACAGAGATCCATGTCCT
The DNA here is from genome assembly GCA_029206835.1 of Rana muscosa. Lineage (NCBI taxonomy): Eukaryota > Metazoa > Chordata > Amphibia > Anura > Ranidae > Rana > Rana muscosa. Next base: position 46,695,106 of record CM055128.1, read on the forward strand.
TGTCTCTGTAACCGCCGATCGCGGGTGCCTGGCGGACATCGCGGCCGCCAGGCACGCGCATCGGCATTGCAGTGAAGCGCCGGGCACGTGCGCGCGCCGCCAGCGGCGCTCGCTTGCCCCGCCGGCGGCGCTCGCGCGCCCCCCAGTGGCCAAATAGAGGAGGCCGTATAATAACGGCCTCCCGGCATTTGACAACCACCTTGCGGCCGTATATACTCGTACGGCGGGCGCGAGGTGGTTAATATTAATATTATTATTGTTGTTATTTATTATTATTAATTCATTACGTTACATTCTTTTAGATACGACATTCGTTTTTTTCGGAAAATTCGTAGCTTTGGAAAAATTTGTATTCGTTACCTTCACTCACAGCCCAATTTGAAAGGAAATTCCAATACCTATAATTTAATAATTGGTTATTATTTCAGATTTTCGTTTTTTTAGATTTTCGAATATTCAAATTTACGAGTATTTGGAAAAATTAGTTAAACGGGTTTTCGTTAATTCGGATGTTTCCGAATTAACGAATTTGTTAAACGAATTTGGAACAAAACGAATTGCACGTGTCTACTGCCCATGATCTGACGTTCACGGTGATACCTCACGTTTGGGACAATCGCTGTTTGCGTGCGTGCGGGACCGACATGTGCTTTTGAGCAGAGAGGATGGAGGCACTTAAATGTTTTTCTATTTTTTAATAATAACTATATATATATATATATATATATATATTTTTTTTTTTACACTGTTGCTTATATTTTTTTTATCACTTTTGTTGCTGTCACAAGGAACGTAAACATCCTTGTGACAGCAATAGGCATGAGACAGGTTCTCTTTATGGAGAGATCTGGAGTCTATAAGACCCCAAATCCCTCCTCTGCACTTAAAACTATTAGAAACACAGAGTTCAGTGTTTCTGAATGCTTTTTGATTTTTAAAAACTGGTGCCAATGGTTTCTGAGTAAACAGGAAGTGATGTCACGTCATTGCTTCCTGTTTACTGTTACGAGCAGCCGATCAAAGCCAATCCCGGCTTTTCTTGGCTATCCGGTCAGCCAGCGGACATGCTGGCTGGTCGCTCGGGTCTCCTGAAGGGATGGGAAAGCCCAAGAGAAGTGTGGAAGGCGGCGGGAGACGTCCCCTCCCGCTGCTTGTAATAGCAATCCAGTGGCTTGTAAGCCGCTTCGATTGATATTACAAGAGAACCAACCGCTGGCTCTAAAAAACCGATACCGGCGTAATGCCTGCAGATACAGACATCATTCCGGTACAGGCACTGCCCCCTGAAAAACTCCGCCCAAGGCAAACGCCTTGTTTGCTTTATAGTAGATAGGTCCCCTAATGCAGATAACAGAGGAATGAAGCAGCAGACAAAAATGACACATAGTGCTCTGGATTAAGACAAGTACACACTAAAGAGGGATAGGCTTTGTTCATATTTCATGTCTGAGGTTTACAACCACGTTAAGCTGGCCATAAATGGATCGAAATTTGGCTGGTTCAGCAGGAATTGTAACCCATCTATGTAAGAGATCATTATTCTGGCATCTAAGTTTGAATGGTGAGATGCTTGGCTTGTTTCTTCCTGTGTTCTGTCTAGGCTGCGAGGTAGCGAGACATAAATAAAGATTATTAAAAAAAATATATAATGATCATGTTAGATCTTCTATCGTGTCCTCAGCTCAACCCAGACTGTCACAAGACGCAGCTACAGTGAAATCAGCAGATGAATCACACCGACGCGTTCTAAGAACTCACTTCAAAGCAGTTCCAGAGATGAAGTCATTGTACATATGCAATAAAATGTGTCTGTACCCGAGACTCCCCTCTAACCGTACGCCAGCGACGCTGAATGTAGATCTGAACATGGGGGACATTTTATTTTGCTGTTTGTTTCCAGAAAATACTTTTTTTTATCTTTCCTTTTATCTCAGGGTTGCTGATCTCCTGCAACCTCTTTGCAGCCATTTCCTGCCCATGCTCCAATGGCCGTGGTATGGAATCTCTTAGGGTGGTTTTCCTGATGGTGACAAATCGGCACAAATTACTATCACTAAGCATTGGCAGTGGTCGGTTGTACCATTTGAATTTGTGAAGCATAAACTTAATAGGATTATGGTCAATGACAGTCCAGTCTTCATGGCGCCCAAATGGACAATTCTCCCAACTTGAACCACCAAATGGGCCACTGTAGGTTTCCACCATATAGCACCACTAATATATGAACTGAAGCCTTGCTGCCCTTTTCGGTTATGAACCTATAACACACACATAAGAAGAAGGTGCACCAGCCTAGTGTATTAGTGTACAAATCTTTTAAGAAATTGTAAAAAGAAAATCCAGTGTACTCACAAAACATGGACTTACACAGTGGTAAAAAACCCACAAAAGGCAGAAAATGGGGAGAAAAAAGGGACTTTTTGATACCCCAAAAAATATAGAAAACATATATAAGGGTAAAATCACATATTTATTGAGACAGCGTTAAAATTAGATTCCATAAAGCCTAGAGGAACATTATCATTATACAATCAGTGTCACCTATCAGTGCCCATCAGTGTCGCCTATCAGTGCCCATCAGTGTCGCCTATCAGTGCCCATCAGTGTTGCCAATCAGTGCCCATCAGTGTTGCCAATCAGTGCCCATCAGTGTTGCCAATCAGTGCCCATCAGTGTTGCCAATCAGTGTCGCCAATCAGTGCCCATCAGTGTCGCCAATCAGTGCCCATCAGTGTTGCCAATCAGTGCCCATCAGTGTTGCCAATCAGTGCCCATCAGTGTTGCCAATCAGTGCCCATCAGTGCCTCCTTTTCAGTGTCACCTATCAATGCCACCTACCAGTGCCCATCAGTGCCGCCTATCAGTGCCCATCAGTGCCATCTAATAGTGCCCATCTGTGCCGCCTATCTGTGCCCATCAGTGCCATCTATCCATGCAGCCTCATCAGTGCCTCCTCATCAGTGCCGCCTCATCAGTGCCCATCAGTTCCACCTCATCAGTGCCCATCAGTGAAGCCTATCAGTGCCGCCTATCAGTGCCGCCTATCAGTGCAGCCTCATCAGTGCCACCTCATCAGCGCACATCAGTGAAGGAGAAAAATTACCCGTACAAAATTTTATAACAAACTATGAAGAATGGGGGTTTCTTTTTCAAAATTTTCAATCTTTTTTCGTTAGTTTAGCAGAAAATAAAAAACCCCAATGGTGATTAAATACCACTAAAAGAAAGCTCTATTTGTGTGGGAAAAAAAATGTAATTTGGGTACAGTGTTGTATGACCGTGCAATTGTCATGCAAAGTGCAACAGCTCTGAAAGCTGAAAATTGGCCTGGGCAGGAAGGGGGGAAAGTGCCCGGTATGCAAGTGGTTAATAAAAGATTGTACACTGCTATGAGCCCTTTCACTTAGTGAGTGCCACTATCCTGGCACGTGGCAGCTCTCCACGCCATTGGCGCTGGTTGTAGTAAGCAAGAATATGACCCCCCCCCCAGTCATAACGCCACGAGAAAAAACTGCTTAAGCCATCAGCACTGAGCGAACACACCTGATCACCACAGGCTGGATTAGTATGTTAATTTGGGATTCAGCAATGACTCACCGTGCTTATTAATTATAACTCAGGCTTGCCAGCTTTTACCGAGTCCCAGGGCTGGATGGCACTCTTATCACAATGTACTATTTGTGCCTTGAATGTGCAGGAAATTTCAGTATCTGCTCCTTCCAATTAGCCCCATATATGAATGTGCCAAGTGACTCTGACTTCCATCACACAAGCCGTGTTATGAATAGACACATGAATGAAGTGTCTTAGGACACGCTATGTACCCAGCGCTCCTCAGCTTCTTTGTTGTGGCCTCATTTCACCATGATAAGTTACTTTGCAGTGCGGGAAACTGGTGCAGGGATGTGCCGCTTTAATTAAAATAGCAGTGGCCGTATAATTAGGGTTGCCACCTTTTCTTCAAGACAAACCTGAACAATTAAATAACATTTATAATAATATGAAGTTAAGCACAAGAGTCCCCCTTTACATCTGAATCCACAGAGCTCCCCCTTTACACCGGAATCCGCAGAGTTCCCCCTTTACACCGGAATCCGCAGAGTTCCCCCTTTACACCGGAATCCGCAGAGTTCCCCCTTTACACCGGAATCCGCAGAGTTCCCCCTTTACACCGGAATCCGCAGAGTTCCCCCTTTACACCGGAATCCGCAGCGTTCCCCCTTTACACCGGAATCCGCAGAGTTCCCCCTTTACACCGGAATCCGCAGAGTTCCCCCTTTACACCGGAATCCGCAGAGTTCCCCCTTTACACCGGAATCCGCAGCGTTCCCCCTTTACACCGGAATCCGCAGCGTTCCCCCTTTACACCGGAATCCGCAGAGTTCCCCCTTTACACATCTGAATCCGCAGAGCTACCCCTTTACATCGGAATCCGCAGAGTTCCCCCTTTACACCGGAATCCGCAGAGTTCCCCCTTTACACCGGAATCCGCAGAGTTCCCCCTTTACATCGGAATCCGCAGAGTTCCCCTTTCACATCTGAATCCGCAGAGCTCCCCCTTTACATCGGAATCCGCAGAGCTCCCCCTTTACATCGGAATCCGCAGAGTTCCCCCTTTACACCGGAATCCGCAGAGTTCCCCCTTTACACCGGAATCCGCAGAGTTCCCCCTTTACACGGGAATCCGCAGAGTTCCCCCTTTACACGGGAATCCGCAGAGTTCCCCCTTTACACCGGAATCCGCAGAGTTCCCCCTTTACACCGGAATCCGCAGAGTTCCCCCTTTACACCGGAATCTGCAGAGTTCCCCCTTTACACCGGAATCCGCAGAATTCCCCCTTTACACCGTAATCCGCAGAGTTCCCCCTTTACACCGGAATCCGCAGAGTTCCCCCTTTACATCGGAACTCGCAGCGTTCCCCCTTTACATCGGAACTCGCAGCGTTCCCCTTTTACATCGGAATCCGCAGAGTTCCCCTTTTACATCGGAACTCGCAGAGTTCCCTTACACTGTAAGGGAGGACTCTGCAGACTCTGATGTAAGGGAGAACTCTGGGGACTCTGACATAAGGGATACTCTGGGAACCCTGATTTAAGGGGGAACACTGAGAACTCTGATGTACAGAGAGGACTCTGATGTAAGGGGGAACACTTTGGCTTATGGTATAAAGGGGAAATCTGATATAAGGGGTGCTCTGAGAACCCTGGTTTACCTTAGTGTACTCACTCAGAGGCAGGAGAGAGAGGGGGGAGACTTCAGTCACAGACAGGGATGGATGGTGAGCTCAGTCCAGATGTATCTGAGGCTGCTGGACTTCAAATTTTCAGCCCCCACTTTACTTTTCTGAGGCACAATGCCGGGGATTGGAGTGTGGGCAGACAGAGTTGTAGGGGTGGGAGGAAGAGGAGCAGATTGAGCCCTCTCTCCTCTCCTGTGTGTGTGTGTGGGGGGGGGGGGATTGTTAGTGCTGGCTTTGCGCTAAAGTTATAGCGTCTACAAAATAGGGGATAGATTTATAGCATTTTTATTATTTATTTTTTACTAGTAATGGCGGCGATCAGGGATTTTTATTGTGACTGCGATATTGCGGCGGACACATCGGACACTTTTGACACATTTTTGGGACCATTCACATTTATACAGCGATCTGTGCTATAAAAATGCATTGATTACTGTATAAACATGACTGGTAGGGAAGGGGTTAACCACTAGGGGGCGATCAAGGGGTTAATATGTTCCCTGCTAGATGTTCTTACTGTGGGGGGAGGGGACTGACTGGGGGAGGTGACCGATGGTTGTCCCTATGTACAAGGGACACACCATCGGTCTCCTCTCCCTGACAGGACGTGGATCTGTTTACACACACAGATCCACGGTCCTGCTCGGTTACTGGGCAATCGCGGGTGCCTAGTGACGCAGAGGGCGCGCGCACGCCCCCTAGTGGCTTTTAAAGGCGCAACGTCATATGACCTTCGCCCAGAATAACAGAGTCTTCCTGCCGCCGTCATTTGACGGCGGCCGGATGACAAGCGGTTAATATAGAAAGATACAAAAATATACTTATTTTTTACTTTTTGCCTGTTTTTGCCTTTGGTCTTTTCCACCCCTGTAAGGAAGCTTATGCCATTATTTTAAAAATAGACATCGCTGGTTGGCGCGTATACTGGGGCAGCCCACCGGAGATGTCAGATACTATGCACTCACTGTATGAGATCGTCAGTTTGTTAATATTTGTACAGTCACATGGCTCTAAGTATCATTACACCACCCGACATTCACATTGCTGAAACCATGGAAAATATAAACAAGGCAGATGTTTGTATATGATGCAGCCACCTGGCAGCCACTGGTGACACGGCCTTCCCAGGGGGCCGCTGGGAGACGCCAGATACATCACTGGTACCTTGGAACAGGAGGAAGGAAAAGAAATGTAAACGTACAGTGAGGGCAAACAAGTATTTGATGCCCTGCTGACTTTGTACGTTTCCCCACTGACAAAGAATTGTTCAGTCTATAATTTTAATGGCCGGTTTATTTTAACAGTGAGCGACAGAATAACAAAAATATCAATTTCAAAAAAAGTTATAAATTGATTTGCTTTTTAATAAGTGAAATAAGTATTTGATCCCCTGCCAATCAGCAAGATTTCTGGCTCCCAGGTGTCTTCTATACACGTAACAAGCTGAGATTAGGAGCACTCGCTCCTAAGTGCCGGTTCACACAGGCGCGACCTGCCAGGCGACTTAGTCGCCTGACAACTCACGCTCCGTTCTGTACTATGGAACTGTTCTGATAGGAGCGACACAAATCGCTCCGACTTAGAAAAAAGTTCCTGTACGACTTTGGGACGACTTCCATTGACTTCAATACAGAAGTCATTTTGCAAGTCGCCTCTGAAGTCGTGTGCAGATCGCCTGCAAAACTCGTGCCGCCCATGTGTGAACCGGCACTAAAGGGAGTGCTCCTAATCTCAGCTTGTTACCTGTATAAAAGTCACCTGTCCACAGAAGCAATCAGATTCCAATCTCTCCACCATGACCAAGACCAAAGAGCTGTCCAAGGATGTCGGGGACAAGATTGTAGACCTACATGAGGCTGGAATGGGCTACAAGACCATCGCCAAGCAGCTTGGTGAGAGGGTGACAACAGTTGGTTGATTATTCGCTAATGGAAGAAACACAAAATAACTGTCATTCTCCCTCAGTCTGGGGCTCCATGGAAGATCTCACCTTGTGGAGTTTCAATGATCATGAGAACGGTGAGGAATCCGCCCAGAACTACAGGGGAGAATCTTGTCAATGATCTCAAGGCAGATGGGACCACAGTCACCAAGAAAACAATGGGTAACACACTACGTCGTGAAGGACTGAAATCCTGCAGCGCCCGCATGGTCCCCCTGCTCAAGAAAGAACATGTACAGGTCCGTCTGAAGTTTGCTAATGAACATCTGAATGAGGAGAACTGGGTGAAAGTGTTGTCGGCAGACAAGACCAAAATCAAGCTCTTTGGCATCAACTCAACTCGTCGTGTTTGGAGGAGGAGGAGGAATGCTGCCTAGGACCCCAAGAAGACCATCCCCACCATCATACATGGAGAAAACTGTCATGGATCTGCAGTAATGTTCATGTCTGTCGGCTTACCTTTCCATGTGTTCAGATTAACTGCTTAAGGACCGCCCACTGTATATATACGTCGGCAGAATGGCACGGACAGGCATAACTGTACGTGGCCCTTTAAATGCCTGCCGTGTGGTCGCGCGCGTGCGCACCGCCGGCCCTGCCGCCTTCCCCGTGAGTCGGACCGCGGGTCCCGCGGACTCGATCGCCACGGGGATCTCCGCGATCGTCTCACGGAGGTATAGAGCGGGGAGATGCTTGTGTAAACAAGCATCTCCCCGCTCTGCCTAGTGACAATGACACTGATCTCGGCTCCGTGTACACAGAGCCCATCCCCCCTACAGTAAGAAACACAATGCAGGGAACACTTAACCCCTACAGCGCCACCTAGTGGTTAACCCATTCACAAATGTGTCAAAAGTGTCCGCAATAATGTCGCAGTCACGAAAAAAATCACTGATCGCCGCCATTACTAGTAAAAAAAAAAAAAAATTATAAAAATGCCATAAAACTATCCCCTATTTTGTAAACGCTATAACTTTTGCGCAAACCAATCAATAAACGCTTATTGCGATTTTTTTTACCGAAAATATGTAGAAGAATATGTATCGGCCTAAACTGAGGAAAAATTTTTTTTTTTATATATATATTTGGGGGATATTTATTATAGCAAAAAGTAAAAAATATTGCATTTTTTTCAAAATTGTCGCTCTATTTTTGTTTATAGCGCAAAAAATAAAAACCGCAGAGGTGATCAAATACCACCAAACGAAAGCTCTATTTCTGGGAAAAAAAGGACGTCAATTTTGTTTGGGAGCCACGTCGCACGACCGCGCAATTGTCAGTAAAAGCGACGCAGTGCCCAATCGTAAAAAGTGGCCTGGTCTTTGACCACCCAAATGGTCCGGGGCTAAAGTGGTTAAGAGACCAGCCGTCCTTCACTTGGCTGCTTAAGTAATCTCCTCTCAAGCATGGCTCCACCCCGGGCCCTATTAGGGAACACTATATTAACCTGTGCGCTACAAGCCAGCCTTGCTGATCAATATGGTGTGTATGGCTTTCCATGTGCTCCTTGCTGTGTTTTCTACATCTGATTCTGGTTACCGATCTTGGCTTGTTCTTGACTGTCCTTGTCTGCTTCACATCCCGACCTTGGCGTGTTCTTTGACTATCTCTATTTGCTTGTTGCCCCGACCTTTGGCTATCTCCTGACTATCCCTTGTTGTCCCAGTCTGCTGCTTTCTCTCTACCTCCCAGTAGTCTACTATGAGCGGGAGCTGGGAGGCTCTGGGGGCTGTGAGCTGGAGCCAGACTGCAGCTAAATCCATCCCCACCATCAGGGTCCTCTGGTAAACACCTGCTGGCTCTTAGACTCCGCGCCCTGGGAAATCTCATGCTCTAGCTCCCAGTGTGATCCGTGTTGGTGCTCTCGAGTACCTTCTTTCCTTAACCACCCAGAGCTCCATCCGCAGCAGTCAGCCATAGGGTCCACTACCTTAGCGGTGCACTCCTGACCCCAAAGGGGTGCATCTGTCACCTGGCCTCAGGTGGCCTGACAGTAACATTATGCTTTGGGGGTGTTTTTCTGCTAAGGGGACAGGACAACTTCACTGCATCAAAAGGCCGATGGACGGGGACATGTACCGTCAAATCTTGGGTGAGAACCTCCTTCCCTCAGCCAGGGCATTGAAAATGGGTAGTGGATGGGTATTCCAGCATGACAATGACCCAAAACACACGACCAAGGCAACAAAGGAGTGGCTCAAGAAAAAGCAAATTAAGGTCCTGGAGTGTCCTACCCAGTCTCAAGACCTTCATCCCATAGAAAATATGTGAAGGGAGCTGAAGGTTCGAGTTACCAAACGTCAACCTCGAAACCTTAATGACTTGGAGAGGATCTGCAAAGAGGAGCGGGACAAAATCCCTCCTGAGATGTGTGCAAACCTGGGGGCCAACTACAAGAAACGTCTGACCTCTGTGATTGCCAACAAGGGTTTTGCCACCAAGTACTAAGTCATGTTTTGCGAAGGGGGTCAAATACTTATTCCACTCATAAAAATGCAAATCAATTTATAACTTTTTTGAAATGCGTTTTTCTGGATATTTGTTATTCTGTCTCTCACTGTTAAAATAAACTGACCATTAAAATTATAGACTGACCATTTCTTTGTCAGCAAACGTACACAATCATCCGGGGATCAAATACTTTTTTACCCCCAAAAAAAAAGTTTATCTTCCATATGACTGCAGGCACCTCCTTTAGGTTGGGGAATGGTCCACTCTAATATCTAACCCTGTATACCACATAGTGCAGAACGAAAACATCTAACCCTGTATACCACATAGTGCAGAACAAAAACATCTAACCCTGTATACCACATAGTGCAGAACGAAAACATCTAACCCTGTATACCACATAGTGCAGAACGAAAACATCTAACCCTGTATACCACATAGTGCAGAACGAAAACATCTAACCCTGTATACCACATAGTGCAGAACGAAAACATCTAACCCTGTATACCACATAGTGCAGAACAAAAACATCTAACCCTGTATACCACATAGACATGTGCAGAACGAAAACATCTAACCCTGTATACCACATAGTGCAGAACGAAAACATCTAACCCTGTATACCACATAGTGCAGAACAAAAACATCTAACCCTGTATACCACATAGTGCAGAACGAAAACATCTAACCCTGTATACCACATAGTGCAGAACGAAAACATCTAACCCTGTATACCACATAGTGCAGAACAAAAACATCTAACCCTGTATACCACATAGTGCAGAACAAAAACATCTAACCCTGTATACCACATAGTGCAGAACAAAAACATCTAACCCTGTATACCACATAGACATGTGCAGAACGAAAACATCTAACCCTGTATACCACATAGACATGTGCAGAACGAAAACATCTAACCCTGTATACCACATAGTGCAGAACGAAAACATCTAACCCTGTATACCACATAGTGCAGAACAAAAACATCTAACCCTGTATACCACATAGTGCAGAACGAAAACATCTAACCCTGTATACCACATAGTGCAGAACAAAAACATCTAACCCTGTATACCACATAGACATGTGCAGAACGAAAACATCTAACCCTGTATACCACATAGTGCAGAACGAAAACATCTAACCCTGTATACCACATAGACATAGTGCAGAACGAAAACATCTAACCCTGTATACCACATAGTGCAGAACAAAAACATCTAACCCTGTATACCACATAGTGCAGAACAAAAACATCTAACCCTGTATACCACATAGACATGTGCAGAACGAAAACATCTAACCCTGTATACCACATAGACATGTGCAGAACGAAAACATCTAACCCTGTATACCACATAGTGCAGAACGAAAACATCTAACCCTGTATACCACATAGTGCAGAACAAAAACATCTAACCCTGTATACCACATAGACATGTGCAGAACGAAAACATCTAACCCTGTATACCACATAGTGCAGAACGAAAACATCTAACCCTGTATACCACATAGTGCAGAACGAAAACATCTAACCCTGTATACCACATAGTGCAGAACGAAAACATCTAACCCTGTATACCACATAGTGCAGAACGAAAACATCTAACCCTGTATACCACATAGTGCAGAACGAAAACATCTAACCCTGTATACCACATAGTGCAGAACAAAAACATCTAACCCTGTATACCACATAGTGCAGAACGAAAACATCTAACCCTGTATACCACATAGTGCAGAACGAAAACATCTAACCCTGTATACCACATAGTGCAGAACGAAAACATCTAACCCTGTATACCACATAGTGCAGAACGAAAACATCTAACCCTGTATACCACATAGTGCAGAACGAAAACATCTAACCCTGTATACCACATAGTGCAGAACGAAAACATCTAACCCTGTATACCACATAGTGCAGAACGAAAACATCTAACCCTGTATACCACATAGTGCAGAACGAAAACATCTAACCCTGTATACCACATAGTGCAGAACGAAAACATCTAACCCTGTATACCACATAGTGCAGAACAAAAACATCTAACCCTGTATACCACATAGTGCAGAACGAAAACATCTAACCCTGTATACCACATAGTGCAGAACAAAAACATCTAACCCTGTATACCACATAGTGCAGAACGAAAACATCTAACCCTGTATACCACATAGTGCAGAACGAAAACATCTAACCCTGTATACCACATAGTGCAGAACGAAAACATCTAACCCTGTATACCACATAGACATGTGCAGAACGAAAACATCTAACCCTGTATACCACATAGTGCAGAACGAAAACATCTAACCCTGTATACCACATAGTGCAGAACAAAAACATCTAACCCTGTATACCACATAGTGCAGAACAAAAACATCTAACCCTGTATACCACATAGACATGTGCAGAACGAAAACATCTAACCCTGTATACCACATAGACATGTGCAGAACGAAAACATCTAACCCTGTATACCACATAGTGCAGAACAAAAACATCTAACCCTGTATACCACATAGTGCAGAACGAAAACATCTAACCCTGTATACCACATAGTGCAGAACGAAAACATCTAACCCTGTATACCACATAGTGCAGAACGAAAACATCTAACCCTGTATACCACATAGACATAGTGCAGAACGAAAACATCTAACCCTGTATACCACATAGTGCAGAACAAAAACATCTAACCCTGTATACCACATAGTGCAGAACAAAAACATCTAACCCTGTATACCACATAGACATGTGCAGAACGAAAACATCTAACCCTGTATACCACATAGTGCAGAACGAAAACATCTAACCCTGTATACCACATAGTGCAGAACGAAAACATCTAACCCTGTATACCACATAGTGCAGAACGAAAACATCTAACCCTGTATACCACATAGTGCAGAACGAAAACATCTAACCCTGTATACCACATAGTGCAGAACGAAAACATCTAACCCTGTATACCACATAGTGCAGAACAAAAACATCTAACCCTGTATACCACATAGTGCAGAACGAAAACATCTAACCCTGTATACCACATAGTGCAGAACGAAAACATCTAACCCTGTATACCACATAGTGCAGAACGAAAACATCTAACCCTGTATACCACATAGACATAGTGCAGAACGAAAACATCTAACCCTGTATACCACATAGACATGTGCAGAACGAAAACATCTAACCCTGTATACCACATAGACATGTGCAGAACGAAAACATCTAACCCTGTATACCACATAGTGCAGAACGAAAACATCTAACCCTGTATACCACATAGTGCAGAACAAAAACATCTAACCCTGTATACCACATAGTGCAGAACAAAAACATCTAACCCTGTATACCACATAGTGCAGAACAAAAACATCTAACCCTGTATACCACATAGACATGTGCAGAACGAAAACATCTAACCCTGTATACCACATAGTGCAGAACGAAAACATCTAACCCTGTATACCACATAGTGCAGAACGAAAACATCTAACCCTGTATACCACATAGTGCAGAACGAAAACATCTAACCCTGTATACCACATAGTGCAGAACGAAAACATCTAACCCTGTATACCACATAGTGCAGAACAAAAACATCTAACCCTGTATACCACATAGTGCAGAACGAAAACATCTAACCCTGTATACCACATAGTGCAGAACGAAAACATCTAACCCTGTATACCACATAGTGCAGAACGAAAACATCTAACCCTGTATACCACATAGTGCAGAACGAAAACATCTAACCCTGTATACCACATAGTGCAGAACGAAAACATCTAACCCTGTATACCACATAGTGCAGAACGAAAACATCTAACCCTGTATACCACATAGTGCAGAACAAAAACATCTAACCCTGTATACCACATAGTGCAGAACGAAAACATCTAACCCTGTATACCACATAGTGCAGAACAAAAACATCTAACCCTGTATACCACATAGTGCAGAACGAAAACATCTAACCCTGTATACCACATAGTGCAGAACAAAAACATCTAACCCTGTATACCACATAGTGCAGAACGAAAACATCTAACCCTGTATACCACATAGTGCAGAACGAAAACATCTAACCCTGTATACCACATAGACATGTGCAGAACGAAAACATCTAACCCTGTATACCACATAGTGCAGAACGAAAACATCTAACCCTGTATACCACATAGTGCAGAACAAAAACATCTAACCCTGTATACCACATAGTGCAGAACAAAAACATCTAACCCTGTATACCACATAGACATGTGCAGAACGAAAACATCTAACCCTGTATACCACATAGACATGTGCAGAACGAAAACATCTAACCCTGTATACCACATAGTGCAGAACAAAAACATCTAACCCTGTATACCACATAGTGCAGAACGAAAACATCTAACCCTGTATACCACATAGTGCAGAACAAAAACATCTAACCCTGTATACCACATAGACATGTGCAGAACGAAAACATCTAACCCTGTATACCACATAGTGCAGAACGAAAACATCTAACCCTGTATACCACATAGACATAGTGCAGAACGAAAACATCTAACCCTGTATACCACATAGTGCAGAACAAAAACATCTAACCCTGTATACCACATAGTGCAGAACAAAAACATCTAACCCTGTATACCACATAGACATGTGCAGAACGAAAACATCTAACCCTGTATACCACATAGACATGTGCAGAACGAAAACATCTAACCCTGTATACCACATAGTGCAGAACGAAAACATCTAACCCTGTATACCACATAGTGCAGAACGAAAACATCTAACCCTGTATACCACATAGTGCAGAACGAAAACATCTAACCCTGTATACCACATAGTGCAGAACGAAAACATCTAACCCTGTATACCACATAGTGCAGAACGAAAACATCTAACCCTGTATACCACATAGTGCAGAACAAAAACATCTAACCCTGTATACCACATAGTGCAGAACGAAAACATCTAACCCTGTATACCACATAGTGCAGAACGAAAACATCTAACCCTGTATACCACATAGTGCAGAACGAAAACATCTAACCCTGTATACCACATAGTGCAGAACAAAAACATCTAACCCTGTATACCACATAGTGCAGAACGAAAACATCTAACCCTGTATACCACATAGTGCAGAACGAAAACATCTAACCCTGTATACCACATAGTGCAGAACGAAAACATCTAACCCTGTATACCACATAGTGCAGAACAAAAACATCTAACCCTGTATACCACATAGTGCAGAACGAAAACATCTAACCCTGTATACCACATAGTGCAGAACAAAAACATCTAACCCTGTATACCACATAGTGCAGAACGAAAACATCTAACCCTGTATACCACATAGTGCAGAACGAAAACATCTAACCCTGTATACCACATAGTGCAGAACAAAAACATCTAACCCTGTATACCACATAGTGCAGAACAAAAACATCTAACCCTGTATACCACATAGACATGTGCAGAACGAAAACATCTAACCCTGTATACCACATAGACATGTGCAGAACGAAAACATCTAACCCTGTATACCACATAGTGCAGAACGAAAACATCTAACCCTGTATACCACATAGTGCAGAACAAAAACATCTAACCCTGTATACCACATAGTGCAGAACAAAAACATCTAACCCTGTATACCACATAGACATGTGCAGAACGAAAACATCTAACCCTGTATACCACATAGACATGTGCAGAACGAAAACATCTAACCCTGTATACCACATAGTGCAGAACAAAAACATCTAACCCTGTATACCACATAGTGCAGAACAAAAACATCTAACCCTGTATACCACATAGTGCAGAACGAAAACATCTAACCCTGTATACCACATAGACATAGTGCAGAACGAAAACATCTAACCCTGTATACCACATAGTGCAGAACAAAAACATCTAACCCTGTATACCACATAGTGCAGAACAAAAACATCTAACCCTGTATACCACATAGACATGTGCAGAACGAAAACATCTAACCCTGTATACCACATAGTGCAGAACGAAAACATCTAACCCTGTATACCACATAGTGCAGAACGAAAACATCTAACCCTGTATACCACATAGTGCAGAACGAAAACATCTAACCCTGTATACCACATAGTGCAGAACGAAAACATCTAACCCTGTATACCACATAGTGCAGAACGAAAACATCTAACCCTGTATACCACATAGTGCAGAACAAAAACATCTAACCCTGTATACCACATAGTGCAGAACGAAAACATCTAACCCTGTATACCACATAGTGCAGAACGAAAACATCTAACCCTGTATACCACATAGTGCAGAACGAAAACATCTAACCCTGTATACCACATAGACATAGTGCAGAACGAAAACATCTAACCCTGTATACCACATAGACATGTGCAGAACGAAAACATCTAACCCTGTATACCACATAGACATGTGCAGAACGAAAACATCTAACCCTGTATACCACATAGTGCAGAACGAAAACATCTAACCCTGTATACCACATAGTGCAGAACAAAAACATCTAACCCTGTATACCACATAGTGCAGAACAAAAACATCTAACCCTGTATACCACATAGACATGTGCAGAACGAAAACATCTAACCCTGTATACCACATAGTGCAGAACGAAAACATCTAACCCTGTATACCACATAGTGCAGAACAAAAACATCTAACCCTGTATACCACATAGTGCAGAACGAAAACATCTAACCCTGTATACCACATAGTGCAGAACAAAAACATCTAACCCTGTATACCACATAGTGCAGAACGAAAACATCTAACCCTGTATACCACATAGTGCAGAACGAAAACATCTAACCCTGTATACCACATAGACATGTGCAGAACGAAAACATCTAACCCTGTATACCACATAGTGCAGAACGAAAACATCTAACCCTGTATACCACATAGTGCAGAACAAAAACATCTAACCCTGTATACCACATAGTGCAGAACAAAAACATCTAACCCTGTATACCACATAGACATGTGCAGAACGAAAACATCTAACCCTGTATACCACATAGACATGTGCAGAACGAAAACATCTAACCCTGTATACCACATAGTGCAGAACAAAAACATCTAACCCTGTATACCACATAGTGCAGAACAAAAACATCTAACCCTGTATACCACATAGTGCAGAACGAAAACATCTAACCCTGTATACCACATAGACATAGTGCAGAACGAAAACATCTAACCCTGTATACCACATAGTGCAGAACAAAAACATCTAACCCTGTATACCACATAGTGCAGAACAAAAACATCTAACCCTGTATACCACATAGACATGTGCAGAACGAAAACATCTAACCCTGTATACCACATAGTGCAGAACGAAAACATCTAACCCTGTATACCACATAGTGCAGAACGAAAACATCTAACCCTGTATACCACATAGTGCAGAACGAAAACATCTAACCCTGTATACCACATAGTGCAGAACGAAAACATCTAACCCTGTATACCACATAGTGCAGAATGAAAACATCTAACCCTGTATACCACATAGTGCAGAACAAAAACATCTAACCCTGTATACCACATAGTGCAGAACGAAAACATCTAACCCTGTATACCACATAGTGCAGAACGAAAACATCTAACCCTGTATACCACATAGTGCAGAACGAAAACATCTAACCCTGTATACCACATAGACATAGTGCAGAACGAAAACATCTAACCCTGTATACCACATAGACATGTGCAGAACGAAAACATCTAACCCTGTATACCACATAGACATGTGCAGAACGAAAACATCTAACCCTGTATACCACATAGTGCAGAACGAAAACATCTAACCCTGTATACCACATAGTGCAGAACAAAAACATCTAACCCTGTATACCACATAGTGCAGAACAAAAACATCTAACCCTGTATACCACATAGACATGTGCAGAACGAAAACATCTAACCCTGTATACCACATAGTGCAGAACGAAAACATCTAACCCTGTATACCACATAGTGCAGAACGAAAACATCTAACCCTGTATACCACATAGTGCAGAACGAAAACATCTAACCCTGTATACCACATAGTGCAGAACGAAAACATCTAACCCTGTATACCACATAGTGCAGAACAAAAACATCTAACCCTGTATACCACATAGTGCAGAACGAAAACATCTAACCCTGTATACCACATAGTGCAGAACGAAAACATCTAACCCTGTATACCACATAGTGCAGAACAAAAACATCTAACCCTGTATACCACATAGTGCAGAACGAAAACATCTAACCCTGTATACCACATAGTGCAGAACGAAAACATCTAACCCTGTATACCACATAGTGCAGAACAAAAACATCTAACCCTGTATACCACATAGTGCAGAACGAAAACATCTAACCCTGTATACCACATAGTGCAGAACAAAAACATCTAACCCTGTATACCACATAGTGCAGAACGAAAACATCTAACCCTGTATACCACATAGTGCAGAACGAAAACATCTAACCCTGTATACCACATAGACATGTGCAGAACGAAAACATCTAACCCTGTATACCACATAGTGCAGAACGAAAACATCTAACCCTGTATACCACATAGTGCAGAACAAAAACATCTAACCCTGTATACCACATAGTGCAGAACAAAAACATCTAACCCTGTATACCACATAGACATGTGCAGAACGAAAACATCTAACCCTGTATACCACATAGACATGTGCAGAACGAAAACATCTAACCCTGTATACCACATAGTGCAGAACAAAAACATCTAACCCTGTATACCACATAGTGCAGAACGAAAACATCTTACCCTGTATACCACATAGTGCAGAACAAAAACATCTAACCCTGTATACCACATAGTGCAGAACGAAAACATCTAACCCTGTATACCACATAGACATGTGCAGAACGAAAACATCTAACCCTGTATACCACATAGTGCAGAACGAAAACATCTAACCCTGTATACCACATAGACATAGTGCAGAACGAAAACATCTAACCCTGTATACCACATAGTGCAGAACAAAAACATCTAACCCTGTATACCACATAGTGCAGAACAAAAACATCTAACCCTGTATACCACATAGACATGTGCAGAACGAAAACATCTAACCCTGTATACCACATAGACATGTGCAGAACGAAAACATCTAACCCTGTATACCACATAGTGCAGAACAAAAACATCTAACCCTGTATACCACATAGTGCAGAACAAAAACATCTAACCCTGTATACCACATAGTGCAGAACGAAAACATCTAACCCTGTATACCACATAGTGCAGAACAAAAACATCTAACCCTGTATACCACATAGACATGTGCAGAACGAAAACATCTAACCCTGTATACCACATAGTGCAGAACGAAAACATCTAACCCTGTATACCACATAGACATAGTGCAGAACGAAAACATCTAACCCTGTATACCACATAGTGCAGAACAAAAACATCTAACCCTGTATACCACATAGTGCAGAACAAAAACATCTAACCCTGTATACCACATAGACATGTGCAGAACGAAAACATCTAACCCTGTATACCACATAGACATGTGCAGAACGAAAACATCTAACCCTGTATACCACATAGTGCAGAACGAAAACATCTAACCCTGTATACCACATAGTGCAGAACGAAAACATCTAACCCTGTATACCACATAGTGCAGAACGAAAACATCTAACCCTGTATACCACATAGTGCAGAACGAAAACATCTAACCCTGTATACCACATAGTGCAGAACGAAAACATCTAACCCTGTATACCACATAGTGCAGAACAAAAACATCTAAACCTGTATACCACATAGTGCAGAACGAAAACATCTAACCCTGTATACCACATAGTGCAGAACGAAAACATCTAACCCTGTATACCACATAGTGCAGAACGAAAACATCTAACCCTGTATACCACATAGTGCAGAACAAAAACATCTAACCCTGTATACCACATAGTGCAGAACGAAAACATCTAACCCTGTATACCACATAGTGCAGAACGAAAACATCTAACCCTGTATACCACATAGTGCAGAACGAAAACATCTAACCCTGTATACCACATAGTGCAGAACAAAAACATCTAACCCTGTATACCACATAGTGCAGAACGAAAACATCTAACCCTGTATACCACATAGTGCAGAACAAAAACATCTAACCCTGTATACCACATAGTGCAGAACGAAAACATCTAACCCTGTATACCACATAGTGCAGAACGAAAACATCTAACCCTGTATACCACATAGTGCAGAACAAAAACATCTAACCCTGTATACCACATAGTGCAGAACAAAAACATCTAACCCTGTATACCACATAGACATGTGCAGAACGAAAACATCTAACCCTGTATACCACATAGACATGTGCAGAACGAAAACATCTAACCCTGTATACCACATAGTGCAGAACGAAAACATCTAACCCTGTATACCACATAGTGCAGAACAAAAACATCTAACCCTGTATACCACATAGTGCAGAACAAAAACATCTAACCCTGTATACCACATAGACATGTGCAGAACGAAAACATCTAACCCTGTATACCACATAGACATGTGCAGAACGAAAACATCTAACCCTGTATACCACATAGTGCAGAACAAAAACATCTAACCCTGTATACCACATAGTGCAGAACAAAAACATCTAACCCTGTATACCACATAGTGCAGAACGAAAACATCTAACCCTGTATACCACATAGACATAGTGCAGAACGAAAACATCTAACCCTGTATACCACATAGTGCAGAACAAAAACATCTAACCCTGTATACCACATAGTGCAGAACAAAAACATCTAACCCTGTATACCACATAGACATGTGCAGAACGAAAACATCTAACCCTGTATACCACATAGTGCAGAACGAAAACATCTAACCCTGTATACCACATAGTGCAGAACGAAAACATCTAACCCTGTATACCACATAGTGCAGAACGAAAACATCTAACCCTGTATACCACATAGACATAGTGCAGAACGAAAACATCTAACCCTGTATACCACATAGACATGTGCAGAACGAAAACATCTAACCCTGTATACCACATAGACATGTGCAGAACGAAAACATCTAACCCTGTATACCACATAGTGCAGAACGAAAACATCTAACCCTGTATACCACATAGTGCAGAACAAAAACATCTAACCCTGTATACCACATAGTGCAGAACAAAAACATCTAACCCTGTATACCACATAGACATGTGCAGAACGAAAACATCTAACCCTGTATACCACATAGTGCAGAACGAAAACATCTAACCCTGTATACCACATAGTGCAGAACGAAAACATCTAACCCTGTATACCACATAGTGCAGAACAAAAACATCTAACCCTGTATACCACATAGTGCAGAACGAAAACATCTAACCCTGTATACCACATAGTGCAGAACGAAAACATCTAACCCTGTATACCACATAGTGCAGAACGAAAACATCTAACCCTGTATACCACATAGACATAGTGCAGAACGAAAACATCTAACCCTGTATACCACATAGACATGTGCAGAACGAAAACATCTAACCCTGTATACCACATAGACATGTGCAGAACGAAAACATCTAACCCTGTATACCACATAGTGCAGAACGAAAACATCTAACCCTGTATACCACATAGTGCAGAACGAAAACATCTAACCCTGTATACCACATAGACATGTGCAGAACGAAAACATCTAACCCTGTATACCACATAGTGCAGAACGAAAACATCTAACCCTGTATACCACATAGTGCAGAACAAAAACATCTAACCCTGTATACCACATAGTGCAGAACGAAAACATCTAACCCTGTATACCACATAGTGCAGAACGAAAACATCTAACCCTGTATACCACATAGACATGTGCAGAACGAAAACATCTAACCCTGTATACCACATAGTGCAGAACGAAAACATCTAACCCTGTATACCACATAGTGCAGAACAAAAACATCTAACCCTGTATACCACATAGTGCAGAACAAAAACATCTAACCCTGTATACCACATAGACATGTGCAGAACGAAAACATCTAACCCTGTATACCACATAGACATGTGCAGAACGAAAACATCTAACCCTGTATACCACATAGTGCAGAACAAAAACATCTAACCCTGTATACCACATAGTGCAGAACAAAAACATCTAACCCTGTATACCACATAGTGCAGAACGAAAACATCTAACCCTGTATACCACATAGACATAGTGCAGAACGAAAACATCTAACCCTGTATACCACATAGTGCAGAACAAAAACATCTAACCCTGTATACCACATAGTGCAGAACAAAAACATCTAACCCTGTATACCACATAGACATGTGCAGAACGAAAACATCTAACCCTGTATACCACATAGTGCAGAACGAAAACATCTAACCCTGTATACCACATAGTGCAGAACGAAAACATCTAACCCTGTATACCACATAGTGCAGAACGAAAACATCTAACCCTGTATACCACATAGTGCAGAACGAAAACATCTAACCCTGTATACCACATAGTGCAGAACGAAAACATCTAACCCTGTATACCACATAGTGCAGAACAAAAACATCTAACCCTGTATACCACATAGTGCAGAACGAAAACATCTAACCCTGTATACCACATAGTGCAGAACGAAAACATCTAACCCTGTATACCACATAGTGCAGAACGAAAACATCTAACCCTGTATACCACATAGACATGTGCAGAACGAAAACATCTAACCCTGTATACCACATAGTGCAGAACGAAAACATCTAACCCTGTATACCACATAGTGCAGAACAAAAACATCTAACCCTGTATACCACATAGTGCAGAACAAAAACATCTAACCCTGTATACCACATAGACATGTGCAGAACGAAAACATCTAACCCTGTATACCACATAGTGCAGAACGAAAACATCTAACCCTGTATACCACATAGTGCAGAACGAAAACATCTAACCCTGTATACCACATAGTGCAGAACGAAAACATCTAACCCTGTATACCACATAGTGCAGAACAAAAACATCTAACCCTGTATACCACATAGTGCAGAACGAAAACATCTAACCCTGTATACCACATAGTGCAGAACGAAAACATCTAACCCTGTATACCACATAGTGCAGAACGAAAACATCTAACCCTGTATACCACATAGTGCAGAACAAAAACATCTAACCCTGTATACCACATAGTGCAGAACGAAAACATCTAACCCTGTATACCACATAGTGCAGAACGAAAACATCTAACCCTGTATACCACATAGTGCAGAACGAAAACATCTAACCCTGTATACCACATAGTGCAGAACAAAAACATCTAACCCTGTATACCACATAGTGCAGAACGAAAACATCTAACCCTGTATACCACATAGTGCAGAACGAAAACATCTAACCCTGTATACCACATAGACATGTGCAGAACGAAAACATCTAACCCTGTATACCACATAGTGCAGAACGAAAACATCTAACCCTGTATACCACATAGTGCAGAACAAAAACATCTAACCCTGTATACCACATAGTGCAGAACAAAAACATCTAACCCTGTATACCACATAGACATGTGCAGAACGAAAACATCTAACCCTGTATACCACATAGACATGTGCAGAACGAAAACATCTAACCCTGTATACCACATAGTGCAGAACAAAAACATCTAACCCTGTATACCACATAGTGCAGAACGAAAACATCTAACCCTGTATACCACATAGTGCAGAACAAAAACATCTAACCCTGTATACCACATAGTGCAGAACGAAAACATCTAACCCTGTATACCACATAGTGCAGAACAAAAACATCTAACCCTGTATACCACATAGACATGTGCAGAACGAAAACATCTAACCCTGTATACCACATAGACATGTGCAGAACGAAAACATCTAACCCTGTATACCACATAGTGCAGAACGAAAACATCTAACCCTGTATACCACATAGTGCAGAACGAAAACATCTAACCCTGTATACCACATAGTGCAGAACAAAAACATCTAACCCTGTATACCACATAGTGCAGAACAAAAACATCTAACCCTGTATACCACATAGACATGTGCAGAACGAAAACATCTAACCCTGTATACCACATAGACATGTGCAGAACGAAAACATCTAACCCTGTATACCACATAGTGCAGAACGAAAACATCTAACCCTGTATACCACATAGTGCAGAACAAAAACATCTAACCCTGTATACCACATAGACATGTGCAGAACGAAAACATCTAACCCTGTATACCACATAGTGCAGAACGAAAACATCTAACCCTGTATACCACATAGTGCAGAACGAAAACATCTAACCCTGTATACCACATAGTGCAGAACGAAAACATCTAACCCTGTATACCACATAGTGCAGAACAAAAACATCTAACCCTGTATACCACATAGTGCAGAACGAAAACATCTAACCCTGTATACCACATAGTGCAGAACGAAAACATCTAACCCTGTATACCACATAGTGCAGAACGAAAACATCTAACCCTGTATACCACATAGTGCAGAACGAAAACATCTAACCCTGTATACCACATAGTGCAGAACAAAAACATCTAACCCTGTATACCACATAGTGCAGAACGAAAACATCTAACCCTGTATACCACATAGTGCAGAACAAAAACATCTAACCCTGTATACCACATAGTGCAGAACGAAAACATCTAACCCTGTATACCACATAGTGCAGAACGAAAACATCTAACCCTGTATACCACATAGTGCAGAACAAAAACATCTAACCCTGTATACCACATAGTGCAGAACGAAAACATCTAACCCTGTATACCACATAGACATAGTGCAGAACGAAAACATCTAACCCTGTATACCACATAGTGCAGAACAAAAACATCTAACCCTGTATACCACATAGTGCAGAACAAAAACATCTAACCCTGTATACCACATAGTGCAGAACAAAAACATCTAACCCTGTATACCACATAGTGCAGAACAAAAACATCTAACCCTGTATACCACATAGACATGTGCAGAACGAAAACATCTAACCCTGTATACCACATAGACATGTGCAGAACGAAAACATCTAACCCTGTATACCACATAGTGCAGAACAAAAACATCTAACCCTGTATACCACATAGTGCAGAACGAAAACATCTAACCCTGTATACCACATAGTGCAGAACGAAAACATCTAACCCTGTATACCACATAGTGCAGAACAAAAACATCTAACCCTGTATACCACATAGTGCAGAACGAAAACATCTAACCCTGTATACCACATAGTGCAGAACAAAAACATCTAACCCTGTATACCACATAGACATGTGCAGAACGAAAACATCTAACCCTGTATACCACATAGTGCAGAATGAAAACATCTAACCCTGTATACCACATAGACATAGTGCAGAACGAAAACATCTAACCCTGTATACCACATAGTGCAGAACGAAAACATCTAACCCTGTATACCACATAGTGCAGAACAAAAACATCTAACCCTGTATACCACATAGTGCAGAACGAAAACATCTAACCCTGTATACCACATAGTGCAGAACAAAAACATCTAACCCTGTATACCACATAGTGCAGAACGAAAACATCTAACCCTGTATACCACATAGTGCAGAACGAAAACATCTAACCCTGTATACCACATAGACATAGTGCAGAACGAAAACATCTAACCCTGTATACCACATAGTGCAGAACAAAAACATCTAACCCTGTATACCACATAGTGCAGAACGAAAACATCTAACCCTGTATACCACATAGTGCAGAACAAAAACATCTAACCCTGTATACCACATAGTGCAGAACAAAAACATCTAACCCTGTATACCACATAGTGCAGAACAAAAACATCTAACCCTGTATACCACATAGTGCAGAACGAAAACATCTAACCCTGTATACCACATAGTGCAGAACAAAAACATCTAACCCTGTATACCACATAGTGCAGAACGAAAACATCTAACCCTGTATATCACATAGTGCAGAACAAAAACATCTAACCCTGTATACCACATAGTGCAGAACAAAAACATCTAACCCTGTATACCACATAGTGCAGAACAAAAACATCTAACCCTGTATACCACATAGTGCAGAACAAAAACATCTAACCCTGTATACCACATAGTGCAGAACGAAAACATCTAACCCTGTATACCACATAGACATAGTGCAGAACGAAAACATCTAACCCTGTATACCACATAGTGCAGAACAAAAACATCTAACCCTGTATACCACATAGTGCAGAACAAAAACATCTAACCCTGTATACCACATAGACATGTGCAGAACGAAAACATCTAACCCTGTATACCACATAGTGCAGAACGAAAACATCTAACCCTGTATACCACATAGTGCAGAACGAAAACATCTAACCCTGTATACCACATAGTGCAGAACGAAAACATCTAACCCTGTATACCACATAGTGCAGAACGAAAACATCTAACCCTGTATACCACATAGTGCAGAACGAAAACATCTAACCCTGTATACCACATAGTGCAGAACAAAAACATCTAACCCTGTATACCACATAGTGCAGAACGAAAACATCTAACCCTGTATACCACATAGTGCAGAACGAAAACATCTAACCCTGTATACCACATAGTGCAGAACGAAAACATCTAACCCTGTATACCACATAGACATAGTGCAGAACGAAAACATCTAACCCTGTATACCACATAGACATGTGCAGAACGAAAACATCTAACCCTGTATACCACATAGACATGTGCAGAACGAAAACATCTAACCCTGTATACCACATAGTGCAGAACGAAAACATCTAACCCTGTATACCACATAGTGCAGAACGAAAACATCTAACCCTGTATACCACATAGACATGTGCAGAACGAAAACATCTAACCCTGTATACCACATAGTGCAGAACGAAAACATCTAACCCTGTATACCACATAGTGCAGAACAAAAACATCTAACCCTGTATACCACATAGTGCAGAACGAAAACATCTAACCCTGTATACCACATAGTGCAGAACAAAAACATCTAACCCTGTATACCACATAGTGCAGAACGAAAACATCTAACCCTGTATACCACATAGTGCAGAACGAAAACATCTAACCCTGTATACCACATAGACATGTGCAGAACGAAAACATCTAACCCTGTATACCACATAGTGCAGAACGAAAACATCTAACCCTGTATACCACATAGTGCAGAACAAAAACATCTAACCCTGTATACCACATAGTGCAGAACAAAAACATCTAACCCTGTATACCACATAGACATGTGCAGAACGAAAACATCTAACCCTGTATACCACATAGACATGTGCAGAACGAAAACATCTAACCCTGTATACCACATAGTGCAGAACAAAAACATCTAACCCTGTATACCACATAGTGCAGAACAAAAACATCTAACCCTGTATACCACATAGTGCAGAACGAAAACATCTAACCCTGTATACCACATAGACATAGTGCAGAACGAAAACATCTAACCCTGTATACCACATAGTGCAGAACAAAAACATCTAACCCTGTATACCACATAGTGCAGAACAAAAACATCTAACCCTGTATACCACATAGACATGTGCAGAACGAAAACATCTAACCCTGTATACCACATAGTGCAGAACGAAAACATCTAACCCTGTATACCACATAGTGCAGAACGAAAACATCTAACCCTGTATACCACATAGTGCAGAACGAAAACATCTAACCCTGTATACCACATAGTGCAGAACGAAAACATCTAACCCTGTATACCACATAGTGCAGAACGAAAACATCTAACCCTGTATACCACATAGTGCAGAACAAAAACATCTAACCCTGTATACCACATAGTGCAGAACGAAAACATCTAACCCTGTATACCACATAGTGCAGAACGAAAACATCTAACCCTGTATACCACATAGTGCAGAACGAAAACATCTAACCCTGTATACCACATAGACATAGTGCAGAACGAAAACATCTAACCCTGTATACCACATAGACATGTGCAGAACGAAAACATCTAACCCTGTATACCACATAGACATGTGCAGAACGAAAACATCTAACCCTGTATACCACATAGTGCAGAACGAAAACATCTAACCCTGTATACCACATAGTGCAGAACAAAAACATCTAACCCTGTATACCACATAGACATGTGCAGAACGAAAACATCTAACCCTGTATACCACATAGTGCAGAACGAAAACATCTAACCCTGTATACCACATAGTGCAGAACGAAAACATCTAACCCTGTATACCACATAGTGCAGAACGAAAACATCTAACCCTGTATACCACATAGTGCAGAACGAAAACATCTAACCCTGTATACCACATAGTGCAGAACAAAAACATCTAACCCTGTATACCACATAGTGCAGAACGAAAACATCTAACCCTGTATACCACATAGTGCAGAACGAAAACATCTAACCCTGTATACCACATAGTGCAGAACGAAAACATCTAACCCTGTATACCACATAGTGCAGAACAAAAACATCTAACCCTGTATACCACATAGTGCAGAACGAAAACATCTAACCCTGTATACCACATAGTGCAGAACGAAAACATCTAACCCTGTATACCACATAGTGCAGAACGAAAACATCTAACCCTGTATACCACATAGTGCAGAACAAAAACATCTAACCCTGTATACCACATAGTGCAGAACGAAAACATCTAACCCTGTATACCACATAGTGCAGAACGAAAACATCTAACCCTGTATACCACATAGACATGTGCAGAACGAAAACATCTAACCCTGTATACCACATAGTGCAGAACGAAAACATCTAACCCTGTATACCACATAGTGCAGAACAAAAACATCTAACCCTGTATACCACATAGTGCAGAACAAAAACATCTAACCCTGTATACCACATAGACATGTGCAGAACGAAAACATCTAACCCTGTATACCACATAGACATGTGCAGAACGAAAACATCTAACCCTGTATACCACATAGTGCAGAACAAAAACATCTAACCCTGTATACCACATAGTGCAGAACGAAAACATCTAACCCTGTATACCACATAGTGCAGAACAAAAACATCTAACCCTGTATACCACATAGTGCAGAACGAAAACATCTAACCCTGTATACCACATAGTGCAGAACAAAAACATCTAACCCTGTATACCACATAGTGCAGAACGAAAACATCTAACCCTGTATACCACATAGACATGTGCAGAACGAAAACATCTAACCCTGTATACCACATAGACATGTGCAGAACGAAAACATCTAACCCTGTATACCACATAGTGCAGAACGAAAACATCTAACCCTGTATACCACATAGTGCAGAACGAAAACATCTAACCCTGTATACCACATAGTGCAGAACAAAAACATCTAACCCTGTATACCACATAGTGCAGAACAAAAACATCTAACCCTGTATACCACATAGACATGTGCAGAACGAAAACATCTAACCCTGTATACCACATAGACATGTGCAGAACGAAAACATCTAACCCTGTATACCACATAGTGCAGAACGAAAACATCTAACCCTGTATACCACATAGTGCAGAACAAAAACATCTAACCCTGTATACCACATAGACATGTGCAGAACGAAAACATCTAACCCTGTATACCACATAGTGCAGAACGAAAACATCTAACCCTGTATACCACATAGTGCAGAACGAAAACATCTAACCCTGTATACCACATAGTGCAGAACGAAAACATCTAACCCTGTATACCACATAGTGCAGAACGAAAACATCTAACCCTGTATACCACATAGTGCAGAACGAAAACATCTAACCCTGTATACCACATAGTGCAGAACGAAAACATCTAACCCTGTATACCACATAGTGCAGAACGAAAACATCTAACCCTGTATACCACATAGTGCAGAACAAAAACATCTAACCCTGTATACCACATAGTGCAGAACGAAAACATCTAACCCTGTATACCACATAGTGCAGAACGAAAACATCTAACCCTGTATACCACATAGTGCAGAACGAAAACATCTAACCCTGTATACCACATAGTGCAGAACGAAAACATCTAACCCTGTATACCACATAGTGCAGAACGAAAACATCTAACCCTGTATACCACATAGTGCAGAACGAAAACATCTAACCCTGTATACCACATAGTGCAGAACGAAAACATCTAACCCTGTATACCACATAGTGCAGAACGAAAACATCTAACCCTGTATACCACATAGTGCAGAACAAAAACATCTAACCCTGTATACCACATAGTGCAGAACGAAAACATCTAACCCTGTATACCACATAGACATAGTGCAGAACGAAAACATCTAACCCTGTATACCACATAGTGCAGAACAAAAACATCTAACCCTGTATACCACATAGTGCAGAACGAAAACATCTAACCCTGTATACCACATAGTGCAGAACAAAAACATCTAACCCTGTATACCACATAGTGCAGAACGAAAACATCTAACCCTGTATACCACATAGTGCAGAACAAAAACATCTAACCCTGTATACCACATAGTGCAGAACGAAAACATCTAACCCTGTATACCACATAGTGCAGAACGAAAACATCTAACCCTGTATACCACATAGTGCAGAACAAAAACATCTAACCCTGTATACCACATAGTGCAGAACGAAAACATCTAACCCTGTATACCACATAGACATAGTGCAGAACGAAAACATCTAACCCTGTATACCACATAGTGCAGAACAAAAACATCTAACCCTGTATACCACATAGTGCAGAACAAAAACATCTAACCCTGTATACCACATAGTGCAGAACAAAAACATCTAACCCTGTATACCACATAGTGCAGAACAAAAACATCTAACCCTGTATACCACATAGACATGTGCAGAACGAAAACATCTAACCCTGTATACCACATAGACATGTGCAGAACGAAAACATCTAACCCTGTATACCACATAGTGCAGAACAAAAACATCTAACCCTGTATACCACATAGTGCAGAACGAAAACATCTAACCCTGTATACCACATAGTGCAGAACGAAAACATCTAACCCTGTATACCACATAGTGCAGAACAAAAACATCTAACCCTGTATACCACATAGTGCAGAACGAAAACATCTAACCCTGTATACCACATAGTGCAGAACAAAAACATCTAACCCTGTATACCACATAGTGCAGAACGAAAACATCTAACCCTGTATACCACATAGTGCAGAACGAAAACATCTAACCCTGTATACCACATAGACATAGTGCAGAACGAAAACATCTAACCCTGTATACCACATAGTGCAGAACAAAAACATCTAACCCTGTATACCACATAGTGCAGAACGAAAACATCTAACCCTGTATACCACATAGTGCAGAACGAAAACATCTAACCCTGTATACCACATAGTGCAGAACAAAAACATCTAACCCTGTATACCACATAGTGCAGAACAAAAACATCTAACCCTGTATACCACATAGACATGTGCAGAACGAAAACATCTAACCCTGTATACCACATAGACATGTGCAGAACGAAAACATCTAACCCTGTATACCACATAGTGCAGAACAAAAACATCTAACCCTGTATACCACATAGTGCAGAACGAAAACATCTAACCCTGTATACCACATAGTGCAGAACGAAAACATCTAACCCTGTATACCACATAGTGCAGAACGAAAACATCTAACCCTGTATACCACATAGTGCAGAACAAAAACATCTAACCCTGTATACCACATAGTGCAGAACAAAAACATCTAACCCTGTATACCACATAGTGCAGAACGAAAACATCTAACCCTGTATACCACATAGTGCAGAACAAAAACATCTAACCCTGTATACCACATAGTGCAGAACAAAAACATCTAACCCTGTATACCACATAGTGCAGAACGAAAACATCTAACCCTGTATACCACATAGTGCAGAACAAAAACATCTAACCCTGTATACCACATAGTGCAGAACAAAAACATCTAACCCTGTATACCACATAGTGCAGAACAAAAACATCTAACCCTGTATACCACATAGTGCAGAACGAAAACATCTAACCCTGTATATCACATAGTGCAGAACAAAAACATCTAACCCTGTATACCACATAGTGCAGAACAAAAACATCTAACCCTGTATACCACATAGACATGTGCAGAACGAAAACATCTAACCCTGTATACCACATAGTGCAGAACGAAAACATCTAACCCTGTATACCACATAGTGCAGAACGAAAACATCTAACCCTGTATACCACATAGACATGTGCAGAACGAAAACATTTCTTTTGTTAAGTTTCTTTATTTACATAAATTTGTTTAATTCGTTTTCAAAAAGCGAACCGTTTTGAACTTTTCGAATTCAGTCGAATTGAACTCGATTTGCATTTCTAAACTAATTCTATTGGAAATTGAACTAATTCTATTCGAAAGTTGAATTTTGGAAGATGGTTATATTCTTTCTATTCTATTGTTTTTTTCTATTCTTTGCTATTCTATTCGAATTCTAATTTATTCTATTTGAAATTCGAATTTCGGAAAACGGTTATTTAGTTATATTCTTTCAACTCCATTGTTGTTTTTTTCCTAGTCTATTCTATTCAAATTCTTATTTATTCTATTCAAATTCTTATTTATTCTATTCAAAATTCTAAATTCGGATGATGATTTTACTCTTTTTTTTATTCTACTAGTCTTTTCTATTCTATTATTTTCTATTCTATTCTAATTTATTCTATTCGCATTTTGGGAATTAGTTATATTTCTATTCTATTCTATCCTATTAAATTTTAACTCTATTATATTCTTTTATTTTCTATTCTATTCAAATTTTGGAAGAAGGTTATATTCTATTTTATTCTATTCTATTCTTTTTCTATGCTATTCTCGTCTCTATTCTTTTTTTTCTATTCTTTTCTATTGTATTCAAAATTTGAATTTCAGAAGATGGTTATATTCTTTTGATTATATTCTATTCAATTTTTTATTCTATTCCTTTATTTTCTATTCTATTTTATTCTGTTCTTTTCTTTTCTATTCAATTTTGTTCTGTTTTACTCTATTCTTTTATTTTCTATTCTATCCTTTTATTTTCTATTCTATTTTTTCCTATTCTTTAATTTTGTATTCTGTTCTGTTTTACGCTTCTATTCTTTTCTATTCTATTCCTTTATATTCTATTCTATTCGGAAATTCAAATTCGATTAGAAATCAATTCGCATTCCATTCAAAAACTATTCAAATTTAAATTCCGTCTGAAATTTTGTTTCATTATTTTGTGTTCATTTAAATTTGTTACTATTGTAATTCAAAATATTGAATACATCCAAATTTACGAATAGCGAAAAATTTGTCAGAATTTAAATTTCATCAAGATTAATGGAAGAATACACATGACTCTTGTATTTAGACCATAATTGCTTACATATTTCTTTATATTGCCTCCTTACCCCCTGATTTAACCTTGTAATGCCGCACTATTGCGCCGCAATTGCGTGCATTGCATGCGGTTGCTGTGCAGCCCCATTATATTCTTTTATTTTATATTCTATTCGAATTTGACTTTTTTTATATTTGAATTTTGGAAGAAGGTTATATTCTTTCTATTTTATTCTATGCTTTTTTCTCTTTTCTATTCTTTTTTTCTATTCTTTTCTATTGTATTCAAATTCGAGTTTCATTCTTTTTGAAATTTGAATTTCAGAAGATGGTTATATTCTTTTCATTATAATCTATTCTATTTTGTATTCTATTCCTTTATTTTCTATTATATTTTATTCTGTTCTTTTCTATTTTGTTCTGTTTTACTCTATTCGTTTATTTTCTATTCTATCCTTTTATTTTCTATTCAATTTTTTTCCATTCTTTTATTTTCTATTCTGTTCTGTTTTACTCTATTATATTCTATTCTTTTATTTTCTATTCTTTTCTATTCTATTATATTCTTTTCTATTCTGTTCCTTTATTTTCTATTCTATTTTATTCTATTCGGAAATTCAAATTTGATTAGAAAACGATTCGCATTCCATTCAAAAACTATTCAAATTTGAATTTCGTCCGAAATTTTGCTTCGTTATTTCGGATTTGTTTAAATTCGTTACTATTGTAATTCAAAAATTCGAATACATCCAAATTTACGAATACCGTAAAATTTGTCAGGATTTCAATTTCACCAAGATTCATGGAAGAATACACATGACTCTTGTATTTAGACCATAATTGCTTACATATTTGCTTATATCGCCTCCTTATCCCCTGATTTAACCTTGTAATTCCGCACTATTGTGCCGCAATTGCGTGCATTGCATGCGGTTGCTGTGCAGCCCAACTCAACAGGCGACTTTGACAGGCGCTGCCACTTGTCAGCCTGAGATAAAAATGGCATGGCTGTAGTGTTATTGTACGGGTGGGCGGCCAGGGGGGTGGTATAACTGTGGTTTTGCCTCCTGCTTTCACCAACCTAGCCCAAAGAGCCTTTACAGAGATTGTCATGTGTCCCTGCTCTCTACATACAGCCACCAGGGGGAGTAGCTGTTGACTTTTGATGAAAAGTCACAATTTGCATATCAGTAAGAAAACTGCTCAGTTGGAATAAAGCTGATGGGGCGGATTAGGACGTTGCGACAGAATGCTCAGATCCACAACAGGCTGCTACTAGGAGGGTGGAAGGGGAGAAGGAAAAAATAAAATGGGAAACAAATCTAACAGCAGAGAGGGGATTAATAATGCAAAAGTCATTCCAGAGGACACAAGACAAAGTCCTCAAGAGCTGTGCAAAGGTATTGTGAAGACACAAAAGACGAGAGACATGAAATAATGATATTCTCCCTCCGAGGACAAAAGAACAGATCACAGCACACACATACAGAGACCGATGGGGGATTCTGGAAACATGTCATCTATAATATACTAACACCAATGCAAGTGAACGCCCTTAGCGCGCTTCCTTCACCCCATTACTGAATAAAAATCCTTTACCCTTCCCCCAGTGGCACAGGGGTTAATACAGAATTAGAAATAATAAGCAGCGTCTTCAGTCACCCGCTCAGATATGACAATAACGCATTCCACCATACTGCGAAATCAATAATAATCTCTAATGGGAAGATTGGATGCTGAATATTTGTTTTTCACTGTTTCCCCGTGTGACTAATGAAGGCGACATAAATACTTTGTAAAAATGAAATGCATACCGCTAGAATAAACTCTGCCGAGGAAAAATAATATCTTCATCCCACTCTGTAAGGTACCAAAGAAAGGTACACTATATTACCAAAAGTATTGGGACGCCTGCCTTTACACACATGAACTTTAACCACTTCCATGCCGGGCCATTGTAAAATGACGCCGGCAGGAACCCTCTCTCCCTCCGGGTGGGCGTCATATGATGTCCTGGGATTTGTGGGGGGATATCTGAATGATGACTGCAGCTAGAGGCATCATTCAGATAATCTTCTCTTCTGCCGGTGATTCTGCGCACGATAAGAACGATCATATCGGCAGTTCCGGTGCTTCTCCGGGCTCTCCCGTGCCATCGAGGGCCCGGAGAAAGAATCGTCTAGCGCCGGTGTCTTGTCACATGACGAGCATAGAGATGACTGGTGACCAGATGGACCGTCACCAGTCATCTCTATAACCGTTGGAGGCCCGGGCGCGATGTGATGACGTCACGCCCGGGTTCCCAAAAGTAAACAAAGCCGCGATTGCGGCAGAAAGCATGAGATCAGTGAGTTATTTTTCCCGATCTTATGCTTTCCAGCCTGGAGGAGAGATGTGGGGTCTTATTGACCCCGCATCTCTCCATAAAGAGGACCTGTCACACACCATTCCTATTACAAGGGATGTTTTATTCCTATTACAAGGAATGTAAAGTGATAAAAAAATAAAAAAATAAGTAAAATAAATGTAGCGGCCTCACCCCTCTCCCTTTCTTCATCGGTTATGTGGCTGTTGTCTAGGGGTACCTGGGAGAGAGGGATAAGACACACCACGGCCCATGTCCTCCGTAACTAAGAGGTGAAGGCCAGAAGATTGGGCTTTTGTGTAGGTGTCCTAGAGTCAAGTCCAGTCCTTCGTCCCTGACTCCTTTGCTTTAGTAACCCAAGTTCCACACCGTGAATAGGTACAACTCAGTTTTATTCTTCTTGCCAAGCAATAAAACAATCTTTCTCCTTTTGAATAATGGGGGGACAGATTGAGGCACAATCCTTTCCCTTTTTGCTGCTGCCCACTGTGCTGTCACCAGTGGTGAATAGTCACTGCCACTGACTAGGAAATATAGAACGTGAATTACCTTCGCTCGCTTTGCCCCTGTCAGGGGAAGAAATCCGTCCAAGGGAGAAATGGAGGCCTCTCCGTCACCAGCGATGCTGCGCTGGACTCTCCGGAGAAGTTACTGCGCACCAGTCCTCACGAACTCAGACACGGGCACCCAAGGAGTTAGGGCCCCCTCGGATTCCTCCACCCTCGCGGAACTCAGTCGAAGGTACTGAGCCCCAGGCATCCGCCATAGTACCTCACCCCAGGCTAAAGGTGCCTGAGATGGACTCCATCTCCGCTCCAGCTAGGCCAAGGGCGCCTAGGCCTGGAACACCGGAACGCCAGCACCCAAGCTAAAGGTGCCTGGGTGCGGCCACGTCCTCCGACTCTCTCCCTAAGGTCAGGGCGTCCGCCCCTTTTATGACCTCTCCCTTTGCGTCACAGCGGGTTCCCCGCCCCGCTGTACCAGCTCCAGGGGAGAACAAAAAGGCACGGTTCGCAGTGTGAGTTCAACTTCAGCCCGGGCAACAGCGCCACCCAGGGACCCCAAGGAACTTCACACCACCAGAGTCCTCACATAATTCAAATACCCGCTACATAAAAAATTAATAATAATAAAAACACTCAGAAGTGAACGCACACGTAAGTCTCCCCCACATATGTAAACGCCGTTCAAACCACATATGTGAGGTATCGCCGCGTGCGTTAGAGCGCGTGCAACAATTCTAGCACTAGACCTTCTCTGTAAATCTAACCTGGTAACCTGTAAAAATTTTGAAACCGTCGCCTATGGAGATTTTTAAGTACCGAAATTTGGCGCCATTCCACGAGTGTGCGCAATTTTAAAGCATGACATGTTAGGTATCTATTTACTTGGCGTAACATAATCTTTCATATTTTACCAAAAAATTGGGCTAACTTTACTGTTTTGTTATTTTTTAATTCATGAAACCATTTTTTTTTCCAAAAAAAAATCGTTTGAAAAATTATTGCGCAAATTTTATTCCCTAGGGTGTCTGCTAAAAAAACATATATAATGTTTGGGGGTTCTGAGTAATTTTCTAGCAAAAGAATGATGATTTGCACATGTAGGAGAGAAGTGCAAGAATAGGCCCAGTATGGAAGTGGTATAAAAAGCCCTGTATTGAAAGGGTTAAAGCAGGGTTCCACCCGCGATTTATTTATTTTTTAAAAGTCAGCAGCTACAAACACTGTAGTTGCTGACTTTAAAAAAGGACACTTACCTGTCCTAGGCGCCTGAGATATCGGTCCCCCAAGGGTGATCCTTCGATCCTGGCAGGTCCCGGCGCCGCCATCCTCACTAAGGGAAACAGGCAGTGGAGCCTTGCGGCTTCACTGGCCATTTCCTACTGCGCATGCGCGAGTCTCGCGCCGATTTGTGAATGGGCGGCTGCTTTCTGGGATACACACAGTTCCCAGAAGGCAGCACGCCCCATTCACCAGAAGACAACACGAGGAGGTTGCGGAAGAAGACCTGCCACGGCGGATGAAGAGGCAGATTAGGAACATCCGCATAGCAACTGGCATTTCTGGTAAGTAATTTTTTTTTTTTCAATAATTTTTTTTTCAATTTTTTTGCTGAATTTTTATGTATTTTTTTATTTTATTTTTTAGGGTGGAACTCCACTTTAATGGCATACCAGTCTTAGGCCGGATTCTCACTTATGCAGTTTTAGTGCTTTTTGCATTTTGCAGATTTGCGCTACAGTCCATTTAACATGGTTTCCTATGGAACACGTTCTGTAGCGCAAATCTGCAAAATGCAAAAAGCACTAAAACTGCATTGGTGTAAATCCGGCCTAAGACCTCATATACACTATACAACATTTCGATTTACTAAAACCATGTAGTGCGAGGGCCTGCCTGATTGCATACAAATTGAAACTCTTAAAGCGGAGGTCCGTCCACCGCTGCAAAAATTAACAGCCAGCAGCTGCACATACTATTAAAGCACAGTTCCGCCCGTTTTTTAGTTTATTAAAAGTCAGCAGCTACAAAAAGCATAGCTGCTGACTTTTAATAAACCGACACTTACCTGCCCCACGGTCCAGCGATGCGGCCGCCCGGAGGCTCACACCTCTCCCCCTCCTCTGCTCGGCGCCGTCATAGTAACTGTGAGCACCTGGCCGTGACAGGTTACGGCTTCATGGCTGGGCACGCACTGCACATGCACGAGTCGCGCTGCGCTCTCCTATTGGCTAGCCGATCTTCTGGGACCTGACTTGTGTCACAGATGTTTTCTGTCAGGGAGGGGCCGCCAAGGGCGAGAGGAGGGGTCGCCTAGGCAGTCGAAGATAGGAAGCAGGAAGTGGGACAGGAAGTCCCACAAAAAAAGGGTACACACCCCCCCCAAAAGAAAATGACATGCCAAATGTGGCATGTCAGGGGGCGAGGAGTGCTTAAAGCGGAAGTTCCACTTTTGGGTGGAACTCCGCTTTAATAATCCGACACTTACCTGTCTTGGAGTCCAGCGATGTCGGCACCGCAGCTGATGTTTCGGGTGCATGCTGTCTCCATTGCGAGTAAGGGAACGGGAACCCTACTGCGCATGTGCGAGGTTCTGCTCCTTTCTCCTATCGGCCCGGCAGCCAGGGAAGGAGGAGGGAGCCCAGGCGGTGACGTCAAAACCCGCGGCTGAGGCTCCCAGAAGTGGAAAAAGGATACCTGTGATAGACAGGTATCCTGTCGTCACCGTCCCCGTCCCCCAAAAGGTGCCAAATGTGGCACCAGAGGGGGAAGGAGAACAACGAGCGGAAGTTACACTTTTGGGTGGAACTCCGCTTTAAGGTTTGACCTCATATTATATGGTTTTAGTAAATCTAAAGGAAAAAATCTACAGAAAATTGTATAGTGTGTATCCAGTCTTATGCCGCGTACACACGATCGTTTTTAATGTCATTGAAAAAAAACTGCATTTTTCTCAACGTGATTCTTCTCAAGCCTGCCTTGCCTACACACTATCGTGGAAAAAAATGCTTGAGTAAAGCGCGGTGATGTACAACACATACGACGGCACTATAAAGGGGAAGTTCCATTCGGATGGCGCCACCCTTCATGTTAGTAAAGTTTGTTGAGAGACGATTCGCGCTTTTCAGCCTCGTGCTTTTCAGTCTGTTACAGCGT
Organism: Rana muscosa; assembly: GCA_029206835.1. Taxonomy (NCBI): domain Eukaryota; kingdom Metazoa; phylum Chordata; class Amphibia; order Anura; family Ranidae; genus Rana; species Rana muscosa. The sequence continues at coordinate 46,734,256 of CM055128.1, forward strand.
GACGAATGTGCTATCTCCATTACGAACGCTAGTTTTACCAGAACAAGCGCTCCCGTCTCATACTTGAATCTGAGCATGCGCATTTTTTTTCACGTCGTTAAAGCCTACACACGGCCGTTTTTCATGACAAAAAAAACCACGATGTAAAAACCGACGTGAAAAATTAGAGCATGTTCCAATTTTTTCATGCCCGTTTTTCAGGTCGTGAAAAATGCTCTGAAGCCCACACATGATCATTTTTAATGACCATTTTAAAAAATTTAATTTTTCTCATCATTAAAAATGGTCGTGTGTACACAGCATTAGTCTGTAGGGTTCAATAATGAGTTGGCCCACCCTTTGCAGCTATAACAGCTTCAAATCTTCTGGGAAGGCCGTCCACAAGGTTTAGAAGTGTGTCTATGGGAAGGTTTGACCATTCTTCCAGAAGTGCATTTGTAAGGTCAGGCACTGATGTTGGATAAGAAGGCCTGGCTCGCAGTGTCCACTCTAATTCATCCCAAAGGTGTTCTCTCGGGTTGAGGTCAGGACTCTGTGCTGGCCAGTCAAGTTCCTCCACCCCAAACTCGCTCATCTATCTCTTTATGGACCTTGCTTTGTGCACTGGTCCAAATCATTTGGTGGAGGGGGGATTATGGTGTGGGGTTGTTTTTCAGGGGTTGGACTTGGCCCTTTAGTTCCAGTGAGGGGAAATCTTGAGGCGTCAGCATACCAAGACATTTTGGACAATTTCATGCTCCCAACTTTGTGGTAATAGTTTGGGGATGGACCCTTCTTGTTCCAACATGACTGCACACCAGTGCAGAAAGCAAGATCCATAAAGACATGGATGAGCAAGTTGGGGTGGAGGAACTTGACTGGCCTCAACCCGATAAAACATCTTTGGGATGAATTAGAGTGGAGACTGCGAGCAAAGGCATTCGCCCCTTTGAGAAAAGCATCCGCCTATTATAATAAGCAGCCCCGAGCATCGTGTTGATTGTGTTCAATGTATAACCATATATCCGCCCCTTTGAGAAAAGCATCCGCCCCCTTGCTGTAATAAATGAATAACCAGCCCCGAGCATCGGGAGCGAGCGACGTGTTGATTGCGCTTGCGCAGTCCAGGCCGGGCACTATGCTCTCTGCTGACGTCAGTTCCGTTTGCTGACGTTGGTTCCTATATCGGCGCCATTTGCGTTCCACGCTGGTTCCGTGGTTCCGACGGGGGGATCCGGAAAATCGAGCTAATCCAACCTGTGATCTTTATACGATTAATCGTGCAGCTCTAGTATCTATTCAAAGATGTCCACACTCTGGAAGAGGTCCCTCTACCAACCTATGACTGTAGTGTACCAGTGTGCCCACATGTACTGCAGCCCCTGGGTGACACACCGGGCACAGATCTCGACAAATCACACGTAATCCTCACTGCTAGGAGCTGTCCACTCTTTTCTGGTGCTGAACTGTGATCAGCCTCCCACTGTGTGGCTTCACTCTTTTGAAACTTTGCGCCCCTAAAAGTTTGGTGCCCATGACAGCTGCTACTGTGGCCCTGCCCACGCTGCACCATTGGCTTAAAGTGTAATTCCAGTTTCAATCACATAGTGACATCAGCTTTGAAGGTCAGATGGATGGCCAGAGGGCAGTTAAAGCAGGAGGTTGAGCCATATCCCTGAACCCCCCCCCCCACCTAAACAAGGGCATGCAATGATTCAGAACTGTATACATGCTGCACCCACAATACTTTGCACACCCCAGCAGCCAGGAATCTTCATATATTCCATATGAGGACAAGATTTCCTGGAATAATACATCTAAAACAGTGTGATAAATGTTTCAAAGCCTTGATGAAAAGGAAAAGAAAACTTCTGATATTTTTACCATCCTTACCTCCAGAAGAACAGATATGTCACACTGAGCCACAGAACTGTGCCAGGAGTTTAATTAAATCCGCTGTCATTGATTGGGTCAAAAACCTGAATATAAAAAGGACAATCTCCATCACTCGGGGCAGGATTGCCGGCCTCCGCTGTCACAGCTGGTGACCTGTCTGAGGACTGTTAAAATGTATGAATAATGTTCAGGCACTTCACCCGGCATTATTAAAGATCTTCACTCGCTATGCTGCACATTTTGTCCTTTCACTACTACAATACGGAACTCACACTGGGTTATAGCGGCTCAATACACCCTCTACACACTGCATTGTGCATGAATCTCTGGGCTAAATACAGCCATAGTCTATTCATGGAAGCAGAATATTAGACAGATACATAGATGTGAGAGGGAAAGAAAGAAAGAAAGAAAGAAAGAAAGAAAGAAAGAAAGAAAGAAAGAAAGAAAGAAAGAAAGAAAGAAAGAAAGAAAAATGAAAAGGAAAGTAGCTGAAGTGAGGAAGGAATAAAGGAAGGAAAGGAAATGAAAAGGAAAGTAGCTGAAGTGAGGAAGGAATAAGGGAAGGAAAGGAAATGAAAAGGAAAGTAGCTGAAGTGAGGAAGGAATAAAGGAAGGAAAGGAAATGAAAAGGAAAGTAGCTGAAGTGAGGAAGGAATAAAGGAAGGAAAGGAAATGAAAAGGAAAGTAGCTGAAGTGAGGAAGGAATAAAGGAAGGAAAGGAAAAGAAAAGGAAAGTAGCTGAAGTGAGGAAGGAATAAAGGAAGGAAAGGAAATGAAAAGGAAAGTAGCTGAAGTGAGGAAGGAATAAAGGAAGGAAAAGAAATGAAAAGGAAAGGAGAAGAGAAGAGAAGAGAAGGAAGGACAGATAGATATGTGAGAAAGAAAACATGAGGTTTGGAACCCTCCTGGGGAGAACAATCTCTCCTGGCCTTCAGACTATTTATCACCTTCCCAGCCACCTTCTGGACACTCCTCTCCAGTGACTGGCCAGATCATGATAAATATCCAGGCTGGTCATTCAGATCTCCCTTAGAAGAGCGAAAGAAAGAATGAAAGAAAAAATGAAAGAAAGAGAGAAAGGAAAGGAGAGGTAAAGAGAAGAAGGAAGGAAGGAAGGAAGGAAGGAAGGAAGGAAGAGGAAAGGAAGTAAGGTAGGAAAAGAAAGGAAAGCAAAGAAAAGGGAAAAAAAGGAAGGGAATGGGGAGGAAGGACAGATAGATATGTGAGAAAGAAAAAATTAAAAAAGGAAATGAGAGACTATACACCCTCCTAGCAGGCCAGAGGGAGAACAATCTCTCCTGACCTTCAGACTATTTATCACCTTTCTAGCCACCTTCTGGACACTCCTCTCCAGCAGGGGGAAGCAATCAAAGTCACAGCCTGTGAAACCCTGAACAGACAAGAAAAAACAATCACTGCTCCCTTTACTACAGTAGGAGCCAAGAACTAGATAGATAAAGAAAGAGTATACATGGCCATAACCTTTCATGCAAGACAGTCAAACAGACAAGGTACATACAGGTAATTACATCAAAAGATAAATATATAGATATATAGCGGGTAAAATAAGTATTGAACACATCACCATTTTTCGAGGTAAATATATTTCTAAAGGTGCTATTGACATGAAATGTTCACAACATGTCGGTAAGAGCCCATTCACACAGGGACGACTTTGGATCTGACTTCAAGTCGCCTCAAGTCGCACTGCATGAGAAAATCAATGTAAGTGAATGGAGCCGTCTTAATGCTCACTACTGCAGTCGCTCCGACTTCAGAAAAGGTTCCTGTACTACTTCAATCCGACTTCTAGGCGACTGCTAGGCGACCTGTACCCATTGATTTCAATGGAAGTCGCCTCAGAAGTTGGATCCCCTGTCTTAACAGAAGCAACTTTCCAGGAAGAGAACATACATTTCTCAGGCAAACCCCTCCCTCCCACAGAGCTGATTCTTGTTTGATTGGCCACTGGAAAGTCTCCTGTCCTGCAGGCAACTTGAAGTTACCTTGTAAGTAGCTCCAGGTCGCGCTGTGATTCAAACTCAAGTCGTGTCCAAGTTGCCTCCCAAAGTCGCGCTGGAAGTCGTGTTGCCCCTGTGTGAATGGAGTCTAACAGCCCATGCAATCCATACTGTACATACAAAGAAACCAAAACAAATAAGTTCCGAAATTAAAGTGGTTGTAAAGCTACTTGTCATGTCCCTACAATACACTCTGTTAGGTAACAATATGTGCCCCACTGTATGTCCTTTCTTAAAAAAGAAGCCGATATCTACCTTATTTCAAAGTGCCACTTGGCGCTCACGTGACCAGTGGAGAGGACAGAGGAGAGCTGCGGATGACGGAGGCACGTACACTGACCACGGTGTCAGTGCTCAGCAGCCATTATTAACCGTGGTCAGTTTACAGCGGGGAGGGCAGAACCAGGCAGGATCAGCCAGGTATTTCAGGTGGTAGAAATTGCCAAATTACACAGTAGAAGCACTGTGCTGTATAACATGTTTTAAGGCTGGGTTTACACTAATGCGAATTGGATGCGGGTTTCTCCCTGAAACGGCGAACAGGGAGGCACCGGGCCCCCTGCTGTCAGCTGCATCCGTGTCTAGTGTGAACCCAGCCTAAAGCAACAGGATCCATTTTTTGTTTTTAGGGTACAAACACTTTAAAGCGGGATTCCGCCAAACTTTTTTTAAAAGTCAGCAGCTACAAATACTGAAGCTGCTGACTTTTAAAATAAGGACACTTACCTGTCCAGAGAGCCCGCGATGTCCTCACCCGAAGCTGAGCCGTCCCTCTGCTCCGGTAGGAGGCGCAGGCATCTTTAGTAAGGGAATCAGGCAGTGAAGCCTTGCGGCTTCACAGCCTGGTTCCCTACTGCGCATGTGCGTGTCACGCTGCATGTTCTGACTGGTCCCTGCTGTCTTCTGGGACCTGTGTGTCTCCCAGAAGACAGCGGGGGAGGTGGAGTAGGGGCTGAACATGGCATAGATCGCCACGGATTCTGCGTGATCTTTTGCCGGAAGTGGGAGCAAATACCTGTATTAGAGAGGGATCTTGCTCCCCCCTCCCCCCTGAAAGGTGCCAAATGTGACACCGGAGGGGGGAGAGGAACCAGATAAGTGGAAGTTCCATTTTTGGGTGTTTTAAGTTATGTGTAATAAAATGGAATGACACAAGAAAAAAGTATTGAACACATGAAGAAAGGGGGAAGCAAAAAGGCATAGAAAGCCAATATACCAGATGAAATCTATCAGTAATTAGAAAGCAATCCTGCCCCTTGTCAGTGCAAATCAATATCAGCTGGTTCAGTCTCAACTAATGGCCTATTATAAGGTGTCTCATTACCAAGGTGTCACACAAGAAAAATCTCATGATGGGTAAAAAAAAGAGCTCTCTCAAGACCATCGCAACCTAAGGCCCCTTTCACATGGGCTGTCCAATCAGGTCCGAGTTTTTCAGGCAGACCTGATCGGACACTCCATTCACCCCTATGGAGCGGCGGATGTCAGCGGTGACATGTTAACTAACACTCGCTGCTATCCGATCCGATCCTCTCTGCCAAAACCAGACGGATGGAGGTCATATTTTCCACCCGTCTGGTGAATTGGATCAGATGGGATCAGATGAAAACGGACAAATAGGTCAGTTTTCATCGGATCTCCCCATAGAGGAGAGCGGGACTCTGTCCATCTCCGCTCTGCACAGTGAGCGGAGACGGACCTGTCATCCACCTGCTTGGTGGCGCCCGTGTGAAAGGGGTGCAATTGTTGCAAAATATACTAATGACATTGGTTAGAAAAGGATTTCTAAATTTCTAAATGTTCCAGTGAGCACTGTTGGGGCCATAACCCGGAAGTGGAAAAAACAATTTCACCATAAATCGGCCACGGCCAGGTGCTCTTCACAATATTTCTGACAAAGGAGTGAAAAGAATTATCATAAGAGTTGTCCAAGAGCCAAGGATCACTTGCAGAGAGCTTCATAGAGACCTGGAATTAGCAGGTACAATGGTTTAAAAGAAAACAATAAGTAATGCTCTCAACCGCCATGACCTGTATGTTCAACATGCAAGACTCCATTGCTGAAGAAGAAGCATGTTGAAGCTCATTTAAAGTTTGCTGCCCAACATTCAGACAAGCCTGTGAAATACTGTGAGAATATAGTCTGGTCAGATGAGACCAAAATGTAATTCTTTGGATGCCATAATACACACCATGTTTAGAGGTGAAATGGCACATCACCCCAAAAACACCCCCCACACCAACAGTGAAGTTTGGAGGGGGTACATCATGGTGTGGGGATGTTTTTCAGCATACGGTACGGGAAAACTTCATATCATTGAAGGAAGGATGAGTAGAAAATGTACCAAGACATTCTTGATAAAAATCTGCTGCCATCTACCAGGATGATGAAGATAAAACGAGGGAGGACATTTCAGCAAGACAATCATCCCAAACACAAAGCCAAGGCAACTCTCAATTGATTTCAAAGAAAGAAAATAAAGCTGCTAGAATGGCCCAGCCAATCACCTGACTTGAATCCAATAGAAAATCTATGGAAAGAACTAAAGATCAGAGTTCATAGAAGAGGCTCACGGAACCTTTGAAGATGGTTTGTGTGGAAGAAATGGGCCAAAATCCCACCTGAGCAATACATGTGACTATTTCCTCCATACAGGAGGCTTCTTGAAGCTGTCATTCATTACCAACAAAGGATTTTGTGCGAAGCATTAAAGCGGAGTTCCACCCAAAAATGGAACTTACGCTTTTCGGGAATCCCCCTCCGGTGTCACATTTGGCACCTTTCAGGGGGGAGGGGGGAGAAGATACCTGTCTAATACAGGTATTTTGCTCCCACTTCCGGGCATAGATAGCCGAGCCATCCGCAGCTATCTACGCCACTTCCGGCGCCTCCTCAGTCCCCCCCCCCCCGCTGTCTTCTGGGAGACAAACAGGTCCCAGAAGACAACAGGAACCAGTGGGATCCCGCATCGAGAGTCGCGCATGCGCAGTAGGGAACACGCTAACTGAAATTCATTTAAAGTGGAGTTCCACCAATTGTTTTTTTTTTAAAGTCAGCAGCTACAAATACTGCAGCTGCTTACTTTTAAAATAAGGACACTTACCTGTCCAGGGCGCCCGCGATGTCGGCCATCTTCGGAAACGGAATCAGGAAGTGAAGCCTTGCCTTGTGGCTTCATTTCCTGATTCCGTTACCGAAGATGGCGGCGCCTCCACCCGAGAGCCGAGGGACAGATCGGCTTCGGGTGCCGACATCGCGGGCGCCCTGGACAGTCAGCAGCTGCAGTATTTGTAGCTGCTGACTTTTAAAAAAAATAAAATTGGTGGAACTCCACTTTAAATGAATTTCAGTTAGCGTGTTCAATACTTTTCCCTGCGTCATTCCATTTTATTTCACATAATTTAACTTAATTTCTGAACTTATTTGTTTTGGTTTCTTTGTATGTATGGATTGCAGCTGTTATTAGACTCCATTCACACAGGGGCAACACGACTTCCAGCGCGACTTTGGGAGGCAATTTGGATACGACTTAGGCATGAATCACAGCGCGACTCCAGGCAACTTACAAGGCAACTTCAAGTTGCCTCCAGGACAGGAGTTTTTTTTTTTTTATATAATAGTATAAAATAATTTTCCTCCTGGGGGCCATGCTTGGTCATGAATCTCACAAATGGTTCTTCTATTAATGGGCCCATCACATTGGTATCACTGCCCCAGATACAATTACTTTATCATGCCGCTGCAGAGTTACAGAAAAAGCTGCTTCTGTTCATTCATAAAACTGGGATTGTAAGTATCAATGCGAGTGAATCACATCCGATGGCAGTCTACTGATCCAGCTGTTACTCCCAACACCTGGAACGGTTGTGTTTGCAGCAGATATGGCAAGTCATGCGGTCCCATTCACAGCTCTCTGCAGGCGGTGCTGACGGAGGTTATGCTTTATTCCTAGCAAGTCATCTCTAGTTTTAGCTCTGCTTGCTGGTCACAAGTCACTCTCACAATGTCGGGAGAGTGATTGACTTTCTCAGGCACTGGACTGTTTAAAGGCAGCGGAATGTCACATGTGCCCCATATCCAGCTCTACCATTTATTTCCCATGACTCTGATAGCAGATTAGGGCAGCTGAGAAGTTAAAGCTGAACTTCAGGCACAAAATGGTATTTATGTACATCAAATGCCATGGCAAACCCAGATACTGCCTTGTAAAAGTAGCAGTGAAATCATCACTGTACAGAGAGCAGAACTGTGGGAGGGGCCCAGCAGACTCCACCCACAGCAGGTTGCCTGCAGAAAACTACAGGAGGGGGTGTAAACAAGACCAGTTATCCTGTACAAAGAGAAAGAGAAGCCCAGGCTCTTTAATAAAACAGCCCAGCTGTACCTGTTTTCCTTTGGACTGTCTCTTCCAAATTGACACTCCATAGAGAGCCCTATGAACAATAGACAGGGGGTGTGTCCTCCCTCTGATGCATTGTTTTCTGAAGACAGCTGAACATTAGGAGATCAAATGGCACTCTCTTGACATCATTGACATAAAGAAAGGTAGAAACTGCAAAACAAAAACCTGCAGATAGCTGACTCAAGAACTTAATCTGCCATCCAAACGTAGTAAATACTGACACTGTGTTCCCCGATCATCTCAGATCCTCTAATAAAACAGCCCAGCAGTAGCTGTTTACCCACAGACTATTGCTTGCTAATTGATTCTACATAGAGAGCCCTATGAACAATAGACAGGGACCGGGGGGGGGGGGGGGGGGGGGTCCTCCCTCTAAATTATTCAGCTGCACGTTTTCTGAAGACAGCTGAACATCAGGAGATCAAATGACACTAGTTGACAACATCAACATAAAGAAAAGTAGAAACTGCAAAAAAACTGCAGATAGTTGATTTAACCACTTGCCGCCCGCCCTATAGCGGATTGACGGCGGCAAAGTGGTTTTAAAATCCTGACTGGACGTCATATGACGTCCTCAGGATTTTGAGCCGCTGCGCGCCCCCGGGGGCGCGCATCGCGGCGTTTGTTGCTGTGGGATGTCAGTCTGATACCCCGCAACACCGATCTAGGTAAAGAGTCTCCGACGGAGACTCTTTACCACGTGATCAGCCGTGTCCAATCACGGCTGATCACAGTGTAAACAGGAAAAGCTGGTCATCGGCTTTTCCTCACTCGCGTCTGTCAGACGCGAGTAGAGGAGAGCCGATCGGCTGCTCCTCTGACAGGGGGGGTTTGTGCTGATGCATTATCAGCACATCCCCCCAAAGATGCCCACACTGGACCACCAGGGATGCCACTAGACCCCCAGGGATGCCCACCTTAAAAGGTATGCCACCCTAGACCACCAGGGATGCAAATTAGAAATGGCTAATGGATGCCAATCAGTGCCCACAATGAATGCCAATCAGTGCCCACAATGGGCACCACTGATTGGCAGGCATTATTGTTTGGCACTGATTGGCATCCATTTGTAAAACACATTGCAGTACAGTGCCACCTATCAGTGCCCACCCATGCCACCTATCAGTGCCCATCCATGCCCATCCGTGCCACCTATCAGTGCCCATCCATGCCGCCTATCAGTGCCCATCCGTGTCGCCTATCCGTGCCGATTCATGCCGCCTATCTGTGCCCATTGGTGCCCATCCGTGCCGCCTATCTGTGCCCATCGGTGCCCATCCGTGCCGCCTATAGGTGCCCATCCGTGCCGCCTATCGGTGCCCATCAGTGCCGCCTCATCGGTGCCCATCAGTGCCCATCAGTGAAGGAGAAAACTTACTTATTTACAAAGTTTTGTAACTGAAATTAAAAAATAACAGTTTTTTTTCAAAAATTTCGGTCATTTTTAATTTTTTTTGCAGAAAATAAAAAATCGCAGAGGTGATGAAATACCACCAAAAGAAAGCTCTATTTGTGGGAACAAAATGATAAAAATTTAGTTTGGGTACAGTGTAGCATGACCGCGCAATTGTCATTCAAAGTGCAACAGCGCAGAAAGCTGAAAATTGGTCTGGGCAGGAAGGTGTTTAAGTGCCCAGTATGGAAGTGGTTAAGAGCTTCACCTGACATCCAATCATAGTAAATACTGACACTGTGTTCCCAGATCCTCTAATAAAACAGTCCAGCAGTAGCAGTTTACTTTTGGACTATCGCTAATTGATTCTACATAGAGAGACCTATGAACAATAGACAGGGACAGGGGTGTGTCCTCCCTCTGACTCATTCAGCTGCATATTTTCTGAAGAAAGTTGAAGATCAGGAGATAAAATCACACTCTCTTGACAGCATCAATATAAAGAAAGGTAGAAACTGCAAAAAAACTGCAGATAGTTGACTCAAGGACTTTACCTGCCATCCAAAACGTAGTAAATACTGACACTGTGCTCCGGGATCATCTCAGATCCTCTAATAACACAGTCCAGCACCAGTTGTCTACTTTAAGACTATCGCTTGCTAATTGATTCTACATAGAGAGCCCTATGAACAATAGACAGGGACGGGGGGGGGGTCCTCCCTCTGGCTCATTCAGTTGCCTTGTTCTGAAGACAGCTGAACATCAGATCAAATTACACTCTCTTGTAATCTTCAGTACAGGAACAAAATTTGCTAACGTGTTTTGGCCATTAGGCCTTAGTCATAGCTATGACTAAGGCCTAATGGTCAAAACACTTTAGTGTATTTTATCCTGTACTGATGATGTAGCTAATAAAAATGGTCCTATTATGCATGTTGTAACTAGGGTTCAACCGATATCGATTTTTGGGGCCGATACAATACCGATATTTCGGCCACCTCCCCTGCCGATAGCCAATATTTTTTGTTGATATTTTTTACATTTAAATTTTTTTTTTTTTTTTACACTGTTATTTTACATTTTTACGTTTTTAATCACTGTTACTCCTGTCACAAGGGATGTAAACATCCCTTGTGACAGTAATAGGCATTGACAGGTACTCGTTATGGAGAGATTTAGGGTCTAGAAGACCCCAAACCCCTCCTTTGCACTTCAAAGTATTCAAAGCGTCAAGATCAGCATTTGTGAATACTTTCTTTTTTAAAACTGGCGCCTTTAAGATGCCAGTAATCCGGAAAGTGATGTCATGACATCGCTTCCGGGTTACTAAATCCAAGACCCGAACGAAGCATCCGCTTTGTTCGGGTCTTCGGCCAGCCGGCGGACGTGCCGGCTGGTTGCTCGGGCCTCCCGATGAGACCGGAGAGTATGGGCGAACGGCCGAAGGGGGCGGGACCCCGGGGCGGGACGGCGGGACCCCTCCCGTTGCTTGTAATAACAGCTGATCGGCTCATGAGCCGCATCAGTTGTTATTACAATAAAGCCGATCGTCCGCTCTAAACAACGGTACCGGGGTGATGCATGCAGCTGCATGCATCACCCCGGTAAAACCCCTTAAAGCAATATCGGTAATATTGGTCTAGTTTGAGACCGATACCGATTTTTCAGAACATCCTGATATCGGCCGCTGATAATCGGCCTTCCCGATAATCGGTCGATCCCTAGTTGTAACAGTGATGGTATAGAGACACTGAAGCCTGGACACCTGTTATCACTTCCCCCTGACTGGTCACAGTTGAGTGGTGTGGATTGGATTTGTTTTGGGGATTTCCCTCTTTCAATCTAAATGCTATAATGCAGAAGAGGCTGAAGTTAAGCCAAATTCAGATATGTAACCTTACTTGCATTTTATGTTTTTTTGTTTTTTTAATTATATATATATATATATATATATATATATATATAATTATTTAGCAGCATTCATTGGTGGGTTTTTTATTATCTGCCCAAAATGTAGCTTTAAGTAAAAAAAAAAAAAAGTGGCGATCGCAAAGTCAGAATCCATCACTGGGAGCAGTCCAACGCCAAAGCAATTAACCTCAATTTACTGTATTTCAGAATAAAGGACAAGTTTCTATAGGAACTACTTGTGTGAAAATGATTTCACTCATCTATTCCCAATTCCGCTTTTCTGAAATAAACAAAGAAGCCGTATGAAGTGTGATTAGCAAGGATCTAAAAACCGGCCCTTCTCAATATTTCTTGGATGATAAATTTGATTATAAAGAATCTGTTTGCAGAACAGGCTTTCCCAGCGCAATTAGTTATGAATACAACATGTTATGGTGTTCTCGCTCAAAACAAAAGTACAATATTGGAAACGATTTGCAATGTCAATATGTAATACAATATTTAACCACTTGTCATCCGGGCAATTTTGATATTTTTCACATACATTTGAAAACCTGCAATCTTTTTTTTTTTTATGGAGACTTAATTAGAACCCCCCCCCCCCCCCCAAGTATTATATATTTTCTGAAATCAAAAGCCCTGGGGAATAAAATAGTGACTTGCAATTCTCTATGTCACAGGATAGGAAAAATATTGCACACAAACACAATATAAAATCCTTTTTTTCTTGGTAAAATATAAACAATGATATTGCATTGAGTAAATAGATACCAAACATGTCAAGATTTAAAATTGTGCACGCCTGTGAAATGGTGACAAACTACGGTACCTAAAATTATTCATAGGCGAAAGTTTAAAGCCTTAAGGCCCCTTTCACACTGGGGCGTTTTTCATGCGGTTTAGCGCTAATATTAGCGCTATTATACCGCATGAAAAAATCATGCCCTTTAGCCTTCAATGTGAAAGCCCGAAGGCTTTCACACTGAAGCGGTGCGCTAGCAGGACCGCTCCAAAAGTCCTGCTAGCCGCTTCTTTACAGCGGTGAAGGAGCGGTGTGTTCACCGCTCCATTACCGCGGTCTCCCATTGAAATTAATGGGACAGCGCGGTAATACCGCCCGCAAACCGCGGCAATAGCCGCGGTTTGCGGGCGGTATTAACCCTTTTTCGGCCGCTAGCGGGGGTTAAATTCACCCCCCTAGCGACCGCATACCGCAGTAAGAACGACGGTATAGCAGCGCTGAAAATCGCGCTGCTATACCGCTCCTGCCCGCCCCAGTGTGAAAGGGGCCTTACAGGTTATCAGTTATGCCGCATACACATGACCATTTTTAATGTCATTGAAAAAAACTACGTTTTTCTCGATGTGATTCTTCTCAAGCCTGCCTTGCCTACACACTATCATGAAAAAAAAATGCTCGAACAAAGCGCGGTGACATACGAAATGTACGACGGCACTATAAAGGGGAAGTTCCATTCGGATGGCGCCACCCTTTGGGTTGCTTTTCCTGATCCTTGTGTTAGTAAAGTTTGGTGAGAGACGATTCGCACTTTTCAGCCTCGTGCTCTTCAGTCCGTTACAGCGTGACGAATGTGCTATCTCCATTACGAACGCTAGTTTTACCAGAACGAGCGATCCCGTCTCATCACTTGCTTCTGAGCATGCACGGTTTTTTCACGTCGGTAAAGCCTACACACGGCCGTTTTTCATGATGAGAAAAACGACGACGTGAAAAACGACGAGAAAAATTAGAGCATGTTCCAAATTTTGAATGCCCATTTTTCACGTCGTGAAAAATGCTCTGGAGCCCACACACGGTCGTTTTTAATGACCAAATAAAAAATTTGCATTTTACTCGTTATGAAAAACGGTAGTGTGTACGCGGCATTAGGAGTTAAACATGAGCTCTGGCACTAGAATTACTGCCCTCACACTGACATTCATGCTGATACCTCATGTGTGGTGTAATCACAGTAGGCGTGCAGAACTTGCATGCGTGTTTGCACCCCTGCTTTGGGGGGGTAGAGGTGCTTTACTTTTTTTTTTTTTTAACCACATCAATACTGGCCACTTTCACCCCCTTTCTTCCCAGACCAATTTTCAGCTTTCAGCGCTCTCGCACTTTCAATGACAAGTGCGCGGTCATGCAACGCTGTACCCAAATTAAATTTTTATCATTTTGTTCACACAAATAGAGCTTTCTTTTGGTGGATTTATTCACGACTCCGTTTTTTATTTTTTTGCGAAATAAGCGGAAAAAGAGCATAAATTTGGAAAAAAAGCAATATTTTCTTCTTTCCATTTTAAAATAAATCCAATAAAATCGAATTTTGTCAAAAATTTAAGCCAATTGTTGTGTCGCTAAACGGGTCCGCGCGCGCATGATCCCCCTCCTTCTAAAGGACGTTCCTGAACGTCCACTCAGAAGGAGAGAGCGCCCACCTGGCTATATATATATATATATATATATATATATATATATATATATATATATATATATATATATACAGTGGCCGGGTGGGAAGTAGTTAAATTCGTTTTTTTACAACTTAAAAAAAAAATGTAATTCAACTTTATTGCTATCATTGCAGGGCATTTGGCAAAACGAACACCCACCGAACACCCTGCAAATTTGGGTGTTCCCCATGTTCGGCCGGATCTCATGCTTGGGCCGAACAGTTCGTCCAAAATTAGCTAGATGACAGAATGATGAATCTATGGGGGACAGCTTAAAGGCCCATACACACGATCGGATTATCCAATGGGAATTGTGTGATGACAGGCTGTTGTCAGAAAATCCGACTGTTTGTGTGCTCCATCGGACAATTGTTGTTGCATTTTCCGCAGACAAATGTTGGAAAGCATACTTTAAAATTGTCCGCCAACAAATGTGTGTTGTAGGATTATCCGATTGTGTGTACACAGTCCGTCGGACAAAACTCCAAAGTACAAACACGCATGCTCAGAAGCAATGTTCACCATAACACATTAGTAGAAGTTGCCCAAAAGGTGGTGCTAAAGAGCTGAAAAAACACGTAGTTTCATGTTTGTTGGCCGACAATTCTTTGCCATTTGTATGCATACAAAGTTCCTGGCCAACGCCCTTCGGACAAAAGTCCTACGCTTTGTCCAATAAAAATCCGATCGTGTGTATGAGGCTTAAGAGAAAAGGCAAGTATTGCAGCAAAAGCTTTTTTATCTGTTTATATATTTTAATTTGAGGCCTCATGCCCACTGGCGTTTTTACAGCTGCGTTTTTTGCAGCTTAAAAACGCCTGTCCATGTTATTGTAAATATTTTTTTTTTTTTTGAAAAAAAAAAAAAAAAAAAACGTTGGAGCTAAAAACGCGACCGCGCGTTTTTCTGCCTTCTGACGCAGAGGAACGCACTGGCCCTGGGTTTTTTTTACAGCTTACAAACGCCTATGCTCTTTACAGCTCAAAAACGCCTAGGTGGGCATGAAGCTATAGACTAACATGGACAGGCGTTTTTAAGCTGTAAAAAACGCTCAAAAACGCGGCTGAAAAAACGCCCGTGGGCATGAGGCCTAAAAAGAAAGCTGGAGTTGAATTTTAGCACACAACCTTTTAAATATATACCTAAATAAATATTGAAAATATATATATAATTCCCTTTAAGATATTGACACACATGGATACAACTCTTTACATTAATCTGATAAATAAACATTTAAAGTACTACAGCTTCCTTTTAATCCCTCTCGATTTTCTTCTGCTGCTTTACTTGTATTTCATTAGACAGCTCCTGATGTAGCTGCATTTTTATTCCTCCTTGCCTGATGGATAAAATTCAGTAAAAAATAGACGTTTCAAGCAGAAAGCCACATTCACAATTCGTCCACCACTTTAATGTCAAGGATGGTAGATCATTTGAAGTTCAGAAATTTCCCTTTCTAGAGCGTTAAGGGGATTTGCAGTGCCGGAGCTGCAGGCCTTACAGAATATGCTAAATTATGTATAAAACCTCAGATAGAATTTCGAAATATATCTAGTCAGGCAGCTACATGGTAGATTTCAAACCGCCGCATGCGTGCCCGTATATATAAAAAAAAAAGTCGAATACTAAGTTTTATCTTCAAAGGACGTGTCTTGGCAGTCAAAGTTTGACTTTTTATTGACATTTTTTTATAATAAAAATTATGATAGAAACTTTTCAGAGTCAGTTTTAGTAAATACCCAGCCTGTGCAAGACGTGATAAGGCTTGAAAGGTCTGGTAAGAAATAAATAAATAGAACAAATTAAATTTGTAAAAAGATTTATGACAAAATACTGCATAGAGATATCTTGTTCTTTTTTCCCCCCCCACCAAAAAACTTAAATCTGAACTTGAAATGCTAAAAGTGTTATCAGCTGAAGCTGCTAATAATATATTGTAATTTTATCCTGTTACATATTCAAGAAAAATAAATAAAAGGTACGTTATTTTAAATGCAGCTAATACAAATACTGGTGTCCGCCTTTATAGTAGCTCCCTGTAATCCACTGCAGAGCAGAGGACTACAGGGAGGGAGGTGCAGCACTGTCAGAGGGAGGGGCAGCACTGTCAGAGGGAGGGGCAGCACTACGAGCTGTCAGTGCTGTCTAACACTGGAAACTTGCTGACAGGAGGGGACAGCCAGTACCGGGTTTATAAGGGGGCCAAAGAGAAAATTGCCCCAGCCCCCCTGCCAGGAGGGGGCCCCAGACTTGTTTTTATAAAATAAAAAAAAACATTATAAAATGAGTTTTATTATTAAAAAAGTAATACAATTTGTGTGGGTTTCAGAATACGGAACAGTTAAGCCTGACTTCAGAGGTAAAGAATGGGATAATATGAAGTGTAAAACATCTGCCAGAAGCCCTCGTCCCATTCTTTTTTTTTTTTCTTGTAAAAAAAAGAATGGGGCTTCTGGCAGATGTTTTACACTTCATATTATCTTACTATTAGAGATGTTTGTTTTATCATGAATGTGTTGCAGAATTTATTGCCTTGTTTACGAAGGACAAGTGGGTGGGACAAGGGAAAAGTTTGAAAAAGGTTGCAAAGTGCCAGGCAACAGCCCCGGCCCCATTGTGGGGGAATAAAGTTAATGACCAGCATTGATTTGTCATAGTGAGAAACATTAGAGAGAAGCGCACTCCCCCGCTTGACCCTAATTGGATCAAGGGGCAAATTTGACACTCTGCGATCTTGAAAAGGTTAAAACTTTGTTAGCAAGGTCTACTCAAAATTACGAGGGTGGCCAAATTCGGGACAGGTGTGGTCCTGGATCAAAATTCGACCAGAATGATATAGTGGAGTGTCAGGTGAAATTGGCAGAAAGTAGAGGGGTCCCCAAGCTTGAAGTGCCCCAAGCCCCCCAAGGTCTAAATCCGGCACTGGGGACAGCAGCCTGAGCAGATCGATGACCTCCTTAATAGTCTGTCACTGTCCAATAAGCTGAATTGGATGCAGTTGTTTGTAAGGCCCGATTGTGCTAGGCAAGGTCTCCACCTAGGTAGGAAGGGCTGGGCATGTAGCTAGGGTGGAATCAGGGTATACGATGAGGGTCGTAGAATAGGAAGAGTCGCGTGTATGTGTAGAGAGGAAAGGAGGTCTAATTTAAAGCCTAGTGGGACAGTTAAGGCCTCAACTGAGACTATTTTAAAAGATCCGTTATTCGACTTTCCCCTTCAGGCTGGGTTCACACCGCAGCATGCTCCGGCTCACAGCAAGAGTCCGGTGCGTCTCCATTCACAGTTTCAGGTCCGATTTCAGCCTGCATTTTTGGCTGAATTCGGACCTGAAATGGACCAAAAGACGCACAGGGCCCCTATGCTGTTCGCACCGGAGCCGCTGCAGAGATGTGTGAACCGGATCCATAGAGAGCCGGTCACAATCTCCTGCTAGGCAAATTGGATGCAAGGAAACCCGCATCCAATTCGCAATGTTGTGATCCCAGCCTCAAGGGAATTCCATTTGTTCTTCCATGAATGGGTCCCGTCCCACCTGGATAGTTGGAAGATACTAACAAACGTAAACCCAGTTGGTAGGCAAAGAGTCGGGATTTGGCCAACCATGCAAGATGGAATAATGTTTGTCTATGGACTGTGTTATAAAAGTTTCAATGCAGTAAAGAGGATATTGACTGAGCAAAATGTAAGTCTAGGAACATGTAACACATGTCACATAGGCAAGTAGGACATGGGGGACAAAGACAGAGACTGGCTTGCTGGGTAAATTGGTGGTGGTCGGGTGAAAGGTAATCAGCCAACTTTGCGGTGGTGAGATGGTTCCTAGTTGAGATAATGTGTCTTGCAACTTAGGTGATATTTGGGCTTGAGTGTTCAGCGTGACCCCCAACGGACCGGGCCTGTAACCACTGGAATCTGAGGGGCCCCCAATAAGCAAATGAATTTGTGTTTCCTAATATGGCCCGTAGTTTGAGGGGTATAGATGTAGAGTGATGGAGCTGGGGTTTCGGACTCTCCACCGCTGGAACTGGCTTAACAACTCACCGCAAAGGGGGCACTACACATTGACCAACCTCCATTGTACTACAACAGTAGGGAAAAATTAGGTCTCTTACCTGGCTGTGCTAACTGGCAGTGGTGTCTATACCAGAAAATTGGCTGAACAGAACCAGAAATATAAGAAAATAAGCTATCACTTGGCTAGAAGCTACAAACAGGACTACCACTGGGAAGTATGATCAGTTGGGTTCAGGAAAACTGCACAGTTTATGTTAAAAACAAACTTTATCCTTGAAGGCCACATTTCAGATCTGGTAAAGCAAGGGAGGTTTAAACCCTCTGTCCGATTTTAAACTCCTTTGTATAAATATCTGGTGGGAACATTTTCCCGTCATTTCCTTTTCTGCTGGTTACCATCACTGGAACATGAAGTGGGCGTTGACATAAAAAAAAAGCCTGCAGGACTTTACGGTATTGAACTATCTCCCAGTCAAAGAGAAAAGGCCTGAATGATAAAGTGGGGGGAGGTGAATATGGAAAGAATTTCATTTTGCCTGCTTAGTTGGGGCCCTTGAGGTGGTGCACAGTGGTGGAGTTCAAAGGTTCTCACTTGCCTAAAGTCAGGAGGACAACTGTAGCAAAAATGACTGGAGGGGATTTAACTTGAAGAAGAGCTCAAACCAGTAACAGAGCCACTTGGGAGCTGTAGTTTCTTCTCAACAAAGAGTAGTTCTCCCTAAGTATCATGGAACTACCTCTGCAAGGGTTCTCTTTCCGGCATACTCCCCCCTCTGGCATCTGGTCCCAGCCAACAACAATGAAAGTCAATGGGATCATGTGAACATGCGGGGACTTGCTGTACCACCAACAGTTTGGTGTAGTTCCGCTAAACCTTACTTAAAGAAGTATTATGCCAATTTTGGGGCTACATGACCCTAATATTTTCCCTCTTACTAACCCTCCTGGTAACGCTAACCTTCCCTAAGAGCCCTTTCACACTGAGCCGCCCATAGCGTCGGTGGTAAAACTCTGCTATTTTTACCGCCGACGCTATGGGCGGATTTGCGGCACATTTCGCTTTTCGCTTTTAACCTCCGCTACTGGCCGAGAAAGGGTTAAAACCGCCCGCAATGCGCTGCTGAAGCAGCGCATTGTGGGCGGTATAGCCGCGCTGTCCCATTGATTTCAATGGGCAGGAGCGGTAAACATACCGCTCCTTCACCGCTCCGAAGATGCGGCTAGCAGGACTTTTTTTACCGTCCTGCTAGCGCAACGCTCCAGTGTGAAAGCCCTCGGGCTTTCACACTGGAGTTAATGTAACAGCTGTTTAAGGGCGGATTGCAGGCGCTATTTTTAATGCTATGGCGCTTGCAATTTGCTCCAGTGTGAAAGGGGTCTAACGTACACAATTACCTTTTGGTTGCTGGGATCCATAGTTGATATTACCAAAAGTATTGGGACACCTGCTTTTACACACACATTTAATTTTAAACTTTAATGGCATCCCAGTCTTAGTCCGTAGGGTTCAATATTGATTTGGCCCACCCTTTGCAGCTATAACCACTTCAACTCTTCTGGGAAGGCTGTCCACAAGGTTTAGGAGTGTGTCTCTGGGAATGTTTGACCATTCTTCCAGAAGCGTATTTGTGAGATCGGGCACTGATGTGGACGAGAAGGCCTGGCTCGCAGTCTCCTCTCTAATTCATCCCAAAGGTGTGCTATTGGGTTGAGGTCAGGACTCTGTGCAGGCCAGTCCAGTTTCTCCACCACAAACTCGCTCATCCATATCTTTATGGACCTTGCTTTGTGCACAGGTCCAAATCATTTGGTGGAGGAGGGGATTATGGTGTGGGGTAGTTAACTCTTAAGGCGTCAGCATACCAAAACATTTTGGACAATTTCATGCTCCCAACTTTGTGGGAACAGTTTGGGGATGGCCCCTTCCTGTTCCAACATGACTGCACACCAGTACACAAAACAAGGTCCATAAAGACATGGATGCGCGAGTCTGGGGTAGAGGAACTTGACTGGCCTGCACAGAGTCCTGACCTTACCCCGATAGAACACCTTTGGTATGAATTAGAGCGGAGACTGCGAGCCAGGCCTTTTCATCCACATCAGTGCCTGTCCTCACAAATGCGCTACTGGAAGAATGGTCAAACATTCCCATAGACACGCTCCTAAACCTTGTGGACAGCCTTCCCAGAAGAGTTGAAGGTGTTATAGCTGCAAAGGGTGGGCCAAATCAATATTGAACCCTACGGACTAAGACTGGGATGCCATTAAAGTTCATATATGTGTGTAAAGTCAGGTGTCCCAATACTTTTGGTAATATAGTGTAAAACATCCCAGCATTTGGATGTGGACACCAAGGTTTCCCGTTTTAGCCTCCTTTTTGGCGAGGTTTTGCTCTGTGCAGAGCCATGCAGTGGTTGTTGACGTGCAGATAATGCTTTTTACTATTGGCAACCAAAAGCCTGATGGGTCTCTGGGCCAAAAAGCAGCAATCAGTAGTGTAAATGTATCTGCATCATCATAATGTAATGAATATTACCAGACCAATGCACAGAGGCTGTATAATGTTTACGTTAAATGTATCTAATGCATTAGTCAACAGTCATTTTTTCTGGTAAATGACTTTATGATCTGTAGCTGGAGAACTAGGCAGCTGAAGTCATGCATCGATCGGTGATTTCATCTCATCTTTGTTTGGAAATTTTACCCCCAGAACGAAAAAGAAGATGTATCTTCATTTTCACGTCATTACTAGCGAGCTTTCCCTGGCAGTTGTGGGAGATATGGTTACATAATTGGGATCGATACGGTCTGAGTAGGCTTAATGGTCGATAGTCACGTGCGGATGGCTGGATACGTCAAGACAGTGACGGGGGAGAAAAATATGTTTGGCTACGGCACATTTTATTATTTATTTGCTGTTATGCATTCAGACCGTGCTTACAGTTTTATTTTTACAAAAGTTTAAAGCTGAACTCTAGTGTTACCATATCTCCCACCCCCCAATATATATTTTTTTCTAGGCATCTTTCATCTAGTGCATTGGTCTTTAAACTGTGGCCCTTGGGCCAGATGTGGCCCTTTGCTTCCCTTTATCCAGCCTTTGAGGCAATATTCCTGCCACTGACACGAGCGATGGGTCACTATTCCTTCCACTGACACGAGCGATGGGTCACTATTCCTTCCACTGACACCAACGGTGGGACACTATTCCTTCCACTGACACCAATGATGGGTCACTATTCCTTCCACTGACACCAATGATGGGTCACTATTCCTTCCACTGACACCAATGATGGGTCACTATTCCTTCCACTGACACCAATGATGGGTCACTATTCCTTCCACTGACACCAATGATGGGTCACTATTCCTTCCACTGACACCAATGATGGGTCACTATTCCTTCCACTCACACCAACGGTAGGTCACTATTCCTTCCACTGACACCAATGATGGGTCACTATTCCTTCCACTGACACCAATGATGGGTCACTATTCCTTCCACTGACACCAATGATGGGTCACTATTCCTTCCACTGACACCAATGATGGGTCACTATTCCTTCCACTGACACCAATGATGGGTCACTATTCCTTCCACTGACACCAATGATGGGTCACTATTCCTTCCACTGACACCAATGATGGGTCACTATTCCTTCCACTCACACCAACGGTGGGTCACTATTCCTTCCACTGACACCAATGATGGGTCACTATTCCTTCCACTGACACCAATGATGGGTCACTATTCCTTCCACTGACACCAATGATGGGTCACTATTCCTTCCACTGACACCAATGATGGGTCACTATTTCTTCCACTCACACCAACAACGGGTCACTATTCCTTCCACTGACAGCAATGATGGGTCACTATTCCTTCCACTGACACCAGTGATGGGTCACTATTCCTTCCACTCACACCAACGGTGGGTCACTATTCCTTCCACTGACACCAATGATGGGTCACTATTCCTTCCACTGACACCAATGATGGGTCACTATTCCTTCCACTGACACCAATGATGGGTCACTATTCCTTCCACTGACACCAATGATGGGTCACTATTTCTTCCACTCACACCAACAACGGGTCACTATTCCTTCCACTGACACCAATGATGGGTCACTATTCCTTCCACTGACACCAATGATGGGTCACTATTCCTTCCACTGACACCAATGATGGGTCACTATTCCTTCCACTGACACCAATGATGGGTCACTATTCCTTCCACTGACACCAATGATGGGTCACTATTTCTTCCACTCACACCAACAACGGGTCACTATTCCTTCCACTGACACCAATGATGGGTCACTATTCCTTCCACTGACACCAATGATGGGTCACTATTCCTTCCACTGACACCAATGATGGGTCACTATTCCTTCCACTGACACCAATGGTGGGTCACTATTCCTTCCACTGACACCAACAACGGGTCACTATTCCTTCCACTGACACCAATGATGGGTCACTATTCCTTCCACTGACACCAATGATGGGTCACTATTCCTTCCACTGACACCAATGGTGGGTCACTATTCCTTCCACTGACACCAACAACGGGTCACTATTCCTTCCACTGACACCAATGATGGGTCACTATTCCTTCCACTGACACCAATGATGGGTCACTATTCCTTCCACTGACACCAACAAGGGGTCACTATTCCTTCCGCTGACACCAACGATGGGTCACTTTTTCTTCCACTGACACCAGCAATTGGTCACTATTCCTTCCACTGACACGAGCGATGGGTCACTACTTCTTCCACTGACACTAACAATAGGTCATTATTCCTTCCACCAATGATGGGTCACTATTCCTTCCACTGACACTAACGATGGGCCACTATTCCTTCCACTGACACCAAGAATGGGTCACTTTTTCTTCCACGGACACCAGCGATGGGTAACTATTCTTTCCATTGACACCAACGATGGGTCACTATTCCTTCCACTGACACCAATGATGGGGCATAATTTATTCCACTGACAACAAATATGGGGCATTATTCCTCCCACTGACACCAACGATTTCTCTCCATAATACCAAAGATCAGGCATTGTTTACTCCCACTAGGCACAGTCTGGTCCCCCTAAAGTCTAAAGAACAGTAAACCGGCCCTTTCTTTAGAAAGCTTGGAGACCCCTGCTCTAGACCCCTGATGTCTCAGCCTAGGTTCACACTGTAGTGATGCGAGAATCAGCGCCGGTTCCTGCATCGCATATTTCCTGCAGGCAGTTCAAACTGCCCTTTGCGAAACGCTGCAGGTGCCAATACAATGTTAATGACACCCCCAGATCGGTTCACAGATCGCAGTGCAAACTGTGGATTCTGTCAGGAATCAGATCACATGGGTGAAAACACCTATGCAATCCGATTCCATGTGGGGAAAAAAAAGTCCCTGCACTTTTTTTTATGCAAATCCAATGCAAGTTCAGCCATACAACTGTACAGCTGAACACGCACTGCACAGACAGACATCACATGTGATCAGAACCGCGGTGACCCCACCCCAAAGCACCTTGTCCCCATGTCGATGGGGAAAAGGGCCTCAACCCTGGCCGTTGGTTGTCGGGGTCTGCGGGCGGGGGGCTTATCGGAATCTGCGAGCCCCTTTTAATAAGGGGGCCCCCAGATCCCGGCCCCCCACCCTATGTGAATGAGTATGGGGTACATTGTACCCCTCCCCATTCACCTGGGGGAAAAGTGTCAATAAAAAAAACACACTAGACAGCTTTTTAAAGTAATTTATTAGGCAGCTTCGGGGGTCTTCTTCTTCTTGGCGCCCCCCTGCCCCAAAGCACCGACCCCCATGTTGAAGGCATGCGGCCTGGTACGGTTCAGGAGGGGGGGCGCTCGCTCGTCCCCACCCCCCTTCTGGACCGGCCGGGCTGTGTGCTTGGATAAGGGTCTGGTATGGATTTTGGGGGGACCCCCACGCCATTTTTTCGGTGTAGGGGGTTCCCCTTGAAATCCATACCAGACCTAAGGGCCTGGTATGCTCTTGGAGGGGAACCCATGCCGGTTTTTTATTTAAAATTTGGCCTGGAGTTCCCCCTCATGATTCCTACCAAACACAGGGGACAGCGAGGTGTACAGTACCCTGTCGCCGAGAACCAGCGCGATGGGATCGCGCTGGAAACACATTCTCATGGGCAGGTACTGGCAAAGAAGCCTGTCCTGGAGGCGACTTCAAGTCACTCCAAATCGGGCTGTGGTTCACGCTCAACTCGTGTCCAAGTTGCCTCACAAAGTCGCGCTCAAAGTTGTGTTGGCCCTGTGTGAACCGGATCTTAAGACCAGGCCTTTTCTGGAACTAAAAGTTTAAATTAGTCTTTTTTTACTAGAAATTACTTAGCAGAGACCCTAGGGAATAAAATGGCGGTCGTTTGCAATATTTTATGTCACACAGTATTTGCGCAGCGGTCTTTCAAACACAATTTTTTTTCTTTGGCCCGATTTTTTAGTATAATGTGAAAGATGATGTTACGCCAAGTAAACAGATACCCAACACGTCACGCTTTAAAATTGCGCACACTTGTGGAATGGCGACAAACTACAATACTTAAAAATCTCTATAAGCGACGTTTTAAAATTGTTTACAGGTTACCTGTTTTGAGTTACAGAGGAGGTCTAGTGCTAGAATTATTGCTCTCGCTCTAATGATCGTGGCGATACCACACATGTGTGGTTTGAACACCGTTTACATATGTGGGCGCAACTTACGTATGCGTTCGCTTCTGCCCGCGAGCTCGGATGGATGGGACGCTTTAGATTTTTTTTATTATTTTTTTTACTTTTTATTTTATTTTATTTTTCACTGTCCCTTTAATTGTTTTATTTTTTGATCACTTTTATTCCTATTACAAGGAGTGTAAACATCCCTTGTAATAGAAATAAGGATGACAGGTCCTCTTTAGTGAGAGATATGGGGTCAAAAAGACCTCGAATCTCTTACCTTAAAAAAAAAAAAAACAATTACATTTTGCCTTCAAGAGAAAAACAAAAATCCCTGGAAGGCCAAAAGGCGGAAGTGACGTTGGGTTTTGCTCTGATCCTCCAAGGGCATAGAGCTGAGTAGGGACTATCTTGCATTCACTTGGCTTCCTGCCCAGGCACCCGACAGATCGGATTGGCTTCGGGCTAACCGACAGGACCGGTGAGCCCGGAGACGACTAGGAAGTGGCGGGAGGGGGAGGGGGGGCACCACTCCCACCGCCTATAAAAGTGATCCGTGGCGAATCGGGCGCTAGGACCACTTTTATCAGACGGGGAAATGGCCGCAGTACACCAAAAATACCAGTGCTATGGCGGCAACAATGGTATTTAATGTCAAAGTAATGATGTAAATGTACTGTGGGAGGTCTTGGTAAGAATGAAGACAGGAGCGATCAGTACAGATCACTCCCAGTGTTCATTCAGGGAAAGAAGGCTGGTAATGAAATATTTACCAGCCCCTTCCCCGCTCCTGAGAGCAGAGGAGGGAAGTTGGAAGCACTGCAGGGGGGAGACCGGAAGCAGGGGGAATCAGCACCACACGGGGTGATTAGGGTGTGCCCAGGCACATCCGCCACACCCTGTGCGCACGCCTATGCTGCAGGCTGTGAACCACTCACAGTGTGCATTAGAAGCTGCTGCAAGTCAGAGAGAGCCCGCCTCAATTCCTGGCCTGGAGGACATCCAGCATCGGTGCTCAACCTGCGACCCTCCAGCTGTTGTGGAACTACAAGTCCCCTCATGCCTCTGCCTGTGGGAGTCATGCATGTAACTGTCAGCCTTGAAATGCATCATGGGACTTGTAGTTCCACAACAGCTGGAGGGCCACAGGTTGAGCACCCATCCAACCCCAGTCTGAATGTCCCTGCCCCACCTCTTTCTTTTCATTCAGCTTTGGTCTGCATGCAAATACAGCCTGCCCCCCACCTCCAGACTGACATCCACACATCATGGCAATTTGATATTTGCATAACTCCTCCTAAGGGCCAGACCGCTGCTTGCATCAGGGCTGTGGGTCTTGAGAGGAGTATTGAGGCCGGATGCTGTGCTGGCCCCTCCCATCAGCTACAATCTGCCTGCATTGCATAGAGAAGAATAGAGACCCAGTGATGATGTCACTGGGTCCATAATAAGGTGTGTAATGAATGTAAAAAAAAATCACAATCATAGTATATTGATTGGTTTGCGCAAAAGTTATCGTGTCTACAAACATTGGGATAGATTTATGGCATTTTCATTTATTACATTTTTTTTACTAGAAATGCGACTTATAGCGGGACTGCAACATTGCGGCGGATAAATTGGAAACTAAGTGACACTTTTATGGGGACCAGTGACATTAATACAGAGATCAGTGCTAAAAATATGCACTGTCACTGTACTAATGACACTGGCAGGGAAAGGGCGATCAAAGGGTTAAATGTGTTCCTAAGGAGTGATTACTACCTGTGGGGGAGGGGAAGTGTTTTTGCTGTGGGAAGACAGAGATCCGTGTTCCTGTTTAGCATAAATACAGAATCTCCACTACTAACAGAACGCCGATCTGCCTTCTTTACAGAAGAATCGTAGGGTGCCGGCGGACTCGATGTCCAATCAGAGCGGGAGCGGGTTGCCAGCGGCGCACGTGTGTGTCCCAGACCCGGAAGTGCAGAATCACATACCTGTATGTGATTCTGTGCAGAGGAGCCGCCGCCCCGCAGTACATGAACGTGGGGCGGTCAGCGAGAGGTTAAATTAAAGCCCCAAAAATGTATATTTTGAAGCTTACCGATCATTAGACGTGGTGGCTGCATTCGTTTTCTTTTCTAGGCTTTTCACCCCTCTGTTTTCACCTGGTGATCAATAACATACCTCCTATATTAGAGCGCCCCACTCTGGATGAAGGAGCACAGAGACACCTTTGCACCACAGCATTGTCAGTCTGGGGGGGGGGGGGGGAAGTGTTACATGGACTGGAAGATTTAAATACACTAACAAATTTAAACCAAACACCACTAACATCTTATAATAAATTACAGCAACTGATTTTTTTTTTTCCTTTTTGGGATAAAGGTTTTACATAAATAAATAAGAGCTGATTATTGTAAGCACCCCTGCCAGCAGTAAATGGTTTATCTCATTCCTTTAAGGCCCCTTTCACACTGATATGTTTTTACCCGTGTGAAAGGGCCCTGAGGCCGACCAAACACGGTGCAAACTTCTTTCCTGCAACCACGGGTTGCAGGAAAAAAATTCGCTCAATTCCCACATCAACACAGACAGTGCTGATGCAGGAATCCCTCCTGCTGAGCCATTGTATTCTCCCTCTGGGGGAAGCCGTCTCCGCTGGGAGTAGAAAGTGATTATTGCTAGCCGCTATACCAGCCGCTAGCAATAACCGCAAGTAAAATTTGGCAGGTTGGTCGTACCCAAGTTGATCGATCTGTACATTCAACCTGCCCATATACGGTTCAAATCCCAGCCGCTTCAGCAGGAGATTCGAACCGTCTATGGCCGGCCTTAAAGTGTTTGTTACCCAGCATTTCATATTATGTGCCTGCTGAACCAAGTACCGTATATACTCGAGTATAAGCCCAATTTTTCAGCACATTTTTTTGTGCTGAAAATGCCCCCCTCGGCTTATACTCGAGTCACCTTTTTGCGCCTGATCTCCTGGACTTTGGGGACCCGGTACTGACCCCAAACTTGGCACACATGTAGCCTCACTCTTCCTTTACAAGTGTGAAAAGTTTGTTGTCCGGGGGACCTACGGTCAGGGAGCACCCATTTTTCAAAGCCGGGCACCCCTTCCATAGACTCCCATGTTAAATGGTAAGTTCTCCGGTAAATTTGGGGACCCAGTACCGGCCGGCCATAGGTTCCCTTGGCACACATGTAGCCCCAGTTCTCCTCTATAAGTGTGCAAAGTTTTTTGTCTAGGGGACCTATGGCCGGGGACCAGTGATTTTTCAAACCCGGGCACCCCTTCCATAGACTCCCATGTTAAACGTAAAGCCCTGTACACACGATCGGATTTCCTATGGATTCTAATCCGATGGTTTTTTCCATCGGAAATCCGATGAAACTGTCTTCCATCAGTCTTGCCTACACACCATCAGTCAAAAAACCGACCGTTTCAAACGCGGTGATGTAAAACACTCCGATGCGCCGAGAAAAATGAAGTTCGATGCTTCTGAGCATGCGTCTACTTGATTCTGAGCATGCGTGGGTTTTTTATCCGATGGAGTTCCCCACAGACGATAGTAATTTGCTATCGGATAAATTTAAAACATGTTCTCTTTTTAAACACCGATGGAAAAAAGACCGATGGGGCCCATACACGATCGGTTTGTCCACTGAAAACAGTCCATCGGACTGTTTTCAAAGCCTCACTGTGACCATGCCTCACTGTGTCCATGACTAGACTTAAGCCGTGTACACACACAAGGTGATGGTTTCCCCTTCCCAGTGGATTTCAGAGATGCAGGGAGGAGAAGCAGCCATTTTCCCCTCCCCAACAGGTAGCCAGAGCAGATGGTGTGGAGTCCCCAGCAGAAGTGCTGGCAACAGGGCAGAGTGCTAGCAACCTCTGCCCAGCACCGGAAACAACTGTGGAGTTTCAGGGAGCCGGGGCAGTTGGCCCCCCTCTCCAGCAACAAGCTGAGGTGGTAAAGCTTTTACCCCCAGCTGAATCACTGGCAGCAGGGCAGAACGCTACTGGCATCTGCACACAACTGCAACTTGAGGTGGATGGGACTGCGGTCTCCACTCACAGCAACCCAGCACAAGAGCTGGCAACAGAGCAGAGTGCCACGGGCCTCTGCTCTCAACTAACAGAAGAGGGAGTTCCTGTGGTACTGGATGGGACTTCGGTCCTCACTGACACAACCCCAGAAAATGGTGTGACACTGAGACAGGAGGATTTTCACCTACCACAAGTGGATGGGACTTCAGTCTCCACTTGTATACCCCAGGGATGCTGGGCAGTCGGCCCAGATCCCCAACAGCATGACGGATTGAACCCAGTCACCCTGTCTTCTCTCCAGCGGCTGAAAGGACTCCAGGGAGAAGGGCCAGTCCAGGCCTCTCCCCAGCGGCGGGTATGTTCTCTGAGAGAGGCAGAGGTTGGCTGGGTGAGTAGTGCTCTGTTTGGAGCAATTCATTTGGGGTACTGTGTGGATACCGGCATTAGAGGAATGGACCTATGGACTAACTTCGGAGTCAACCCGTCTGGGGTCGCCTCCTCTGTTAGTCTCCTGCCAAAAAGGGAGATGTGTGACAAGGGGGTCACTTTGGACACAGGGTGAATGGAAAAACCCCAATATGGTCTATGATAGCCATATTCAATGCTGTACATACATTTTATCTAGATTGGGTCTGTAATATTGATCCACCATATTCCTCATGATATCTGCAAAGAACTATTTACTGTTTGCTTATGACCTCAACAGGGTAATTGAAAAGTGACACCTTCATGATGTTGGGACACATACTGTTAGATGCTAATGTCATCACCCCCAGCCCCTTGTCTTTGTGTAATCATTGCTGGGAGGAATTAAGGTGATTTGCATTCTATTGTTCATTATGACTTGGGAAGGTCTGGTGTGAATAGAGATAATTAACACCATGCCTGTGTGTATGGTATCCGGCAGACAGACTGGCTGCCAACACTTTGTGATAAGATGTGTATTGGGGATCGTTATATTCTATTGTGTGGGATCTTTTGAAGCCTAGCAGACGTCAGGATGATGTGTTGAGTCTTGTGATGTGTGGGTGGAGCTGGGCCATTGTTCATGTTAAACTAATGCAGTATTGGATATATATAAAAGTTACAATGTTTCTCAATAAAGTCATTCGATCTTAGGAAGATACAGAGTGCGTCTCGTTCTTCCAGAAGGATTAATTCCTATGGGAAGGGGTCGTCTGACTGTGGAGGATCGGCAGCGAATGTGTGTCCAGGAGAGGGAAGATATCTAAGCGGCGTTACCCCCCTTCGTATTTGGGGTGCCGTTACATGTGCTATTTGCATTTGCAATCTGTTGCTGTCAACTTTCAATATGAGATCCAAAGAGCTGTCACTATCATTGAAGCAAGTCATCATTAGGCTGAAAAAACAAAACAAACCCATCAGAGAGATAGCAAAAACATTAGGTGCGGCCAAATCAACTGTTTGGAACATCCTTAAAAAGAAAAAAACGCACCGGTGAGCTCAGCAACACGAAAAGACCCGGAAGACCATGGAAAACGACTGTGGTGGATGACCGAAGAATTCTTTCCCTGGTGAAGAAAACACCCTTCACAACAGTTGGCCAGATGAAGAACACTCTCCAGGAGGTAGGTGTATGTGTGCCAAAGTCAACAATCAAGAGAAGACTTCACCAGAGTGAATACAGAGGGTTCACCACAAGATGTAAACCATTGGTGAGCCTCAAAAACAGGAAGGCCAGATTAGAGTTTGCCAAACAACATCTAAAAAAGCCTTCACAGTTCTGGAACAACATCCTATGGACAGATGAGACCAAGATTAACTTGTACCAGAGTGATGGGAAGAGAAGAGTATGGAGAAGGAAAGGAACTGCTCATGATCCAAAGCATACCACCTCATCAGTGAAGCATGGTGGTAGTATTGTCATGGCGTGGGCATGTATGGCTGCCAATGGAACTGGTTCTCTTGTATTTATTGATGATGTGACTGCTGACAAAAGCAGCAGGATGAATTCTGAAGGGCAATATTATTATCTGCTCATATTCAGCCAAATGCTTCAGAACTCATGTCTATGCCTTCCAGACTTCAGGCTGTAATTGACTGCAAAGGATTTGCAACCAAGTATTAAAAAGTGAAAGTTTGTTTTATGATTGTTAATCTGTCCCATTACTTTTGGTCCCTTAAAAAGTGGGAGTCACATATACAAACTGTTGTAATTCCTACACCGTTCACCTGATTTGGATGTAAATAGCCTCAAATTAAGCTTAAAGTCTGCAGTTAAAGCACATCTTGTTTGTTTCATTTCAAATTCATTGTGGTGGTGTATAGAGCCAAAAAGATTAGAATTGTGTAGATGTCCCAATATTTATGGACCTGACTGTATTGTGTTTTTTATTTATTTTTTATTCACGATAGTGGTTTTTTTTTACCCCAAAAAATGCTGTGCAAATACCATGAGACATAAAAAAATTGCAACAACCGACATTTTATACACTAGGGTCTTAAAAAAAATATATATATATATATATATATATATATAAACACGTTTGGGGGTTCTGAGTAATTTTCTAGCAATTTTTGCATGTAGGAGAGAAATGGCAGAATAGGCCCGGTATTGAAGTGGTTAAATATATATATTTATACAGGTTAAGTAAAACATATATGGGTTAAGCGTTCACAGTAAGATATTGAGGTCATTGTATAATAAATGTGATGCTCTTAGACTCTGGCCATCCCGCACTCCTCCCATTGTGTCTGCATACACTATTCTATTGTGTCTTATGCTGCACTCCTATGAACCTGCCCACAATCTGCTATCCTGGGACCATTGTGATGTTTTATATGAATAACCCCCCCCCCCCCCTGTATTATTACTATATAATAAAATTATAGGATTGCATTTATAGGTTTCACTTATCTCTAAAATGTATTCTTTAACCTCTTCCCGCCCACACCAATTTTCAGCTTTCAGCGCTGTCGCTTTTTAAATGACAATTGCACGGTCATACAACACTGTACCCAAACAGAATGTTTATCATTTTGTTTCCACAAATAGAGCTTTCTTTAAGTGGTATTTGATCACCTCTGTGGTTTTTATTTTTTGCTATACAAATAAAAAAAAATGAAAAAGTTGAAAATAAATGCATTTTTCTTTGTTTCTGTTATAAAATGCTGTAAATAAGTAGGTTTTCTCCTTCACTGATGGGCACTGATGAGGCTGCACTTACGGGCACTGATAAGGCGGCACTGATGGGCACTGATGAGGTGGCACCAATGAGGTGGCACTAATGGGCACTTATATGTAGCACCGATGGGCACTAATGGGTGCCACTGATGGGCACTGGTATGCAGCACTGATGGGCATTGATAGGCGGCACTGATGGGCACTAATAGGAAACACTGATGGGCACTAATAGGCAACACTGATGGGCACTAATAGGCGACACTGATGGGTACTTATGGGTGGCACTAATGGGCACTGATAGGTGACACTGATAGGTGGCACTAATAGGCATCACTGAAGAGGATGCACTGGCAGGCATTTATGATGGGCAATGATTGGCATCCCTGGTGGTCATGGGTGGGCATACCTGGTAGTCATCGGTGGGCATCAGTGGTGGGAATTCCTGGTGGTCCTGGGTGGGCATCATTGGTGGGCATCCTCGGCGGGGCTCCACTGATAATCAATCAGCACAGACCCCCCCCCTGTCAGGAGAGCAGCCGATCGGCTCTCCTCTACTCGCGTCTGTCAGACTCGATAGAGGAGAGCCGATACACAGATTTTCCTGTTTACTCCGTGATCAGCTGTGATTGGACACAGCGGATCACGTGGTAAAGAGCCTCTGTCAGACACTCTTTACCTAGATCAGAGTTGCAGTCAAAAGTATTGGGACACCTGCCTTTACATGCACATGAACTTTAATGGCATCCCAGTGTCAGTCTGTAGGGTTCAATATTGAGTTGGCCCACCCTTTGCAGCTATAACAGCTTCAACTCTTCTGGGAGGGCTGTCCACAAGGTTTAGGAGTGTGTCTATGGGAATGTTTGACTATTCTTCCAGAAGCGCATTTGTGAGGTCAGGCACTGATGTGGATGAGAAGGCCTGGCTCGCTCTAATTCATCCCAAAGATGTTCTATCAGGTTGAGGTCAGGACTCTGTTCAGGTCAGTCAAGTTCCTCCACCCCAAAATGCACTCATCCATGTCTTTATGGACTTTGCTTTGTGCACAGGTGCGCGGTCATGTTGGAAGAAGAAGGGGCCATTCCCAAACTGTTCCCACAAAGTTGGACCTTGCTTTGTTTACTGGTCCAAATCATTTGGTGGAGGGGGGGATTATGGTGTGGGGTTGATTTTCAGAGGTTGGGCTTAGCCCCTTAGTTCCAGTGAAGGGATCTCTAGTCTAGACCCTATAACAGGGCTCCAAAAAAATTGGAAAAAAAATGGATAAAATAAATAATATTGTAAAAATTAAAAAAAATAATAGTGTAACAATTAAAAAAAATGTACAAAAATAAATATATTGTACAAATTAATAAAATTATCAAAAAATAATATTGTAAAAATAAAAAAAAATATCAAAGAAATAATATTGTAAAAAGTTAAAAAAATTATCAAAAAAATAATATTGTAAAAATGTATACAAATGTTTAAAAAAATTACTGACACCATCCACTGCCCTACTGACTCCAATCTTTGCTGTACTGACACCGTCCACTGCTCTGCTGATATACAGGCATGTGTGTTTGTGCTCTGGGGTGCACACCCTTAATGCTACAGGCTGCACACCCCACTGTCCTGCAGTGAATTGACGAGTGAGCATTTCCAGTACAGGAGAGGAGCCGGTACACCTGTGCAAGCCCGGAGTTCCGCTTTAACATGAACCCGGCGTGCTGTGCTGGGGGATTACAAACAACGTGACTGAACGATCATTTATTTTGCTCAACAACAACGACTTGTTATAGCACATTCTCCCCGACGCCGAGAGCTTGTCTAGCAACAAATGATGCTGATGCGTGACAATTGGCGCTCTCAGCCAATCAGATCTCCTCCTCCTTCCCTGCTCCTGCTCCCGTCTATTTATACATCGTCTGTTGAAATATCTATTTCTGGTTAAGCCCTCTCCCCCATCCTGTAGGTCCGGAGTGCACTTTTATTTTCATTTTCTTTCCTTACAATCTGTCATAGATCCGGCTTTCAGAAATATTTGTCACCGTTCTCCGAAAAAAGCCTGATCCTTCCCAACAACCGTTTACCAATCCAGCACCACGTACAGCCTGTTCCGGGTTCCCGAGCCACAAAAACAAACCGACGTTCCATCACGTAGGATCCGGTGTACGCAATTCATCCTGGCACACGGCGCCCGGGGCAGGCCATGTCATCGTCACGCTCTTTCCTTTTTTTTTTTTTTTTTTTTTTAGTAGCTTGGTGCAGATTTGTATGGCACACATCGGAGGAGCGTCAGCTGTGCGGCTCCCATTGTCACGGGGCTCAGCGTCTCACCCAAAGTATACGTCACGTGTCCTCATCTTATTTACATCACACACATGGAGGTACAAGACAAACACCTTCTACTCGGGGGAGGGGGGGGGGTCACCGGTACTTGGAAAAACATTTACCTATAATAAAATCATATCCCGCATCTACAGCCTTCAAAAACACAAATAAAAGAATTTCGACAGTCATAACGCAATAAAAGAATTTCAACTCTACCTTATTAATAACACTATTACAGTATATTAATAATATACAATATTATTTTTATATATTATTATAGAAAAAAAATAACATCATATCATTTACATTTAATAATATATTAAATAATATATAAAATAAGCAAACATAAAACTTGGACCCGCCCTAGTGTATGCAGATAATATTGGGATCATCCAGAGTCCAAAAAAAAAAAAAAAAAAATCGACAATCCTTCATTTATTTATTACTATATCAACAATATAATTTGGATGTCCTAGAGCAGTGGCCTCCAAACTGCGGCCCCAGGGGCCGGATGTGGCCCTTTGCTTGCCTTTATCTGGCCCTCGGGGCAATATTCCACCAACTGACACCAATGATGGGGCACCATTCCCCCAACTGACACCATTCATGACGCTGGGGCATTTTCTACTTCCCACTGGCCACAGTCCGGCGTCCCCTCCCCAAAGTCTAATGCCGCGTACCCACGATCGGACATTCCGACAACAAAACCGTGCATTTTTTTCCGACGGAATGTTGGCTCAAACTTGTCTTGCGTACACACGGTCACACAAATGTTGTCGGAAATTCCGAACGTCAAGAACGCAGTGACGTACAACACTACGACGAGCCGAGAAAAATTAAGTTCAATGATTCCGAGCATGCGTCGACTTGATTCCGAGCATGCGTAAGATTTTTGTGCGTTGAATTGTGTACACACAATCGGAATTTCCGACAACAACTTTTGTTGTCGTAAAAATTTGAGAACCAGCTCTCAAATTTTTGTTGTCGGAAATTCCGACAGCAAATGTCCGATGGAGCCTACACACGGTCGGATTTTCCGACAACAAGCTCACATCGAACATTTGTTGTCGGAAATTCCGACCGTGTGAACTTTGGAGACCCCTTTTCTAGAGTAAATATAACAATAATAGGATAGCGATCTATAACAGTAATATAGCAATAATAGTAATATTGTTATAATAATAATAATAATAATAATAAAATTAGTAGTGGTAGCTGTATTACTATTATTATTATTATTATTATTTAATCATAATAATAATATTAATAGTAGTAGTAAAAATATTATTTTTATTATTAGTATTAGTAGTAGTATTAATATTAGTATTATTATTAATCATAATATTCATAATCATAATATTTAAAAAAATATAATGTAGTAGTACTAATATAATACTAGTAGTAGGATTCTAGATTGTAAGCTCTAATGAGCAGAGCCCTCTGATCCCTCCTGTATTGTATTGTATTGTAACTGTACTGTCTGCCCCCATGTTGTAAAGCGCAGCGTAAACTGTTAGCGCTATATAAATCCTGTATGATAATAATAATAATAATAATAATATTTAAAATATAATGTAGTAGTATTAATATAATACTAGTAGTAGTATTACTATTATTATTATTATTAATTAGTATTATTAATAATAATAATAATAATAATAATAATAATAATAATAGCAGTAGTGAAAATATGATTATTGTTTTTATTATTATTATTAGTAGTAGCAGTATTAATGTTATTAGTGTTATTAATAATTAAAGGGGTTCTAAAGCCTCTCGTGTTTTTTCACCTTAATGCATCCTCTGCATTAGGGGGAAAAAACACCTTGCAGTGTCCGGCCCCCCAGCCCCGCCCCCATTTTACTTACCTGAGCCCGAATTTCTGTGGGGCGGGATTCCGCGTCGCTCTCCCTGCGGCTTCTCGGCTCTTCATTGGATAGATTGATAGCAGCACAGCCATTGGCTCCCGCTGCTGTCAATCAAATCCAATGACGCGGCCGCCGGGGGGCCGGGCCGAGTCATACACTATGTACGCCGAGTGTATGACACGGAAGCGCGCCCGCAAGGTAACCCCCTCGGGAGAGAGCTACCCAGAGGGGGTTATCTGATGCGGGGAGGAGCCGCGAGAGCCCCAGAGGGACCCCAGAAGAGGAGGATCAGGGCCACTCTGTGCAAAACAAACTGCACAGTGGAGGTAAGTATGACATGTTTGTTATTTAAAATAAAATAAAACTGAACCTTTAGTATCACTTTAATATTCATAATAATCATATAATAATATTTAAAACAAAAAAAAACAATATTATTTTATTTATTAACCGATGCAAAAACCACAAACCCAAAAAATGTATAATGGATCAATAAATTCATTACAAATAATTATAATTTATTTCTGTTTGTTTGTGGTTTGCAATGATTAATAAATAAAATGTTATTATTTTTTATTAGATTATTATGATTATTATCATAATATTATTGTTGTTGTTGATAATAAAAATAATATAGTAGAATAACATTAGTAATAATAGTATTACTATTATTGCTGTTCTATTAGGTATTTATTCCAGGACACCCAGATTATGTCCCTATATTTGGGGCAAAGTCGAGATATTAGTAATTAGAATTATTAGTAATAATAACAATGGAAGTGTGAATGATCATTTGTCTGTATTTTTTACACCAGAACCACCCGACTTCTACCTTCATGTCCTCCACCCTCTAATAAAGGCAAATTCAGCATTACCCAATCCAAGGAATCTGCATTTAAAGGGAACCCGTGAAGACACAAAAATGGAAGCTGCCATTGCAGATTCCTGGTCTTTAGGCAGCAAAGCCTGCAGCTTTAACACAAAAACAAGTCAGCAGCAGGAGCAGCATCGATATTTCTACCATACACTGTACAATCTGATTGTACATTCTTTTTTAGATCTACCATCAACTATTATAGAGCAATGATGGTGAACCTTGGCACCCCAGATGTTTTGGAACTACATTTCCCATGACGCTCATGCACTCTGCAGTGAAGCTGAGCATCATGGGAAATGTAGTTTCAAAACATCTGGGATGCCGAGGTTCCCCATCACTGATGTAGAGCATTTGGGTCTGTCTGATTGGATACAAATGGAATGAATTGCTTAGGTTTGTCCTTCTATTACGTAGTTTTGGTAACTCTATGGGACCTTCTACAGAGATTGCACAATCTGATTGTATAGTGTATGGCCAGCTTGACACGTTCCCTTTAAATACAAATTCTAGAAATATTATTATACGTATTATTCATACTAATACTGTAAATAATAATCTGATGAATTCCAATAATATAAATATTCATATTAAAAATATCAAAACTATGAATACTAATAATATAAGCACTAATACCATAAATATGAATATTATAAACAGGAATACTATAAATACAAATATTAATAATAATAATATAATTACCAATATTATGAATATTACTATTATAAATATCAAAACTATGAATAATAATTATACAAACACTAATACTATAAATACTAATATTAGAAATACTAATACTATAATTACCAATATTATAAATATTAATATTAAAAATACCAATATTATATATAATATTTATATGAACACTAATACTATAAATACTAATATTAGAAAGAATAATATAATTATCAATATTATAAATATTAATATTAAACATACCAATACTATATATACTATTTATATGAACACTAATATTATTAATACTAATATTAGAAATAATGATATAATTATCAATATTATAATTAATAATATTAAAAATACCAATACTATGAATACTATTTATATGAACACTAATACTATAAATACTAATATTAGAGATAATAATATAATTATCAATATTCTAAATATTAATAATAAAAATACCAATACTATGAATAATAATTATATGAACACTATAAGTACTAATATTAGAAATAATAATATACATACCACTATTATAAATATTAATATTAAAAATACCAATTCTATGAATAATAATTATATGATCACTAATACTATAAATACTAATATTAGAAATAATACCATAATTATCAATATTATAAATATTAATATTAAAAATACCAATACTATTTATATGAACACTAATACTATAAATACTAATAATGTAAATACTAATACTGTAAATAGTGCTATAAATAATAATCTGATGAATACCAATACTATATTTACTAGTATAAAAATATTAATATTTCAAATTTGAAAAATATGACTACTAATAGCATAAACACTAAGACTATAAATACTAATATTATAAATATTAATATGATACATATGAATACTGTTATTATTAATATTGTAAATACTAATATTATAAATACTCAAGCTATGATTACTAATAATATGAACACTAATAATATATATGCTAATATTCTAAATACTAATATTAGAAACATAAATACTATAAATACTAATATAAATACTAATACAATAAATATAAATATTCTAAATAGTAATATTTATTATAATATTAGAAATATGAATACTATAAATAATAATATAAATACTAATATTATAAATATAAATACTATAAATACTAATATTATAAATATTGTAAATAGTAATATAAATACTAATATCAGAAATATGAATACTATAAATAATAATAATATAAATACTAATATTATAAATATAAATATTATAAATAGTAATATATATACTAATATTAGAAATATGAATACTATAAATAATAATAATATAAATACTAATATTAGAAATATGAATACTATAAATCATAATATTAGAAATATGAATACTATACTCAATAGTAATATAAATACTAATATTTGGAAATCTTAATACTAATATTGTAAATGCTAATAACGCCAGGGTTGCCAAATGCCAGTAAATTTACTGACAGTTTGTACAAATCAGTGATTTTTTTACAACTGCCAGTAAATATCAGGGGCTGATCATTTCATGCTGTCTTGATGCTGTGTTGACTTTTTTAAGTGTAAATCAAGCAAATGACTTTGTTCTGGGGGTATTGTCAGTGTTTCCATATCATGTTTATACTGTTCAAATATTCACTGTGTTAGTTTTCAATAAGAGTTCTGTCATTTCTCAGGTTTTCAGTAAAAAATGTGGCCCGCCAGTAAATTTCCCATGTTTTGTCAGTAAATAATGCTGCTGAGGGGCTGGCAGCCCTGAATAACGCACATATAGGAAAACATTCTGATTGGCACACATTACACGCCGCTAACATGTGTTTATGTAACTCGATTGAAAAGCGATAGGCGAAATGCAGTAACTCCCAGCAACCAATCGACAACCATTTCTCATTCCGACTGCCCTAATTCAATAAAAAGCTCTGATTGGTCGATACGTCTTTTTGGCTCTTTGGAGCGTGTTAATGATCCTGATGGCATGCAGGACACAATACAAATCTTGGGGATGGAAATGGTCAGATAATGAGCGCGGTGGAAAGGTGGCACCAGGTCACGCCTGCGAGGAGCGGCGGTGGCGCGGATCCTCCAGGTGTGTGGGGGGGGGGGGCTCAGTATTTCCCCCCCCCCCACCTGGAGGTATTTCCAGCACCCCCCATGTAGAAGAAATGCTGAGCCCAGTGAATGGGCCCTGTACTGGGGTGGGGGGAGACTGCAGGCCTTGGAGACAATGTACATCCATCAGGCAGTGTCAGGTATGGGGGGTCCTCCAGGCTCTGTATGGGGGGGCAGAGCTGTGATATGGGGGGGCAGGGGGTATATATATATATATATATATATATGGGGGGTGGGGGGAGACTGCAGGCCTTGGAGACAATGTACATCCACCAGGCAGTGTGAGGTATGGGGGGTCCTACAGGCTCTGTATGGGGGGGGGCTGGGGGTATATATATATATGGGGGTGGGGGGGAGACTGCAGGCCTAGGAGACAATGTACATCCATCAGGCAGTGTGAGGTATGGGGGGTCCTCCAGGCTCTGTATGGGGGGGAGGCAGAGCTGTGATATTAGGGGGGGCTGGGGGTATATATATATATATATATATATACATATATATATATATATATATATATATATGGGGGGTGGGGGGAGACTGCAGGCCTTGGAGACAATGTACATCCACCAGGCAGTGTGAGGTATGGGGGGTCCTACAGGCTCTGTATGGGGGGGCTGGGGGTATATATATATATATATATATATATGGGGTGGGGGGGAGACTGCAGGCCTAGGAGACAATGTACATCCATCAGGCAGTGTGAGGTATGGGGGTCCTCCAGGCTCTGTATGGGGGGGGCAGAGCTGTGATATTGGGGGGCTGGGGGTATATATATATATATATATATGTGGGTGGGGGGGAGACTGCAGGCCTAGGAGACAATGTACATCCATCAGGCAGTGTGAGGTATGGGGGGGTCCTCCAGGCTCTGTATGGGGGGGGGCAGAGCTGTGATATTGGGGGGCTGGGGGTATATATATATATATATATATATATATATGGGGGGTGGGGCGGGGAGACTGCAGGCCTTGGAGACAATGTACATCCATCAGGCAGTGTCAGGTATGGGGGGTCCTCCAGGCTCTGTATGGGGGGGGCAGAGCTGTGATATTGGGGGGCTGGGGGTATATATATATATATGGGGGGTGGGGGGAGACTGCAGGCCTAGGAGACAATGTACATCCATCAGGCAGTGTGAGGTATGGGGGGTCCTCCAGGCTCTGTATGGGGGGGGGGGGGCAGAGCTGTGATATTGGGGGGCTGGGGGTATATATATATATATATATATATATATGTGGGTGGGGGGGAGACTGCAGGCCTAGGAGACAATGTACATCCATCAGGCAGTGTGAGGTATGGGGGGGTCCTCCAGGCTCTGTATGGGGGGGGGCAGAGCTGTGATATTGGGGGGCTGGGGGTATATATATATATATATATATATATATATGGGGGGTGGGGCGGGGAGACTGCAGACCTTGGAGACAATGTACATCCATCAGGCAGTGTCAGGTATGGGGGGTCCTCCAGGCTCTGTATGGGGGGGGCAGAGCTGTGATATTGGGGGGCTGGGGGTATATATATATATGGGGGGTGGGGGGAGACTGCAGGCCTAGGAGACAATGTACATCCATCAGGCAGTGTGAGGTATGGGGGGTCCTCCAGGCTCTGTATGGGGGGGGGCAGAGCTGTGATATTGGGGGGCTGGGGGTATATATATATATATATATATATGTGGGTGGGGGGGAGACTGCAGGCCTAGGAGACAATGTACATCCATCAGGCAGTGTGAGGTATGGGGGGGGTCCTCCAGGCTCTGTATGGGGGGGCAGAGCTGTGATATTGGGGGGCTGGGGGTATATATATATATATATATATGGGGGGTGGGGCGGGGAGACTGCAGGCCTTGGAGACAATGTACATCCATCAGGCAGTGTCAGGTATGGGGGTCCTCCGGGCTCTGTATGGGGGGGGCAGAGCTGTGATATTGGGGGGCTGGGGGTATATATATATATGGGGGGTGGGGGGAGACTGCAGGCCTAGGAGACAATGTACATCCATCAGGCAGTGTGAGGTATGGGGGGTCCTCCAGCCAGGCTCTGTATGGGGGGGCAGAGCTGTGATATTGGGGGGGTGTATATATATATATTGGGGGGGGGGGGTCCATACAGGACATGACCTACCTCCACAATGAAGGTCCTCTCCTCCCCGAACACGGAGCCCACCAGGAAGTGCAGAACACAGGTCCGGAGACACAGTCCCAGCACATCACATCGTCCTCTCCGGGGGACAGTCCCGGCCATCACGGAGCTCTGCGGGCAGCGGCGGCACCTACATGGGTATCATCATTGGCACACCCAGGGCGAGGAAGGCACGGCCCCCCCCTGCCAGTAGGGGGCGCTTCTCTATGGAGGGGGATGGAGGACGGGGGGTGAGGGGGGGGGCCGCTATCCTGAACACACCCGGGTCCGGGAGAGAAGATCGGCGGGCGGGCGGCCAGGTGAGGGGCCCATCCCCGGGACAATGAGCGGGGAGGAGGGATCACATTACATCGCTCCCTCCCTATACTACACACAGGAGGATGGAGCCTTAGTAACAGGAGAGGAGTCACTGCGTGCCGGCCAATGGGAGGAGGAGGGGGCGGGGCCACTGGAGGGATGCAGGAGAAGAGGAGAGGAGGATACCCAGCCTGGACCACTGGAGAAGGAGGAGGGGGGGGTCATCCTTATCCCTGGGGGGGGGGGACATTCACCTGGAGCAGTCCTGATGTCAGAGAATAGGAAGGATGAGGATGACAGCCTGCATCCCTCTGCTGCTGGGGAGCTGTCACTGCTACAAAGCTGTCATCCTCATCCTTGGGATGGGATGAGGACTCACTGACCTGGAGCAGCCCTGATGTCTGGATGACTTGAAGGATGAGGATGACAGCCTGCACCCCTCTGCTGATCTGGTGAGCTCTGCAAAGCTGTCATCCTGATCCTTGGGGTGGGATGAGGAGTCAATTACCTGGAGCAGTCCTGATGTCAGAGAATAGGAAGGATGAGGATGACAGCCTGCATCCCTCTGCTGCTGGGGAGCTGTCATTGCTACAAAGCTGTCATCCTCATCCTTGGGATGGGATGAGGACTCACTGACCTGGAG
The DNA here is from genome assembly GCA_029206835.1 of Rana muscosa. NCBI lineage: Eukaryota > Metazoa > Chordata > Amphibia > Anura > Ranidae > Rana > Rana muscosa. Next base: position 46,777,122 of record CM055128.1, read on the forward strand.
CAGCCCTGATGTCTGGATGACTTGAAGGATGAGGATGACAGCCTGCACCCCTCTGCTGATCTGGTGAGCTCTGCAAAGCTGTCATCCTGATCCTTGGGGTGGGATGAGGAGTCAATTACCTGGAGCAGTCCTGATGTCAGAGAATAGGAAGGATGAGGATGACAGCCTGCATCCCTCTGCTGCTGGGGAGCTGTCATTGCTACAAAGCTGTCATCCTCATCCTTGGGATGGGATGAGGACTCACTGACCTGGAGCAGCCCTGATGTCTGGATGACTTGAAGGATGAGGATGACAGCCTGCACCCCTCTGCTGATCTGGTGAGCTCTGCAAAGCTGTCATCCTGATCCTTGGGGTGGGATGAGGAGTCAATTACCTGGAGCAGTCCTGATGTCAGAGAATAGGAAGGATGAGGATGACAGCCTGCATCCCTCTGCTGCTGGGGAGCTGTCATTGCTACAAAGCTGTCATCCTCATCCTTGGGGTGAGATGGGGAGTCACTGACCTGGAGCAGTCCTGATGTCTGGATGACTTGGAGGATGAGGATGACAGCCTGCACCCCTCTGCTGATCTGTTTTAAAAGTGAGCTCTGCAAAGCTGTCATCCTGATCCTTGGGGTGGGATGAGGAGTCAATTACCTGGAGCAGTCCTGATGTCAGAGAATAGGAAGGATGAGGATGACAGCCTGCATCCCTCTGCTGCTGGGGAGCTGTCATTGCTACAAAGCTGTCATCCTCATCCTTGGGGTGAGATGGGGAGTCACTGACCTGGAGCAGTCCTGATGTCTGGATGACTTGGAGGATGAGGATGACAGCCTGCACCCCTCTGCTGATCTGTTTTAAAAGTGAGCTCTGCAAAGCTGTCATCCTGATCCTTGGGGTGGGATGAGGAGTCAATTACCTGGAGCAGTCCTGATGTCAGAGAATAGGAAGGATGAGTTGGCAGCCTGCATCTCTCTGCTGCTGGACTACTGGAGGAGAGCTGTCACTGCTGATTTGGTTTAAAAGTGAATTGTGCAAGGCTGTCATCCTGATCCCTGGGGTGAGATGGGGAGTCGGGAGCAGTCCTAGTGTCAGAGACTAGGAAGGATGAGGATGACAGCCTGCACCCCTCTGCTGATCTGGGTTTAAAAGTGAACTCTGCAAAGCTGTCATCCTGATCCTTGGGGTGGGATGAGGAGTCAATGAGCAATCCTGGTATCAGAGACTAGGAAGGATGAGTATGACAGCCTGCATCTCTCTGTTGCTGTGGAGCTGTCACTGCTGCAAAGCTGTCATCCTGATCCTTGGGGTAGTATGGGGAGACATTGATCTGGAGCAGCCCTGATGTCTGGATGACTTGAAGGATGAGGATGACAGCCTGCACCCCTCTGCTGATCTGGTTTAAAAGTGAACTCTGCAAAGCTGTCATCCTGATCCTTGGGGTGGGATGAGGAGTCAATTACCTGGAGTAATCCTGGTGTCAGAGAATAGGAAGGATTAGGATGACAGTCTGCACCCCTCTGTTGCTGGACTACTGGAGGACATTGATCTGGAGCAGCCCTGATGTCTGGATGACTTGAAGGATGAGGATGACAGCCTGCATATCACTGCTGATCTGGGTTTAAAGTGAATGCTGCAAATCTGTCATCCTGATCCTTGGGGTGAGATGAGTCAATGAGCAATCCTGGTATCAGAGACTCGGAAAGATGAGGATGACAGCCTGCATCCCTCTGCTGCTGGACATCTAGAGGAGGGAAGCTGTCACTGCTACAAAGATGTCATCTTGATCCTTGGGGTGAGACGAGGAGTCATTGACATGGAGCAGTCCTGGTGTCAGAGACTGGGAAGGATGAGGATGACAGCCTGCATCCCTATGCTGCTGGACCACTGGAGGAGGGGCAGTGGACCTGGCACTGCTGCAAAGCTGTCGCCCTAAACCTTGGGCTTAGATGGGGAGACACTGACCTGGGGCAGTTCTGCACTAGGAAGGATGAGGATGACAGCCTGCATCCCTCTGCAGCGGGTTCACTGGAGGGGGGAGCTGTCACTGCTACAGAGCTGTCATCCTGGTCCCTGGGGTGAGATGGGGAGTCACTGACCTTGAGCAGTTTAGATATCTGGATAACTTGAAAAGTCAATGACTAGGAAGGATGAGGATGACAGCCTGCATCCCATGCTGCTGGACCACTGGAGCTGTCTGAATTGATCTAGTTTTAAAGGTGAATGCTGAAAGGCTGTTATCCTCATCCCTGGGCTGAGATGGGGAGACACTGACCTGAAGCAGCCCTAGTGTCGGGCACTAGGAAGGATGAGGATGACAGCCTGCATCCCTCTGCTGCTTGACTACCAGAGGGGAGCTGTCACTGCTGCAAGGCTGTCATCCTGATCCTTGGGGTGAGATGGGGAGTCATGTAGCAGGAGCAGTCCTGGTGTCTGGATGACTTGAATGATGAGGATGACAGCCTGCACCCCTCTGCGGCTGGACCACCAGAGTAGGGGGAGTGGAGCAGGCACTTCTGCAAAGCTATCATCCTGATCCTTGGGCTGGGAAGACCCTGACCTGAAAAAATTCAGGTGTCAGAATGACTTGAAGGGTCAGACACTAGGAAGGATGAGGATGACAGTCTGGATCCCATACTGCTGGATTACTAGAGGGCAGAGAGGGAACCTGTCCCCTGATGATCTGGTTTTAAAGGTGAATGCTGCAAGGCTGTCATCCTCATCCCTGGGGTGAGATGAGGAGTCACTGACCTGGAGCAGTCTTAGTGTCAGACACTAGGAAGGATGAGGATGACAGCCTGCATCCTTTGGCTGCTGTACCACTAAAGGAGGGAGAGGAAAGCTGTCATTCTCATCCTTGGGTTAGATGATCAGGCAGTGGATCAGCCCTGGTGTCAAAATGACCTAAATGTTTAGGATGAGGATGACAGCATACATCCCTCTGCTGACAGACCAGTTGAGCAGGAAGAGGGGTCCTGGCATTGCTGCAAGGCTCTCATCCTGATCCTTGAGGTTAGATGGGGAGACACTGACCTGGAGCAGTTCTGGTGTCTGACACTAGGAAGGATGAGGATGACAGCCTGCATTCTTCTGCTGCTGGGCAACTAGAATGGGGGCTGTCATTGCTGCAAGGCTGTCATCCTCCCCCCTGGGCTTAAATTACATGGAGCAATCCTGGTGTCTGGATGACCTGAATGATTAGGGACTAGGAAGGATGAGGATGACAGCCTGCATCTCTCTGCTGCTGAACCAACAGAGGAGGGAGAGTGGAGCTGTTACGGCTGATCTGATTTTAAAGGTTAATGCTTCAAGACCGTCATCCTCATCCCTGGAGTTAGATAGGGAGACATTTACCTGGAGCAATCCTGGTGTCAGAGACTAGGAAGGATGAGGATGATAGCCTGCATCCCTCCGGTGCTGGGACTCTAAAGGGGAGCTGTCACTGCTGCAAGGCTGTCATCCTGATCCTTGAGGTGAGGTGAGGTTGGGACACATAGACCTAGAGCATTCCCAGGGTCTTGGTGACTTGAAGATTCAGAGACTAGGAAGGATGAGGATGACAGCCTGCATCCCTCTGCTCCTGGACCACCAGAGGGGAGCTGTCACTGCTGCAAGGCTGTCATCCTGATCCTTGGGGTGAGATGGGGAGTCATTCACTTGGAGCAGTCCTGATGTCTGAATGGCTTGAAGGGTTAGAGACTAGGAAGGATGAGGATGACAGCCTGCATCCTTCTACTGCTGGCCCACTAGAGATGGGGAGCTGTCACTGCTACCAGGCTGTCATCATGAGCCATGGGCTTAGATGGGAAGTCACTGACCTGGAGAAGTCCTGGTGTCAGACTCTAGGAAGAATGAGGATAACAGCCTGCATCCTTCTGCTGCTGGACCACTAGAGGGGGCTGTCACTGCTACAGCACTCCTCCGATCTCAAAGCTAACAGACAGGCTGGGGACTGTACTGTCCATGGTTACCTCGTTCCTGTAAAGACCGGAAGTTCAGGGAAGCAACACTGAGAGAGCAGGAGCCAGCAGCATTGAATGTTGTAAACTGCAAGTTCTAGGCTAAACATTTTAACAGATAGTTCAATGGGGAATGTTTATTTTATTTCGCTCAGTGTGTTAAACTATAAAATGCTGAGTGTTTATTTTTACTTTAACTCATTAATCTCAGCCTCCTCCAAATCTCTCCTGTTTTATTTCTTCTAAATAAATAAAGAATACAAAAAAAAAAAAAAAGACAGATACACAGTGCTGGAAAAAAAAGATACTCAGTTCCAGGGGTTCACCTTTAATATGCTCCTTCCAAATGTACAGCAATCAAGACAAATATGGTAACCGCCACATAGCATTACTATATTCACAACACCAGCAAGATAGATCTGCTCCACCCACCCCCCCCCCTTCTTCCACGCCCCTTCACCACACCCACCCTAGGCCTAGGGCGGCACTTTGCAGGGGGGGCAGCAAAAAAGCTGACCCCCGCACGAAAAAGACCCAGCCTCCTCCCGGCTCCCGCATAAAAAGAGTTCCCACCGGCTTATGCTACACTTTTCGTTCCCTTTATTCGCAACCTGCTAATTTGTGAAAATCTTTATGCCAGTTACTCCTGTTTTATTTAGAAAAATATATTGTAATTAAACATACACAGGTTAAAGATCTTTCAGTCTGTGTGTTGACATATTTTTGGGGTATTTTTGGCCTGATTGAGTCCTAATTCTTTGACTATGAAACCAGTTTGTGAATTTTACATGACCACCATCAAATGGAACATTAGTTGGGCAGGTCCCCATCCCCAGTGTCCCCCCTGGGATAAGTGGCACCGACAGCCAAGAGCGGTACCTGTGTGGTCAGATCACCATTGTATGTCCAATAATCCACAAATATGGATTTAGGCAAACCCTATCTGCTGGCCCAATGTGATGTCATTTAGGGCTATTCTAGCAGGTGAATATCAGAACTTCCACCACTGGAAGTGCCTTAGTTATCACTTACAGAGGCGGCTCTAGGCTTTGTGAGGCCTTAGGCAAAACTTAGACATGAGGCCCCACTCACGCCCATAATGGGAAAAATAATTCAAGCAAGAAAAATGGCTGCAGAAAATGCACGAATCTAGCACACAGGTGATCAGCACCACTTCCAGGGCACCCTCCTCACCCATCAGACATATTTAGCCAATGCAAGAGGGGGGAGAGAGGGGGAGGTGAGAAAGAGAGAGGGGTAATAGAGAGATCCGATGACGCCGACATTAGTATTGATCACAGGCAAATTAGGCGGCCGCGAGGCCCCTGTGAGTGCGAGGCCTTAGGCGACCGCCTAATTTGCCTAATTAGAGAGCCGCCTCTGATCACTTAGCACTGGCATTTGTTCTGACATCAGTTGTTTCAGTGATCATTCAGAATCCATTGACAGGTGCATTTGACCTCCTTCTGATCTGCATTTACCTATGCTTCATGCAGAGTTTGCGTTCCAATAGACTGGAGGTGGAGCTCTAAGAGGAAAAGGTGGGGCCTAAAGAGGAAGGGGTGTGGTTTACAGATGACAGGGTGGGTAAGGGGAGGAAGGGTGTGGCCTTGACAGTAAGGGGTGTGCCCTATTTAACCACTTCAATACCATGCACTTTGTGAGGGGGTTAGCTCGGCAGCGGGTGTGTGTGACCCCCGGGATGGGCTCCCCACACAAAACAGGCCCAGCAAACGGAGGTTGTGGTTTTCAAAATCAAAAAGGTGCGGTTTATTTTCTATTTACAGTGACAAAACACAGCAAAGCAAAAGAAACATAACCAAAATAAATCCTGGTCAAGTTGACCTCTGACTAAACATACAGGTTTCCTAACTAACAACTGGGATCAGCCTAGTGCTGTCCTAGTCCCTAAGTCCCTGGTTTTAAATGTCCAAGCAAATAGCCACACAGGCTTTTTCTCACCGCACAGGGGTTCACTCTCCCTAGACAGTCCACACAGGTCTGGTTCCAGGCATGAGCTAACATCTAATGAAGCTGGGAGTTCTTATAGAGGCCTAAATGAGCTGACAAGCTTCAGCTGGTCTCATCAACTCCCTGTCTGCACGACGCCCAGCCCTCTCCCTAGAGGTATGAGTCATCCATGAGCCCACTAGCCTTATACAACTCTCCACCTAGTTGTATAAGTCGGCGTAAAGCCTGAATCTGGGCGAAATATATCTACCCCCCTGGATGCAACCAGGTGACTTTACCTTCCTGCTGTCACATACCCCCCCCCTCTTGTTTTAACCTCGGGGTTGGAACACCAGCAATCAGGCATTCATGTACTCGAGACAAAGCATCCACATTCCCCATTTGAACGCCAGGGCGATGCTTTACTGTGAAGTTGAATTCCTGGAGGGCCAGGAACCACCTATTCACTCTTCTATTTGTTTCCTTGTTTTGAGCCATCCACTTTAACGGAGCGTGATCCGTAACCATGTCAAAGTGCCTACCTAGCAGGTAGTACCGAAGGGAATCTAGAGCCCACTTCACCGCTAAACACTCCTTTTCAACGGTGGCATAATTTACCTCATGGGACTTCAACTTCCTGCTGAGGTAAATGACTGGGTGCTCTTCCCCGTTCCAGACCTGGGACAATACTGCTCCTAACCCCACATCTGACGCATCACTTTGTACGACAAAGTCTTTAGAGAAGTCGGGTGAGTACAACACTGGCTGGCTACATAAGGCTTGTTTCAAGAATTGGAATGCTGCCTCAGCCTCGGGGGTCCATTTAATCATGACCGACCCTTTCCCCTTCGTCAGGTTGGTTAGGGGCACAGCCTTAGAAGCAAAGTGGGGAATGAATCGCCGATAATACCCAGCGATTCCCAGAAAGGCTCGTACCTGCTTCTTGCTGTTGGGACGTGGCCAACTCTGGATGGCCTCGACTTTGTTGAGTTGGGGTTTTATTACTCCCCTCCCAATGGTGTACCCAAGATATTTGGCCTCCTCCTGCCCAATGGTACACTTCTTGGGGTTAGCCGTAAACCCCGCTTCCCGAACAGAGTCCAGGACTGCTTGCACTTTTGGCAGATGTGAGGCCCAATCTGTGCTATGGACAATTACGTCATCCAGGTAAGCCGCAGCATACTTCCGATGGGGCCTCAGCATCTGGTCCATTTTCCGCTGGAATGTGGCCGGCGCATTCTGTAACCCGAACGGCATTCTTTTATATTGGAACGCCCCGTCTGGGGTTACAAATGCGGTTTTCTCTTTGGCCGACTTGGCCAGGGGGATTTGCCAATACCCTTTTGTGAGGTCAAGAGTCGTCATGTATCGGGCTGTTCCCAGCCGGTCGATCAACTCATCTATACGTGGCATGGGGTAGGTGTCAAATTTTGTAACTTTGTTCAACTGTCGAAAATCGTTACAAAATCGCCAGCTCCCATCCGGTTTAGGCACCAACACAATGGGACTAGACCAATCACTTTGGGACTCCTCTATCACCCCTAAGTTCAGCATTTTCTGTACTTCCTCCCGTATTGCCTCCCGTCGAGCCTCTGGGATCCGATAGGGTTTTAACTTCACCCTTTCACCGGGCGGGGTAATGATGTCATGCTCTACCCCAGATGTTTGTCCCGGCAGCTCAGAGAATACCTCCTTGTTGCGAAGCACAAACTCCTTAACCTCCTGTTGTTGGGGTTGTGACAAGGTGGCTGCTATTCCAACCTCAGGAATCACGCAACCAGTTTGAGCTGGTGACCAAGTGTCTGCGACTAGGGACTCTCTATCCCTCCAGGCTTTCAACAGATTAACGTGATAGATCTGTTCGGGCTTTCGCCTTCCTGGTTGTCTGACCTTGTAATTCACTTCGCTCACTTTTTCCATTATCTCGTAGGGGCCTTGCCATTTGGCAAGGAATTTACTTTCAACCGTAGGGACAAGTACCAATATCCTATCCCCCGGGGAAAAGGTACGGGTCTTGGCTCCACGGTTGTACACTCTCTGCTGTGCCAACTGCGCTTGGGCCAAATGTTCCTTCACGATGGGCATTACCTGTGCAATTCGATCTTGCATCAGGGCGACATGCTCAATCACACTCCTGTGGGGAGAACTCTCACTTTCCCAAGTTTCCTTGGCAATATCCAACAGCCCTCTTGGGTGTCTCCCATACAGTAACTCAAAGGGGGAGAATCCCGTAGAGGATTGGGGCACCTCCCTAATAGCAAACATCAAATAAGGAAGTAAACAGTCCCAATCCTTTCCATCTCTATCCACCACTTTCTTCAACATTTGTTTTAGGGTTTTGTTGAATCTTTCAACCAGCCCATCGGTTTGGGGGTGATACACAGACGTACGCAATTGCGTCACTTTGAACAATTTACACAGCTTTTTCATAACCCGGGACATAAAGGGTGTACCTTGGTCCGTAAGCAGTTCTTTACAAATACCCACCCGGCTAAAAACAAGAGATAGCTCTTTGGCTATGGTTTTGGCCGAGGTATTTCGGAGAGGGATCGCTTCTGGATATCGGGTGGCATAGTCCATTATAACTAATATGTACTGGTGCCCCCTAGCGGACTTGATTATAGGACCTACCAAATCCATGGCGATCCTCTCAAACGGGACCTCAATGATGGGTAGAGGGACCAGCGGGCTACGGAAATGTGGCATCGGGGCCAACCTCTGACACACAGGGCAGGAGGAACAATAATTTTCTACGTCCTTCATCACCCCCGGCCAATAGAATCTCTGTAATACCCTCTCTCGGGTTTTCTCTGTCCCCAGATGACCTCCAAGAATGTGCCCATGGGCCAACTCCAACACCAACTTCCTGTAAGGTTTGGGCACCACAAGCTGCTCAACGGTTTCTTCTGCCCTTTTTGCCACCCGATACAGTAGGTCCTTCTCTACGCTGAAGTATGGGTAAGTGCAGGTATTATCTGGGTTCACTAACTCGCCATCTATTTTCACTACGTTTTCCCGTGCCTTTATTAGGGCGGGGTCTTTCAACTGTTCTGTGGCAAAGTTTTCCCTGTGAACCTCAAGATCAGAAAACTCCACAGACGGTAGGTTTTCGTCTGAGGAGGTGGGCTCCTCTCCAGTTTCTTGAGTCTCCCCTGCCAATACTGATAAGGGAAATTCCGGAGAGTCCTCACCACTCTCAGGGGAGTTCTGGCTATCACATTCCTGGTACATAGGGGCACCAGTGAGGGGCTCAGGATCATCCCACAGTTCCCAGAACTTCGGAAAATCCCTTCCCACAATGGCGTCATGCGGTAACTGAGATACTAAGCCCACTGGATGAGAGAGGGTACCTTTGGGGGTCTCGAAACACACTGTAGTCACTGGATACTCTCGGGTGTCCCCATGCACACAAATAACAGCTACCTTGCTATTCCCAGAGACCTCTGTTTTAACTAACTCAGCCTTTATCAGGGTCACAAGGCTACCTGAATCCAGCAATACCACAACATTTCTACCATTAACACACATTTTGCATAAATGTTTCTCAGTTCCTCGAATGGCAGTGCATGCGACTGTCGCACACAGCGACTGACGTCTGCCCGTCAGAAAGTCACACTGCATGGGTTCCTCCACAACCGGGCAATTGGCTGCAATATGTCCCGCTTGCCGGCAGCGGTAGCAAACGATCCTTCTTGCCGCCTCTTGAGCCGCTGATTTCCCAGGCTGTTCTCGCCAAACTTGGGGTAGAGCTCCCACCCTCTCACTCTCTCCACCCTCACCCCTTGGAATCCTCTTATCCGCCCCTGGGGATGGTCTGGTCTTAGGGTGGAAAGTCTGAGTGTCTCTGGAAGAGGCCGTCAGGTTCTCTGTAGCCAAGTATCTCTCCACACGATCCACAAGACCATCGGCCGTCTCTGGGTCTCCATGGCTTACCCACTTTTGGATGGCAGTAGGAAGAGCTCTCAAAAACCGATCCATTACACCACGTTCCACAATCTTTGGTGCGGACAAAGTCTCTGGCTGTAGCCACTTTCTGCTCAGGTGAATGAGATCATACATTTGAGACCTGGGGGGTTTTCCAAGCTGGAAAGTCCAGTTATGCACACGCTGAGCCCGGACAGCCTGGGTGACACCCAGCCTTGCCAATATTTCAGCTTTTAGCATCACATAGTCTTTTGCTTGGTCAGGCTCTAGGTCATAGTAAGCCTTCTGCGATTCACCAGTTAACAGAGGAGCCACCAGTCCAGCCCACTGCTCCTCAGGCCACTTTTCTCTTTCAGCAGTCCTTTCAAATGTGGTCAAAAATACCTCTGGATCATCCTCTCCAGTCATTTTTGTCAATAAACGACTCACCCCAAAGGACGCGGTATTAGTGGGACGGCTTTCCTCACTGGTCTGCGGACGTTGCTGCATTACTGCTTCCATTTGTTGTAGTCTCTGCTCTTGCTTCTGTAACAGGTCTATGAAGCGGGCCTCAGATTGCTGCTGGGCTTGTTGATGAGCTTGCTGCTGGGCTGCAAGGCTCCTTTGCAAACCTGCATTTGTCTGCTGTTGATTGGCATTTGCTAGAGCCAGCTGTTTCAGTATCTCCTCCATGCTGGCTTAAAAAAAACTGCCACTGGTTCTCCACCAACTGTGAGGGGGTTAGCTCGGCAGCGGGTGTGTGTGACCCCCGGGATGAGCTCCCCACACAAAACAGGCCCAGCAAACGGAGGTTGTGGTTTTCAAAATCAAAAAGGTGCGGTTTATTTTCTATTTACAGTGACAAAACACAGCAAAGCAAAAGAAACATAACCAAAATAAATCCTGGTCAAGTTGACCTCTGACTAAACATACAGGTTTCCTAACTAACAACTGGGATCAGCCTAGTGCTGTCCTAGTCCCTAAGTCCCTGGTTTTAAATGTCCAAGCAAATAGCCACACAGGCTTTTTCTCACCGCACAGGGGTTCACTCTCCCTAGACAGTCCACACAGGTCTGGTTCCAGGCATGAGCTAACATCTAATGAAGCTGGGAGTTCTTATAGAGGCCTAAATGAGCTGACAAGCTTCAGCTGGTCTCATCAACTCCCTGTCTGCACGACGCCCAGCCCTCTCCCTAGAGGTATGAGTCATCCATGAGCCCACTAGCCTTATACAACTCTCCACCTAGTTGTATAAGTCAGCGTAAAGCCTGAATCTGGGCGAAATATATCTACCCCCCTGGATGCAACCAGGTGACTTTACCTTCCTGCTGTCACAACTTATACAGCTTCCTGCCCAAGCCAATTTTGAGCTTTCAGCGCTGTCGCAATTTGAATGACAATTGCGCGGTCATGCTACACTGTACCCAAACAAATTTTTTATCATTTTGTTCCCACAAATAGAGCTTTCTTTCGGTGGTATTTGATCGCCTCTGCGATTTTTACTTTTTGCGCAACAAATAAAAAAAGAGCGAAAATTTAAAAAAAAACTATGTTTTTCTTTGTTTCTGTTAATTTTTTTTGTAAATAAGTACCTTTTCTACTTCAATGACAGGCACTGATAAGGCGGAACTGAAGGGCACTGATAAGGCGACACTGATGGGCACCGATGAGGTGGTACCAATGAGGTGGCACTGATGGGCACTGATGATGGGCACTGATAGGCGGCACTGATGGGCACTGATATGTGGCACTGGTATGCGGCACTGATGGGCACTCATAGGCGGCACTGATTGGCACTCATAGGCGGCACTGATTGGCACTCATAGGCGGCACTGATTGGCACTCATAGGCGGCACTAATGGGCACTTTTAGGCGGCACTGATGGGCACTTATGGGTGGCACTGATAGGTGGCATGGACGGGCACTGATAGGTGGGCACTTATGGGCACAGATGGGCATGGATGGGCACTGATAGGTGGCACTGATGGACACTAGTAGGTGGCACTGATGGACACTAGTAGGTGGCACTGGTGACACTGCTGCCTAGCAATGCCAGCCACCACACATTTGTTTCTTGACATGATCGTGCCAGTCAGGGCCCATGTGTGGGCACTGATTAGCATATTTTTTTATATATATATATTTTTTACTACATGTGGATGGCCATGGGGGCCATCCACATGATTGGGGCTTCCCTGGTGGTCCTGGGGGGCTTCCCTGGTGGTCCAGTGTGGGTATCCGAGGGGGGGCTGCGCTGATAAACAATCAACGCGAACCCCCCCTGTCAGGAGAGCCGCCGATCGGCTCTCCTCTACTCGCGTCTGTCAGACGCGAGTGAGGAAGAGCCGATCAACGGCTCTTCCTGTTTACTTCCTGATCAGCCGTGATTCGACACGGCTGATCACATGGTAAAAAGCCTCCGACGGAGGCTTTTTACCGAGATCAGTGTAGCGGTGGGTCAGACTGACCCACCGCTCCACCGATCGCCGCGATGCGCGCCCCCCCGGGCGTGCGGCGGCTGTTATCCCGCAGGACGTCATATGACGTCCAGTGTGGATAACAGAACCACTTCCCGGACGTCAATTTGCTATTGACTGGGCGGGAAGTGGTTAAATTAGGGGGTGCACAGATTTAGTCAGGCCTAGGGCAGCACAAAACCTAAATACACCACTGCCCTACGGCACACATACTTCACTCCCCAGCATAGGTGTGCGCAGCCTATTGCATTAGGGTGTGCACCCCAAAGCCCAAACACACACTACCGATCGCTCACGGTGTTCATTCAGAAAGGGAAGGGGCTGGTAAATTACATATTTACCGGCCCCTTCCCCACCCCTAAAACATCCCAGCAGCAACAGCCTATAAGAGAGGAGGGAAGCTGGCAGCGCTGCGGGGGAAAGATGGGAGCCAGGGCAGTAGGGGGAATCTGTGCTGCACAGGGTGATTAGGGTGTGCCTGGGCACACCTGGCACACCCTGAGCGCACGCCTATGCTCCCCAGTATCCATGAAATCAGTAAAATCTGCGCTCCGGACAAACCTCCCCAGTATCCATTTCACCAGTGAGATCTGTCCTACAGCGCACACATCTCACCCCCCAGTATCCATTTCACCAGTGAGATCTGTCCTACAACGCACACATCTCACCCCCCAGTATCCATTTCACCAGTGAGATCTGTCCTACAACGCACACATCTCACCCCCCAGTATCCATTTCACCAGTGAGATCTGTCCTACAACATATAATCCTCACTCTTCAGTAACCAAGAAATCAGCATGATCTGCGCTCCAGGACAAACTTCCCCAGTATCCATGTCTGAGCCAGTAGTAGGGATGTCTGAGCCAGTAGTTGGGCTCAGACTGTTGAATTACATTGAAATTTACCTCTGTTCTAGCTGTGGTTTGCTCGATAGCATTTTCCCTTATTGCCTGTAGGTGGCGTTACCACCTCAGGCACCTCTTGGAACACGGGCAAACCATGGTGCATTGAGTGACCCCTCTCGGCAGCGGTACAGTGGGAGTGGTGAACGTGCTGTGCCTGCTGGGAGGGGATACTTAAGGGGCAGACGCCATTGATCGGGGTCCGTCTTCGCCTCGCGGCCCTCTGGGCATGAGGTACAGTATGTGTGAGTGGTTCTGGTCTTGGGGCCACGTTGGCCCGAGGCTACATCGCTGTCTAGTAGGCCCAGCTAGTCTGACTGGGGCCTGCAACCTGAGAAGGGATCCCAAGCTGTCCGTCCAAATGGGGAGGAAGCTGTCTTAGGGAAGGAGACCAGGGGAGGACCTGCCCTGGAGGAGACCAGCAAAGTGCTGACGTCTTGAGGAGGGATCCATTATACTACAAGCCCTGCAGTTCGCCGGATTGGCTTAAAGGCTCTCTTACTGCACGGCTGGAAGTTTGGGACTTTGAAATCCTGTGGCAGAGGATTCCTGGACTATCCATTTGTTCATTTAAAAAGGTCTGTGGCAGAGACCCAATTCATCGTGGGCAGTCTGTGGCAGAGACCCCGTTGCTGATTCGTGTGTCATTCCGGCTGCTAGGCCATGTGAGAGGGGACTATCCTCCGGGTGACCAATACCCACTCTAACATTGAGAGTGGCGAGTGACTTTGAACTGATACCTTTGTAATTTTTGTGGCAAGTGCCTGAACCTTCCCCTACCCTTCTATACCTTCTACTTTCTCAACATTTACCAGCATAAGAAAATAAAGCCTGACTGTTTAAGGTTTTACATCTGTGTGGACATTGCATTACTACAGACTTTCCTACCCGGACAACGCAGCTCAAGAGGTAACGTGCAAAACCCAAAACTTACCAGCAGCTCCTACGGGGGTAGTGCTACCAGGGCTTTTTTTTCTCAGAGAATAGGTGCAGGAACTCCACCCTTCTAAGTCACCCTTGACTCCACCCCCTACCCACCTCTGAGCACCGTTCCTTGGTTCCACCCCTTACCCACCTCCCAGTACCACCCCTTTTAGAGAATGCAGAAACAAGTATCATTTTGTGGTGCCAAGTATTTTGTATAGAATTTGTTAACAAGAAAGGCAGTAAAATAGATCTAGCAACAATGGACACCCCAGCGACAATAGATCCACCCCAGCAACAATGGACTCCCAACAGCCAGCATCAATAGACCCTCCAGTAGCCAGCATATCCCTTCCAGCAACGATTGACCCCCTGCAACATAAGACCCACCCCCAGCAACAATAGACCCCCCACCAGCAACAATAGATCCCCCACCAGCAACAATAGATTTCCCAGTAGCCAGCATCAATAGACCCTCCAGCAGCAAGCAACAAAGACCCCTCCCTCAACAGTACATCCCTCCTAGCAATGACTGACCCCCCCAGCAACAATATATTCCCCACAAGTAACAGATGAACTCCCCAGCAACAATAGACCCCCTTCCTTTGCAAAATAGATCCTCTCCAGCAACAATTGATCCCCTAGCAGCCAGCATCAATAGAGTCTTCAGCACACCCCAGAACCTCTTTCCATTACATACATTCAGTACAGGAGGTGCCGGAACTGCGTTCTTTCGCGTTCCCGCTGAAAAAAAGCCCTGAGTGCTACACATTTCACCAATGAGATGTGTCCTACAGCACACACACCTCACTTCCAAGTATCCATGAAATCAGTAAAATGTGCACTGCAGCATATAATCCTCACTCTCCAGTATCCAGGTCCTGGATTCCAGGAAATCAGCATGATCTTCGCTCCAGGACAAACCCCCCCAGTATCCATTCACCAGTGAGATCTGTCCTACAGTACACACACATCTTAATCTCTGGTATCCATTTCACCAATGAGATGAGTCCTACAGCACACACACCTCACTCACTTCCAAGTATCCATGAAATAAATCAGTGAGATCCAAACTATAGCATATAATCCTCACTCTCCAGTGTCCATTTCACCAATGAGATCTGTCCTACAGCACACACATCCTACTATCCAGTATCTATTTCACCACAACAAATACACCTTAAGCCTCGTACACACGGGCGGGAATCTCGTCGGGAAAAAAACCATTGGCTTTCCCGACGAGATTCCCGGCAAGCTTGCCTTGCTCACCGAGTGTACACACGCCATTCAAAAGAACCGCCATTCTTTTGAATGGCAAGAAGGCAGTGACGTCATTGACTACGACGAGCCTGCGCTCGTCACATTCGATGCCGTCGCCGCCATCTTGCTACACCCTACACTACCCTTGTATGCTACCGCGCATGCATCAAAGTCTTTTTGAGCATGCGTGGGTTTACCATGGACAGGTAAGCATACACACTCACGGTTTTCTTGTTGGGAAACAGGCCGACGAGAATCCTGACGGGAAAATAGAGAGCAGGTTCTATATTTTTCTCGTTGAGATTCCCGGCAGTTTTCCCAACGAGAAACCATACACACGACCGGTTTTCTCGGCAAAAAGCTCACCCAGCAGTTTTCTTGCCGAGAAAACCAGTCGTGTGTACGAGGCCTAACTCCTCAGTATCCATTTCACCAATGAGATTTGTCCTACAGCACACATACCTCACTCTCCAGTATCCTTTCACCAATCAGATCCGTCCCACAGCATATAATCCTCACTCCCCAGTATCCAGGAAATCAGCATGATCTTCGCTCCAGGACAAACCTCCCGGGTATCCATTTCACCAACGAGATCTGTCCTACAGTGCACACATCTAGTCTCAAGTATCCATTTCACCAGTGAGTGAGTGAGTGAGTGTCCTACAGCACACATACCTCACTTCCAAGTATCCATGCAATCAGTCAAATGTGCACTACAGCCAGGGCTGGTGCTACCACTAGGCAAACTAGGCAGCCGCCTAGGGCGCACTGCTGCCTAGGGCATCCCCCCTCTGGTGTTCCTACTCTCTTCCATCTGCAGCAAGCAACTAAGTCTTAGACCCCTTTCATACTGAGGCGCTTTGCAGGCGCTATAATGCTAAAAATAGCGCCTGCAAAGCGCCCTGAAAGAGCTGCCCCTCACACTCCAATGTGAAAGCCCGAGGGCTTTCACACTGGAGCGGTGCGCTGGCAGGACGCTAAAAAAAGTCCTGCTAGCAGCATCTTTGGAGCGGTGAAGGAGCGGTGTGTATACCGCTCCTCCACCACTCCTGCCCATTGAAATGAATGGGCACCGCGGCTATACTGTCGGCAAAGCGCTGCTAAAGCGGCGCTTTTCGGGTGGTTTTAACCCTCTCAGCCACTAGCGGGGGGTAAAAGTGTCCCGCTAGCGGCCGACTAGCACCGCGAAATTGGTGGTAAAGCGCCGGTAAAAATGGCGTCGCTTTACCACCGACGCACCCACCACCCCTGTGTGAAAGGGGCCTTGGCATCAGCAGGCAGCCGCTGCTCCGTTCGCACATAGTGTCAGAGGCGCAGCGGTGGCGGAGGACTGTGTCTGTGTCCCATTCCCGAATTAATGGAAGCAAACAAACATTCATTGAAGGACACTGGTAGGCTGCATTGATGGGCACTGGTGAGGCTGCATTTGATGGACGTTGGAGAGGCTGCATTTGATGGTCACTTTATTAAAAAAGTGTGGTATACATGGGCAGGGCAAAAGGGGTGGAGCCAAGGGGGGGCAGCAAAATGAGGTTTCGCCTAGGGTGTCAAAAATCCTTGCACAAGCCCTGACTACAGCATATAATCCTCACTCTCCAGTAGCCATGAAATCAGCAAAATCTACGCTCCAGGACAAACCTCCCCAGTATCTATTTCACCGGTGAAATCTGTCCTACGGTGCACACATCTCACTCCCCAGTATCCATTTCACCAATCAGATCTGTCCTACAGCATATAATCCTCACTCTCCAGTAGCCATGAAATCAGCAAAATCTACGCTCCAGGACAAACCTCCCCAGTATCTATTTCACCGGTGAAATCTGTCCTACGGTGCACACATCTCACTCCCCAGTATCCATTTCACCAATCAGATCTGTCCTACAGCATATAATCCTCACTCTCCAGTAGCCATGAAATCAGCAAAATCTGCGCTCCAGGACAAACCTCCCCAGTATCTATTTCACCGGTGAAATCTGTCCTACGGCACACACATCTCACTCCCCAGTATCCATTTCACCAATCAGATCTGTCCTACAGCATATAATCCTCACTCCCCAGTAACCATTAAATCAGCATGATCTGTGCTCCAGGACAAACCTCCCCAGTATCCATTTTACCGGCGAGAGCTGTCCTACAGCACACATACCTCACTCCCCAGTATCCCTAAAATCAGTACGATCTGCGCTATCAGGACAAACCTCCCCAGTATCCATTTCACCAGTGAGATGTGTCCTGCAGTACACACACTTCACGCTCCAGATCAGATCAGTACACACTTCACTCTCCAGTATCCAGTTCACCAGTGAGATCTATTCTACAGTACACGCACTTCACTCTCCAGTATCCATGAAATCAGTGGGATTTGCAGATCAGTATACACACCTCACTCCCAAGTATCCATTTCCCCAATAAGATCTGTACTCTAACACACATATCTCACATCTCAGTACTAATGCTGCTATTAAAATCCTCAACAAGCAATGTTTAAAGGGGTTGTAAAGGTACATGTTTTTTCACCTTAATGCAATCTATGCAATAAGGTGAAAAAACATCCGAGTGTTTGCAGCCCCCACGAGCCCCCCATTACTTACCTGACCCCTCTTAAGTCCTGCGCCGTGAACACGCGGGCTTCTCGGTCATCTTCTTGGCTCATTCATTGGTTGATTGAAAGCAGCGCAGCCATTGGCTCACGCTGCTGTCAATCACATCCAATGACGCGGCGCGCCGGTGGCGGGGCCGAGTGATACAGTGAGCGGCTATAGCCGCCGGCTGTATCACAGGAGCGCGCCCGCAAGAACTCCTCACCATGCGAGCTCGCTCACATGAAGGTGAGGAGTTCTTGCGGGGGGGAGCCGAGACAGCCGCTCCAGGTTCGGGGCCACTCTGTGCAAAACGAGCTGCAGAGTGGAGGTAAGTATAACATGTTTGTTATTTAAAAAAAAAAAAAATTACCTTTACAACCCCTTTAAGCTTTGACTGCAAATTATGTATTTTATATACCATGGCAGTCGCTCTACTAAATAGCCAGTAAGTGACATATAGGGTACGTCAGGGCTGTCAAGGGCTAAAAAGAAGCTTATGGCTCCAATAACAGTGGAAGATTTTAGATTCCTATTAAATGAAAAGAAGGTTGACCGCACTCCGGGCGATGTACCAGATAAAATGTCTTACATTTATTGAGATATTCCCATAAAGAATTACATGAATCACAGCTCCAACATACGGACAAAAATAGTCAACGTGTTTCACACAATAAACTGTGCTTGATCAATTAAGCACAGTTAATTGTGTGAAACGCATTGACTATTTTTGTCCGTATGTTGGAGTTGTGATTCATGTAATTTCTAATATGAAGATCTCATTAAACCTAAGACGTTTTATGTGGTACATCCCCGGGAGTGCGGTCAACCTTCTTTCCTTTTCACCTGGATGGTCACAGATTGGACCAGTACCTACTGATGTCCAGAGGGGCAGAAAGTTTACACACTCACCTGGAGCGGTTGACCTGTTGCTTGCTTTAGATCGCAATTAGGCACCCTTCCTTTAAATTCCTGATATCTTAGCACAGGAAACCTGTTACCACTTGTGCAGTGGTGGTGACATATCCATAGTGCAGAACAGGAAAGTTGAAGTTTACACACCTGGAAGTGAATTTCAATGACCTACAAACTCCCACAATGCTGCCCAGCCCCCTGCAGTGCCCCTTAGCCTGCTGCAGAGCCTCCGGTCAATCCAACAGTGTCCCACGGTGCCTCCCAACCTCCCACAGCTATCCCCAGCCGCCTCCAGATACCTCATCCTCTACAGGGCCACAAAGTCTGCTGTAAAGTCCCCCAACCTCCTAAAGAATCCCTATTCCCGCAAAGTGACACCCAACCCCCTCCAGCATTTCAGTACATATTATGTATTCACATGCTTTTATTGTGTGAGTAGAAACTTTTTTTTATTATTGGGGTACGGAAGGTTTTGGAAGAGTTTACCAGGCCTTAGTGTCAACCAGGTTGAGAATCACTGAATTACTGTGTGTAAAAACATATTAATGAATATTTAAAAAAAAAAATCATACAGCACCTAAGAAGCAATGGTGTATGCAATTTCCACATTCAGAGTAATAAAGGACAGATGAAAATGTTTCACTTCATAAAATTGTGATCAACTCCAGTTGAGATATGTTGGTAGATCCAAATATATACATGTAACCTGGACTGTAGCTGATAACTGCTTTGGAACATCTTCCATTATTGCTGTTGTATTATACTTCTGCAGTGTGGACAGTGTTAGACTGAATATTCATTAATGCAGAAGTGCAGCAGTCATCTTTAAGTAGACCACTTTGCAGTGCTCATTTATGGAGTGTCTCCAGTGCAGGGGGCAGCCATCTTGGTTGGGTTTGGAGGAAGGTCATTGGCTGATGCAACAGAGCAAGGGAAATTGAGGTCTGGAGGCTTCTGAGAAAAGGAGAGAGGACAGTCTTAAAGTTGGAGCAGTCTGTCCTGAACTTGAATTTTACTAAATCAGACCACATGTCCAGAGACCAAAAAGGGCACCCTGGGTCTTTTGTTTGCTGAGAACTGTTGTGCTTTCTTTAAGGGCCCCAACTTTTCCGGACATTTTTTTTTTCCCCATCGTTTACTGGCCAGTGTGACAAAACAGGACATTTATAACAAGTTAGGACTGTCCTCTTGGGGTAGCGCTACATACCTCCCACAGCTATCCCCAGCCCCCTCCAGATACCTCATCCTCTACAGGGCCACAAAGTCTGCTGCAAAGTCCCCCAACCTCCTAAAGAATCCCTATTCCCGCAAAGTGACACCCAACCCCCTCCAGCTACATACCCAATAGAGACCGATTCCAAATTTTACTACACTTTATAATATTCTCTCTGCCAAAACAGTTACAATTGTCTGCAATCCAACAGTCAGCTGTGGTCTTTTTTTTTCTGGTACAATAATTTTTATTGTAATGAGCATGACAACATGACAACCATTCACCCATGCAGGGGTATAGCATGTCAAACATAATGAAAAGGCATGGGCTGAGAGAACATGAACAGATAACTTTTATAGGTACTGAATGTCCACTGAGCGACCTAGGGAAACAAACTGAAGGTCCACATATGTCTCCAAGGGCCAACAAGGAGAGTCTGTGTTGCAGGTGCACTAGTTTGCATCAAAGGATAAAATGCAAACAGTTCCACATGATGACCCCAGTAAGGTGGATAGTTAGTAAAAAAGAGCAAAATGGGTTTTATACCTAGTGGTGTTAGCCACAAGTCAGCAAAAAAAAAAAGGGGGGGGACACAGGGCCTCCGTAAAAAGAGGGAGACAGAGGGCTGCCATAAGCCCAGTGTCAGCAACAGTGATGCCGTGTACACACGACCGTTTTTAATGACGAGATTTTTTATTTATTTTTTAAATGGTCATTAAAAATGATCGTGTGTGGGCTTCAGAGCATTTTTCACGACGTGAAAAACGGCCATGAAAAAAATGGAACATGCTCTAATTTTTCACGTCGTTTTTTACATCGTTGTTTTTCTCGTCATGAAAAACGGCCGTGTGTAGGCTTTAACGACGTGAAAAAAAATGCGCATGCTCAGAATCAAGTATGAGACGGGAGCGCTCGTTCTGGTAAAACTAGTGTTCGTAATGGAGATAGCACATTCGTCACGCTGTATCGGACTGAAAAGCACGAGGCTGAAAAGCGCGAATCGTCGCTCAAACTTTACTAACATGAAGGGTGGCGCCATCCGAATAGAACTTCCCCTTTATAGTGCTGTTGTACGTGTTGTACGTCGCCGCGCTTTACTCGAGCATTTTTTTCCACGATAGTGTGTAGGCAAGGCAGGCTTGAGAAGAATCACGTCGAGAAAAATGCTGTTTTTTTCAATGACATTAAAAACGGTTGTGTGTACACGGCATGAGAGAGAGAAAAAAAAGAGATAGATTAAAGAGAAGAATGGGGGGAAAAAAGAGGAATAAGTCCTGCAGAGTGGGAGAGTTACAAGGCGGTTATTAGGAGAGACCCAGGCTGTTTGGATGCAAGGTGGGGAGAGCGTAATCCCACCATGGCGACCATATTTTAAGAAATTTAGAGTGGGAATCATGTAAGATGCTAGACATTTTCTCATTAATCATAAGGTCGATCAGAAGGCTCTTCACCATGACAAACTAAACAGAGGGTTTCTTCCAAGCTCTGGCTATTGCCCATTTAGCAGCTATGAACAGGTAGGACGCCAGTTTTTGTTGGTATGAGAATAATCCCTGGATCGGGTAGTGCAGCAAAGCAATTTTGGCATCTTTGTGTATGGGTATATGGAACAAGGAATAGAGGCGCCCGTACACCCTGGACCAGAACCTCGTGAGACGGGGACAGGACCACCAAACGTGTACGACATCTACTCATTGGCCACAACCCCTGAAGCACCTGTCACTAGTGGTCTTTTTTTTTTCCCCCCTGGTGACCATGAAACCTGAGAAACCATTCTGAAACCAGTAAACTGAACACAACTCTGAGTTATTGCACTTTGTACGTCACCACTGATCTTTGTATGCTTTATTAAATAAGCCTGATGGTGGATGCATATGATGCATATGATGGATCCTACAAACAATTTGTTAAGGCCATTAGCTGCTATTGATTTCCGGTGTGTAACCATATTTGGAGTCAGTCATCATGCTGGCCTTCATCTCCAGTGACTCAGACCCTACTGATACCAGTTAGACCTCATCTGTTTTAAAATGTTTTCCAAGAAGAATTTCATATGCAACACATATGTTGCTGTTTTGTTAAGCGCTATTGCGTGAAGACGAATCACATAATCAATAATGAGTCATACACTTACAAAAAATTATGTCACTTTCCAAAAGATCGCTCACTTCACATTCGAAAAGGCGTATTAAAACCCGCAATGCACTGTATTGAGATGTTTATGTGTGTTGCTATTTATTCTTAATGTGTATGCATAGCCAAAATTTGTCCTTTCAGTTTTGGACGGGGTTAGAGCTGACTTGCAGTCAGGGAGTGGTGCCTTAAAAATGGGTGGCTGAGCATTGTTTTTTAGCACCCCTAACCAATGTAACCAAAGATGCAATAGCAGCCAGATGGGGGTATACACGTCACAGAAAAAAATTATACTCTTGTAACGTTCTGCAGGCTGTACCGCTGCGGAACGCAACCCATTCAAGCAAAAGAGGCTACAACGCAGCCACACTGCAACCGCGGGTAATGTGGTTGCAGCACGCTGTTGTGCCATTTTCAGGCATTAAAACAGGCAGTGAGGAGGCATCGTATCACCTCTTTCCCGCCTTCCAAACACCTCTGAAAACCATTCCACCTCTGATTGCTTTTAGGCTCCATTCACACTTCTACGACTCCAAAGTTGCGTTGACTTTGGAGTGCAACTTTGACGCAACTTTGGATGGGTGCAACTTGGATAAGACTTTGGCTTTGACCATTGATAATGGACAACTGTTTCACAACAGTTGCATTGTATAACATTCAGATATGACTTTCATGCAACTTTTGAGGGTTAACATTGAAGTCTTTGGCCCTCAAGTTGCATGAAAGTCGGACCAAAGTAGTGCATGAACTACTTTGAAGTCGCAGGAACTTTAAGTCGCGCATATAAGAATGGTTATCATTGGAAAACATGGGAAGCGACTAGCCAGCAAGTTGCACAAGTGTGGCTGGAGCCTGCACAACAATCCAAGGTCACACTTGTGCAACTTATTATGCAATTTTGGACATCAAAGTTGCATGACAAGCCGCTCCCCATGTTTTCCAATGATAACCATTCATGACTTTATATGTAATGTATTCTAAGTCTGTAATGCGTTACTACCTGAAATTACCGTTTCAGGAATTGGCACTATTGAATGTGCATTTTATGTATATGTAATCAATGTATTCTAACATGCATCCTTGTACTAATAAATGCTTTACCACCCACCACTCTATCAATTTGTTACCAAGAGCCTCATTTAAAGTCCCAACCTTTTCCCCCCCTTTGTTACACTGACGCCTATATGGCTGCATCTTTGCTTCGTTTTTTTCTAATTAACAGGGATGGAGGCACATGGCCTTACCAGGCCTATGGCCTCATTCAAAGTCCCAATGGGATGGAGGCATTGGCCTTACCAGGCCTATGGCCTCATTTAAAGTCACAATCCCCCCCCCCCCATTTTGCTACAATTCGTGACTTTATAGTTGAAGCAACTTCAGAGTAGTTCATTCACTACTCTGTCTTTAATGCAACTTGAGACTTCAATGTTAACCCTCAGAAGTTGCATGGAAGTCATACCTGAATGTTATACAATGTAACTTGTGTGCAACAGTTGTCAATTATCAATGGTCAAAGCCAAAGTCGTATACAAGTTGCACCCATCCAAAGTTGCATCAAGGTTGCATCAAAGTTGCACTCCAAAGTCGGCGCAACTTTGGATTCGTACAAATGTGAATGGAGCCACATGGGTCAGTTTTTTTTTTCTTCAATCAGCCAGTAGGTTGATCAAAAAAACTGAATGGATTTCCCCATCCACACAAGCAAAGTTTATAGGGGAAGCCCCCTTGTAAGGGGACACTGTTAAACACAATCCGAAAAAGTGCAGGACTGGCTACACCAGATCCAGCCTAACACACCGGACTTTAGAGGTTTAACATGGGAGACTAAATAAAATGTATAATGTAGCACACAGATCCTTTTCCCCCTTACCTTCCTTTTAGGGAGATCAGACACACCATGCCACATGCTCACGTCCTCTGGATTAGAGGTTGGGCGGTGTTATGTATTTGGGTCCCGCAGCGAGTTGCTTCCTTTCACTGGTTCTCCCCTCTAGATTATAGAGGCGAATCTTTACCTTTCCCAAAGAAGGTCAATGTCCACACAACACTTCAACACTTTTCTCTTTTTGCTACAGTAACCAGAAAGTTGAAGAGAGGAAAGGGGTTAGCAGAATAGAATGGCTTCAGGCACACTCTTGGCTTCGTCGCCACTCGGTCCCGAGTGGGTACAGCTCACCCGGATAGTCACTCAATAGCACTAGCAGCCGGCATGAAGCTCGAACAGTGACTTAGTCCCCTCCAAGGACAAAGTCAAGGAGATCCCTCCTTAAAGCAGAGGTCCACCCTGAAATTTTTTTAACATTAAAAATCCTAAAAAAAAAAAAAAAAAAAAAATTATAGAAAAAAACAAACATTTTATACTCACCCTAAATGCCTGTTGCTATGCGGAAGTCCCCTAATCTGCCTCTAATGTTCCTCTTCTCGTCCGCGGTGGGTCTCCTTCCGCTTCCTCTTCTTGTGAATGGGGCGCGCTGCCTTCTGGGAACTGTGTGTATCCCAGGAGGCAAAGCACTGTGCGAGTGGCGCATGCGCAGTAGCAAACGGGCAGTGAAGCCTTACGGCTTCACTGCCTGTTTCCCTTACTCAGGATGGAGGAGCCGGGACCTGCCAGCAGCGATCGATCGCCGTGGTGGGACCGACATCGCGGGCGAGTAGGACAGGTAAGTGTCCTTATTAAAAGTCAGCAGCTACACTGTTAGTAGCTGCTGACTTTTTTTTTTCAGCTGCACCTCCGCTTTAAGTAACACTCCGCAAGGGCAGTCTGCGAAGAAAGGAATCCTTCCCTCTGACAGGTCACCAGGCCTCTCCCGAGACAGCAATCTTGTATTACTCGTCTCCTCTATGGGACCGATCCTCCCCCGGTTTCCTCTATGTCAGAGCAGTCGCCCTCACCTGGGCTCCCTGGGTTTCCTTTCTGGCTTGTAGACCAATTGAAGGTACTGGGCCTACCTGGAACTCTGCAGCCTCGGGTCGAAGGTGCCCGAGACTCCTTAGTCAAAGTTGGGCGCACCCCCCCTTAGAGGGGCACACTCCTCCGGGTACAGGTCTCCGGGTACTACTCCTCCTGAACAATGGCGTCTGCCCCTTATATACCCTTTCCCGGCATGCACAGCAGGCCGGAAACCGCCCACCGTACAGGAGCCGAGACAGGACATCCAATAGCCACTCCATCACCTGTGGTTCAACCCCGGGTATAAGTGACAGCACCACCTATACACCTAAAGGGGAACTGCACGCCGGGTGACACAGCAGCAAGGCAGAGTCCAAACAATTAGAATACCCGAGCCAACTACCGCTCAGGTCACCCCTAAATTTAAGCATAATGACCCCCCTAGGTAGGGGCCCTGCTACAATAAAAATAACATATTTATTCTTACTTATTAAAATTAATTTATAGAAACAGAGCCATATCAGCCTTTAAACAATCCACAGAATAATGTTGCAAAAAAACATACTTAGGTACCGGAAGACTGTAATTATGTAAATAGCTTTAAAGATAACAGCAATAATGTAGAAACTGTATGCTTCCGGTAGCCAGGTCTTCCAGGTCAACGTTTCGCCAATTACATGGCTTCTTCGGGATCCAATATGGCAAGGTAGAGCAACACTAAATATATTATGTAGAAAGAAGATAGTATAAGTATTAAAGTATTAAATTATTTCACAATAACCCAATATAGTATACATATCATTTTTAACACAAATCATAAGAAATTAGAATGCTGACATAACTGTGGTGGATGGATCATAAAACATCTAAAAAAGTACGGCCTGGTGGGGGGGGGGGCATAGGGGCAACAGGGCAGAGTATTGGGACACCTGCCTTTACACAAACATGAACTTCAATGGCATCCCAGTCTTAGTCTGTAGGGTTCAATATTGAGTTGGCCCACCCTTTGCTGCTATAACAGCTTCAACTCTTCTGGGAAGGCTGTCCACAAGGTTTAGGAGTGTGTCTATGGGAATGTTTGACCATTTGTGGGGTCAGACACTATTGTTGGACTAGAAGGCCTGGCTCAAAGTCTCCACTCTGATGCCGCGTACACACGGTCGGAATTTCCGATGGAAAAAGTCCAATGGGAGCATTTCATCAGATATTCCGACCGTGTGTATGCCCCATCGGACTTTTCCCGTCGGAATTTCCGACGGAGTTAGATAGAGAGCAGGTTTTCTTTTTTACCGACGGAAAAAATTTCTATCGGGAAATCCGTTCCTCTGTATGCAATTCCAACCGAAAAAAAACATGCATGCTCGGAAACAATTTGACGCATGCTCGGAAGCATTGAACTTCTTTTTCTTGCCTCATCGTAGTGTTGTACGTCACCGCGTTCTTAACGCTCGAAAGTTAAATTTTTTTGTATGACCATGTGTATGCAAGCCAAGCTTGAGCGGAATTCCGTCGGAAAAACCATCCAACTTTTTTCCGACGGAAATTCCGCTCATGTGTACGGGGCATAATTCATCCCAAAGGTGTTCTATGGGGTTGAGGTCAGAACCCTGTGCAGGCCAGTCAAGTTCCTCCACCCCAAACTCGCTCATCCATGTCTTTATGGACCTTGCTTTGCACACTGGTGCGCAGTCATGTTGGAACAGGAAGGGGCCATCACCAAACTGTTCCCACAAAGTTGGGAGTATGAAATTGTCCAAAATGTCTTGGTATGATGATGTCTTAAGAGTTCTCTTCACTGGAACTAAGGGACCAAGCCCAACCCCTGAAAAACAACCCCACACCATAATCCCCCCTCCACCAAATGATTTGGACCAGTGCACAAAGCAAGGTCCAAAGGACATGGATAAGTGAGTTTGGGACAGAAGAACGTGACCTCAATCCGATAGAACATCTTTGGCATGAATTAGAGCAGAGACTGCAAGCTAGGCCTTCTCGTCCAACATCAGTGCCTGACACTCCTAAACCTTGTGGACGGCCTTCCCAAAAGAGTTGAAGCTGTTATAGCTTCAAAGGGTGGGCCAACTCAATATTAAACTCTGTAAAAAGAAAAGAAAGGTCGGGTGTCACCAGTGACACACCTCCATCCCTAAAACATGCAACAAAACAGAAAACTCGCCCTGGGACTTTAAATGAGGTGGGCACCGCTATGCCAATATAAGTAACAGTAAATACAGTATATATTTATTCCAGTGAAAGTAGTACATGCATTAATATCATCAATGAAAGCCAATTCATACGGGATACATATAAATAAGTAGAATAAAAATATGGTACATATATGTGTAAACAATCATGTAGCATACAGGCATCAGGTGTACCCAACGCGTTTCACGAGGCCCAGCTCGCTCTTCAGGGGTAGATGCGTATGAAATGTACCTAGGGTGAAAGGATACAAATAGGGTATACCGGTCGGGACTCGGGGTAGGCGGGGCCCTGCAGCTATAAAACACCAGCCAATGATTGCTTAAGAAAGTGGGTGGGCCACATACACGTAGCGGGCCCACCCAGATCCCATCCAATTGGCTGGTGTTTGATAGCTTCTGGGTCTCGCCCACCCTTGGTCCCACTCAACCCGGGTCCTGCCCACCCCCGACATCACACTGAATTCTGACAGCTCCTCTCCATCTCTGCATTCAGTTGCAAACGTCAGAGCCGCTCAGTGTGTGAAACTGCCAGTGGTGTGTGGGGAAGGGAGGTAATCGACTGAATTTGCACAAAAATCGGCCGATGCCGATTTCTTAAATAAGGCCAAATATCGGGCAAAATATCGATATATTGGTCGACCTCTAGTAACCAATCAGCTTCTAGGTTTTATTGGCAAATCTTAGTTGAACAAGCTGAAGTTAGAAGCTGATTGGTTATTATCCACAGCTGCACCAGATTCATTGTGCATCAGTTTTAGTAAATCTCCCCCATAGTATATATCTGTATATGCATTCTACACATACTGTATAGGGAACTTACTAAAACGGTGTTCAGTAGTAGACACAGAGAAGTACTGTAAAGCCCTGTACACACGATCGGTTTTACCGATGAAAACAGTCCGATGGACTTTTTTCATCGGACAAACCGATTGTGTATGGGACCCATCGGTCTTTTTTCCATCGGTTTTAAAAAATAGAAAATGTTTTAAATTTTTCCGATGGATCAAAACCCGATAGCAAATTCCGATCGTCTATGGGCAAGTCCATTGGATAAAAAAACCCACGCATGCTCAGAATCAAGTCGACGCATGCTCAGAAGCATTAAACTTAATTTTCCTCGGCTCATCTGAGTGTTTTACGTCACGGCGTTTGGAACGGTCGGTTTTTTGACTGATGGTGTGTAGGCAAGACTGATGGAAGTCAGCTTCATCGGATTTCCGATGGACAAAACCATCGGATTAGAATCCATAGGATATCCGATCGTGTGTACGAGGCTTTAGGCCTCAGGCATAAAAGTAGCCAAAGAGTACTCTGTCAAACACGGATTTTCCAAAAAAACTAATTCGTCCCATCACTACTGAACCAGCCGAATTTCGATCTATTGCCAGCTTTAACCGCAAACAAAACTAGCCGTAGGAAGGTTTAGTTCAATCTTATTTTATGTTTTGTTTTTTTGTTTTTTATTTCAAGGAGCAAGGCCCACACGGACCACCATGTTACATATTAACAAACAATACAGGTAATGGTTCAACAATACCCATCACCTCTTAGAAAAGAAACAAACAGTAGGCAGTAACCGTGCAAAACAGGTTCATAACAGTTGTAGTGTACAAAAATTGAATAATCCTCTCCTGCCTAGTGAAGAGAAAATGTATGTATGGGGTGAATCATGTTCGGGGTGTTCTTGTTGATATCTGCGTGCAGGGGGGATGGTAAATAATTACCTCCCCCATTACATGTTGCATATAGTATACCTTATCGTAAAGTATAAGGAGTCTCGTGGTCCCGTGGGTCCGGCCCCCAATTATTTTTCTTTTTTATTCAAGTAGTTGTCGTCGTCGCCCCCCCACCCCCAGCCCCCCATTTGTGGGGAGCTGCAGCGTAGGCGGGCGAGGCCAACTGAGAGCAAGGGAGAGCATAATAGAGAAATTGAAAAGAAAAGGGAGTAGACATTTTATGACATTTTTAATTACAAAGAGGAGGTATAGAGGTACAAACATAGGCGTGCGCACAGGGTGTGCTGAGTGTGCCTGGGCACACCCTAAAAATCCTGTGTGGTGCTAATTCCCCCTGCTTCCTCTCTCCCCCCTGCAGTGCTGCCATCTTCCCTCTTCTCCTCTCAGGAGTGAGGAAGGGGCTGGTAAATATTTCATTACCCGGCCCCTTCCTTTTCTGAATGAACACAGTGAGTGATGTGTACTGATTGCTCCTGTCCTCAGTCCTAACTAAAGCATAGTAAATTATGTTTACCGCAGACTGCAGAGAAAGAGACTGGGGAATCTCTGTCCTCAGTTTCTTTCTCAGTCTCAAAAGTGAGACATCAGGTTTTTTTTTTAGACCCCTTATATTTCACCTAAGCCCCATAATGGTGCTCCTAAAAATATTGTAAAAAATAATAAAAAGAAAAAAAATTTGAAATAATATTAAAAAAAAAAACCTACTGTCCACTGCCCTACTGACACCAATCTTTACTCTGACACCGTCCACTGCTCTGCGGATATACGCCCATGTGTGTTTGTTCTCTGGGGTGCACACCCTAATGTAATAGGCTGCACACACCAATGAGTACAAACAACAGAAAATCTCCAGAATAAAGCCTCGTACACACGGTCGGACTTCCATCTGACTTTTCCGTGGTTTTTTGTCCGAACGGAGTTGGCCGGGCACACCCATAGCATACACACCACAGGACTTTTCTGCAAACTTTCCCAAAACTTTTTCCAACATCACGTGGTTTTTCTGCTCTTTTCCGCCACCCTTTGGTCAACTTCTGCTATTGTTGGTTGATTGTAACATTTGTTTTGTCCATCGGATAAAAGTCCGATAGTTTTCTGTACACACGGTCGGACTTTGCTCCATCGGACTTTTGTTGGGCAAAAGTTTGTCCGTTTGCAGACCCAACATTTGTCCGATGAAAACAAAAAAACAAAAAAACAAAAAAAGTTTGTCCGATGGAGCGTACACACGGTCGGATTGTTGGTCCAACTTGCTCAAAATGAAGTTTGTTGGCCACAAGTCCGACCGTGTGTACGAGGCTTTAGTGTGTAGGGAAACACATCCATGTTTTAACTATCCCTTATGTATCATTGTGGAGAAAAATAAAAATCAGCAGTAAAAGAGCAACTATGTAAGGAAATTGGGGTTGCTTTGGAGGTAAGCAAAGTAAAAAGCAGGATAGAAGCAAGAATAAAGCCCCATACACACGGTCGGACTTTTTGACAACAAACTTCAAAATGAGCAAGTTTTCAAAAAAATCTGACCGTGTGTACGCTCCATCGGACAAACTTTTTCGGTTTTCAGCGGACAAAAGTTCGCTCTGCAAACGGACAAATTTTTCGGCAACAAAAGTCCTACGGTGCAAAGTCCTATCGTGTGTACAGAAATCCATCGGACTTTTGTCCGAAGTACAAACACGCATGCCCAGAACCAATGTTAAAATCAACCAACAATAGCAGAAGTTGACCAAAGGGTGGTAAAGAGCAGAAAAAACACGTGATGTTGGGAAAGTTTTGGGAAAGTTTGCAGAAAAGTCCTGCCGTGTGTATGCTATGGGTGGGCCCGGCCAACTCCCTTCGGACAAAAATCCACGGAAAAGTTTGTTTGAAGTCCGACCATGTGTACGAGGCTTAAGGTCAGGGACACTCCATCATGCCTGAGGCCAACACCTCGAATTCAGTGAAGTAGCGGAACACGGACCACGCGATCCAGGTGTGGGAAACAGCAGCATATACGCTTGTGATAAATTGGAGTGTAGCATTTTACTACCCTATTGGAGGTCATTCCTGGCTCTTGGTGAGCTTTGTTTACCCTAGCTGGAGTACAATGGAAGGTACCATTGGAAGTGGGCTGCCGCACTGACCTCCAATTTATCACAGGCGTATATGCTGCTGTATTGGTAGTCATATCTTCTGGTGAGTGTTGAATTCACTTGTAGTTGGTGGTTGGTCATTTGAGCACTTTTAGGCTCGGTTTCCACTAGTGCGACTTATCATGCGACTTGGGTCTGCAAAGTCGCATGACAAGTCGTTCCCTATGATTTCCAATGAGTACCGTTCATATCTGTGCGACTTCAAAGTAGTCCCCGCACTACTTTGGTCCCACTTTGATGCGACTTGAGGTCCATAGACCTCAAGAATACAGAGGCATTGTTTCCAGTCGCGGCAAAAATCGCGTGGCTTTCGGGTCGCAATAGTGGAAACAGAGCCTAAGAAGATTCTACACGTGTAATGGCATTACTTTGCTGATTGCATTTTTCACCAATTATGGACACTGTGGGACCTATTTTGCTATATCGCCTTTTTTTGGACATTTTTTCCTTTATATCATTATACAGGAATTGTTGCAGTTTCTTAAATTGGCGCTACACCTGATTTAGCTTATTCACTGTTTAGGGCTGGTTATACTGTCTTTTGTATAAGCAGCCTCACACATATTGCTTTATATCACAGCGCAGATTTTTTTTACTTATGTAGCGCTACCCCCAGTTAAGAGAGCCGCTGGTTTGTTTTCGGGCCCTGTGTGCAGTACCGCCAACCCCCAGCAATCTTACTCGACCCCCGCTGGCACAGTTAGTCTAGGGCTATACTTATACCACATTCAATTGTATTGCATGAATTAATCTCTAAGCAGTAAGACAACACACTAAGGCGAGAGATTGATTATAACGGTTTTACTCTTATAGTAAATAGCATAGGTATAACATCACACATGCAACTGGCTTGCAGAGCCCTGCAGCCATCAATTCAGCACACTATAATGGCGCTGCGCGGTACTACACCACGCGTAGCTATTATGGTGTGCGCGCCCTATGGCGCATTAAACAATATACTATCTCCCCACCCGAGTCAGGCCTGACATGGAGTAAATCTCAGTCACTTCCCATAAGGATTTCTTCGCATGCCAGCTTTCGGTGGTGCACTTGATGAAATTATAGTTTGTAATCCACAATGGGCAGTAACTTGGAACAACTATACTGGGAGGGGGACACTTCAACTCTGTCCTGCTACCGGTCCCCCCCCCCCCCCGTGGAACAGCAGATAAACGAACTGTGGGCCTATGCAGTTCTATAGACCTGAACACAACACAGTCTATTGGTCTGGGCAGGTGCCCGCTCACCACTCCGGACGCAATCCCGGTCCGGGACTTCCACCTGCTGTGTATCCGCACACAGCGTCTGCCACGATCGGGTCCCCGATCCAACTGATGTCCTCACTCGACAAGACAGGATCCACCCAGGCTCCGCAATGGGGTGGAAGGCTCTTCGGAAGTCACGCAAGGCCCCAGGCTTCGGGCCTTGCACCGCAGCAAATCCGCACAGGAAGACTGGTTGCTTGCAGCGTGGTACCCAAAGAGGCCGAGCTCCACCTCCCCCTCTTCCTTAAATAGCCCCTCCCATGAGTCTCTGCGGTGGAAACTTTCACCCTGAGGCCGGATGGGGTTCTGGGTAACGTAGTTCCGGGGCCTTAAAGGAGACCCCGCTACACTTACATTGTACCTGTTTATCTGCAGCCTTCTCTCCTCTACAGCCTTCTAAAACACACAGATCAAAGGCTATTTATCAGCTCTAGAAGGCAGGGGCTGGGGATCTGATGTCACAGATTACACTCAGCTACCCGCTCTATGCTGTGCAATCTGAGACCTGAATTGGAGGAATGGCACACCCCCCCTCTGCGCAGTCTCAAGGGGAAACATGCACAACTGAAGCTGTCAATCACCCGCTGTGTGCTGGGGGGGGGGGTTTCTCCTGAGATTGTCTGGTGAAAGCATATAGACTGTCAGAATTAACTCATGCAGATAGTGTGATATCTGTCCATCATTCCCCTGCTAAGTGCTTTGGATTAAGGCAAGAACACACTATAGAAGGATATGGTTTGTTCATTTCAGGGATTCACAATCCATTTAATGTGTGGAAAAAATGTGCATTAACCCCTGTGCATAAACACAAAGCACCCCAGTGGAAAGTGTGGACCTAGCTTTTAAGTTGAACAGAATTGCTGACATCAGCACAGCTACAAAAGGTACCTGGAAAACCCTTGGCAATTGACTAACTGATTTGACTTGCTGCCTGGAGACCCCCCCAATGCCCCATCCTTCTCCCCCTGAGGTCAGAGGAGCCGGGTGTCAGGTAAACTGCTGAAAATTGATTTCTTTATTGACAGTTCTAAAGTACAGAGAATTGCAATCCACAAAGTTATTCTCTGGGGTTATACAACTTACTGTACATACCTTGCCTTAGAGCGAGTTATCGATCCAAACACACAGCTGGAGTAATTAAATTACCTCCCAAAAAAAGGACGGGCCCGGTGTGCCAGAGATGGCCTTCAGTGCAGATTGCTTTCTACCCTAAATTATTTTGAGGACACTGTTAAACAAAATCCTGCTAAGTAAATGTAAATGAACTTTAAAGTGAAACTCCAGTTTTGTTGAGAACGACAGACAATTCCTTCTAGACCTGTATATTTGCCAAGAAACAGTCAAATTTATTGCAGATTCCTAAAGGCTGAGGCCCCATGAAAATTTATAGTTATAGACAGGACTTTTTTGCTCAAACAATAGGTGCTGGAACTTAACCATGGCCCCACAAAACCCCTCCCCCTACACACACCCTCCAAATCACATCAAATAGTGGGTGTGGTCAGTCAAATTTCACGAAAACAGTAGGAGGGTCTTAAAAGGGGCATTAAAGAGGAAGTAAACCCCCAAAAAAATTCCTGTAAAAAAAAAACCTGCAAGAAAAAGGCATAATGAGCTAGTATGCATAGCATACTAGCTCATTATGTGGCACTTACCTGAGATCGAAGCCCCCAAAGCGCTCCTCGTTCCCCTCCGTGGCCGCCAACATGTCCCCTCGGAGCGTCTTCCTTGTATCGCTGCTCCGGTGCTGTGACTGGCCGGAGCGGCGATGAGGTCACTCCCGCGCATGCGACCGGCAGATCCCTGCGCATGCGCGCGGTCCCAGCATTTTCCCATTCAGAAAACCGGCACGCTCAGTGCACCTGCACCGTTGTCTACGGCGCGCATGCACCGTAGACATTGGTGCAGTGTTTTCTGCAAATATCTCCTTAACCGTGTAGGTTAAGGAGATATTTCTTGCACCTACAGGTAAGCCTTAATCTAGGCTTACCTGTAGGTGCAAGTTGTCTGGTTGGGTTTACAACCACTTTAAATACCAGGATTGCATTACATGGAGAGTGCAGAGTACGTTTTTTTCCCCGCGGGCTGGGAAGCTGGTCCTTAGCAACCAATGAGTCATCAGCTGTCACTGGGGTTCCCCGCTGACAGGTGAATGTAAGAAAAAGAATTGCTGGCAAAAAAAAAAAAAGTGTGGCGCCGCCCCCCCCCCCCCCCCAATGCATACCAGTACCTTAGGGTCCGGTATGGATTCGGAGGGGAACCCCACGCCAAAATAAAAAAAATGCCGTGGGTTCCTCCCCCAAAATCCATACCAGACTCTAATCCGGAGACCGAAAGGGCCTGGTATGGATTTGGAGGGAGTCCCCACGTAGTTTTTTTCCAGATTTTTTTTTTTTTTTTTTGCCGGCAATTTTCTTTTTTTACATTCAGCTGTCAGCGGGGAACCCTGCTGACAGCTGATGACTCATCGGTTGTTAAGGATGCAGTGTCCGGCTTCCCGACCCTCTCCTTAGCAACCAGCTATACACAGTGCGTTAAAGTGAACCAAAAAAAAACTCTTGCCTTTTTGGCGCTGCTCCATTGAAGTCTATCACACGCAAAACGTAATCTGCTGCAGGAAAAAAGTCCCAGACCCTTTCCAAAAAAGCACCGGCTGAAGTACGCATAGATGTGAACGTGTACCATAGGAAATCATATTAAATGGACTGTAGTGCGTTTCTGAAAACTGCAAAAAGCACAAAAAAAACGGTGTGAACGTATAGGGTTACATGCTGATAATGAATGGCTTTGTTTATATATAAAAAAAGAAAAAAAAAAGAAATGTGATTGCTCTATCACTTTTGTTTGAGAAACAAAGTCATGTGATCGCTACGACAGCACTAAGATCACCTGACTTTGCACATGACAGCTCCTCGTTGTAAAAGGGATTTTTTTAGCTAATTTTACTTAGCAGTGCTGCATGGTAAAATGGGAAGCTAATTGCAACAAAATGTCAAAGACAAAATCAGTAAATGCTTTGCCAAACCAAGTTCTGCAAAATCAGCCACTAATGCCGCGTACACACGACCGTTTTTCATGACGAGAAAAATGCCCGAAAAATAATTAGTACCTGCTCTATTTTTTCTCGTCTTTTTTCACGTCGTTCTTTTTTCACGTCGTGAAAAACGGTCGTGTGTAGGCTTTTACGAGGGGAAAAAAAATGCGCATGCTCAGAATCAAGTATGAGACGTGAGCGCTCGTTCTGGTAAAACTAGCGTTCATAATGGAGATAGCACATTCGTCACGCTGTAACGGACTGAAAAGCACGAATCGTCTCTCACCAAACTTTATTAACACGAGGATCAGCAAAAGCGTCCCAAAGGGTGGCGCCATTCGAATGGAACTTCCCCTTTATAGTGCCGTCGTACGTGTTGTACGTCACTGCGCTTTGCTCGAGCGTTTTTTTTCACGAACGTGTGTAGGCAAGGCAGGCTTGAGAGGAAACAAGAAAAATCACGTCGAGAAAAACTTCGTTTTTTTCCATGAAATGAATAACGGTCGTGTGTACGCGGCATAATCCCTTCACATAAGAAGCGAGGGGCTCCGCCCAGCACTAAAATATCACTTACGGGTGGTCTGGCCCTTTAAAAGCAGATGTTTTCTCTTGAGGCAGAAAACAGCTCACTGAAATCCTAAATCCCAGATAAATACTTCACTGGCCTTAATATATCATCCTCAGGAGAAATGCTCAGGATATTAGGTGAATGCCTCTAAATCACAAGCTTTGAATTTCCACCTCCATCGGAATGAAGTTGAACGGCTGGAACTCAATTTCTATTTCGGCTGAAGCCTGCATTTATCAGCTGTCAATGTGCGAACCATTCGTTCATCTTCCTCTCTGCCTTTGATGAAAATTATATCCTGGCGCTGTAAGAACTGTAAAGAGTTGCGTCTGAAAAAGCCTCGCACATTCATCTTGGCTCTGGAGCCTCATCTGTCCAGATATCAGCTTCTTATTTTTGCCCAGCTCAACCTATAGAGTTATCCGAGTCAAACACCCTGAACGACCACGCTGAGATTTATCCAGAAAACAAAAACAAACTAAACTGACGACTTAAAGCGTCGCTGGACCATGGAGGAAGTCGCTGGAGCGGGGAGAGGGTAAGTATAAAAAGTTTTTTTTTACAGATTGGAGGAGGGAGGTCAATCAGGGAAAACATTTTTTAGTTAGAAATACTACAATATTATTATAATTTTTTTTTTATTTTAACTAAAATTCTAAATATAATCACCCTAAGCTGCCAGCACCCAATACAAATGTATTTGCAAAAATTAAAAAGAAAATATAGTGCAGTACTATCCTACCCCCAAAAAAAACGTAATAAATACATATATGTGGTATAAACCAACCTTTTACAATTAATCATATAAGCTTATGTAGCGGACCCTTTAATTTAGGGGGTCGCTATGCCCAAATTTAAGGGACAGCCTGGGCAATAGTTTGGCTCAGGCCTTCTAATTTGATACTGGACTCTGCTCTGCTGTGGTGTTGTCTGGTGTGCGGTTCCCCTTTGGCCTGTGGGTGGCACTGTTGCCCAGGCCTAGGGTCGAACCTCAGGTGACACAGTGGCGTGATTGGATGTCCTCTCTCGGCTGTGCATGCCGGGAGAGGGTATATAAGGGGCAGACGCCATGTTTAGGGAGGAGTGCCGGGGAGTGAGTCCCGGGGGAGTGTGCCCCATGGGGGTGCGTGGACTGGCCGAGGAGTCTCGGGCACCTTTAGCCCGAGGCTAAAACGTTCCAGGTAGGCCCAGTACCTTTAACTGGGTCTACAATCAGCATATTGGAGTCCCAGGGTGCCCAGGTGAGGGTACCCGCTCTGACCGAGAGGAAGCCGGGGGAGGATCTGTCCCACAGAGGAGACGAGTGATAGTAGGTCGCTGTCTCGGGAAAGGCCTGGTGACCTGTCAGAGGGAAGGATTCCTTACTCAACAAAGCTAACCCTGTAGAGTGCCCATTGGCATCATCTGTTCTCTAAATTCTACAGAGGTTTAAGGAAAGTTCTGGATTCAGGAATAACAGGATACTGCTGCTATAAGAGGATCTCCTGAACCCGTCCCTGGAGGGGACAAAGTGACAGTATTGTTCGAGCTCCACTACGGCTGCTAGAACTGGGAGGGATCTATCCGGGTGAGCTAAGCCCACTCGGGATCGAGTGGCAACAAGTGAGTCAAGTGTTGTGCGCCTGAATCTACCTTCTAACTTCGCTAGCTTCTTTCTCTCTTCAATTTCCCGTTAACTGAAGCAAAGGAAAATAAACTCTTTGTTGTGTGGACATTGGCCTTCTTGGGAAAGAATATAGACTTTTCCCTACATTCTAGGGATGAGAACCAGTGGAAGGAGGTAACCCGCTGCAGGACCCAAAACCTGTGAACACCGCCTGACCTCTGATAAGGAGGACACGGGCTTGTGGCATGGTGTGTCCTACCCCCCGCAGGTGAAGGTAAGCGGGGGCAAAAGGATCTGTGTGCTACACTTATAGCACAAATAGTGATAACATTATACATAGCATACTGTATATAACATTAAAATCTTTTGAAGTGCAAACAAACTTCTTTTACAAAGCGCAACAAACAGTCCTTTTTCAGTGTGTGGATATCTCCAATTGCAACCAAAGGGCAACAGTGCTCCAAAATTCACCCTACAGTGTTCATCGTTATTGAAATGGACTGCTGCGGTATGCTCCGTTAAGCTCTTACCAGGGCAAGTTCACTCGTAAAGTGTGTTATGAAAGGTAGAAAGGAGACTTCATGGTGCAGTACTAAACCCAGGGTATTTTATTTCCAAGATATTTAAAATACTGACATCCAAGTAAAAAAAAAACCTTCCTCAATGTAAAAAGACACAGCCGCGGCTCAAGCCAGCCAGCTGGTGCGTGGTGACGTCAGATCTTACAGCTCCACCCGACACGTTTCTCCATATTAGGCATCGACTGGGGAAGGAGTCTAAATAAAATACCCTGGTTTTAGTACTGCACCATGAAGTCTCCTTTCTACCTTTCATAACACACTTTAACGGAGCATACCGCAGCAGTGGAAAGATCAGCTGTAGGAAGAAGGATCTGGATATCGGATAAATCCGTGGATATACCGGCTCAGTGATCCATGCACATGTTTGCTTGCATATATTTTATCACAGTTTAATTTCGATCACAGTTTATAACTTTTTTTGCTTTGGTTTTTACACTTTATTCGTTTGTGTGGGATGCGCATCTATTTTTTTGTATATATCCAGTAGCTGAATATTTAGGTTTTTAGTTGCAGCACCCTCTTTTCCATCATTATTATATATATTATAATTGGTATTTGTATCTATCTATCTATCTATCTATCTATCTATCTATCTATCTATCTATCTATCTATCTATCTATATACACCCAGTTGGGGTTTAGCGCAGATATCCCACCTTATACAACCATAGTAATAAAACTATCAGATAAAGGTGGGAATACGGTCATTATGAATAATCATCACTATGAAAGCATGTGTTATAAAATATTGGGTAACAAAGAATTATATGAACCTATTTCCATCTTGTCTATTGACAAAATGAATAAATAATTTTATAGGTTAGAGGATAGGGGTTTACAAGATGGAATTATCACCAAAATCCTTTGGGATTTTGTCAGAACTAGGTACCCAAAGGTTCCAACATTTTATGCTCTCCCGGAAGATTTATAGGAATCCAGAAGATCCTCCTGGCAGACTTGTAATGTCTGGCAGAGGCAGTATAACATAAAATCTTAGTTATTTGACTCACATCTCCAACCACATGTTGGTTGGCATCAGTCTGCCATCTTTAATTAAGGACAGCATTCATTTACTACAGATTGTTGAAAACTTACATATACCCCCTAAAGCCCTTCTGGTTACCTTTAGGGGTGTAAGCCTTCAAAACAGTCCTACACCAAAGAAGAGGCCATCACTGGCAGTATAACATGCTACATTTTGATATGGCATTGCTATATTGATGACATCTTTGTCATATGGGAGGGGCCATTTGACACACTCCAGCAATTCTTATCTACCATAAATTCCAATGAGCATAATTTGAAATTTAGAGCCAAGAGAAAGTTAAATTTCTCAATGTAGAGGTGCAGAGATAAGAGAGTGGCTACCTTGCAAGCAGAATGTTTTGTAAGGCTTTGTAAGGCTACACCAGGCAACACCATTCTACATGCAGACAGCTTTCACCCTGCTGCCATAGTAAGATCCATACCATACAGTCAGCATTTAAAAGCAAGAAGGAACTGTTCTAGCGAGGAGGCGTTTAATATACCTAGGTCACACCTCTTGGATAAGGGATAAAGAAAGTCTGGCCTGAAAAAAGCCTACCGAAAATCTTTACAACAGTCATGAAGGGGAAAAAAAACACCACCAGAATAATTACCAGATTCTCCAACCAGCATGGACATATCAGGCATATAATCAACAGATATTGGCACCTATTGACTTCAGAACAAGTGGTTGTCCAATTCATAGAAAGAAGGCCCCAGATTACATTCAGACAGGCCACTTGAATATACAAAGGGGACCAACGAGATGATCCGAACAAGGACAAAGGGACACTCAGATGTGATTATTGCAGATATATGAATACTAGTAAAACTGTAAGGCTGCCCAATGGGGAAATGTTTCAGCCGAAGCACTTCTCCAATTGTAAAACTGAGGGGATAATTTGTCTTTCTTCATGTAAATATGGTTCTTTCTATGTAGGAAAAACTAGATGAAAACTATAGAAATTGTCTATGACTACACCTATTTTATGCATGTGGGCACCCTTAAAGTCGTTGTAAACCCTTATATACCCAGTGAAGTGACTGGCCTCAGGTGATAAAAAGAGATGAAACAAATCCTCCTACATAAGTTGTACCCGTTTTTCTAGTCGTTTTTCTAGTAGTCTGTTTTTCTAGAGCTGTCTCCTTCCTACATTCATTTCAAGTGCAGAATTTACACAGGATCCCTCATCTCTGAAAAGCAGGGGGCAGAGAGCTGAAGTTACGAGCCGCGTCCCTAGGATATGGCGCTATTGCGGGGTCCCCTTCGTGGGTGCGCAAGAACAGTGACACTTAGTGAGAGGAGCTCTGAGAGTTGATTGGAGGGAAGAGACACGCCCCCTTCCCACAGCACACAGGAACAGAGCTGAGGCTGTCAATCAGCTGGAGATCCCTCCCCGTCGCCATTTTTCTCTTAGTGTCTGGAAAAATTGTCAGTAGCGATTCATGCTGATACCAGAGGAATGAGACAGGAATGCCACTTAGTGCTCTGGATTGAGACAAGCACACACTATCCACTTAAGCCCCGAACCAATACGGACCATAATGACCAGAGGTGATTTCACAATTTGGCACTGCGCTGCTTTAACTGGAAATTGTGCGGACATGCAATGTTGTACCCAAACGAAATTTGCGTCCTTTTCTTCCCACAAATAGAGCTTTCTTTTAATGGTATTTGATTGCCTCTGCGTTTTTTGTTTTTTTTTGCGATATAAACGGAAAAAGACTGAAAATTTTTTAAAAAAATATATACAGGTCCTTCTCAAAAAATTTGCATATTGTGATAAAGTTCATTATTTTCTGTAATGTACTGATAAACATTAGACTTTCATATATTTTAGATTCATTACACACAACTGAAGTAGTTCAAGCCTTTTCTTGTTTTAATATTGATGATTTTGGCATACAGCTCATGAAAACCCAAAAATCCTATCTCAAAAAATTAGCATATCATGAAAAGGTTCTCTAAACGAGCTATTAACCTAATCATCTGAATCAACTAATTAACTCTAAACACCTGCAAAAGATTCCTGAGGCTTTTAAAAACTCCCAGCCTGGTTCATTACTCAAAACCGCAATCATGGGTAAGACTGCCGACCTGACTGCTGTCTAGAAGGCCATCATTGACACCCTCAAGCAAGAGGGTAAGACACAGAAAGAAATTTCTGAACGAATAGGCTGTTCCCAGAGTGCTGTATCAAGGCACCTCAGTGGGAAGTCTGTGGGAAGGAAAAAGTGTGGCAGAAAACGCTGCACAACGAGAAGAGGTGACCGGACCCTGAAGAAGATTGTGGAGAAGGACCGATTCCAGACCTTGGAGGACCTGCGGAAGCAGTGGACTGAGTCTGGAGTAGAAACATCCAGAGCCACCGTGAACAGGCGTGTGCAGGAAATGGGCTACAGGTGCCGCATTCCCCAGGTCAAGCCACTTTTGAACCAGAAACAGCGGCAGAAGCGCCTGACCTGGGCTACAGAGAAGCAGCACTGGACTGTTGCTCAGTGGTCCAAAGTACATTCGGAAGTCAAGGTGCCAGAGTCTGGAGGAAGACTGGGGAGAGGGAAATGCCAAAATGCCTGAAGTCCAGTGTCAAGTACCCACAGTCAGTGATGGTCTGGGGTGCCA
Organism: Rana muscosa; assembly: GCA_029206835.1. Taxonomy (NCBI): domain Eukaryota; kingdom Metazoa; phylum Chordata; class Amphibia; order Anura; family Ranidae; genus Rana; species Rana muscosa. Next base: position 46,818,980 of record CM055128.1, read on the forward strand.
TGTCAGCTGCTGGTGTTGGTCCACTGTGTTTTATCAAGGGCAGGGTCAATGCAGCTAGCTATCAGGAGATTTTGGAGCACTTCATGCTTCCATCTGCTGAAAAGCTTTATGGAGATGAAGATTTCATTTTTCAGCACGACCTGGCACCTGCTCACAGTGCCAAAACCACTGGTAAATGGTTTACTGACCATGGTATTACTGTGCTCAATTGGCCTGCCAACTCTCCTGACCTGAACCCCATAGAGAATCTGTGGGATATTGGGAAGAGAAAGTTGAGAGACGCAAGACCCAACACTCTGGATGAGCTTAAGGCCGCTATCGAAGCATCCTGGGCCTCCATAACACCTCAGCAGTGCCACAGGCTGGTTGCCTCCATGCCACGCCGCATTGAAGCAGTCATTTCTGCAAAAGGATTCCCGACCAAGTATTGAGTGCATAACTGAACATAATTATTTGAAGGTTGACTTTTTTTGTATTAAAAACACTTTTCTTTTATTGGTCGGATGAAATATGCTAATTTTTTGAGATAGGATTTTGGGGTTTTCATGAGCTGTATGCCAAAATCATCAATATTAAAACAAGAAAAGGCTTGAACTACTTCAGTTGTGTGTAATGAATCTAAAATATATGAAAGTCTAATGTTTATCAGTACATTACAGAAAATAATGAACTTTATCACAATATGCTAATTTTTTGAGAAGGACCTGTATATTCTACTTTTTGTTATAAGAAAAATCGAATAAACTCAATTTTAGTCATACATTTAGGCCAAAATGTATTCAGCCACATGTCTTTAGTAAAAAAATGTCAATAAGCGTATATTTATTGGTTTGCGCAAAAGTTATAGAGTTTACAAACTAGGGTACATTTTCTGGAATTTACACAGCTTTTAATTTATGACTGCCTATCTCATTTCTTGAGGTGCTAATATGGCAGGGCAGTACAAAACCCCCCCAAATGACCCCATTTTGGAAACTAGCCACCTCAAGGAAATTGCTGAGAGGCATGTTGAGCCCATTGAATATTTTTTTTTTTTTTTGTCCCAAGTGATTGAATAATGACTAAAAAAAAAAAATTACAAAAAGTTGTAACTAAATGATATATTGCTCACACATGCCATGGTTATATGTGGAATTGCACCCCAAAATACATTTTGCTGCTTCTCCTGAGTACGGGGATACCACATGTGTGGGACTTTTTAGGAGCCTAGCCGCGTACGGGACCCCGAAAACCAAGCACCGCCTTAAGAATTTCTAAGGGAACAAATTTTTGATTTTACTCCTCACTACCTATCACAGTTTCGAAGGCCATAAAATGCCAAAATAGCACAAAACCCCCCCAAATGACACCATTTTGGAAAGTAGACACCCCAAGCTATTTGCTGAGAGGCATGGCGAGTATTTTACAGCTCTCATTTGTTTTTAAAAATGAAGGAAGAAAAAACGTATTTATTTTTTTTCTTCAATTTTCAAAACTTTGTGACAAAAAGCGAGATCTGCAAAGTACTCACCATACCTCTCAGCAAATAGCTTGGGGTGTCTACTTTCCAAAATGGGGTCATTTGGGGGGGTTTGTGCCATCTGGGCATTCCATGGCCTCCGAAACTGTGATAGGCAGTGAGGAGTAAAATCAAAAATGTATACCCTTAGAAAGCCTGAAGGCGGTGCTTGGTTTTTGGGGTCCCGTACGCGGCTAGGCTCCCAAAAAGTCTCACACATGTGGTATCCCCGTACTCAGGAGAAGCAACAGAATGTATTTTGGGGTGTAATTCCACATATTAGGGTTGTCCCGATACCGATACTAGTATCGGTATCGGGACCGATACCAAGCATTTGCGCGAGTACTTGTACTCGTGCAAATGCTCCTGATGCTTCACCCGATACTTTTTTTTTTTTTGTGGCCGGAGAGGGCGGGAGGAGTCAGTGGCTGGGGAGGGCAGGAGAGAGGGCGGGGGAGTGCGGGCGGAGTCTGGCCGGAGAGGGCGGGAGGAGTCAGTGGCTGGGGAGGGCGGGAGAGGAAAGTGTGGGCGGAGTCTGGCTGAAGAGGGCGGGCACAGTCGGTGGACGGAGTCCGCGGGCGGAGAGCGAGTCCCTCACCTGCAGTTGAACCTGGTAAGCTGGCAGGGGTTCAGGGTGCAGCCGCATCAGGATCGGTAACCGGTGCTGTCACATTCGGTCGCCGTCAGCGGCTGAACTTCTCCACGCCCATCTTGGTACACCCTGCACTCGGCTGCAGTAAGCAGCAGCAGACATCTTGTTACACCCAGCCCGAGCTATATGGGCTGGGTGTAACAAGATGTCTGCTGTTGCTTACTGCAGCCGAGTGCAGGGTGTACCAAGATGGGCGTTGCAGCAGTTTTTTTTTTCTTAAATCCTGTGTCATTTCCCCCCCCACCCCCCGCAGCATTTCAGTGCCAGCCACCTATCAGTACCCACAAGTGCTACCTATCAGTGGAATCAGTGCCATCTACCAGTGCCACCTATCAGGTGGCACTTTTAGATGCCACTGATTGCACTGATAGGTGGCACTTATGGGCACTGATTGCACTGATAGGTGGCACTTGTGGGCACTGATAGATGGCACTGATTGCACTGATAGTGCAAACAGTGCCATCTATCAGTGCAATCAGTGCCCACAAGTGCCACCTTTCAGTGCAATCAGTGCCATCTATCAGTGCCCACAAGTGCCACCTATCAGCGCCACCTATCACTGCCCACAAGTGCCACCTATCAGTGCCCATAAGTGCCATCTATCAGTGCCATAAGTGCCACCTATCAGTGCCCATAAGTGCCACCTATCAGTGCCCATAAGTGCCCACAAGTGCCACCTTTCAGTGCAATCAGTGCCACCTATCACTGCCCACAAGTGCCACCTATCACTGCCCACAAGTGCCACCTATCACTGCCCACAAGTGCCATCTATCACTGCCCATAAATGCCACCTATCAGTGCCCCCAAGTGCCACCTATCAGTGCCACCTATCACTGCCCACAAGTGCCACCTATCAGTGCCCATCTTTCAAACTGTCACATGATATTAAAAAAAAGTATCGGTAATCGGTATCGGCGAGTACTTGAAAAAAAGTATCAGTACTTGTACTCGGTCTTAAAAAAGTGGTATCGGGACAACCCTACCACATATGCCCATGGCATGTTTGAGCAATATATCATTTAGTGACAACTTTGTGCAAAAAAATAGAAAATAAATTGTCTTTTTTCCGCAACTTGTGTCAACATATAAAATATTCCATGGACTCGACATGCCTCTCAGTATATAGCTTGGGGTGTCTACTTTCCAAAATTGGGTCATTTGGGGGGGTTTTGAACTGTCCTGGCATTTTATACACAACATTAGGAAGCTTACATCCACTCTTCTAACCACTTGAAGACAAAGCCCTTTGACACTTTTTGTTTACATGAAAAAATTTTATTTTTTTTGCAAGAAAATTATGTTGAACCCCCAAACATCATATATTTTTTTAAAGCAAAGGCCCTACAGATTAAAATGGTGGGTGTTGCATTTTTTTTTCCACACAGTATTTGTGCAGCAATTTTTCAAACGCATTTTTTGGGGAAAAATACACTTTTTTTAATTTTAATGCACTAAAACACACTATATTGCCCAAATGTTTGATGAAATAAAAAAGATGATCTTAGGCCGAGTACATAGATATCAAACACGACATGCTTTAAAATTTTGCACAAACGCGCAGTGGCGACAAACTACATACATTTTTAAAAGCCTTTACAGGTTACCACGTTAGATTTACAGAGGAGGTCTACTGCTAAAATTACTGCCCTCGATCTGACCTTTGCGGTGATACCTAACATGCATGATGCAATTGCTGTTTACATATGACGCCAGACCGACGCTTGCGTTCGCCATTGCGCAAGAGCAGGGCGGGACAGGGGTGCTTTTTTTTTTTTTTTTTAATTTTGCTTTTTTATTTTATTTTTAAACTGTTCTTTCCATATTTTTTTTTTTTATCGTTATCTCAGGGAATGTAAATATCCCCTATGATAGCAATAGGTAGTGACAGGTACTCTTTTTTTGAAAAAAACTGGGGTCTATTGGACCCTAGATCTTTCCTCTGCCCTCAAAGCATCTGACCACACCAAGATCGGTGTGATAAAATGCTTTCCCAATTTCCCAATGGCGCTTTTTATATCCGGGGGGGGGGGACATTCCTTCCCACTGCTTGTAAAAGCAGTCCAGAGGCTAATTAGCCGCTAGGATTGCTTTTACATGAAAGTCGGCCGCTGGCTGAAAAGAATGATACCAAGATGATACCTAAACCCACAGGCATCAATCTGGTATAACCAAAGTCCAGCAACATACCAGTACGTTGCTGGTCCTTGTTGGACATGTATTGTAATCTTTTTTCATGCAGCCTGTTGGCTGAACGAAAAAAGAGATTGATCCGTAGGTATGCCCACCATTAGAATACCGCCCTTCATCCACCCACTTCTAATGATGGGCAAACATGCACCATTTATATATGCCGAAGCATGGGGGCATCCTCCCGCAAAAGTTATGCCGCACACACATGGTCGGACTTTTCCACAGGCAAGCCTCCGTCGGAATTCTGACCGTATGTACGCGGCATTAGGAGCAAAATCGCTCCTCCGCCCCAATGCTTCGGCATATATGCTCTTTTTTTTTAAACTGTGGTGGTGAAATCACCTCCTACAGCACTGGAGTTGCAGGGATCAGGCCTGTCTCTGCGAACGCTGCAGTTATGTGTGTTGTGTTTTGTAAGTGACAGGGATTGATCGATACTGCACTTGGGTGGCCTGGGCTGGACGGAGAGGCAAAACGCAGGTGCTAGCAGGTATCTGGGCTGATTCCGCTAACACTGCGTTTTTGGGAACCCTAAACTGCTGGGGACGCTAGTATAGATCTGATCAGATCAGATATTGATCTGTTCAGATACTATACCACTAAGGGGGGTGTATGCTTAATGCGTGGGTGTTAGTGTTACTGGCACTAACCTGACGCTGCCTGGGGTGTGACGCAGACCCTCTCTGACGCTAAAACCTAATTGATATCACCCGCCGGGCGATCAGGGGGTTAAACCTTTATTGAGTTATATACGGCGGGTGCCCTGACACTATAAAAAGTAAACTAACTAACCAGCGTCACCCGTAACACTTATATGGTGATCACTGGTGAAAGGGTTAACTAGGGGCAATCAGGGGGTTAAAACCTTTATTAGGTAATATATGGGGGTACCTGACGCTATATAAAAACCTGACGGCGAACCTAAATAACAAAATAACTAACTGGCTAACCAGTGTCACCAGTAACACTTATACAGTGATCACTGGTGAAAGGGTTAACTAGGGGCAATTAGGGGGTTAAAACCTTTATTAGATAATATATGGGGGTACCTGACGCTATAAAAACCTGCGGCGAACCTAAAAAAAATAACAACTGGCTACCTATCGGCACCAGCATAACTAATACAGCGATCAGAAAAACGATCGCTTAGTGACACTGGCAAAAGGGGGTGAAAGGGTTACCTGGGGAGCGATCAAGGGGTTAAACCCTTATTAGGTAATATATGGGGGTACCTGACGCTATAAAAACCTGCGGCGAACCTAAAAAAAATAACTGGCTACCTATCGGCATCACCGACACTAAGACAGCGATCAGAAAAACGATCGCTTAGTGACACTGGCAAAAGGGGGTGAAAGGGTTACCTGGGGGGCGATCAAGGGGTTAAACCTTTATTAGGGGGGGGGTTAGGGGGCTACACTGGGCCTAAAACACTGCCCTGACACTTTTACAGTCACAAATGTCACTGATTGCAGTGATCAGTAAATAAATGGTCACTGCAATCAGTGACACTGACTGGAGGCTGGGGGTTGATCTGGGGGGTGATCTGGGGGGGCCTGGGGGGGCGATCGTGTGCCTATGTGTGTGGTGTCAGTGTGCTGTTATGTGCACTAACCTCTGTGTCTTCTCTCATGCAGCGCTCGGTATATGTGAGCGCCGCATGAGAGATGACATCACTTCCTCCTGCCTGTGTAAACACTACACAGGCAGAGGAAGCATTTGATTCGCCGGGAGCGATCGCGAGGGGGTGGCCAGAATCGAATGGCGGCCCCCTTATCACGGATCGCTCCGAAGCGATCCCGGCCGCTCACTGTACCGGAGGGGGTCCGATCGGACCCCCCACCCATACGAAGGCAGGCACGTACAGGTACGTGATTGTGCCTGTCCGTGCCATTCTGCCGACGTATATATACAGTGAGCGGTCGTTAAGTGGCTATAGAGGGATATGCTTTGTTCATATTTTGTGTCTGAATTCACTTTAATTCACCTATTGGATGACATGTGGCCTATTGGATGACATGTGGTTCAAAATTACAGAACCCCAAAGGTCAACTTTCTAGCCTTGGATGAAGCCAACTAAGGTCCTCAGGGTAAGGGGGGTGGGAAGGGGGGGTTGAACAAAATACTTTTAAAATGTAACAACATCCTCCGGTCTCAATGATCAAGCTAGCTTTCAGACATTCTTAATGGGATACAACTCAGGTGAGAAGGAATAGTAGAGCCATTTTATATTATATGAACAACCCCCTTTGGTTACTAAATGCATGTCCATTCTAGGTCTACCCTGACATATCGGTCAGATTTTATCAACAATGGGCTATATTCAGTGCTTTTTTTATTTTTTTTATCAGAGAATAGGTACAGGAACCCCCCACCTTCTGAGTCACTTTGTGTCTCCGCCCCCTACCCACCTCCGAGCACTGACCTTTGGTTCTGCCCCTACCCACCTCTGAGCACCGACCCTTGGTTCCACCCCCTACCCAGTACAGCTTCTTTTGGAAAATATAGAGCTAAGTAAGTATCATTTTGTAGTGCTATGTAACTTGTACGGAATTTGGTAATGATAACAAGAAAAGCAATAAAATGGATCCCCCGCAGCCAGCAGCAATAGACTTTCCCCAAGCAACAATAGACCCCCAGCATTAATAGATTCTTCAGCAGCCAGCAACAGTGGACCCCTCCCTGAACAGTAGATTTCTTTGAGCAACAATTGACCCCCCCAGTAACAAAAGATCCTCCACCAGCAACAATGTAATTTTATTGAGAGAAAAGCCAAAATGGACAAAAGTCAAATGGTCGCCTGCTGACGCCATTGCGCCCCACATGACCCCTGAAGTGCGGGTGATTGCTTTTATTTGCCGGCAAACGATTTTATCCTATGCGTGTTAACATTTTATTCATTGTAAGTAGCCATTTGGCTTTTCTCTCAATAAAATTACCCTTATAGTATTACACTATTTGAGCTTTTCCTTTATATGGTTCTGTTCCTGGATGATTTGGATGTCCCGCTGTGAGGGGAGATTACAATGAAGGACCCATCTATCACCCGATTGCCCCAGTGGCTTGGTTCTGCCACCCTGCAGACGTTATTCTGCTTGCGTGTTTGACCATCCTAGTGATAGGTGGTCCCGGCTATCTGGTAAGAGTCCCTGTTCACTGTCTTTGGGGTGCCACAGAAGGCTCTACACCATGTCACTTGGTGGTGGAACATTTGTTTTTTATTCTTGGACTATTTACATCAAGGATTCACTTTATACACAGACTTTGAAGTATTCTTATTATTATTGTTTCTTTTTTGCACTTTGTCTTTTGCACCTTATGATGTTTTATATACATTTAGTGTGTCATAGCACATTAACCGCTTGCCGACAAGCCGCCGCCATTATACTACGGCAGGTTGGCACGGCTGCACGAATCACGGTAGGTGTACGTCGGCCGCTTTAAAAGCTTGACACTGGAGCAGATGCGCGTGGCTGGTTGCGATGTCCGCCGGTGACCCTCGATCACTCCTCAGAGAGCCAGAACGGGGATCTGTCAATATAAACAGACAGATCCCCATTCTGACAGGGGAGTGGAGAGAGATCTGCTGTTCCTAGTGATCAGAAACAGCGATCTCTCTCCTCCTCCAGTCACTACACTCCCCCCACAGTTAGAAGCACCTCCCTAGGGAACACTTAACCCCTTGATCGCCCCCTAGTGTTAACCCCTTCCCTGCCAGTGACATTTATACAGTAATCAGTGGCTATTTTTAGCTCCGATCGCTGTATAAATGTCAATGGTCCCAAAAAAGTGTCAAAAGTGTCCGATCTGACCGCTGCAATGTCACAGTCCCGAAAAAAATTGCAGATCGCTGCCATTACTAGTAAAAAAAATAATAATAATAAAATGCCATAAATCTATCCCCTAGTTTGTAGACGCTATAACTTTTGCGCAAACCAATCAATATACGCTTATTGCGATTTTTTTGACAAAAATATGTAGAAGAATACATATTGGCCTAAACTGATGAAGAAGTTTTTTTTTTTTGGGGATATTTATTATAGCAAAAAATATATATATTTATTTTCAAAATTGATGCTCTTTTTTTGTTTATAGCGCAAAAAATAAAAACCGCAGAGGTGATCAAATACCACCAAAAGAAAGCTCAATTTGTGTGGAAAAAAGGACATAAATTTTGTTTGTTTACAATGTTGCATGACCGCGCAATTGTCAGTTAAAGCGATGCAGTGCCGTATCGCAAAAAATGGCCTGGTCATTAAGAGGGCAAATCCTTCCAGGCCTTAAGTGGTTAAGCATAAGTTGCTAATAATCCCAGACTAGCGCAATTTTATTTTGTATATGTATGTTACCTGGGTTATATCACTTTGTTGATCACTGCAGTCCTCATTTCACGTTATAATTATATTTACTTTAGCGCGGTATACCACCCGTTTTTATTGATTACTGCCTATATTTATGCTTATGGTGGACACATTGATGCAATGTTAGGTCTTATCCTTTCCAGGGGTGGTGTGTATAGTTTAATAACCAGTTGTGGATTGCGCCGACTACTATGTCCGATTTAAATAATGATTGTTTATCGTGCCAAAAAACATGAATGCATATGTGTATAAATATCCCTTGCCTCTTGTGGGGAATCCCTACAACTAGTGCTCCCAATGCCTACTTTTTAATCAATAAAGTGTAGCGGGGTCCTCAATTTAGTGGGATACACCTGGGGGTAGTGTGACCCAAGTGTGTAATTGTGTTAGGGTTCAGACCCCTTTTTGTTATTCGTGGAGGATTGGGTGGTGTAATATTCTCCTTGACCAGCGGGTGTCAGTGTACCTACTGGCTCAGGGTAGAATCACTACCGAAGTGCTACCCTTCTTTGTCCCTTCCTGGAGATGGTACGGCCGGGGCGGGGAACCCGCCGTGGTATAGACGGGAGGAGATAAAAGGGGGAGACGCCCTCGCCACAAGGTCATCTTTTTCGGGTGATCATCTCTTCACGCACCCAGGCACCTTAGGCCTGGGTGCGGGCGGTTCAAGGTTCCGGCCTAGGCGCCCTAGGCCTGGCCGGAATAAAGATGGAGTCCATCCCAGGCACCTTCAGCCTGGGGTGAGGTACTATTGAGGAGGCCTGGGACCCGGTGACTCCGACTGGGTCCCGCGAGGGTGAAGTTGCTCCAGGGCGCCCCTTGCGAGGGGACCCGCATCTGAGGTGAGGAGGCTGGGGAGGTCACCCGTTCGAAGACCCGGTGTAGTGTCAACCCGGTGACGAATGGGCCTTCGGTAACTCCCTTGGAGGACATCTTTCCCTGATAGGGGCCGCAACGCAACGGAGGTATTCATATCAAGACTCCTACAACCCTTGGTTATAGCATAGGGAGTGTAGGGACCCAGATCATTATAGTGCCTCGACCTGCTCATCTCACCGTATCATGCCATCGCATTGCCTGTATGTGGAGATACGAAATAAACCAACAGTTGAACTGTGATCGGTGTATGGACTCTG